>JAESUZ010004648.1:72500-788116 GCA_017311185.1 Proteles cristata cristata | reverse complement strand
TTCTTCTTCTTCTTCTCCTTCCTTTATTTATTTGAGAGAGAGCGAGAGAGAGCAAGCGAGCAAGAGCATGGGAGTGGCGGAGAGAGGGAGGAAGAGAACCCCGAGCAAGCTCCATGCTATCAGCATGGAGCCTGATGCAGAGCTGGATCCCATGAACCGTGAGATCGTGACCTGAGCTAAAACCAAGAGTTATACACTTAACTCACTGAGCCACCCAGGTGCCCCTAGAGTCTTCTTTGGAAAGGCTGCTCCACAGAAGAGCAGGGCAGAGCCGAAAGCAGCGGGGATAGGTAAGGGCTTGCACACCAGTCTTCTGAGAGCTGATGATGGCGGGCCAGAGTTGTGGGCATGGAGAAAGCAGGTGCATGGAGCCACATCTAGAAAGCAGAAAGAACAAGAGGGTGAGATGTGTTACAGAGGGGTAGGCTTTTCTTCACAAGATATATGTGTTTAATTTATCATTTTTAATAATGTTACACTTTATAAATATACCAAATTGTATATCTATTAGTCTGCTATCATGAGGTTGTTTCGTTATTATGAAAAATGCTCCTGGCACCCTAGAAACAGATCCAAAATTGCACATTCTTTCTCAAGTTCCTACCATGGAATTATGCACGGTTTCATATATTTTAATGTTTGCATATGAGTAACGGCAATTGAGGTATAATCCTGTGAGCGGATTATTGACTTTTGAAATGTATTTTCTTCTCTATGTATTTCTTCTCATTAAATTATTTTTCTATTATTGTAATTGAGATGGTTTTTTTCTCCACTGGAATTCTGTTGGTAGTGGTGGAAATAGATGGCTCACAGAAACCATGGTCAAAAAATGCTTGGATAACTGTCCTAAGAAAAGGTGTAGGATTTGGAGTTGGAGAAAACACAGGTTAAAGAAACATGGGCAAGTGTGGCTCAGTTGGTTAAATCTGCTCAAGTCATGATTCCATGGTTCGTAGATTCAAGCTCCACATCGGGCTCTGTGATGATAGCTGGGAGCTTGGAGCCTATTTCAGATTCTGTGTCTCCCTCTCTCTCTGCCCCTCCCCCACTCATGCTTTGTCTCTCTCAAAAATAAATAAACACTTAAAAAATGGGCAAAACATGACTAGCACATTCCTCATCTGTGGAATGGGTATAAGAATCCTTACCACCAAGGATTGGTATAATCATTACACAAAGCAATGTAGGTGAACATATCTTTAAAGTTACAAAGTGCTAAATAAATGCTGTGCGTTTAGTACTTATTCCTTCTGGAATTCCAAAGGATTTTAAAGTTTTTTTTAAGTAGATGATGATACCATATGACAAGTTCCTGCCAGCATACAAAGTTTTTTTACTGAAAAGAAAACATGGACACAAAACCATTGTAACACCGATGTATGTTTAATGAGTTATCATCAAGGTGAACATCTACAACTACCCCAGGCAAGACCTAGAACTTTGCCGCCTAGAAAGCCCCCTCCAGTCCATTTGTCCCATCTCTATCATGGAACCTTCTCTTCCCACTACCCTGACACGTCTAAAAATTATTTCCTTGTGTTTCCTTTTATTTTATTACCCAGATGTGCATCCCCAAACATGATGATACTGTCTTGGCTTAAAAAAACTTATGGTGTTACTGTCTTTCTTTTAAAAATGTTTACATATTTATTTTTGAGAAAGAGAGAGAGAGGGAGAGGAAGAAGGGGACAGAGAGAGAGGGAGAGAGAAGATCCAAGCAGATTCTGAGCTATCATCGCAGAACCTGACTCAGGGCTCAAACTCACAAACCATGAGATCATGAGCTGAGCTGAAATCAAGAGTCAGATGTTTAATGGACTGAGCCCCTCCAGGTGCCTCTATGATATTATCTTTTAAGGCTTTTTTAATATACCTTTCCCCCCCTCCCTTACAGTTCATCTGGTGAAGAACCAGGCTTACTTGCCCTGAAGTTTCTCACAGTAGGAATTTTAAGGATTACACGTGCATGGTGCTATTCAATATGTTCCTCTGTCCCCTACATTTCCTGCACACTGCTGGCCAGATTCAAAAGCTTGCTCAGACTCAGGTCAGATCCCTTAGGTGAGATGAATGGGTGGTGTCATATGCCTTCGAAGGAGGCCCATGACTTCTGGTTGTCTCTTTTTTATGATGTGAGGAGCTGTTGATATCCAGAGCCTCTGCCCATAGGGGGCTGCAAAATAACGGTATTCTGATTTTATCATTTCTTTGCCATTTCTTCATTGGCCTTCTTTTATAAAGAGATGCTTCTTTCACCTACCATTTGGTTACTCAGTTGTCCAGATCATGTCAAAAAGGCAGGATAAATGCTTGAATCTTTCCTTTTATTTAAACTGTTCAAGATAATGGATGGATTTCCTTTCCGCCTCTGGAGGTGATTTATTTTTTCCTTAAGATCATTGTGAGCTCCTGGATTTAAAGATACTTGGATGGGTTAAATCTTTTGATATTATGCCAGTTCTTTCAAAACTGAACTTCCAAAGTCAGGAGTTCCTATTATCAAGCCCCTCCTCAACTTTCTCACTCTCTCTGCTTAACTTTTGCTTGGGGGGGCGGGGGGGGGGGTCTGGTAATGGCAACTTCTTTCTGATTCCAGTCTCCCCCTCCTCCAATCCTTTTTCTAAACTTTTTTATTCTGACATTGAATGTGTACGAAAAAAGGCTCAAAGCATAATGTACAACTCCAGCAGTTATCAGCACCCAGCTGAACAAATAGAATGTGCTAGCACCCCAGAAGCTCCTTCTGCATATGGCCTTCCCATTACTCCCCAAATTTTGAATTTTGACACTGTGGTTGAATTTTGCCTTTCTATTTACCATCCTATAGATGGAATTATATGGTATGTATTTTGTGTTCGGCTCCTTTTGTGCAAGGTCATGTCCATGAAGCCTATCCATGCGTTGCACACATAGTGGTCCAGCATTCCATTGTACAAAGATACCATGATTTCATGTATCCTTTCTTCCACAGGTGGGTGTGTACGTTGTTTCTGGCTTGGCGCCATTCTGAGTAACACAGGTGTAAAGGTTGTTGTACAGATCTCTTGCGGTGCATTTGCACATGTTTATGTTAGGTCAGTTTTTCAGATTGGAATTTGTGATTTGGGGAGGTGTGCACCTCTTCAGGCTTAGTAGCTTATCCCTGTTTTCCAAGTCTCTTATATCAATTTAAAATGCCGGGGTACCTAGGTGATTCAGTCGGTTAAACTCTGACTCTCTCGGTTTTGGCTTAGGTCACCATCTCACGGTTTTGGGAGATTGAGCCCTGCAGTGGGCTCTGTGCTGATGGTGCAGAGCCTGCTTGGGATTCTCCATCTGTCTCTTTCTCTGTCCCTCCCCTACTCATGCTGTCTTTTTCTCTTTCTAAATAAATTAAAAAACTTTAAAAAAAAATCCACCAGTAGACCACGAGCGTTCTCATTTTTCATAGTCTTGTCAGCACTTGGTATTGTCAGCCTTTTCCGTTTTAGTCATTCTAGTGATGTGATATTTTATTTAAGAAAAATTTGTTAATGTTTTACTTATTTATTTTTGAGAGAGAGAGAGAGAGAGAGAGAGAGAGAGAGAGAGAGAACATGAGTGCCAGCTGGGGAGAGGTGCAGAGAGAGAGGGAGACAGAGAATCTGAAGCAGGCTTCAGGTTGCAAGCTGTCAGCTCAGAGGTCGACTCAGGGCTCAGGGTTCAAACTCATGAATGGTGAGGCCATGACCTGAGCCAAAGCCGGAGGCTTAACTGAGCCACCCAGGCTCCCTTTTAATTGACATTTCTGATTACTAATGAGATCGAGCACATTTTCATTTACTTGTTGTCCATTTGGAAATCCTTTACTTTGAAGTTCCCATGGCACATTTTTTTTCTGTTGGCTTGACTGTCTTTTGGGGGGAGATTGATTTGCATAAATTCTTTCCAAAGTCAGGATCTGAGCCCTTTGTCAGCTATTTGTGCTGCAAATACCTTTCCACTGTCTTCCCTTTTCACTCTCTTAATGGCGTCTCCTGATGCACAGAAGTTAAGCCTTTCCTTAATGGCTAGTGCCTTTTATGTCTTTTAAAGAAAACATTCCTCAACCCCGAAGTCATTAAGATTAATTACTGTGTTGCTTTTCACATTTAGATCTAGAATTCACTTGGAATTTGTGAGTATGCTGGGAAGTAGGGGTCAAGTTTTTGTTTTTTCCCCACAGGAATAGCCAATCTTTTTTTTTATTATTATTAAAATAATCCACATTGTATTACAGCCGTGAGTGGATACAAAGAGACAAAGTGTAATTTGCCAAAGTTGTGAGGAATAAGGGAGACATTAAGACAATTAGAGATTCTAGTTCCCCTTTATCAGCCCACCACAGATTGAGGAAGCAAGTAACTAAGTAAGGGTGGAGAAGATTATTTAACAAATAGAAAATTTAAAACGTGTAGTGTTGCTGGGGAAAAAAAAAACAACCAAAAGAATATTTAGATACATCAGTATATGTGAAATGAATAGCCAATTGTGAGCTTCTTAGCCCCGTTGAAATCAGTAGCTATCTCCTGGTCCATCCCCCTCAGCTCCAGAGGGTAGGTGGTCCTCACTCCTGTCCCCACCTCTCTGAGCTTTCCTCTTAGCCCCTAACTCTTTACTTCCTTATTAGTTCTCTGAAGTCTTGAAGAAGGCACTTTGTCCCTGTTGTTGTTTTCTTTTATCTTGGTCAGCCTTTTCTATTTACCCTCAGAGAGAGGGTTGATCTGGCTTACGTAGCCAGTGTCCAAAAGAGAGTGCTTCCAATTCATTCTTTATGATTGTCAACGATCATTTCTAAAATATCAATAATCATCTCGTTTCTTTGATTAAAACATGGCGGTCGCCTTTGAATGCCTTTGGAGAGCATTTTTCACTGTGTGTTCTGGGCCCCTCTGGAAGGGTTGCAGGGAAAATAGAAGGTTTCTGTGATCAGATGCCTTCTTCCTGAGTTTGAGGTAAGCTGGTGTGAACAGCATTATACAGGCTTCTTCAGCATAGGCCTCCTCAGGGCCTCTGTGTATAATATGCATTGTGGGAGGCTGTTAGAGAAGTGTTTCCAGAATCTATTTGACCACAAAACCCTTTCCTCACCAAGCACCTCAGAAAATTATTCTTCTCAGAACACACTGGAAAGTGCTGCTTTAGGTAAAAAAAAAAAAAAGACTTAAACTCTAGGACTCTTGACCAGCTTTCTATGTTTTCAGCCTCACCCTCTCACATACTATGCTCCAGCCCGTTGAGGCATGAGCATATTTCTGTGTTCCTTGTGACCATTCCATTCCTTTGCTTCTGCCTGAAATGTCTTCTCCTTCTTGGCCTAACTCATACATAGGTGCCCTGCCAGGCGGGTCCCGTCTTCTCCAGGGAGCTTCCTTGACTTCCTGGGCCTGTGAACTCCCTCCTTTGTTCCTTCAAGGCTATTGTCTGGGATTCCTTCTCCTCCTAAGACTGACAGGACTGCAGTAGAATTGTCTACTTCCCTCTTGCCCCAGGATCTCCAAGAGAATAGGGCCAGACCTGTCTTTCATCTCAGTAATGGTGCTTCAGTACGTTGGGGCTCAGTAATGGCTCCAGTCATTTCTTTACTTATTCCACCAATACTCATTGAGTTTCCACCATGGGCCAGCCTCCATTCAAGGAGCAGAGAAGAAAATTAGATGGTGAAGTTGGCTTGGACTTCATATTCTCATAGATGTGAATGTTCCCCAGAAAATCTGACAAGAGACCATTGGCTTATACTAGCTCTGCCCCGACCTCAAGGCAACACAGGGCTGCCTCTAGATGCTGTCAGATAAACCATCTTCCTCCAGTGAGCCTGTGGCGTGAGCCTGTTTGCAGTCAAGGAGGGGCTGGAAACGGCAGCCTCCAGGGGCCTATAATGCTGTGTGATCTGTAGATTCTTAATGATAGCTAAGATCCACAAGACTGTTCACTCACACATACAGTCCTATAACTGCAGGCTAATGGCTTGCTGTTTCGCTTGTAAAAAATAATCTTGTGTATCTTTGCACGAGAGATGTTCCAACAGGGCTCAGCCCTCAGGCTGATGCTTGGGTGGAGATCATCTTTCCTCTTATCTTTGTCTTCATGAGTGGAAAATGAGTTTTAATTAGGTTCTGGTACAAGTGGAAGCTTGAATGCTTTGCATTGCTTACTGTGATGGGTAATAAAATAGTAATCATCAGAATTGTTATTATATCAAAACGATAGCAGTCACAATGGCAGTTATCATTTCTTGAAGGTCCGCCATGTTCTAGTCAACAGCCAATAAATGCTCTATTTGGAATGGAGTCCTGTGCTGATGGAGTCATCTGGAAGGATGACATGGGGCAATGGAGAGCATGTGTCGTGGAGGTACGCAGGTCTGGGTTCGACATCTGGCATTATCATTTATCCTTCTAGCTGTGTGAGTTAGGCAAGTTCTTCCCTGTTCTGAACTTCAGGGTCCTCTCCTATATAATGGGAACATCAGGCTCAGGTGTTAAAGAGAATGAGATACGATGTGTGCATTTCTTCTCGCCTAGTACCTGGCACATAATGCTCAAAACCTAGTCACCTTTCCTTGTGGCTCACTGGACACCTCTCTCTGAGCAGCTTGACCCTGGGGCAAGGGGCAGGGATGAGTCCTAGACTGCGTATCTGCAGGCTATGCCCGGAGCCCCTCTTTGCTCAGGACCATGAGCACCATGGGGTTGCCTACTTTGGGTTTGTGAGAATATCTGCTACCCTGTATCACACACTGGCTGTCTTTATTGTGAACTCTGACCTCAAGCCACTCTGAGTGCTTGAAACTTCAAGATCCTTCTCTTTGTTCACCTGAGTTGAGGAGAAATGTAGGTTCTAACAAGATGTGTCAAAGTGCTGAAGAAGTGCAGCCTGGGAGAAAATGGCCAGAGATGGTTGGCTCTGTGGAACAGGTGTGTGGCCACGTTTGATTCCATTTACGGCTTTCCAAGGGGAGTTTGGTTCTCAGGCCTTGGGGGTTCCAATCAGCTCCGGGGGTGGGGGTGGGGGGGCAACTGGTGATGGGCCTGGGACATGGTTTGTTCACTGATGGAAGTCCCTTCTGAACTGGAGCAGACTAGTGCCTACCACCTGCCAGATTTTGTTCTAAGCGTCCTCTGCGCAGTATCTTGAATCTTCACGCATCCTCTGAGAGGTGAGAAAGCTCCAAGGCTTGTAAGGATTGAAAAGATGTTGTGCAAAGACACTGACACCATTTCTGGTGCATGGTTGGCCCCCAATAGGTGGGAGTTGCTATTCAGAAGCTCAGGCTTAGAGAGGTTCAATAACTCACCTGAGGGCTGGGCTTTATCCAGTGACTTGAACTACTCCTCTGTCCATCTCTTTCATTTCTCCATTAAGACTTTCCTACATCTAGAGAAGGCAGAGGTATTTAAGGAGGACTTAAGGATATAAATTTATATTGAATATGTATGAAATCAAGGAGAAATAAATGTTTATTGAATGGACATGTGAATGAGTGAATGGATGAATGCTTGGAGGCTTGAATGAAATATAATTGTTCTTCTTCTGTAGAAAACATATATTATAGAGCCTTCCAGAAGGAATGGCACTAAGCCCCTTTCTTCATTTATCAACTTCTTACTCCTGCCTTTGAACACTCTATAGCTCAGTCATGAGGTAAAGTGGGGAGTAGGATTAACTTAATCCAGAAGCTCAAGCTTCCTAAATGGAGCAAATTTTTGTCTCATTTTCTTAGATGATGCCAACATCTTCATATACTTATATATTTATATACACATTTTTTCAATGTGTATTTAGAGATTAACCACATTCTAGGTACTCTATGTGCTGGGACTGAAATGATAAAGAAGACGCGAGAAGAGGAGCCTGGGTAGCTCAGTCCGTTAAGCGTCGGACTTCGGCTCAGCTCAGGTCATGATCTTGTGGTTCACGAGTTCAAGCCCCGCGTCCAGCTCTGTGCTGACAACTCAGAGTCTGGAGCCTGCTTCAGATTTTGTGTCTCTCGCTCCCTGCCCCTCCCCCACTGGTGCTCTGTCTCTCAAAAATAAATAAACTTAAGAAAAAAGGGGACGGGGTTCCCCTTTAGAGAAAAAAAAAGAAAAAGAAGACACAAGAAAGCCTCTGAAAGTGTTCATCATCAATCAGATACCATAGCTCTGCAGGAACAGAGACAGGTGGAGTCGTAAAGGATCAGTCAAGTTTGCCAGACAGAGGGACTAGCATGTGTAGAGGTGCAGAGGTCTGGTCATTGCACTTGTGGGAGCTTCAAGTTCAGTTATGGTTGGAGGGGTGATGCAGCAGACAGGCATAAGCATGGGTATTGACTCCTGTTTATTATACTTACCATTCTGTGACCTTGGGAAAATTATTAATTCTCTATCAATCAGTTTCCCTCTAAGCCTGGGATATTGACAATGATGGTAACATTAATGATGTAAAAAGGCAAGCTATAGCCCTTATGTGCCTAGTGCTGTTCTAAGTGTGTTTGCATGTATGAACTCATTTTATCCTCCAAATACCCTAATGAGATTAGTTATTTTTATTTTCCCCATTTTATAGGCAAGAAAACTGAGGTAAGTACATCAATGAGTTTCGGAGATGATTCAATAAAACGAAATAGCTGTGCAGGTGGGACTGTCTGGACTCTTTTCAGAAACTGTGGTTCTTTGGACCCCGAGGTAACAAAAAGAAGGAAGCCTTGACTGATTCCAAAGTCTTAGAGTATTTTTGTTGATAGTATGAAGTCTGCCTCATTCTGGGAGCAAAGGATAGATCCTTCCTACCATGTTTTTAAAGAAATCATAGGAAAAAAACCCTTCACCCATTGCAGTGTTTTACAACTCGCTCCCAAGGTCAGATTTCTTCTACTCCCATGACCTCCTTAGACATTATCAGGGCTGAGTCTTGACAGCCTGCTGCTCTGAACTTTGCCCCCTGTTGAGAAATGCTTATCTTGGGATGTCCTTTCTGCTCTTCTCCCTGGGAACTCTCAGTGTCTTGCATCATCCCGCTGGACATTTTTGAGCTCAGTCTTCCCGTAGGTTTAGCACTAAAAGATCAAACAAATGCTCAACATTCCATAAAACCTACATGACAAGGAGGAGAAGACAAAGCTTTTTAAAACAATGTAGGAGAACAGTGTGTTCCCAACTGGCTCTTAATGGATCAGTGGGATCTCAAAAGAGTACCAATATGGGAAAAAACAAAGCATTCAGCAAACACACTCTGAATCCCAAACTTTGTGCATAGGAATAGGATGGGCTGAACATGGAGAATATGGCCAAATCAAGGAGAATAGGTTAGGCTATGGAGTCCGAAAGTCTTCCTGTAGTCAATGCGAAAAAATTCGAAGGATTAAACCAGTGAAATGGCCAGATATGAAATTTACAGAGACGACTCTGCAACAGTGGAGTAGATAAATGGGAAGGGGGTCATAGGAAAGAAGAGAACATTGAGTTAAAGAGCTACTTCTGTGTCATGCTGGGGAGGGATGGGACTTTGAACTCAGAAACAGTGTATTGGTAGAGAAGGGGACATACTTGTCAGCTATTTAGGAAGCAAATATTTTAGGGCAGGGAATGATCTAAAGTCAATGAGAAATTCTTCACAGCCCTAGTTTGGGCTTCTTTAGATGAAGACCTTGAGATAAGGATTTGAATGTAAGTTGTCAATTTAGGAAGCAATCTAAGGAAGCACAAGGTATTTCCCTGGGGCAAGATCTCTGAGTCCTCCACGACCATCGAGTAAGGCAGGGAAGGGAAGGAAGCCAGCTAAAAAGCTTAAAAAGAAAATTACCCCTTTAGGCAATGGGGTTTCACCCGTGACTGTGACTGTAGGCAACTGTGGTTCCCTGGCAGACTGTGTAACATGCCCCAGAGCTGTCCCCAGAGCTGTCCCACCCAGGGGGTGAGAGCTGGGGATATATCCTCCAACTCCCATCCATCATTGTTGAACGCTGCTCACAGGGGCAGACGTTAACTTCTTGGCATTTTCATTCTTTCCTAGATCTGGACATAGTTCTCCCCACCAAAGCAGGCCCTGTTAGTAAGAAGAATATTGAGAGCAATCTGATGGTAAGCTCCTGTGGACAGAAAAAGGCCAAAGCAGAGGATTGGAGGTGCACCCAGAAGAATTCCGGGATATACAGTGGATGGTGAGTTTCGAAGGCACATGGATGGACAGCAACATTTTATGCTACAGCTCCCTTGATTTCTAATTCTTTTTTTTTTAATGTTTTATTTATTTCTGAGAGAGAGAGAGAGAGAGAGAAACAGCATGAGCAGGTGAGGGTCAGAAAGAGAGAGAGACACAGAATCTGAAACAGGCTCCAGGCTCTGAGCTGGCTGTCAGCACAGAGCCCGATGCAGGGCTCGAACCCACAAACTGTGAGATGACGACCTGAGCCAAAGTCGGACGCTTAACTGACTGAACCACCCAGGTGCCCCTCCTTGATTTCTAATTCTAAGTGCAGATAATGGAGAAAGTTTGGTAGTAAGCCTCAGAACAATAAGGTCACCCGGTTGACAGCCAAGTATAGCTTCCATTTGGGACTTTCTAGGACAGGTTGGGTGTCCTGGAAATGAGCCTGACCCCTGTCTTGCCCAGATCAGCACTGGACCTAGAACCCCAGTCTCACAAGTCTGCCAGTGCTCACTGATACATGGGGGCTGAGTCAGCAAAAGGGTTTTATTGCCACTTGGCAGAATTTTGGTGGAATGAAAACAATCAGCTATGCATGTTTCATAGAAAGCTACCAAACAGTGATGTATACAGACTGATGGGCTTAGACTAACCCATTAATCAGCAGGATGTGAGGAACGTGGTCTTCTTGGCTCGGATGGATGTTGGCGAGTTGATCAGCTGATGGAACCCCTTTCTGCCATCTGTCAGTACACTTGTCCATTATGCGCCTGCACTTATGGAGCGACGCTTGCATCTCCACGTTCAGAGATGAGTAGCTTGTTAGAGATGTCTTACCAGGCAAAATGGTGATTTGTTTAGGAATGCTGGAGAAGAGACCTGGCCACACTATCATCTGATTTAATTCATCAAAAGGCAGGATTTTTTTTTTTTTTTTTTAATTTAAGATTGGGCCTTTCAAGGCAACGTGTTTTATTCAGGCTGATCTGCAGAAATGGCTACATTTCTCATGCTTTGGGCACATATACAGACTATGACTCCTTGAATGAGTGCACCACAAGTTAGGTCATAATTGATATCTTTGCTCTGTGACCTCATTTCCCCTCCCACTGTCATTGATTCTAAGTTCTATGTAGCTGTGGAATCTGTCCCTTCTTCTCTCCATGCCCATCACCATTGCCTCAGTTCAACCCTCATGACCTCTTACCTAGATGTTCCAATAGCCCCCTTCCTCATTTGTTTCTTCTTACTTTTAACCCTACCCTATTCTGTCTCCTTCCTAGGAACTTTTGCCAAGGTAGGGGTGCCTGGGTGGCTCAGTCAGTTGAGCCTCCAACTCTTGGTTTTAACTCAAGCCATGATCTCATGGTTTCGTGAGTTTGAGCCCTGCATTGGGCTCTGTGCTGACAGTGCAGAGCCTGTTTGGGATTCTCCCTCTCCCTCTCTTTCTGCCCCTTCCCTGCTGACACTGTCTATGTCTCTCTCAAAAAGAAATAACCTTAAAAAAATGCCAACCTTCTGCTCGGGTGGTCTATTCCTAAACACCAACTGATCATATAATTCCATTGTTTAACATTCTTCCAGCACTTCTCATCCCCTGAACTGCTGGCTTGCAGATAGAGTCTGACATGTAGATGTCTTTTATTTCAACATGTCATTATTCATGTGATATTAATCTTGGAAGTCTCTTCACTGGGACATAAAGTCTAAGTTGGCTACAACCCTGTCTTCATGCGTTTCTATTGCTTGTGCAACCGCTTCTAGCATCTGAGGCTCCGATTCCTGCCTTGCATAAAAGGGTGCATGGTATCTGCCTTCTGAACACTTTTCCTGCATTGCCTTTGCCATTCTCACCTGCGTGTTTACCACAGAAACTTCTAGAATATGCTATGCTTATTGATTCTGGGAATCAGTATCCTTCTTAGGTCTCCAAACCTTTCCATGTGCTATTCTTGCTGCCGGAAGAGATGTTTCCCCCTATGCTACCAGACTTATTTAAACAGCATGTCCTTGGCAAAGTTTTTCGGACTCCCCCAGATTGAAATGACTGTTTTGCCTTTGCATCTTCAGTATATTATTCATTCATTCATTCATTCATCCATTCATTCATTCATTCATTCATGTATTCATCCACCCATCCATTCATCCATTCATCCATTCATCCGTTCTACAATGTATAGCACACCGATGAGGTATCAGGTGCAGAGAGAAGTATTGTGAATATATAGATATCCAAGGCTCTGCCCCAAAGGCTGCCAGGGTCAGGTACACTGCAATAGTTTGGCTGGACCAGAAGGAAGGATATGGATGGGTTGGGGAGGAGATAAAATTGGAAAAGGCGGTAGCAACTAAATCACCGAGCCCCTGGTCAGCTGGGCCTCGTATGGAATTTATTGTGAACTGTGCACGAAGGATTTTGACAAGAGGCAGAGATGGTCAGGCTTGTGTCTAAACATTTCTCTTCTGGAAAAGGGGAGGCTGGGTTAGAGGGCTGCCATTTTGGACTGTGTTGCCATGATCGTGGTGGCAGGTGCTGAGAGGCTGAACCAGGGCAGCTGCCGTGTGGATGGCCAGGAGGGGCTGAGCTGCAGGGGAAGAACGATCGCCCAGTGAATAACTGATTGGCGGGGGGTTGGGGGGAAGGAGGTGACAAAAAGGACAAATACCAGTTGTTTGGGCTGGGCCTGGTAATGGTACTGAAATGAGAACCATTGGAGAGAAACTGGAACAGCTTTCAGCCCAACACCGGAAATTCAGTGTTGAACTTGTCAATTTTTATTTAAAAATTTTTTAAATAAAAATTTTGCATATTTGGGGCGCCTGGGTGGCTTAGTCAGTTAAGTGTCCGACTTTCGCTTAGGTCATGATCTCACGGTTCGTGGATTTGAGCCCCGCGTCGGGCACTGTGCTGACTGCCGGCTCAGAGCTTGGAGCCTGTTTCAATCTGTGACTCCCTCTCTCTCTGACCCTCCCCTGCTCATGCTGTCTCTCTCTCTCTCTCCTAGAAATAAATAAAACATTAAAAATTTTTAAAAAATTTTGCATATTTAAGAGGTACAATATGGTTTGGACCCATATACATGGTGAAATGATCGTTGCGGTCAAAGGAATTCACCTCCATACCCATTTCCTCACATAGTTGCTGTTACGTGAGGTGAGAAGGCCTGAAATCTGCCTCAGCGACTTTCTGGTATTCAGTACTTGTCAGCTGATTGAGTTGCTGATGTTGATCTGCCCATGGCACAGCCAAGTGCATTAGGCAGCTGGAACCCAGGGATGGGGGTGCCCTGGGGTACAGGGACCTTCCCCTGCTGGGCAGTCCCTGAAGCCATACTGGGTAAGCAGGGAGACTGTCAGGCTCTCAGACCTGGCCCAGAACTTTGGAAAACAGCCACAAGGGCAAAGACAGAAGACTTCTCTCCTTACTATCAGGGGAGTAAGAAGAGAGGTAGCAAATCCTGCAGAACTCAGGTCCCCAGTGAGAACACACCTCTGTCGGTGAGCCCCAATGTCATGATAAGTTTTGGTGACCACATTCCACTAGGAAGCTTGTTTTCAACTATTCTGTGAGTTACTGTGCACAGGCTGTTATGAAGCCACCAGTCTCCCTTTAGTACGTCTTCGATTATTTTCCTGGGGTGGGGTTTCTTCGGTGCAGGATTTATCTTCGCTAAATTTCATCTGGCAGAGCCATGCTCTCTTGCTGTAGTCTATCAGCGCATCGGGGATCTATCAGTTGTTACCTACAGCCACCTGCCTCTGCAGTTCGTTGTGGCTTCATTCATCAAAATGTATGAAAAGCATATGTCCCAAGCAGATAATCATAATCACAATAATAATAAATGAAGTAATAGGAATAAGATTAAAAATAAAAATAGTCTGAAGCCCCACCCTGGCCTGCTTTAGAAAGCTCCCTTGACATGGTACGGACTTCATTATTGCTGTCCATGAATAGCTGCTCATCTGGTCATTAACCCACTGATTTTCCGTGGCATCCAGCTCATTTTCTCCAGTGTAAGTTCCCAAAGGGTGGGGATGCTTGCTTCATTTCCCTCCATATTTCCAGTGTGTAGCCTACTGCGTGCCACAGAGTAGGTACTTCCAATCTTTGTAAAATGAATAGAGTGAATTAAAGTCCTTTCCTCCTCCCACAACAAATCTTGCTCAATCTGCAGTGCAAGGAGCTTCTAGTCCTATCAAAAAGAAATGATGGCTATCCATAATTTTCTTACCAAATAATGAGAAAATGGCAAGATCAGGCTCAAGGATCTCTAAAAGCCTCCTGGGTTCTGTAGTTTGGTAATCAAGGCAATAGGCCAATCGCCTACAAGAAGACAAATCTCACTGTGTAGCTGGATGTTTAGGATTGGTCAGCCAGCATCCTCCAGAGAAACAGAACCAGTTGGATGTATATGCATATGATACATAATATAAATTACACATAACTGATCTATGTATCTAGATTGAGAGAGAGAGAGAGAGATAGGCAGAGAGAGAAACAAAGAGAGAGAGAGAGAGATAGAAAAAATTTTTTTTAAAACATTTATTTATTTTTTATTTTTTTATTTATTTCTAGGAGAGAGAGAGACAGCATGAGCAGGGGAGGGTCAGAGAGAAAGGGAGACACAGACTCTGAAACAGGCTCCAGGCTCTGAGTTGGCAGTCAGCACAGAGCCCGATGTGGGGCTCGAACCCACAAACCGCGAGATCATGACCTAAGCGAAAGTCAGACGCTTAACTGACTAAGCCACCCAGGCACCCCGAAAAAAATTTTTTTAATGCTTATTCATTTTTTGAGAGATGGAGAGAGAGACAGAGCATGGGCAGGGGAGGAGCAGAATCTGAAGCAGGGGCCAGGCTCTGAGCTGTCAGCACAGAGCCTGACGTGGGGCTCGAACCCACGATCCATAAGATCATGACCTGAACCAAAGTTGGACGCTTAACGTACTGAAGCATCCAGGTATGAGAGAGAGGGAGAAATATTTTAAGGATCATGTGGTTATGGAGGCAGATAAGTCCAAAATCTACAGGGTGGGCCAGCGGGCTGAGGACCCAGGAAAAGGCCCACATTGCAGTTCAAGTCCAAAGGCAATCTGCCAGCAGAATTCCTTCTTGCTTAGGGGAAATCAGTCTTTGTTCTGTTCAGGCCTTCAACTGGTTGGATAAGACCCACTCACATTAGGAAGTACAATCTAACTTACTCAAAGTCCACTTATGTCAATATTGATCTCATCCAACAAACACCTTCACAGAAACATCTACAATCATGTTTGACCAAATATCTGGGCACCATGCCTCAACCAAGCTGATACATAAAATAAGCCATCACAATAACCAATATGTTGAGATGTGAAGTCATAGATGATGCCACTTCCTACATGTTTTCATTCTCCAGACCTCTTATATCTCCAGAATTGTTTCCATGGCCATAAACCATGGGACTTGCCCTCATTTTCTAGTTTGGCTTAGAAGGCTTTGTATAAATTGAGACATTTTTCTGGGAAGCATACACTGGGCTGGTTCTGTGGGCTTTAGTTGGCATCTGAGAAGTACTCATGAATAATTTTCTTGGCCTCAACTCGACTCCCAGTGATATAAGAGGCATTATCAACCATGATTAACAGTCTCTTAATTAGGAGCTTAACATGTGGCTGCCTAAAATACATTTGTATCTGTTTAAAAAATTTTTTTTAATACTTATTTATTTTTGAGAGAGAGAGAGAGAGGCAGAATGTGAGCAGGGGAGGGGCAGAGAGAGAGGGAGACACAGAATCAGAAGCAGGCTCCAGGCTCTGCGCTGTCAGCACAGAGCCCAACTCAGGGCTTGAATTCATGAGCCATGAGATTATGACCTGAGCCAAAGTTTGACACTCAACCGGCTGAGCCACCCAGTCGCCCCAAAATACATTTTTATCTTATACCAAGTGAACTGATGTTAATTCATTGACTACTCCGTGCTAAGCATGAGGCTGCGTTTTGAGGACCATCATTTAATCCACGTGAGATAGGTGAAACAGGTAAACAAGATGCTATCCTTGGCCCCATTTTACAGATGAGGAAAGGTTGAGGATCTGGGATGCCTGGGTGGCTCCATCAGTTAAGCTTCGGCTCAGGTCATGGTCTCGTGGTACACGAGTTCCAGCCCCACATCGGGCTTTCTGCTGTGAGCACAGAGCCTGCTTTGGACCCTCTGTTCCCTCGCTTGTACTTTCTCCCTCTTTCTCTCAAAAATAAATAAACATTAAAACAAATTTAAGGGTTGAGGATTCGCCCAGCGTCTCTTGTTTTAGCGTGACCCGTTGCAAAAAAAATCTATGCTCAAGACTTAGCTCCACACAACAACAGCCTTTCTGGTATGTGTGGAGTTTGTGGGTGAGGGGTTCAGAGAGAGCACGTCGGGGCGGTTACTTTCTGCTGCACACTGGTGAGTCCCCAGCGGGTTTGGCTCAAATGACTGTTGGTGGCTGAGATGACTCGTCTGGTGGCTTGGTTCTGGCTGGCTGGAGCTCCTGGTTCTTCTTCATATCACATTTGCTGAGGCTAGAAAGACCAAGGTAACTTCTTTCACGCCTCTGCGCCCAGGCTGGCCTGACCTCAATCTTTCCTTACAGCTTCCTTCTCCACGTTGCAAGTTTGGGCCTCCTCCCAGGGTGGTGGCCTCAGGCCAGTCAGATTTCTTGCATGGCACCTGGCCCCCTCAGGATAGAGGTTACAAAGGCCTTCAAGACTTCTGAAGGTCTGGCCTCAGAAGCCCCAGATTGTCACATGTGGGACATATTCCATTTATCGGCGAATCGCTGAAGCCAGCATAAATGTAAGGGGAGGGGGGTTGGATTCCATCTCTCAGTAGGAGCAGCAAAGCATTTCAAGAAGCTTCCATATACCATACCCCTATTCAGTAAGAGGCAGAACTGAGCCTCAGGGCCCAGATTCACTGGACTTCAAAATCCTTGCTTTTCTCCTAAAATTGCTTTGTCTCTGCCAGCCTCTGGCGCGTGACGGCCACAGGGTTCCTCATTATGAACGGGGCCCTGGGTCACCATGTAAATGGATAGATA
Organism: Proteles cristata cristata; assembly: GCA_017311185.1. Taxonomy (NCBI): domain Eukaryota; kingdom Metazoa; phylum Chordata; class Mammalia; order Carnivora; family Hyaenidae; genus Proteles; species Proteles cristata. The sequence continues at coordinate 770,930 of JAESUZ010004648.1, read as the reverse complement.
GCTGCAAAAGGGTCATGAGATGACACCCTGCCATGTGTCAGGGCGGGACAATGAGAAGGGCCAGTGTCAACATCCTGCTGAGGAGAAGGGACACCGGTGTCATTGCTTAAGCTGCAGGAGGCCTGGGGCTGGGGGAGGGGGGTGCACAGTGTTTCTGGACTGACTGGAAAATGCTAATGATGGATGCTAATGAGAAAGAGCAAACAAGGGGGACACAGCGAGTTCTTTAAGGGAAGAAATTAGAGGGATAAACGCAGGGGGAGAGGCGCGCGGTGGAGCCTTCACTTCCATCTCCCCCAGTTAGGATGAAGACATTCTGTAAGCCCGTGTTCAAACCCAGGACACGAGTTGTCTTGAGTCTTTTCTTCACCAGCCAGACAGGCGGATGTCAGGAACTCTGATCTCGGAGGATTTCGGGGACCCCATCGAAGGACAGCGTAGAAGGAGGCAAGAAAACCTCTCACGAGCCCGCTTATTTCTGTCTCCCCTGCCTTTCGTTTTTGCTCTGGGGACAATTCTTGCAATTTGTTGGATAATTGAGGGTATCTTTTATTTAATTTTTCAAATTAATCAGTTAATTAATTTATTTTTGAGAGAGAGAATCTTAAGCAGCCTCCATGCCCAGCACGGAGCACAGTGCACGCTTTGATATCACAAACCATGAGATCATGATCGGAGGCGAAAGCAAGAGTCGGACACTTCACCGATTGAGCCACCCAGGTGTCCTGAGAATTATTATTATTTTCTGAACTGTCCGAAGCATCCAATTGAAAGCTGTTCCATGACCAACTCTTTACCACTTGTTAGGGGTTCCTATTTGGATTCCAAAATGAAGCTGCTTTTCTAATTTTGGACAGCAGTATTTTTCTCCATTTAAAATCTCTGCCTTTAAAATACAGTGTTGACTTTGCGTACATGATTGCTCTTTTAACACATTTGCAACCTAGCGAGGGGAGAGGGTAGTAAGATACTCACAGAGCATTGTTGGGCGCCTCCTGTTCAGCCGATCCTTTCCTGATTCCTGTTAGTCTCTGTTTCCATGTAAATGTGCCCGTGTCCCAGGTGTGAATTCTGATTAATGTCAGCCGGTCAAGACAATGTCAGTCCCTTGGCCAGTGCTGGGCTGAGAGGTAAGTGAGCATGTGACCTCTCAGTCCTTGCTGATGAGAGATCATGAGATATCATCTGGGTCTTTCTAGGTAAAATCCTTCCCAGCAAAGAAAAAGGGCAGCATGAAAGAGAAGGCACCCTTTGTTCTTAACCTGTCAATTTTTAAAAATTTAATTTAATTAAAAATTTTTATTTAACATATAAAAATTTTTTTTATTGTTTTATTTATTTCTGAGAGAGAGAGAGAGAGACAACATGAGCAGGGGAGGGTCAGAGAGAGAGGGAGACACAGAATCTGAAGCAGGGTCCAGGTTCTGAGCTAGCTGTCAGCACAGAGCCAGATGTGGGGCTTGAACCTACAAACCGTGAGATCATGACCTAAGCCGAAGTTGGATGTCTAACCGACTGAGCCACCCAGGAGCCCCTGGTTTTTGAGAGAGAGACACAGAGACAGAGACAGAGACAGAGCGTGAGTAGGGGATGAGCAGAGAGAGAGAGACAGAGACACAGAATCTGAAGCAGGCTCCAGTCTCTGAGTTGTCAGCACAGAGCTCGACATGGGGCTTGAACCCACGAACTGCGAGTGAGATCATGACCTGAGCCGAAGTTGTCCAGCTTAACCAACTGAGCCACCCAGGCGCCCCCCCATCCTGTCGCGTTTGAAGGCAGGATCGTGCAGGAATCTGAGTGTTTGAGTTGCTGTAGCCATTTTGTGAGCAGGAGGAGAAAGGCACGAAACTACTGAGGGATGTTGACCCCGCACCCTTACATTTCTGAGTCACAGAATCAGTTCTGTAGCAGCCTGCCTTCAGGCTTCTGGGCTTCCTTGGGCTTCCAAGGCATTTAAGTGTTCTATCACGTGACACCAAAGGCTGCCTTACGTGGATATTTGCCCACAGAGTTCAGCCGCTTAGCGTTGGAAGCCTGGCCTGCCTTTGAAATGGAAGAAGCATGTGACTCGGAATCTCCCAGGTGTGCTCTTCATTCCCCTGAGAGGGTACCGGATTTCCTGTTCTAAGCTCAGGCTTTCTTTTCTGGCCCACCAGGGGTGTATGTGTGTGTGTGTGTGTGTGTGTGTGTGTGTGTGTGTGAGAGAGAGAGAGAGAGAGAGAGACAGAGACAGAGAGAGAGACAGAGGAGTGGAGGATACGATATTCTCCACCTGAGAGACTGTGTTCTCCTACTTTCTTCTTCACAACCCTCAGCACAGAGCATAATCCCCTAAATTTGTCACAGCTCCCGAGAACCCGTTTTAAACCAGTGTCTGCTTTGAAGAGGTAACCACTTCTATCCTCTGTTTTCCTAACATAATCGATCCGTGCTGCGAGCTTCTTATGATGCAAAGGATGGAGAAAATGTTGGGATTCAGAGCCAATGGCCAAGAAGGAACTCTTGAGGTGTCTTTGATGCATAAAGGTGGTTTTATTAAAGCACACGGACAGGACCCCTCCACCCCCCATGGGCAGAAGGAGCTGCACTGGGGTTGTGCGGGGTGACTGATTACATACCTTCAAGTTGGGAGGCGGAGATAAAGACAAGGGGAAGTTTCCAAAAGAACTTTCTGTGCTAAAGAAGACTCACAGGGTCTTGGAGGCCTAGCTATGGTCAAGCTACAGTTGTTTTGCCCTCTGGCAGATTGTTAACATGGAAACAGCTGGAAGCTTCTGGAGGAAGGTTAGATCCCGCCTGCCTCAAGTGTTTGTCCACGGGCTGCAGGGTATAAGGACGTTTAATTTTATCTGCATTTTTCCTTCTGCCTTTGTTGCCCACATCAGAAAATTCATCATTTCAGGGCTGGTTAGCTTTCTCGCAGCCAGGGCGTGGATACCCCACCCCCCCATTGTTTTCTGGACTGTGCCAGTTTTCAACTTCTTTCTTCTCAGCTCTGAAGTCTCTCTTCATCCCCCGATCGGCCTCAGTGGGTGTTTCTCCTTTACCTTGAGCACAAGGTGAAGCTGTCCCTAGAAGGTTCTGCTTGTGGAGGGAGGGAGGGGCTGCTCTTTCCAGTCATTGCATGGAACCTGGGAATCAGGCATGTGGCCTTCGGGTGGCCGTCTGGTGGGTCTCTGCCCCAGGGCTGTACCCAGAGCACACACTCCCCGGCAAGGTCCCTGCCGCACCTGAGCTGATGGCCACCTTCCCGGACCCCTCCCCTTGTAGACACACACAGGCCTGGCAGGACTTTGCCTGTGAGCCCTCCCCCCCCCCTGCCCCCCGAACACCCCCCAGGGCACCATTGATGTGGTTTTGGAGTGGCAGCGGGGGTCGGGAGCCAGTGGCCAGGAAAGAATTCTTGAGACATCTCTGGTGCACAAAGGTGGTCTTCTGAAAGCCTGGGGACACTCAGGGCACGCAGGAGGAGTGTGAGGAGTGATTTAGTATATAAGATTTTCCATCCTGTGGCGGGAGGGCGATGTGAGGGCCCCGGGAAGTTGAGCCTAGTGGTTTCTGGAGATTGCTTTTTTCCTGGTAAACTGTTCAGACAGCTGCAGACTCAGGGAGCCGTGTCTCCTGTGTGACTGTGACCTCCATCAGTTTACTTTCTTCTTCCTTTTTGTTCTCGGGCACCCAGAAGTGCCTGAGGACCGTCACACATGTCCCACCTTGGGGAGAGGGGGCGTTTAGTTTGCACTTTGCCCTCAGCCTGCCTTTGACTCCCTCCCTCATTATTGTGACCCCTCGAGGCTGCCATCAGTTTGCACCCTGGAAGGCTGCTCCCCCGTTTGCTCTTTGACTGTGGGGAACTTCTCTGCACCCGGGGGGTCTGCGACCGTACCATCTCCGGTGAGGTTGGAATCCTAGCCTTGGGGAGGTGGGTCCTTCTTGGGTTCCTTTGGGATCCCCTTAGAGTTCTCCTTACACAGTTCTAGCCACCCTCACGTCCTCGTAGCCTAACAACTCTTTTTATTAAACATCTCATCCTCAGGGCGCCCGGGGGGCTCAGTTGGTTAAGCCTCCCGCTTCAGCTCAGGTATTGATCTCTCGGTTCATGGGTTCGAGCCCCGCATCAGGCTCTTCGCTGACAGTACAGAGCCTGCTTGGTGTTCTCTCTCTCTCTCTCTCTCTCTTTCTGCCCCCTCCCCTCTCGCCTGGCTTGTGCTTTCTCTCTCTCAAAATAAATACATAAGCTTAAACAACAACAACAAACAAAAAGCCCACATCTCATTCTCTACTGGGGCAGGCAATTGCTTTCCCACCCCATCAACTTTCTGTCTCTTACTTGGGCCCAGGTTGATGCATTGAGTCTCACAGTTAAGAGATACTCGGGATAAGTCTCTGATGATAGAATTTGGTACCGCAGTTATCCAAGTGATGGGGAAAGGCCTGACCTGGGTAAGTGGAATTCCCTTAGAGAGTATCTGCAGCTGCCCTGACTCATCTGGCAGTGGCTGGGGGGTGGGGAGGGCTGAGGGGCCCTGTGCAGGGGAGGGGGGTGCGGCCAGTTTTCCCTAAGAGCAAACAAAGCCACTGCCAAGGGTGGGCCTTGAGAAGGGCATTTCTCGTAACTGTGGCTTCCTGGCCACCGGCCTGGGAACCGGCATTGTGAGCCCCAGGAATCTCCATTTACGAACCTCCCAAGGGGATCTGCCGGCACAGGAAAAGCTGGGACTTCCTGCTACAGGGATGCCTTCACCACATACAGGCCCGTCCACAGGGGAAGGCCCCAGATGTCAGGGGTCCCCTGGCTGACTTGGGCCCCGGGAGTGTGCCCTCACAGAGCGGGGGGCCAATGCAAGGGCTTATAGAGCCTCTGTGAACACTATTTAGGAACTAAATGAAGACGGACTTAACTGGGTAAGAAGAAAAAAGAGGAGGCAATGGTCATTTCTGGCCCATTCTGCAGGACTGCCCCGGAGCAGGCCAAGACCAAGCACCTTTGGCTATAGCACGTGTAACGCAGCAGAATTATTGGGCTAAAGTAGGTTGGTGGGGCTGTTCTGATGTGGGAGGTGAGAGCTCACTTACACAGGGCCAGCCCTCGGAAGGACGCAGTGACATCCCTCAGGGGAAGGATGTGACAGGGACCATAGCAGTGACACCCAGCTGTGATGGAGCCTGTCCAGTGTGCCAGGTACCCCTGGCATCACAACTAGTACCCCATCCCCATCACATCACCTCTGAGGTCCCCACTTCCCAGCCCCGCTGCTCCCCGTGACCTTGAGCCCTGTCAGCCTACTTTGCTCCGTCTCCTGAAGCATGTGTGGACCTGACCACAATCGGGGAGCTGTGTGCCACTAGGCAAAAGGCCCTGGGACACCTCTCAACCAAAATTGAAAATTCCTGATAGATCTTTATCTTTGAGATTCGGGGATGCACCATCAGAATTCCTGAGAACATTTGGGAATTCCTAAAACCACAAATTATTCTGTATCGCCATTGTATTTGCAAAGGGAAAGTCCTAGTCGGTACTTTTGTAGTGTTTAAGTAAGTATTTTAGTGGTATTTGCAAAGAGTGGTAGCCTCAAGCAAATACTATGAAAAACGCAGGTGAACTTTAAGGAATTGTGTTTGAATACTGTAACATTCAGTATCATTACAGGCTTAATAGAGTCACCATGGCCGATGTAAAGACATACTTAATTGCTTTGTCCACCTGTTATTTCTTAGCCCATCAGCATCACTCATAGGATTTGTATAAAGTACACTGTGCATACAAACATATCAACATTCATTATATTTGCAAGAATGACATCAACTGCAGATGCCACCAGGAACACGCCCTTGTCACAGCGCCAGCAAGATGGGCTACAGTGTGGAGCTCCCCCGCTATGTGCTCCTGCCTGGTTCCTGGAAACCTTGCCCTTAACCTTCCTCCACCCGACAGCCTTTCCTGCATCTGCTTCTGATCTGAGTCAGTGGGTTTGTTCGAACCAGTGATGCCTCTATGTTGTGATTAGTTAAAATTTGTAGCGCTTTTTGGGGCATCTCAGTTGGGTTAAGCGTCTGATTTCAGATCAGGCTGGTCTCGAGGTTCGTGAGTTCACAAAGGGCTCTGTGCCGACAGCTCAGAGCCTGGAGCCTCCTTCAGATTCTGCGTCTCCCTCTCTCTCCCACTCAGGCTTATTCTCTCTCTTTCAAAAATAAATACTTAAAAATTCTTGTAATCCTTTTTCTCATTTTCCTGAATCCTCACATGAATTTTTTTTTTTTTTGCATTTTGGGTTTAAATCTATAAAATTCTAATAAGGTACCCCACATGGAAACATGACCTTGAAGCAATGATGAATAGAGAACAGGTGCATAAATAAGTGAGTGCTCCCTGCCCTTAGTTGGGGTCATTCTCAGGTGTGTCAGGGACTTGCTGTCCCTTAGAACTCCCAATGGGATGAAGTTCCAGTTGACAAGAGCTGTGACGGACTTGACAGAACAGCTTTTTGCTGGCTTCTCTGTCCCAATTTCAACACTCCCTGTGATGGTTCTTTTTATTTTTTCAGGGGGAGGTATAATTGAGGGACTGTTAGGGGCTGAATTGTATCCTCCCCAGAAATCACATGTTGAAGTACTAACCCCCAGCTTGGAGATCGGGTCTTTAAAGAGGTAATAAACTGTAGGGAAGGGAACATAATTTTCCTCTCCCTTTCTTCTTGGCTAAGACCACCCTATAATAAAAGACAGAGTAACTGGAGGGAAAAAAAATTACATGTACAGGAGCCCATAAAGACGAGATGTGCAAAAGATGGCCAGATGTCTGAAGCTTCTATACCACCTTGAGCTCAGGGAAAGGATGAGGGTCTGGGGCCTTAAAGACGGGGAAGGCAATTTGCAGGAGGGTGAGAAAGGCAAGCTTTTGGTAAACAAAGTTTAAGCTGCCTGGAAGCTACCTGTCTCAGGTGAAAAAGTTCTCTCTTCCTGGTAAAGGCCCACTTCTAATGTAAATTTCCTTGCTACATGTAGATTTCCCTTACAAAAGGGTAACTTGACTGGTTTCAGGGCTTCTCCTCCAGTTTTTCAAAATTATGGGCTCAAAATATAATCAAAGGTATTGTAATAGCCTTGTGTGGTGAGAAATGGTAGCCTTGTTCCTCATAAACACAGTGTAACGAATAGACTTGTGGAATCACTATGTTGTGCATCTGAAGCTAATGAAACATTGTGTGTCAACCACACCTCAATGAAAAGCATGATGATGAAATTTGAAAAAAAAAAAAAAAACAAACAGAAAAGAATACTCAGCTCAGACTAATCTTTATGCCAAAGAGGCATATTTTGGGTGGCATCTTCTGCTCCTCTCCATAAGGTAGAATGAGGTCATGAGTGCGGCCCCTTATACAGTGTGACTGACGTCCTTCTTAGAAGAAGAGGAGATGGGGGAGGGGCGCCTGGGGGCCTCAATCGGTTTAAGTGTCCACTCTTGATTTCTGTGCAGGTCAAGATCTCCCGGTTTGTGAGTTCGAGCCCTATGTCTGGCTCTGTGCTGACAGTGTAGAGCCTGCTTGGGATTCTCTCTCTGCTTTCTCTCTCTCTGCCCTTACCCTGCTCATGCTCTCCCTCTCTCCCTCAAAATAATAAAAGAAAGAGAGAGAGAGAAAGAGGAAATTGGGACAAGGACGTAAACAGAAGGAAGTGTGAAGACTGGAAGAAGGTGGACATGTACGAGCCCAGGAGAGAGACCTGAACTAGACCTCTCACGGCTGTCAGAGGGAACCGGCTCCGACACCTTGATGCTGGACTTCTGGTCACCAGCGCCATGTGACGGTACATTTCTGTGCATAAACCACCTGGTGTGAGGGAATTTGTTGGGGGTGGCCCTAGAGAACAAAGACAGCTCTATCTCCAGGTGAACTGAGCGCCTTTGAATCTGTCTGCTGACCCATGAGAACCCAACCACAGAGCAGGGCTGTCCCTCCTCCCTCCCAACAGATCCAGGGCGTCTGCTTTCCTGTCTTCGTTAGCAGGTTAGCAACGTGAAGCCTGGAAGGATGCAGCTGAGGGAGACTTTGCTTTCAGTTTTGTCTGGTTCCCAAAGCCGTGCAGATGGCCTGTGGCTGCCTCAGTCAGCAACACTTTTCCGTTCCACTTGGATTCATAACTTGTGGCTGGCCACAACATGCCGTTAGCTTAGGGGATTGGTCTTTGTTAACTTAAGTGGAACAGGGAGGCCTTGGCCTTGCCTCCCAGAGACAGCACAGTGGGAATGACGAGCCCCCCTCGTATCTCTGGAGTCCTGTCAAGTGGCAACACTCTGAAGCCAGAAGGCAGATGAGAAGTCAACGTTTTCGATTTCATCATTTATGCTTCGACTCGTGGGAGAGGTCAGAGTCCTTCAGAAGGGAAAATAAAAGATAAACTTGGAATGCAGCAAGCTATTGGGAGAGTAAGGCTTGACTTCCCCAAACTGGAAAGGATGATGGGTGTGTCGGTGAGCCCTAGGGAAGAGTAAATGGGAGTGATTCTCCAAGGAAAAGGGATACAGAGGCCCCAAGGTACTGGGATCTAGGGAGGTGACGGGCCACGCTGCGTGTCTCTATGTGTGGGGGGTGGGAGAGGGAGGCCGGAAATGGGCCATTAGGGATGGCGAGGAGACCCAGAAAGCCGGTGCTCTATAACGGTTCTGGGACAGAAAGATTTATCCAGGATATGTGGCTCGCGCTACTTGGAGACAGATGTGGTCTTCCTTCAGCGGGACAGCCAGATCATCTGTTTTGCTTTCTCATAAATATGCCTCTCTCAATGTCCACATGGGAGATTTGGAAAGAAAACAAAAAGAAAACATCTTTTTTCTATGGGCCTGAAAGGCTTAATTTATTACCAGCCTTTCAACCAAACGAAAATGATCTGCTTTTTAAAAGACTGTTTGCCGAACAAATGTTTTAGAAATGCAATAGATTATTGCAATTATTGTACCAGTCTTTTTTTAAAAAATTACCAACAGACAGGTGTGCCGAGAATGTTTTCATACATTTTCCTCTGTGAAGGGAGAACCTGAAAAGTACAGACTTTGAACTTGCTTATCCAACTGCTCTTATGTCCTGTGCCGGAGAAGCAGCTCTAGGTGGGCTCTGAGAAGCCTCTGTGAAATACTCACTATTATACAGACCACGGGGATAATGCTAGTGTTCTGGACCACTTCATGAGGCTGGACCCGGAGGAGAAAAACCTCTTTAAACTTCGCAACAAAAAAAACCAAAAATAAAAACAAAATCACCCAGAAAAACAAAAACAACAACAAACCCAAAAAACAAAGAACACAGCAGTCATGCTCTTGGCATGATGTTTGTATCTTGTAGTTTCTGTGCATCTTGGGGATGGTCACCTTTCCTCTTGTTAGTGGTGAAGAGTTGAGAACAAGGTTCCCAAAATGTTCCCTTTTGGCAAGTGAACTGTTTGGAGCTGAAGGCAGTCAAGACCAAGCAGATTAAAAATAATAATAATAAATAAAAGAAATTTAGATGGCATGGGGGAGGGGGCAGAGTTGGCTCAGAGAGAGCTACTACTGTAAGGCCACAAGTGTAAACGTCTAAACCAAACTGACTCCATGACAGGCTTTAAGTTTCCCCTCTGAACTAGAAGGCCTGAGTTTCAGCTTTCCCGAAGCTATCAGGCAGTTACACGTTGCCCAAAGCAGGAGAAACCACCCTTGCAACACCCAATCAGAAAAGTCCAGCGACCACCCTCCACAGTACTAAGGGAGAGGCCTGGAGATAGAAGCTATAGATAGGACCCTGTTACCTAATATTAAAGTTAACCTGTTAGTCGCCGAACAAGATCCTAGGCTCGCTCTGTGATTGGTTGAATTTAAAGGTGCTCTAAATGTTGTAATTGGATGCCGCCAAAAGTATAACGAATACTCTAGACAATGTGTATGGTCAAACCCGCTGTCAATGATGTTGAATTATTATGATTGGATCACTGTTCCCATGTCACAACTTCTGTAACTACCCCGTCTCAAACCCCATAAAAACCCTACTCTGCCCTTGTTCGAGGCTCTCAGCACGAACCCATATGCTGGTGAAGTCTGGGAGCCCGAGCTTAAGCCCGTAATAAAGCCCTTTGCCTTTGCATGCGTCACTCGGTCTCCCTGGTGATCTCTGGTCGGTGAGGATACTGCGACCTGGGTATAACACTACCAGAGAGCACTTTAAAAAAAATGTTTTAAAATGTTTATATATTTTTGAGAAGCAGAGAGAGACAGAGCACAAGCGAGAGAGGGGCTGAGAGAGAGGGAGAAACAGAATCAGAAGCAGGCTCTAGGCTCTGTGCTGACAGCTCAGAGCCCAATAGGGGGCTTGAACCCACAAAGTGTGAGATCATGATCTGAGCTGAAGTCAGACACTCAGCTGACTGAGCCACCCAGGTGCCCCCAGAGAGCACTTTTAAGTGAATGTGTCACGGAATCTCGTCTGGATCACCCAGTGGAAGAACCAAGCGACACTCAGAGATCTTGGAAGGCAGGAGGTATATTTTACACCAGTGGGCTCAGACGAGATCATTCTCCAGAGTCCTGAGCCCCGAATGCAAGTGGGAAGGGAAATGTACAGCGTCATCTTCCACATTCATGGCTGCTTTCCCAGGCGTGGCAAACAGGGCAGAAAGAACCCTGAAGAAGAGTCTCTAAGCTAGGAACTAGAGCTTGCCTTAGTCAGGTAGGCCATCTTATGGTGCAGAACTTCACTTATTTTTTCCCAACAAATGAACTATCAATTGGCAGGGCAAACGTGAAATTACTGAACGTCAGCTCTTATCATCCTGTGAGTTACCCTCGTCTGCTTTGAAGCTCCAGGCTCCTATCCCATTCCGTAGCTGAAGAGACCACATAAGCCTCAATTGCCAGCCTTGTCTTTGGGTCTCATATTCTCCCCCTCCCCCCCATAAGTACATAATTAAATGTGTTTTTCTCCTTTTAGTCTATCCTATGTTGATTTGATTATTAAACCAGACAAAGAATCAAAAACGGTAGAGAAAAAAAATGTTCCTCCCTAGTACCCACCACTGGGAAGCACATGATCCCATTTGTGGCTCCTGTTTAATAGCAGGGAAACACGTTTGGAACAACTTTTGTGGGCTAAATGCAACTTTATTTTATTCTTTTCTCATTTCTAGTAGCTCTGTTCTGCCTCTGCTTTTGTTCAACTTGTGGTATGGGGTTTTGTAGGCTTTGTGGCAGTATTTTACTTTATTATTATTTTTTTAATGTTTATTTATTTTGAGAGAGAACAAGCAAGGAGGGGAATGGCAGAGAGAGAGGGAGAGGGGATCCCAAGCAGGCTCCACACTGTCAGCACGGAGCCTTATGTGGGGCTTGAACTCATGAACCTTGAGATCATGAGCTGAGCTGAAATCAAGAGGCAGATGCTTAACTGATTGAGTCCCCCAGGTGTCCCATGAAATTCTTTTAGATTCAGACACTACAGTGGATGCCAGGGCATGGTGCCCCAATCTGCTTTTAAGACCAGGGCCTTCATTCCTCCTCTGCCAGTGCTATCTGCTGACTACTCACTGCTATGTTCCTCTCCAAGAATTGCCTTCTCGGCGGCTCAGGGAACTGCCTCACCCAAGGCCATACTCCTGCCTGGGTGCAGTTTACACCCAAGGTCTGATTGGTGGAGGCTCTTCAAGGCCTGGCAACCTTGCTTCCATTGAGAACCACTCAGCTTTAGAGCCATTAGAGTCTGTTTCCTGGGAAACCTGACCAACACTAGTTGGTGTCGGGAGTGATCCAAGGTAGCAGATTCAAAAACAGGATTTTGGAGCCGGGTCGCTACTAGCCAGCTGGCAGTAAAATCCCCACCTTCCTGGTAGGTGGAGTACGGACTGTCCTTGGCATGGGCAGTATAATACTGGTAGAATTTTCACAGGTGGAGAGCTGGACTGGGGTGCCAGAGGAAGGTGGACATGGTGGGCATGATATCTAGGGCATTTAGAAGTTTGGTAAATCTTTATTAAAAAATTTTTAACGTTTAGGGGAGCCTGGGTGGCTTAGTCGGTTAAGCGACCGACTTTCGCTTAGGTCATGATCTCGTGGTTCGTGGGTTCGAGCCCCGCGTCGGGCTCTGTGCTGACTGCCAGCTCAGAGCCTGGAGCCTGTTTCATTCTGTTATTCCCTCTCTCTCTGACCCTCCCCTGCTCACGCTGTCTATCTCTCTCTCTCTCCTAAAAATAAATAAAACATTAAAAAAAAAATTAAAAAAATTTTTTTTAATGTTTATTTATTTTTGAGAGAGAGAGAGACAGAGAACAAGCAGGTAAGGGGCAGAGAGAGAGAGAGGCACAGAATCTGAAGGGGACTCCAGCCTCCAAGCTGACAGCACAGAGCCTGATGCGGGGCTCGAACTTACACACTGTGAGATCATGACCTGAGCTGAAGTCAGATGCTTAACCAACTGAGCCACCTAGGCATCCCCAAGGAAAGACTTCAAAAGTTAGAAATTATAAGGCTCTATATGGGGCTATTGACACATTGGAGGAAAACAATGAAAGCCAACAATGATTAATCGCCAATGTAAGACTAAATGGAGAACAAGAAGGCCTTCTTGACAATTTACAAAGTTACTTTTTTCCCCTTCCCAAAGGGCAGGATAAGCCCAAGATTTGCCCTGGAACTTGATATGTGTAGGGGAACCTTCTAGAAGATGGAATTCTCAATCCTCACAGGGCCTGATCAGATTAAAAGTGAGACCCTGACACTCAGGATGGGGACATCTGAGTTGATGTACAGAAAAATCCTAAATCTCCAGATTCTCATGAGCCCTCTGGGCCTGCACAATGGGCCCATCCTTCCCTATTAAAATCTAGCTCATTTTCCTTGACTAAAGATGATGCAGAGGCCTCTGCCTTGAAGAGAAAAATGCCCCTCCCCCACTCAGGATCTGCCTCCACCTTCTGTCCTGGCCTCCAGATCAGTAACCAAGGTTCAGCTACGTGAGCTGACTGCCTCCTTACAGGCTGGGCTTGCAGAAGGACAGAGACTGTACTGTGAAGGAGCTGTAGGAATTCATCATCGATCAGGACTCAGGAGAGTTTGCACAGGACATGGTCCTCAGGTGCTGGATCAAGGAGAGAACATAACATTAGCTAAGGAGACGTTTATTGACAGGAGCGCCCTCCCATGCTACAGGATTAGCCTCCTTGCCAGAAACTGGGGAGATGATGCTAACACAGGGCTAGCATGGTTCTTGGAATCTTGGAGAAAGCAAAGGTGTACACTAAGAGAAGTAGACATTCTAGAACAACCGTTTCAGTGAAGACAGAAGGGATCCAAAGGCTCAGTTGACATAGGCATACAAATGGGCACACTATGCATGTAGAATATAGACCAGAAAGCCCGCTATCTGACTCTGTGCCAAAGAAGAGCCCGGCGGACACTCCACCTACCAAAGGGCTAAAGAGTATCCTGGAAGAGGGTGGCAGCATGGTTGAGAAGGCTCATGGTAGCTGTCATTCATACACCATGGCTGATACGGTAGGTGCTGTTCCAGAAATGGGCTTCCTGACAGCCATGGGCCAGGTGGTGCTTATTTAAGGTGTCCTCAACCATTTTAATGATGAGCCGAGATGGCAGTGGCAGTCAGGGGTGGCCGAGGCATTGGTTCATAGGGTATGGATTTGCATAAGTCCAGACAGAGGGACAGACTACAAAGACTTAGCCCGATCTATACAATGAGAAGAAATGATAAATGGATTATCAGGAGGCTGAGGGTAGCTCCTCAGGATGCCTTGCCCATTTTTCAGACTCGAGACAGTTATCTGATGGGAACATTAGTGACTACAAGGAAAAGCCATCTCCCCAGCACGAAGGACCTTATAGGAGCACAGCAGGTGCAGGATACCCTTATTGGGTTTCTACCATTTGTATCCAACTTGCTGGCTGCTCTGAGAGACATGGACTTGGAGCCCAAAGGCTACAGTGGGGCCTAGGCTCTACTGGGACTCATCTGCCATGAGTCTGCTATGCTACCAGGCTCATCTGCTATGGGCTAGGTCATGTCACCTGTCTGGGCCCCCTGCCAAACAGGGTGGAGGTCAGAAGGTGGGTGATGTGGAGTTTGTGATTTCTTGGAACCTTGAGCACCTGGCTATCCATATCTGATTCTCCTCAGGAGGGCCCTAATCACTTGCGGTTGATATCTTGGCTTCCCCATGAGCATCTGCAAAATCACACATGCACTTGGGGCTCAGGAAATATTTGTTGGCTGATTACTGTCATCTTCTCTTCAGGTAACTAATAGAAAATGATCCTCTAAATGGTTAAAAAGGGGTCATTCTAGAACTGCTTTCACAGCCTCATCCTGGCTGTGTTGCCACGGCTCTTGGTCCTGAATGATACAACCTTGGGCAAGAAACTAACTTCAAATTAAATGAAGGAACCCTTGCCCAGAGGAATTTAGTGCTCTTTGTCTGTGCTTATAGCATGGGGACCCACCTGGAAACTTCTTACACCACAGTGTTGAGCTCACTGGAGCTTTTTTGTTGTTGTTGTTGTTGAGAGAGAGAGCATGAACGGGGGAGGTACAGAAAGAGAGGGGGGCAGAGGATCCAAAGAAGGCTCTGCACTGACAGCAGAGAGCCTAATGTGGGACTCAAACCCATGAGTCATGAGTTCATGACTTGAGTTGATGTTGGATGCTCAACTGACTGAACCACCTAAGTGGCCCCTCACTGGAGCATTTTGAAGGCAGGCACCATGGCTTAGCCATTCGTAGTGACCATGTCCTACTAAGGTCGTTGACCATAGTTCACCCATAAAACCTTTCTTCCCCCTTTTATCTCTTGTGTCCTCTCCAAAACCTGTTCTCTAACCAATCTGGGAATTCTGATGTCTCTTTCACCCTCCCTTTATTGAAAACCTGAGACTCAACAAATCCCTGTGTTCATTTCAACTGATGAAACCCAAAACCAGGAGCCAACACATGGTGGAGATAACTTTTAGGAAGCAATGTCTGTGCTTGATTTAGACTCAGGCTGGACTAACACAACCCCAGCTGGATGACAAAGAAAAAAGAAAAAGCTTTAAAAGAGGCTATTTCAAAATACCTAGACATTTGGTTCCATTGCATTCAGCCCAGGTGTAGAGTTTTTCTGGGCTTTGGATGCTTCCAACCTTTGGTTCAGACAAAGGCCGTGCTTCGAGTCACCTGTGGCCTTGTCTTCTCCAGTCTATAATCCTCCACTCACCTTTCCTGAGACCCATTTCCTTGCCCTTTAATCATTTTTATTGCTTTTCCCTGGACCATCTCCAGGTCTTGTCATTTCTCTTAAAATGCAGAGGCCACAAACCGGCTAAAGAACACTAATGAGGAAGGGAGCAATATGGAGTCCATTAAGAGCATTAATTCCTGGCCCCTACATATGCGGCTAATTCATCCCAGCTTGTAAAGTCCCATCCAGGAGGCACCCTCGCATTCAGACTGAGGTCCTCCGTGACCCTCTGTGCTCTCACTGCGGTGCTGCCGACGGGCACACCTTTCCCGCAGCTCAGACTTCCTCAGTTTGGTTTTGGCTCCAGATCAGGCTCCCTTCCGTTGTATTCGTTTGCTTTGGGTGAAGCTTTTTTATTTTAAAGATTTGCCTGGAACTTAGTCTCACCTAACAATTTACCAATTCCCCTTGGCTTCATCAAGCTCAGCAACAAAACATACTCAAAGGGGCTCTGTGCCTGGTGTAGTGGCCTGAAGGGCTGGCACAGAGGACTCTGGGAGTGTCTCTCTCTGTCCAGGCTGCGAGCCATTGGGCTGACGGGGGGCTACTGCAGCAGACAGCCTCAAGCGCTGCTGTAGGAATGATATTTCACCAGTCTAGGCGGCAGAGCCCAGCAGTCTCCATGACCTTGGTGGCTGGGCTGGGCTGGGGTCCTGTGGACTTGTAAAACACAAATGATGAAAGGCTGCTCTTGGTGTTTTCTTATTTTAACATTAAATGAAAGCAGAAAGCATAGCTTTAAACTGTGACTAAGGGAAGCCTATGGGGCGGCCGGAGGGAGTTGCTTCCTCCAATAGTGAGTGTACAGAATTCTCCGCAAAGTCAACCAAAGACACTGCTTGGAGAATGCAGACACGGGTTGAGGTGTGGCTTTCTGGAATGGGTTGTCTCAGGGCAAGGGAACAGGAAGGTCAAGGAGGAGCCGTGACAACTAGGGGCTGTTGGATGGGGAGTTTGAATTTGGACTTGAGGCCAGAAGTCCTAGTTCTCACTGGCACCTCTGACCCCTTGGCTGCTGTAGTGCTTACTGTCTTTTCATCTACGTTTTAAAAAAGAAAAGGATTCAGCATGTGTGTCTCTCAAAGTTGCTGTGAGGCTCAAACAAGCCAGTGGATGCTGTCGGGCTTTTGTACGCGCCAAATGATTCCACAGTAGGAGGCAAAGCTTGCGTATCAGTTGAAACTGGGATTGGGAGAATAAAACCCCCAAATCAAGTGGGCTGAAGCACAACGCAAATGCTTCTCCCTCTGCCAGAGGGCAGGATACGCATTCCTGGGCAAGTTCAGCAGGTCTGTGAAGTCAACAGCCTCCCTGGCTGCTTCCTGCTTTGTTACACATGGCCTTATCTTTACAGCCCAAAATGGCTCCCAGGGCTCCAGCCATCACACCTCAATATCAGAAAGCAAAATAATGGAAGACTTCCCAGAAGTTGCACAGAAAACCTCCATTTTTATCTTATTGACTAGAACTTAATCACCCACTGTACCCAGTGGCGAGGGTGACCGGAGAGTGAGGTGTTTTCTCTAGGCGTATGTCCAGCTAGACATTGAGGCCCAGTAGCCAGGGGCAAAAGGGGGCGGGGATGGGCCTTGTGGGGAAACTCGCAGCATCTCCCTAAGATTATGTCTTATTAATAAAAGTTAAAACTTAAATTGTACCCATGGGGCCCTACGGGGCCATTTCTTCCCCATGGAGCAAAGCACTCAGCCTCTGATTCGTTTTTCTTATCTCTGAAACTTGGGGTTTTTATTTAACTACTGTTTCCACACTTCGTTCATATCACATCTTCATGGTGCGGCCACGTTCACAGTCCACATATACCTACCTCTTGCCAGTGACAGTGTCTGAAGACCAGCATGTGCTCATCCAGTTAACGTTCTTTGAGCTTCTATTTATTTTACGAGGAAACTTTGTGCCATTCCCATAATTGGAAAACTAGCGTCACTTGCCATGGAGAGAAGATAAGAATTAAAAAAAAAAAAAACTAAAATAAAAACAAGAAATTATTCTTAAATTTTGACCAGATAGAGTTACCTTCCCAAAACTCAGCGCCTGAGGTTCTGGCCCGATTTGTTGAAGAGGATGATTAGCGTTTGTGCAGGAGTGTTAGAGAAACAGCATCACCAAACTGCAACTTTTTTCTTGCTCTAAAGAGAAGGGTCAAACATTTTCTCACTGTGTAATTTAATTTCTTTTTAAAAACAATTTTAAAGTTTTATTAAATTTTTTTTAATGTTTGCTCATTTTTTAAGAGACAGAGACAGAGCATTGAGCAGGGGAGGAGCAGAGAGAGAGAGGGAGACACAGAATCCGAAGCAGGCTCCAGGCTCTGAGCTGTCAGCACAGAGCCCAACGCGGGGCTCGAACTCACCAGCTGCGAGATCATGACCTGAGTTGACATTGGACGCTTAATCGACTGAGCCACCCAGGGGGCCTTAATTTCTTTTGAATGTCACATCATGGTTACCTGAGGACATCTTATCTTCTGTACAGATTCTACCCTTTGGGAGTCATTCTTTTCTATGATTCCTCAGTTCCTTTTTCTTGTACTAAGAGTTTTAAAAGACACGACGGGTTTTCTCCGGGAATGCGCCCTCATGTGAACTAAGTCCAAATACCACTATTTGGCCTCTGACATTTTCCAAGGAACCCCGGGACTTCAGGGCTGTTGTCAGGGGCAGAGGCCGCGGTGATGCCCTGAGGTTGTCAAAACCAGACATTTGGAGAACTGAGCTCCGACCAGGGAGACCAGGAGGCCAGGTGTGGGGGGGTCCATGCCAGTAGGCTGACCGGTTTCCGCCAGATGTGCTACTGATAAAAACTGGGAAAAGGGCGCACGTCAAAGGTAAGGCGACTCCTCTGGAAGGCTGAGATCCTCACCCATTTGGCTGCTGTTGCTACAGTAGGGCGCCCTATAGACCCTGCACTCCTGCCTCCTGTTCTCCGTGACTCCCCCTGCATAGATCTTTACAGGAGTGTCCTAACTTGGAAAAAAAATCTGAGTGAACATGGAGGTGACAGGAAAGGTGGCTTTGCTCTTCTCACAGCATCATTCATAGAGCCCTGGGAGCTGGGGATATACCCTATGGAGAGTCTACTTGGATATAGCTTTCTTAATTTTCATCTTCTGTGGCCAATTCTTCCAAATTATGTCAGGGGGAAGGAGGTGGCTTGATCTTTTCTAGTAGTTAAAGATAGCTGTTGGGTCCCCATCAAATTCAGTAGGAGTCTAAGCTCTTGGGTAAAGCTGTCCACTGCTGGTTAAAACCTGAGCTACAGACAAACTCAGATGCAGATCCACAGGTACTTTGAATTTGGGAATGGTGTAACTGACTTAGCTGGCCCAGTGCTGATTGACAGGGCCTCACGGGGAAACATTTAGTGGGGCTCCATCTGTGGCGGAGGGGGGTGAGAGATAAAGGTAGGGGGCGTATTACACATTGGGAGCATGGAGTGGCTAGGTGTGCATGACAGAGCTGTTAGAATACTGTGTTCAGGGGGGGTAGGTCTGACGGGGCCAAAGAGAGGCTGGACGGTGGATGAGGTAAGAGGAGGTAATAAGGTGATAAGGTGCATAAGAAAAGATGTCCATGTGAGGAGGGTGAGGTGGATCGTTGTGTTGGAGTGTGGATTTGGGAGTGCACATGTGGTCTATGCTGCTCTGCAGAGGGGAAGCAATGGGAGAGGAGAAGATGGCGGGTGGGGAGAGGAATGGGGTAGAGGCCGGGAGCAGCTCCTTATATCCGTCTTCTCAGAAGAGAAATCTGTGGGGCACCTGGATGGCTTAGTCGGTTAAGCGTCCGACTTTCGCTCAGGTCATGATCTCGCGGTTCGTGGGTTCAAGCCCCGCGTCGGGCTCTGTGCTGACTGCCAGCTCAGAGCCTGGAGCCTGTTTCGGTCTGTCACTCCCTCTCTCTCTTACCCTCCCCTGCTCACGCTGTCTCTCTCTCTCTCTCTCTCTCAGAAATAAATAAAACATTAAAAAAAAAAAAAGAAACCTGTGCCCTCTCTGTGAGGAGTGCAGAGGTGAGGCCCACAGGGCACCTGCTCTGTGTGACTCCCATCTAAGCTTGGGTCAGTCAGGGTTCTTTACTGAAGCTGTTTTCAGCTGTTGAGGATTTTTGCATCCATACTCCTAAGAGATATTGCTCTGTAGTTTTATTTTCTGTGATGTTTTTGTCTGGTTTTGGTATCAGGGTAATACTGGCCTCAAAGAATGAGTTGGGAAATGTTCCTTTCTCTTCTCTTTTTTTGGGAGTTTTTACATTTTTTTAAAAAATTTATGTCTGAGACATATCAGATAAAGGGTTAATATCAAGAATCTATAAGGAACTCACCAAACTACACGCCCGAAAAACAAACAACCCAGTGAAGAAATGGGCAGAAGATATGAACAGACACTTCTCCAAAGAGGACATCCAGATGGCCAACAGACACATGAAAGGATGCTCAGCATCCTCCTCATCAGGGAAATACAAATCAAAACCACACTGAGATACCACCTCACGCCGGTCAGAGTGGCTAAAATGAGCCAATCAGAGAACTCTAGATGCTGGCGAGGATGTGGAGAAACGGGCACCCTCCTACACTGGTGGTGGGAATGTAAACTGGTACAGCCCCTCTGGAAAACAGTGTGGAAGTTCCTCAGGAAACTAACAATAGAACTCCCCTATGACCCAGCAATAGCACTGCTAGGAATTTACCCAAGGGATACAGAAATGTTGATGCATAGGAGCACATGTACCCCAATGTTCATAGCAGCACTCTCCACAATAGCTAAAACCTGGAAAGAGCCTAAGTGTCCATCAACAGATGAATGGATCAAGAAGATGTGGTTTATCTATACCATGGAATACTACATGGCTATGAGAAACAATGAAATCTGGCCATGTGTAGCAACATGGATGGACCTTGAGGGTGTTATGCTGAGCGAAATAAGTCAGGCAGAGAAGGACAAATATCATATGTGTGCACGTATAGGAGGATTAGGAGGAACTTAACAGGAGGACCAAGGGGGAGAAGAAGGGCGGAAATGGTGGGGGAAAGGGAGAGAGGCAAACCATGAGAGACTCTTGAATGCTGACAAAAACTGAGGACTGATGGATGTGGGGGGGAGGAGGATGGGCATGGAGGAGGGCACTTGTGGGGATGAGCACTGGGTGTTATGTGGAAACTAATTTGACAATAAACTATTTGTAAAAAAATAATAATAATAAAATAAAATATTCAGTTATTCAACAAATAAAAAAAATTATGTCTGAGAGAGAGAGACAGTGTGAGCAGGGGAGGGTCAGAGAGAGAGGGAGACATAGAATCTGAAGCAGGCTTCAGCCTCTGAGCTAGCTGTCAGCACAGAGCCTGACGTGGGGCTCGAACCCACGAACCATGAGATCATGACCTTCTGAGCCGAAGTAGGATGCTTAACTGACTGAGCCACCCAGGTGCCCCTGGAAGCTTTTAAAAGATTGGTATTAATTCTTCTCTAAATATTTGGTAGAATTCACCAGTGAAGTCAATTGATGCTGTGCTGTTTAAAGTCTTTGTGGGAAATTTTTTGATTAGTAATTTAATGTCTTTACATGCCATAAGTCTATTCATATTTTTTATTTCTTCTTAAGTTGATTTTTTCCCTTTCTATGAAGTTCTCTATTTCATTTAAGTTGTCTGGTTTGTTGATATACAATTGTTTATAATGTTCCCTATTATTGGTTTTATTTCTAGATGTTGGTAGCAATATCCTCTCTTTCTTCATTTTAGTAATTTAAATCTACTCTTTTTATTTTTTGGTCAGTCTAACTAAAATTTTGTCAATTTTGTGTATCTTTTCAAATACATGAGTTTTGGTTATGTTGATTTTTCTTTATTTTTTTTCCATTCTCTATTTTTTTTTCCTGCCCTAATTTATCTTACTTCTTCCCTCTACTTACTTGGGTTTAGCTTCCTCTTTGTTTTCTTGTTTCTTAAAATAGAAGTTTGGGTTATTGAATTAAGTCGTGTATTTTTAAAAACCCATTTTGCCAAGCTCTGCGTTTTAATACGAGATTTTTTTATTTTTGCCAGTCTGATATGTAGTATTTATATCTGCCATTTTGCTATTTGTGTTCTGTCTGCCTATATCCTTTTTGTTCCCATTACTGATTCTTTTTATGCTATATGGATATTCATGTTTATGTTATATGGATATTTCCTAGTGTTTTAATTTCCTTGATGTTTCTTTTACTATATATTTTAAATTTATTTTGTTTGTGATTGCCCTTGGGATTACAATTAACTTATTACAATCTAGTTTATATAGAATATACATATTGTATATACATATATATAATGTTTATTTATTTTTGAGAAATAGAGAAAGACAGAGCACGAGTAGGTAAGGAGCAGAGAGAGAGGGTGACACAGAATCCGAAGCAGGCTCTAGGCTCTGAGCTGTCAGCAGAGCCCAGTGCGGGACTCCAATTCATGAACTGCAAGATCATGACCTGAGCCAAAGTCGGACGCTTAACCAACTGAGCCACCCAGGCGCCCCAGAATCTAGTTTATATTAATACCAAATAAATTACTATAGTATATAAACACTTTGCTCATATATATAATATGTAATATACATATTATATTATATATATATTTATTCCAAATAGCTGTGCCCCCTCCCTCCTCCTTCGTGCTTTTATTACCATAGAAATTACAACTTTACACATTGTATGCATATATGTATACATGTTATATATACATTATCAACACAGATTTATAATTATGGCTGTGCAGTTTTCTTTAAATCAGGTTGGAGAATAAAAGTTATAAATGAAAATACATGTATGCTGTTTCATGCTTACCTATGTAGCTACCTTTCCTGATGCTCTTTACTTCTTCATCTGGATTTAAGTTATTTTCTGATGTCCTTTCATTTTACTCTGAAGGACTCATTGCATGGCAGATTAATCAATACATTCTTTTTTTTTCTGTCTAAGAATACCATAATTTCTTTTTCTTTTTGAAGGATAATTTTGCTGAATATAGAATTCTTTTTTTAGGTTCATTTATTTATCTTGAGAGGAGAGACACTGAGAGACAGAGAGAGAGAATGAGGAGGGGAGGGGCAGAGAGAGAAGGAGAGAGAGAATCCCAAGCAGGCTCTGTGCTGACAGCACCAAGCCTGACACTGGGCCAGAACCCATGAACCATGAGATTACCACCTGAGCCAAAATCAAGAGTTCAAAACTCAACCAACCAAACCGCCCAGGCGCCCCTAGAATTCTTTATCAATAGGTTGTCTTGTTTGTTTGTTTTCTGTTAGCCTTTCGAATATGTCATCCAGTGTCTTCTGGCCTCCATGGTTTCTAATGAGAAATCACCTTTTATTCTTACTGAAGACCTCTGTCCATGATGATTCTCCTCTCTCTTATGCTTTTAAGATTCTCTCTTCACCTGTGTCTTTTGACAGTTTGATTATGATATATCTGGCTGCATAGCTCTCTTGAGTTGATCCATCCTGCTGGGACTTTGTTGAACTTCTTCCTATCAAATTTGGGAAGCTTTTAACCACTTTTCTTCAAGTATTCTTTCTGTCCCTTTCTCTCTCCCCTCTCCTGGGATATGTTGCATATGTTGGCTTGCTTCATGGTGTCCAACAGGCTCCTGAGGCTGTGTTCATTTGCTTTATTCTACTTCATGTTCTGGAGACTAGGTAATATTCATCGGCCTGTCTTCAAATTTGTAATATTTTCTCATCCTCGTTCAAATTTGATACTGTTTCCTATGGTGAATTTTAATTATAGTCATGGTGTTTTTAAACTCTTAGAATTTCTGTTTTTTAAGTAGATAATTCCTGTCCCTTTGTAGATATTCTGTATTTCGTGAGACATTGTTTTCATGTTTTCCTTGAGTTCTTTAGGTGTGATTTCCTCTAGCTTTTGAAGCATCTTTAAAATGACTGATTTGAAGTTTCTTTTCTAGCAAATTCATATCTGTGCTTCTTCAGGGACAATTTCTGTTGATCACTTTGTTTAAAGAGCCACACTTTGCTGTTTGTTTACATGCATTGTAATTTTTGTTGAAAACAGGCCACCTCAAGTAATATAATGTAGCACTTCTGGAAATCAGATTCTCTCCCTTCCCCAGAGTATAATTCTGTTGCTGCTTTTAGTTGTTTTTGTTTATTTAGTAACTTTTCTGGACTAGTTTTTTTTTTTTTTTTTTTTAGTTTTTAAAATCTGTATTTATTTTTAAAAGAGAGAGACAGACAGAGTGCAAGCAGGGGAGGAACAGAGAGGGAGACACTGAATCTGAAGCTGACAGAATCTGTGCTGACAGCTCAGAGCCCCACGCGGGACTCTAACTCAAAGACCATGAGATCATGACCTGTGCTGAAGTCAGATGCTTAACCCACTGAGACACCCGGGTGCCCCTGAACTAGATGCTTTATGACACCTGTGCTGAAGTCTGAGCAGTGCTTAACCCAACTGAGAGCCACCCAGGGTGCCCCTGAACTAGTTTTATAAAGTCTGTATCTGTTATCCTTTGTGGCTGCTGGAGTCTCTACGTGCTTTGCTTTGTGGTCAGCTAGTGACTGGACGGAGACTTTTGCAAGTACACAAAACCAGTAAATCTCGAAGTCAGGTCAAACACAGACGACCTTGCAAGTGGTGTTCTAGGGAACCACCAGACGGGTGGGCCCATACAGGTCAGAGAATGACAGACCTTTGGGAATGAGGCTTTGAAGGAGCTCTAGATCCTTTCTGCTCCCTCTGGTGGTTCCACGGCTGCACCTTTTAAAGCTACTGCAGAGCTGGAGAGTGATGGACGGGACTAAGAAGAGTTCAAAACCACAAAGCTCACTGTTGTTAGCAAGATTCGGCTGTTTTTTAAATACATGGTTTTCAGGTGCTGCAAGCCTTTGGTTAATTTCTGAAATTCTGCAAAAAGTTGATCCCGGCAATTTTTGTCAATTTTCTTATTGCTTCCGTAGAGAAGAGACTCTCTGGAAGTCTGTCCCAACATTTATGCTGGTGCAACTCACTGATTTTTAAAAATATTAATGATTAAAACAGTTGTCACAGCTGGTTGTCAAAGCACATTGTACCCTGGAGTATGAATTTTTTTGGTTCACATCATGACTTTGCCATTTTATTTATTTTTATTTTATTTTATTTTTAAAATTTTTTAATGTTTATTTTTGAGAGAGAGAGGGACAGAGCACGAGTGGGGGAGGGGTAGAGAGACGGAGACACAGAATCCAAATCAGGCTCCAGGCTCTGCACTGTCAGCACAGAGCCCGATGTGGGGCTTGAACCCACGAAGCGCGAGATCATGACCTGAGCCGCAGTCAGATGCTCAACTGACTGAGTCACCCAGGTGCCCCTATTTTTATTTTTTTATATTTATTTTTGATAGAAGCAGAGTGTGAGTAGGGGAGGGGCAGAGAAAGAGGGAGACACAGAATCCGAAGCAGGCCCAGGCTCTGAGCTGTCAGCACGGAGCCTGACACGGGGCCCAATGAATTGTGAGATCATGACCTGAGCTGAAGTCAGATGCCCAACCGACTGAGTGACCCAGGTGCCTAAGGTTTTGCCATTCATTACCTGGTGGCCGTTGGCCAGTTATTTCAGTTCTTTGGGTCTCAGTGTTCTTTTACTTACTGGGCATATTAATAGTACTCACTTAGTAGGTGGTTTATGCCTATATAAAATGAGTTAATATATATGGAGAGTTCTCATAAGAATGCCTGGCCCAGAATAAAGATTTTATCTTACCTATTACCAGTGTTGCTTTGAATTCTCACTATGTTCCTGCACTTAGATAGGCCAACTTCTAAAGCGAGGTTGATAGGAATATATACTGAAGTCACAGAGGTAATGAGTGATTGATTCAACCAACTTTGCAAAATTGTTGCAAGGATTAGAGATCGTACATGTAAAGTTTTCACCTTATTACTGAGTAGGTGCTTATTCAATAGGAGCCACTCCGGGTGCCTGGGTGGCTCAGTCGGTTAAGCATCCAACTCGTGGCTTCAGATCAGGTCAATAGGAGCCACTCCTACAAATTATGGCTGTAGACCTTCTCCATAGTTGGTGAAAAGTAAATAGCTCCTTGAATATTTAATTTTGTAAAATGTTTGTTTGTTTGTTTGTTTATTTTGAGAGAGAGAGGCAGAAAGAGAAAGAGAGAGAGAATCCCAAGCACGTTCCACACTGTCAGCACAGAGCTCGATGTGAGGCCCAAACTCATGAGCTGTGAGATCATGACTTGAGTTGAAATCAAGAGTCGGACACTTAATTGACTGAGATAAGCAGGTGCCCCCATTTAATTTTTTTTTAATGTTTATTTACTTTTGAGAAAGAGAGAGTGTGAGCAAGGAGGGGCAGAGACAGAGGGAGACACAGAATCTGAAGCAGGCTCCAGGCACTGAGCCGTCAGCACAGAGCCCAACACGGGGCTCGAACCCACGAACCATGAGATCATGACCTGGGCTGAAGTGTGATGGTTAACTGACTGAGCCACCCAAGTGCCCCTCATTTAATTTTTTTATGTGACTGTGTGTGTTTGGATTCAGGTGTATTCAAGTCACCAGCACGAGGGCTTAGGGGGAAGCTTTTCTTCTGTCTGATATCTGAGTTTTGGCAGAGCTTGAAGATGCAGAAGCCACAGTGGGCCTCCAGGCTTGGTTATGGCTACATGGACAAGCGAGGGTAGTCTGACATAAGGCCTCAGCATATTTTGGAAATTATTGTTAGTTCTGAAGGCTTTCGGTGCCGAAGGAGGTGAGTGAAAGGTCTTTCAAAGCACAACAAATGGGCTGAAAGCAGTGGATCAGAGGTGGCTACAAATGGAACAGGTGGTCTACATAAATACCAGCTGTACATTACAGCCAATTTTACTGCCAGTTTATAATGTTGTCCGTGGTTATTTTACAACAGTTTTCTTTATTTCTGACATTGCTGTAAATCTCGCCGTAAAAGGGCTCTAATGCAGCTGAAAGGCTATGAAATGAAATGGGAAACTTCAAGAATCAGTCGATTGCAGTGGAACGGAAAGGAGGCTGAGGGAGCCTTGAGAGGAAATAAAGGGAAGCCACGGGGAAGAATTAGGAGACCGGATGTCTCATTATGTATTAGAATTTGTTCTTTCAAGTCCCTTTAATTGTGAGCAAGAACAGATAGCATTTTTAGGATGAATCCACCAGGTGGCGCCATGGAAAACATTTTTTTAAAGGCCCGCTTTCTCCCATTACTTAGGAGAGTTTAGCAAACCTATTATTTTTAGAGGAGGAAACAATACTCACTTATGAATGGAGGCTATATGTGTGCTTGGTGTGTGTGTGTGTGTGTGTGTGTGTGTGTGTGTGTGTGTGTGTGTGTGTGTGTGTGTTGTAGTTTTAAACAATAAAAGACCCTTTGCTCCAGAGATACTACAACTTGGTGAGACTTTGGAAGGGCCAAGTGTAAGCTAAGCATCTCAGATTTAGGGACATATTTGTGTATCTTC
This sequence comes from Proteles cristata cristata, assembly GCA_017311185.1. Classification (NCBI taxonomy): domain Eukaryota; kingdom Metazoa; phylum Chordata; class Mammalia; order Carnivora; family Hyaenidae; genus Proteles; species Proteles cristata. The sequence goes on along the minus strand of JAESUZ010004648.1, from coordinate 744,203 downwards.
TGATTAATATTAATATACTTTGTGTTTTCTTCTCTTTTCTTAACCTAGGGCCATAGGCCTGTATTTCCAATTTTCTTTTCTTATGCTCCCTGCCAAGAGGTGAGGGACACTACTGTGTGGCCCAGCCCACCTCTCTCGGTAGCTGATGGCTGGCTCTGTTCCCACCTGGTCCCTTTCAGGGCCCGTCTCTCAGGTCTGAAACCCCCGGGAAGCTTTTATGGGAGAGGCGCCCACAATCCTTAAACACCGAGACTCATCCCAGAATTGGCGTCTGGGAAAGCCGGGCCTTTGGCTTCATTCGGCCTCTTTGCAGCTCCCTAATTTCAAGGGTTATCACAAGGTTTAAAGGCACTGGTGTGCACCATGTGCTTGGAACTTACCCGGTGCTCACTGTATTAAGAAAAAAAATTTTTTTTTTTAAAATGTTTATGTGTATAACTTCTGTGTTTTCGGCCGAAGCCGCAAAACAACTTCTTATCTATCTCTGCTTTTATTTTTTCTCACTAATTTTTCTAAAAATCAGGCAAGATGACATGAACCAGGACCTGAGATTTACTATTCATCTTTGTTCGTGGTGCCAGAGGTGGGCCTTGCCTCTCAGCCATAGACAGACTAACGTTTATGATCCTGACCTTTATTTTTTTTTAACAGCGAGGCTAAAGGCCCGCAGGTGGAAGCATTTAGCCGAAAATGGAGACAGGCCGGGTTCTGTTACTACCTGTGAGGCATGGGAGCCGCCTGCAGACCGGAGCCCTGAGAGGCTCCAATGGTCACGGCGCCAGCGAGTCAGAAAGGCTCAGGGAGGTTCTAATTTCCACTGTCCGTTTATCTGTAGTCACTTCCATGGGGAACATCGATGGATGGGGTCGGGTGACGGGAGATGAGGGTCCACTTAATAGTAATGCTCAGAAATTGACATTTGATCAGAAGTGAGCCCTTGATGGTTGTGTTCCTGGAAAGCAGGAATGGATGGACAGACTTTTGTAACCAAGTTGGGTCTCCCTGTGCTCAGGCAGGGGTCCTGCTGGGAGAGATTCCTGAGCCAAAGCCCCGCCCCCTGCTCCCCTCCCCCCTACCCTTTGGGTGTCACTGAGTCTAGTGCGTTCTAACCTAGGCGTAAGCTAAGCGTGAATCTGAGAATGGCCGATGGGCGCAGTTTGGAGGCATGCCACGGCCAGCCCCTTGCCCAGCCTGTCCCCGGAGCCTCACTTACAACTTCCAGGCGGCCTGCAGGGCAGAAGCAAGTGGTCTGAGAACACGAGGGAGGGCGGGGAGGGCTCAGCTGGGGATTGCTCGGCTGTGAGGACAGGGTCACACTGCTTCCCTGATGACTCAAGTGGTCTATTTGCAATTTCAAATTGGGTATGTGCTCCACGTGGCCCCAGGTCAAGGACAGAGTGGTGGCTACTCCACAGAATGAGGGCTTTTTCAGACTGAAAGATGAAAACCGCCCTCTCAAGCAAAGTCATCAGCAGGGCCAGCACCTTGGTCACATCCTTTGTTTGGGCTCCACAAGCATTCACTGACCGCATGACAGAGACACTGCTCTCCAAGTTCCCATCTCACTTCTCCCTCCTCATTCTGGAAGCAGGGCGAATGTTCTACCTATTTTCTCTGACTCTTTTCTCACTGAAAGTAGTGGGATTCCCAGACTCTCCTTGGCTCTTCTTAAGGACCATGACCTCTGGACCCCTCTCAGGGGTCCAGCTAAGGCTGCAGAGGAGGAGACGGCAGTCTGTAGATCTCCTGCCCCCCCACCCCCCGCTTTTTATTTTAATGTTTATTTTATTTCTCTGTGTGAGAGAGAGACAGAGCATTAGCTGGGGTGGGGCAGAGAGAGGGGGAGACATAGAATCTGAAGCAGCTTCAGGCTCTGAGCTGTCAGCACAGAGCCTGATGCGGGGCTTGAACTCATGAACCCCAAGATCATGATGAGCTGAAGTTGGATGCCCGACTGAGCCACCTGGATGCCCCAGATCTCCTGCCTTTTTGATGGACACTGGAGGCTTGGTGTGTGGGCGTGGCGTTTTGTCCATTCCTTGCCCCACCAAAGAGGTGAGGGAGTTGTGACCAAGTGCCTCGGGGTCTGCTGTGGCCCAAGGGCATTCAGCAAACTGAAGCTTCTCCCCTTCAGGTAAGGCAGGGGCAGATCTCTGTTTTATGGGGCCTAGATCTTATGCAGTTGGGGGATCCTCTTGGGGAATAAGAATAGAAAATATGTATGAATAGAATTAGGTATGAGAGAGAAAATAAATCCCAAGCTACAAAATTGGAAAGTTGGCAAAGACCACACACATCACAAAAATAATATAGTTTGTTTTTAATTATCTGCCTGGAATACTTAGTAATTTTTTTCCTAAATCTTTAGGCAGCATCCTTGTTTAATGGAAATTTTGTGATATTTTTAACAGGATAGCAAGATAATTCAGCCTTTACTCTGGCATGGTTAAACTTTTTTTTTTTTTTTTTGGTATTATTGATAGTTTGAGAAGCTTTTTTTAGCTTCCTGACCTACCGTAGGAAATCATTGGTGAGGTTGCTTGGGTGTCTTAGTTGGTAAAGCATCTGACTCTTGGTTTTGGCTCAGGTCATGATCTTGTGACTTCATGGGTTCATGCCCTGTGTTGGGCTCTGAGCTGGCAGCGTGGAGCCTGCTTGGGATTTTCTCTGTCTCTTTTTTCTCTGTCCCTCCCCACTTGGGCTGCCTCTGTTTCTCTAATAAATAAATAAATAAATAAATAAATAAATAAATAAATAAATATCACTGGTAATATATAAATGTTTAAGATTGCTGTTGGGACACCTGGTTGGCTAAGTCAGTTAAGCGTCGAACTTTAGCTCGGGTCATGATCTCAGTCTGTGAGTTCAAGCCCCACATCAGGCTCTGTGCTGACAGCTCAGAGCCTGGAGCCTGCTTCAGATTCTGTGTCTCCCTCTCTCTCTTCCCTCCCCTGCTCATGCTCTCAAAAATAAATAAACTTAAAAATTAAAAAAAAAAGATTGTTATCTGATTTTGGAGTTTCTTTATCAACTTTCTTTCATGTATCCTACATGAACTGTGAGATTTGGAAGAATATTCCACAGATTAGCTCTGTATTTTTTTTTCTCCACCACTAATCACATGATTCTGGTGTTGGGCCCAGTAGCAAACAGGACATATTAGGTCCTTCAGTCCTGCATCTGGGCATTACGACATTGGGTGGACCCATGTGTTGCCGGGTAGAAATATCGCTGAAAGCCAGTCTTATACCAGGACAGTCGTCATTAACTCAACTCTGCAAGGAAGTGACTGCAAATCACTTGCATAGATGCTACTACAGCCTTACAAAGTGCATCTTCAGCTCCATTTCCCTAAAAGTACTCATGGACACTCCCCTGCCCCTAACATGATGGGAAGCATGATAAATGGGACTTCAGTAGAAACACCCCCAGCCCTAACTGGCTTGCAGCTAAAATATCTTTCTTTTGAAACTTTGACAAACACAGATGGCCACGTGCAAACCCTGCCAGAGATTTGGAAGGGGGAGGTGCAAAGGGGATGCCGTGAAGCTTCAATGTCATCAGCCTCTGCTAGCTCCACCTCTGGGCTCAGGGAGGGGCAGGTGCTGCTTTTCATGGAGTTCAAAGGGAAGAAAGACCATCAAGGTCTTTGGGCTGCTCTCTGTCTTAGTCCCCTGTAATTTCCAGTTCATATGAGGAAAAGTAAATTAAATCATGTTCTAGTACAGAGATGAAAACCATCCCTCCTTTTGCCAGGCCCTGGAAGATCACCTAATCAATATTTGTTAATTGATTACACTGGATGACTACTTTGAAAGCTAAAGGAAAGAGATATATTTGATCTGGAAGGGCCCTTGGCAATCACTGACCACTCATTTCACAGATAAAAAAAACGAAGGTCCAGGGGGACAAGGGATGATTTGCTGAAGGTGACAGTGAGTGACAGAGATGAGGCCAACAGCCAAGACTCTTCTGTTCAGGAGTCTTTATACGAAGCGTGGCAATTAAATCCACTTCACAAGTCATCGTGAATCAAGGCACAGAACGCATAGAAGTTCAGGTGTCTTGAAACACCATAAGCATTTAGCTAACATATGTTGAAAGTTTATTGTAAAGAGTTGTGGAGAATGCTCTGTAAATCCCAATCTCAATTATCGTTGCTGCTTTCTCTAGTCTGTGGGACACAGAGCCTTGTGCTTAACCACATACTATGTGCTTAGGAAGAGCCACTGTTGGCCATGTTTGTACCGGTGGATGAGAAGCCAGTGGTCTGTTCTGCTCAAACTAGGCTGAAGATAGAAGAGTAAGCCCTGGATAAGGACGGTGGATCAGAAGACTGGCTTGACACACAGTCTAGTCATAGGGCTCCCCGGCCAGGCGTGGGAAAGGGGGTCTATATTTCCCTGGTTTCTGAAGGGGGATCTAAGTCCAGAATCTGGAGCATGTCCACTTGGAAGGGAAAGGTTCATGTCAGAATAGGAAGTTCAGACTCATGCCCATAAAACCCTGTAGGACAGAGGGGTTGTTCAGAGTGGAGGCAGGGGACACACTGTTTATGACATGGGAGAAAAGACCTCTACTGGCAATGACACTGGCATGATGACAGGAGTGGTCCAGCAAAGGGGCAACAGTGGAGGTGGAGCCAAGGGGGAGGGTGCGGGCTCGGAGGCCGACCTTGGTCTCGCCAAGCCTCTGCTTCTTTGGATCTCAAATGGAAAAACCTCAGGGGACTGAGCTCAGAGGATGGTTCTGAGGATTAAATGAGATATTCTCCATAAAGCAGATGGCAGGGAAGAATGACAATAGAAGGTAATTCTAATCATAGCCAGGGGCTACTTCAACCTAGTGGGTAGCTTATTTATTGTTTATATATTACTACTGATGTCATATTATGAAATAGATGTCCATGGTTGTGGTTTAGAGTGGGATGGCATGGGACCATGAGCCCGGCCTCCTCCCTGTCTAGGAGCCCAGGCTTTGCGGGTATGTGCCGCCCATCCCCCACCCCCAGGAGACCCGTGGGCCTTGTAACCAAGGGGGAGGCCTCTCTTTTCTTTTCTTTTTTCCTTAAATATTATTTTTAACTTAAAATTTTTTTAAATTTATTTATTTATTATTTTTTTAATGTTTTATTTATTTCTAGGAGAGAGAGAGAGACAGCATGAGCAGGGGAGGGTCAGAAAGAGAGGGAGTCACAGACTGAAACAGTCTCCAGGCTCTGAGCTGGCAGTCAGCACAGAGCCCGACGCAGGGCTCGAACCCACGAACAGCAAGATCATGACCCAAGCGAAAGTCGGACGCTTAACCGACTAAGCCACCCAGGCGCCCCCCAAAATTTTTAAATTTAAATCCAAGTTAGTTAACATATAATGTAATCATGATTTCAGGAATAGAATTTAGTGATTCATCACTTACAGGAAACATCCAGTGTTCCTCCCAACAAGTGCCCTCCGTAATGCCCCCTGCCCATTGAGCCCAAAGTCCCACCCAAACACCCTGCCGGCAACTGTCAGTGTGTTCTTTGTGTTTAAGAGTCTCTTATGGTTTGTCTCCCTCTCTGTTTTTATCTTGTTTTTGATTCCCTTCCCTGATGTTCATCTGTTTTGTTTATTAAATTCCACATATGAGTGAAATCATACAAATTTGTCTTTCGCTGGCTGACTTATTTCGCTTAGGATAATACCCTTCAGTTCCATCCACGTTGTTACAAATGGTAAAATTTCATTCTTTTTGATTGCTGTGTGATGCTTCTTTATATATATACCACATCTTTTTTATCCATTCATCAGTTGGTGACATTTGCATTCTTTCCATACTTTGGCTATTGTCGATAGTGCTGTTATACAGCACTTTTGAACAAACAGCTGCCCCTTTGAATCAGCATTTTTGTATCCTTTGGATAAATACCTAGTAGTGCAATTGCTGAGTCATAGCTCTATTTTTAACTTTTTGAGGAACCTCTATACTGTTGTCCAGAGTAGCCGCACCAGTTTGCATTCCCACCAGCAGCACAAAAGGGTTCCCCTTTCTCCGTATCCTCATTCCATCTGTTGTTGCCAGAGTTGTTAATGTTAGCCACTCTGACAGGTGTGAGGTGGTATCTCATTGCGGTTTTGATGTGTATTTCCCTGATGATGAGTGATGTTGAGCATCTTTTTATGTGTCTGTTAGCCATCTGGATGTCTTCTTTGGAAAAGTGTCTGTTCATGTCTTTTGAGGCCTCTCTCTTCTAACAGGGGCTGGGCCGGTGGGCTCCGGAGGTTCCTATAGCCCTGTACTTGTAGAGATGGCAGCGAGGGAAAAGAGGAAGGCAGCCTGCATTTACTGAGTGTTTGCTATGTGCCAGGCATGGACTCCGTAGGGGGTGTATATGTTATACAGTGGTCCCCCCATATCCGTGGTTTCACTTTCCATGGTTTCTGTTACCTGTGGTCAACCTTGGTTGGGAAGCAGATGACCTCCTTCTGACGTATCATCAGAAAGTCAATAGTAGCCTAATGCCATGTCACAATGCCTACGCCCTTTACCTCTCTTCATATCATCATGTAGGCATTTTATCATCACACGTTATGACAAGAAAGGTGAGCACAACATGGTAAGACATTTTAAGGGAGGGATCACATCTCACATCTTTTATTACAATAATTGTTATAATTGTTCTATTTTATTATTGTTGTTGTGAATCCCTTACTGTGCCTAATTTTTGAACTAAACTTTATCATAAGTTTGTACATATAGGAAGAAACATAGTATATGTAGGGTTTGGTACTATCAGCTGGAGTCTTACAGTGTATCACCTGTGGGTAAAGGGGGGTTATTGTCATTAATTATTCTCATCTCCCACCGAATACCTACTAGGTATTCAATCCCCAATACAAAGAAGACAATGGACATTAAAAGAAGTGATTTGCTCAAGTGTGCAACTGGGGAGCAAAGAGCCAGGACTCAAACTTGTGTCCCTGCGACTCCCCAGCTGATAGCTTCTATGAAGCAGGTACAGAAAAGACTGCCGATTCCACTACATATGCATTTTGCACAAAATAATCATTGACTCAAATAGGGAGGTAAGTCATAGAGTAACTTACCTTGTCAAGTTCCTCAAAAAACCAATTGGGATTTTGACTTGGGGTGAGATGAATCTACAGACTTTTTTGGGAAGAACTGGCATTTTTATGATATTGAAACTTCCCGTTCTTGAATATGGATTATTTCTTCAGTAACTTAGATATTCATTAGAAGATACCATTTTACTTATTTATTTGTTTGTTTGTCTAAATGTTTATTTATTTTTGAGAAAGAGAGAGACAGGGAGACAAAGAAAGACAGAGAGAGAGGGAGACAAAGGATCTGAAGTGGGATCTGCACTGAGAGCAGAGCAATATGCGGGGTTCCAACTCACAAACCACGAGATCATGACCTGAGCTGGCCAGACAGTTAACCAACTGAGCCACGTTGGCACCCCAGAAAACACTGTTTTAAAAAGGAAGAAAAGATGAGTTCAGACTCATAGATGTTAATGAAAAATACACTCCTGAAAAGGGATTAGTACTTAGCCTACATAAAGGACTACTATAGATCCACAAAAACAATCCAATAGGAAAAATATTGGATATAAATAAGCATTTCACATAGGTGGACACATGCATAGTCAGCAAATCTATGAGGATAAGTTTAATCTTATAGGTAGTCAAGAAAATGAAAATTAAGACCACCATGGGATTATTTTTTATGCCCATTGATTTATAAAAATTAAGAAATTTAATAAGACCAAAGTTTGGAATATAAAAGACAGGGACTCATACACTGACACGAGTGTAAATTGATATAAATACCTGAAAAATATTAACTTATAAGCTTGAAAGTAAGTTAATACTATGACCCATCAAGTTGTCTATGTACTTCAGAGAAACTCCTGTCTTGGGGCACTAAAAATGCATATACAAGGATGTTTTTCTTTAATTAGCAATTTTTTAAATATTTATTTTTGAGAGAGAGAGAGAGACAGAGCATGAGTGGGGAGGGGCAGAGAGAGAGAGAGAGAGGGAGACACAGAATCCAAAGCAGGCTCCAGGCTCTGAGCTGTCAGCACAGAGCCCGACTCCATGAACCATGAGATCATGACCTGAGCCAAAGTCTGTGGCTAAACCAACTGAGCCACCCAGGTGCCCCACAAGAACGTTTTTAATAGCTGTTGTGGTAGCCCAAACAAAAGCACATTTAATGTCCATTCTAGAAAAATGTACACATAAAAGTATAGTCACTTCCTGGAAAATTATACAGCTGTGAAAATGAACTACCTAATGCCACCAACCAACATGTAATGATTGGTGAAAATGTAATTCCTAGAACTTCAGAGTCAGTAACATAAGATGATACCACTTTTATCAAGCTCAAAACCAAGCTAAGTACTATACTGTTTTAGGAATACATACATACCTGGGTAAAATTATTTAAAAAAAAAAAAAAGATGAGAAGGATAAGCACGAACTTGGGAGTAGCGCCAATTGCCCCCCCACCCCCACCCCCCAGAGCAGAGGCAGAGCAGTGGGATTGGGCCACGTGAGGATTCCACCTATATGGGTCATGGTATTTTCTGAAGGTGGAATCAGGGGTACTCATTTCACGAATCTGTTTCGTATTTCATGAATCTGGTATACATTGTATCTGTGAATATATATTATTACATACTCTAAACAGCCATGTCCTCCATGCACCTCGCTCTTGATACATAATGACACCTTTCATAAATATTAATCAAATGAGATGAAAAATGTTAAATATTGAGAACAGCTTCTGGAGGGGAGAATTCTATGTGTCCGTCTTTTCTCTCACTTGCCTGCACACACGAAATAATGTATTATAGGTAGGGAACAGCAACTTGCAAGAGCAGGAAGGGGGTCTCCCCTTCCCCACACTCAGATGTGGACTTTCCTCTGATCCCTATTTCCAGTCCTCATCTTTCCATGACTGTGACCATTCCTCTGAGCCCAGGGCTTCTTTGTTTTTCCAGAATGATCTCTAAGGCCTTCTTCTATAGCTTTAAACCTTAAGATGTTAATAATCAGTGTTAAAGTTGCTTTCTGTCTTCCCAGGGATGAAACAGATATAATATGCGTATCAAAGGGATTACCTTTTGTACTCTATATACCAAATTATCTCTTTCAGAGTAGGATGGATTCATCGAGTCTGTCTTAAAAGATTACATTATTTTATTCCTTTACATTACAAGGGGTGACACTTGATTCCTCATGACAATGGCATCCAGTCAAGTGGAACCTCCATGTGTCTGCCACCTCCTCATCTATCATGCATGCAATTGAACCTTTTAGGGCTATAGACAAACGCAGAGCTCGAGTTAATTTAGAAAATATGTGTCACCTGCCTATTATTTTCCTAACCCCAAACACGCAAGAAAGATGCAAGCCATGAGTTTGCACATTATTTCAGCTGTCAGAGTAATGAAACCAGTAGACACTAGGTGCTAGTAATTCACGATTATTGAAGCAACTTAGTGGGGCCTGAATAGGTGTAGGTGGTTTTTTTTTTTGTGTGTGTGCTCCTATTTTAAAATTGAACATCATTTAAACAAACTGTTTGAAGTGATTGTTTTTGTAGTACATTATGAGCATACTGGAAAGTCAAAACTGAAATGCCCACAGAGAGCATAATTGTCGACACAGAGGACAAGGTTATAAAAAGTGCACCTGTCATAGCCTTCTTTTAAGTTCTACAGCTACACTAATTCTATTTTCCCAGTGACTGACTTTAATCAAATTCTCCCGTCTCCTTCCAACCTCAGTGCAACCATCTTCATAATCCAACTGAAGAGACGAGCATCTAATTAAGATCACGTTCATACTTGAAATCTCTGTACCCAGTGGGGAAAGATAATATTGTCACTCAGTGTTTGGGGGGGATAGTAGTAAATGCTTTTTCCCCACAGGTGATGTGGTTGAATCAGGGCCCCATGCGAATCTGTAGAGACTTCAGCGTCTTTGGAAGGGGGACAGCCAGGCACGTTCCTAGGGAGTCAGTGGCAGAGCTGTCTGAGTTTTTCGTGACCCTTTCTCCTCTGTTCAGAAAACAGCCTGGCTACCCACAGTGAACTTGAGGTATCACGTTTATCGAGGAGTAATTTACATATAGTAAAATTCGATCTGTTTTGGTGTTCAGTTCTGTGCATTTTGACAAATGTATACAGTTGTGTAACAATCACCCACTTACCCTCTCTTTGTTCTTTGTAGTCAGTCCCTTTCTTTTCTCCCCAGGTCCCTAACCACCGGCCTGTTTTTTGTCCCAATGGTTTCAAATTTTCCAGAAAGCCATACAAATGGCATCACACAGCCTGTCGTCTTTTGTATCTGGATGCCTTTACTTAGCATAATGCCATTGGGGATTCATCCATGTTGTTTCAGAGCATTGATTCTTTTCTTCTTTCCTTCCTTCCTTCCTTCCTTCCTTCCTTCCTTCCTTCCTTCCTTCCTCTCTTCCTCTCTCTCTCTCTTTCTGTTTGTTTTTGGTAGTATCTTATTGAATGACTATACCATATACAGGTCTTTGTGTGGATATATATTTTCATTTCTCTATAGTAAATTCCCAGGAGTGAGATTGTTAGGACATATGGGTAAGTGTATATTTACTTTTATAAGAAAACATGGAAATGTGTTTTCCAAAGTAGCTGAACCATTTTGCATTCCTGTAATATCAGGAGAATTCCAGTTTCTCCATATACTCACCAACTCTAGGTATCGTCATAAAAAAATTAAAGGCATTCTAATATGTGTGTAGTATTATGTCCCTGTGGTTTTGATTTGCATTTCCTTAATGATATTGAGCATCTTTTTATATGCTTATTTGCTAAATAGATCTCTTCTTTGGAGTGTTAGTTTGCATACTTTTATTGTCATTTAAAACTTGTTTTTCAAAAAATAAAATAAAATAAAATAAATAAAATAAAATAAAACTTGTTTTTCAGGGTACCTGGGTGGCTCAGTCAGTTAAGCCTCTGACTCTTGATTTCAGCTCAGGTCATTATCTGGAGGTTCCTGGGATAAATCCCTGTGTCTGACTCTGCACTCACTGCACAGAACCTGCTTGGGATTCTCTCTCTCTCTCTTTCTCTGCCCCTCTCCCACTCACGTGCATTCTGTCTCTCAAAATAAATAAGCATTAAAAAAAAAAAAAAAAACACCCTTCTTTGAGCTTCTGACTTCGGCTCGGGTCATGATCTTGCCGTTTGTGAGTTCGAGCCCCACATTGGGGTCTGTGCTGACAGCTCAGAGCCTGGAGCCTGTTTCAGATTATGTGTCTCCCTCTCTCTCTCTACCCCTCCCGTGCTCACACTCTGAGTCTCTCTCTCTCTCTCTCTCAAGAATAAACAAAAATTTTTTAAAAAAAATTAAAAACCCTTGTTTTCCTTTATTTTCCTATTATAGCGTTTTGAGAGGTCCTTACGTATTTTGGGTGTGAGCCTTCATCAGATATGCGTTTTGCAAATATTTTCTCCCTGTCCATGCCTTGTCTTACCTATCTTTAGGTTATTTTAATTTTATTGTTTACAACTAGTAATATACGTGCATAGTTCAAAAGGTTTGAGAGAACATACAGTGAAGAATAAGTCTTCCCCATGAATACTAGCGATCCAATCCCTCTTCCCAGAAACCATGCTATGACCAGGTTTTTTTGGAGAGAGGGAAGAGAGTATTCTCTAGAAAGTATCTTTGGCAATTATAAAAATGTGTGCCCGGAGCCTTCTTTTGCCTCAGTACATGGTGGTCTGTGATCCACACTGCTCTGCATCTGGTTCTTTTCACAGACCAGTTCGTCTTAGCAGGAGTGACATAGCCTTGCCCACGGAAATGGCTCATTCTTTGCAAGAGCTGAAGAGTTTTCCAGTGTGCATGCACGTGAGCTCGTATGCCGTCACTCATGTAATTTGCCCCCTATTGGTTTATAATCTTTTGCTATTGTAAACAACGCAGCAATGAATATGTTAATATAGTAATATCTGTCGTTGGGTATACCAAATTATTAGGGTGTATATTTTTAATTCAGAAGTTACTGTGTCATTTCCATTGTGATGGTTGAACCAATGCAAACTCCTACCAGCGATACATGAAAATTCCTGTTTCTCCGCAGCCTTTCTTTTTTTTTTAATTTTTTTTTTTAATGTTTTATTTATTTCTAGGAGAGAGACAGCGAGAGCAGGGGAGGGTCAGAGAGAGAGGAAGTCACAGACTGAAACAGGCTCCAGGCTCTGAGCTGGCAGTCAGCACAGAGCCCGACGCGGGGCTCGAACCCACGAACCCCGAGATCATGACCTAAGCGAAAGTTGGACGCTTAACCGACTAAGCCACCCAGGCGCCCCATGAAAGGTCCTTTAAAAAGAAATATTCTGGGGGCACCTGGGTGGCTCAGTTGGTCAAGCGTCCGACTTTGGCTCAGGGCATGATCTCATAGTTTGTGGGTTTGAGCCCCACATCGGGATCTGTGCTGACAGATCAGAGCCTGGAGGCTGCTTCCAATTCTGTGTTTCCCTCTCTCTACCCCTACTTCACTCACACTCTGTCTCTGTGTCTCAAAAATGAATAAACATTAAAATTTAAAAAAAAATTATTGTCAGTTCACCACAGGAGAGCTGGGGGGAAATCAGTGCCCTTATGTTGTGCCACTGGATACATTAGCCTGAGATAAAAATCAGAGTGTTTGTATCATTCAAGGTGTAGAAGAGTTCATATCTTCAACAACTTAGATTTTCCAAAGTTGACATCTCTGGAAAATGGCATGTGATGGGTCAAAAACAGGTTCCAGGGATGCTAGAGCAATGGATGATGAAGCATGTGGGCAGTTTGAATAAAATTATGTTATGCCATATTTACAGAGGGAAAAAAAGCAATCTTTTAAAAATAATATCTTATTCTGTGATATGTGAGATTTAAATTGTCAATGCACAGCTAAATTGTAATTTAAAACATTACAAGTTTAGTGCATACCTAATGACATGTTAAAATCGTCACATTAGGAAAATGAGGTGTGGTCCCCTTATATGCAGAAATTTACAGTAAAAAAGGAGACAGAGCACTTTTCCCCCCTTGTAACATTCACAGAGTCTGTAGGCAGGAGTAGACTCAGAAGGAAAAACCCAATTATGTTCAGAATCTACAGTCAGTGAAATGGAGCAATAATGCCTAATTCAGAGAGAGGTTTGATGTCAATGCCTGAAATATAGTATGCTCTGTACGTGCGAGATACACAAAATCATTATCCTCTTTATCTCATGTTGGCTTCGCTAGTATTTTAAGTTCAGTCATTCTTTTTATGATTATAAAAGCAGTTCTGTTGATTCTCATTATTTACGAATTCACTTACTGGCTGAAATTTATTTGTAAACCCAGATCAGTACTTTTAGCATTGCCATGGGCACTAGAGGAGATGCACAGGGTGGGAAAGCATTTGAGCTGCACATATTCCCAGGTACAGTTGAATATATCTGTCTTCTTGCTTCAGCACCCATACCATAATCAAGTTCCTTTTGAAGTCTATTTGGTCATGTTTTCCACATGTTTGTGCTTTCAAAAAAAGTTTATTTATTTTAAGAGAGAGAGAGAGTACAAGTGGGGAAGTGGTAGAGAGAGGGAGAGATAGAATTCTAAGCAAGCTCCACTCTGTCAGCACAGAGGCCCCAGGGGGGCTCGAACTCACTGTGAGATCATGGCCTGAGCCAAGATCAAGAGTTGGACACTTAATCGACTGAGCTACTCAGGCGCCCCTTGTGTGTGTGTGTGTGTGTGTGTATGTGTGTGTGTTTAATTTTGCTGTTTAAAATGGTGCCCAATGCCTGGGTGGCTCAGTCATTAAGATCTGACTTCAGCTCAGGTCATGATCTCACAGTTGGTGAGTTAGGGTCCCACATTGGATGAACTGGAGCCCTGCTTTGGGTGAGCATCAGCCCTGCTCTGGGTGAGCTGGAGCCATACTTTGGGTAAAATAGAGCCCTGCTTTGGGTGAGTCCCTCTTCTTTCTCTCTCCCTCTTTCTCTCTGCCCTTCCTGGGATTCTCTCTCTCTCTCTGTCCCTCTCTCTGTCTCTCTCCAAAAATAAAATAAAATGGCGCCCAAATGTAATGCTGAAGGGCTGACTAGTGTTCCCAGGGGCCAGAAGCCCGTGAAGTGCCTTACAGAGAAAATGTGTGTGGTAGATCAGCCTCTTCAGTCATGTGTTAGAGTTGGTGGCAGTGAGTTTAATGTTTGTGAGTCAGCAATATATATTAAATAACGTGTCTTTATATAGAAACACACATAAAACATGATTATGTATTAATCAGTTGACAAAAATGTGATCGGATTCTTACAGGAATCAAACCTTTCTTTTCCCTTGGAACAGTGGCTCAGTATCTGCTAATTCAGTGTCTGTGGCTACTTTACAGAACATAATTACCACAGATAGTGAGACTTGACTATATATGTGGGACATTCTGCTTGGTGACCTGCATTTTATTTTTCAATATATCATAAACATTTTCCCAGGACATTTCATAATCTTCAGGTTATTTTCTAAAACTCAGCTCCTGGGTAAGTTACCATCATAAAACTGGGATGTGTAGATATCAACACTTTACTTTAGGCCAAAGCAGTGAGGAAATTAATTGGAGAAAACTGTAGCTACAGGGTGCATGAGGTCAGGTAGCTGGGTGCCTCAAAATATGAAAAGAGGTTTTCACCCTCATGCAGATGTTTAACAGAATGCTGACATCAGCTCTATTTGAGGCCATATTTTATTTGGTTGCAAAACAACACCTTTCATTAACTTATTTATAACAGGAAGGAAGGGAAGTAAAGACCTTGGGGAAGTACAAAGTCTACCCACACGAACATTTCCTAATGAGTATTCTGCAGAAAACAAGTTCCGCAAAGCATCGGTAGGTATTATTCCTGGGGTGCACGTTGAATCTGCAATCGCCCTGAGGCTCAAGTGTAAGGAACGTCTTCTCACCCTATTTCTGCAAATTTCATTCGATGTGACTCTGGGCCCTCATGCACCTGTGAGGTTAAGAGAATTAAGCACACTACTTTTAGGAGAATTCTCCCTTTTCCCACCCTACACACGAAGGCTGCAAGGAACGTATACAAATTGGAACACTTGGCCAGGGCTCTCTGGTTCCTGTGTGCTAAATCCCACCACTGTGCTCAGTTTCCAAGCCAGCATGCACCCTATGGTGGTGGTGGGGACAGCAGTTTCCTGTTGCCATTTGGCTCTTGCCTGAGGTTTACCTGCTGAAGTACAAGGTCCATCCCTGGATGTCCACTGCTGTCCTCTTGCTGGGGGCCCACCCTTCCTTAGGACAGAAACTCTAAGCCACAGGCCCCCTCCTGTTTAGAAAGTCTTTTTTCCCCAAGACTAGCTGCTTCAGCCCTGTCTCCTCCAAACCCCAGAGCCCCTCCCACTTCTTAGGCCAATTAATATGAACATATTTGAACTCGACCTTGATCATGCAGAGCTATCCCCTGCAAAATTGGTAAGGGGATGCTCAAGTCCAAAGAAATTGTCCAAAGCAGTGCGTTTATGTATTCTTTAACCTCTCAGAGTCTTGAATATGCTGGATGCCTTGCAGATCATCAAGAGGAAGATGGTGCTGGAAAATGTTTTAAAGTAGAGAGTTTTGGGAGGTGGAGCACCTCCTGGGGTTGATGCCTGGTTGAGTACACTGGGAAACTCAAGGTGATAAATGGCTTCCAAAGGCCCTGAAGTTGGCTGGTGATTAATTTCCTCTCCTTGAGCCAATTTCCCCAGCAGAAGGTGAAACCATTTAGTCCACATCCTTCGTAGGCTTGGTTGTAAGAAATGGTGTCTTCTGAGACTTGATTGCTCTGTTGGTCTCCATTTGGGAAATCTGAAACATCTGGTCAAGCTTACAAGGAAGTGAGACTCTGGGGACAGGCCTCTTGGTGCTGTGGAGCAGGTGTTGTGCTTGGTGCCTGTGTGATGTTGGCCTTGAGCCACAGGGACCTCTGGGACTTCATGACCTGCCCTTTAGAACTGCTGGGGATTTAGAGACTCCCCTTGTAAGATGGGCAGTGCCAGGTAGCACTGTGTCCACACAAAGCACTTCCCTGACCAGAGTGGTGTTGCCCTTTGGAGTGAATGTGTGGGGCAGCACTCATGGCTGGGGCTATGACTTCCACCTCAGAAATGGGAGGCATTCAGTGGGTTGGGGAAATCCACAACTTCACGCCTGCCACACCCAAAGCAGGTGGTGCATCTTCCAAAAAGACATCTCATTTTTGTTACTTAGAGATCCTCAGTCTCAGGCTGAGCAGAGAAGCCTAATACCCCATGGACGCTCCCATTGGCCTCTGTGGGATGAGCTGCATTCCACCATGGGTACAGGCTCCGCTGCCCAGAACTGAGGTCTGATCTGTGTCTTATTCCACCAGTTGAGGTGAGAGTGTGTTGCATTATCCTAGAGGCATTCTGAGGGTCCTCTGGTACAGGGACACTAGAGCTAATGCACAGATATCCCTTGGTTAAATGGGTTTGTTTCTTTAAGATGTAGAGAGTGGGGGTGCTTGGGTGGCTCAGTCAGTTAAGCGTCTGACTTCAGCTTAGGTCATGATCTCACAGCTCATGAGTTCGAGCCTGGCTTCAGGCTATGTGCTGAGAGCTCAGAGCCCAGAGCCTCCTTCAGATTCTGTCTCTGGTTCTCTCTACCCCTCCCCAGCTTGCTCTCTCCCTCTCTCTCTCTTAAAAACATTAAATTTTTTTTAATTTTTTAAAAAGATGTAGAGTGTAATGCTCTCCTGTTTCCCTTCTGAGAGCCACTCCCCACCCAGCTTCACATTCCACAGCTTTTCCTTCATGGATTATTTGGTTCTTGGACATGGGACACATGTATCATTTTGATCATTTGAAGCCTGTGAGTAATGCTTGGTACTTAACTTTGTGCTATATTGGCCCCAGTCACCCATTTTACTTTACTTCCAATTAAGCCAGATGAAACGGTAATATTATAGCTATCATTTTGCACTTGCATTCTGCAGTTTACAAGGTGGCTGTGGCATTCTCCACCTACGGGTTGTTTTGAAGGATTAAAATCCACTTCAGAGGGCGCCTGGGTGACTCAGTGGTTAATTGTCTAATTCTTGATTTTGGCTTAGGTTGTGATCTTGCAGTTTGTGGGATCAAGCCTCATGCTGGGCTCTGCACTGATAGTGAGGAACCTGCTTGGGATCCTCTCTCTCTCTCTTTCTGCCCCACCCATTCACACTCTACCTCAAATTACATGAATAAACATTTAAAAAAATCAACTTCAGAAGGCCTCATCTGTAAAACCGATTAGCATAAATCTGACAGTAAAGTCCAAGAAAACATGCAGCGTGGTGGGAAGTCAAATACCCCACCTCTGCAGATTTCGTCTTATCTACATTTTCCCACATATGGTGCAATCTGGACACTCCTTGCTGTCCAGGCTCAAGACACATTTACTGGACTTAATATCCAGATTCCTCCCTTGAACTGCTAAATTGTGTCACCTGGTCTATTTTGGGGTCTGACCAGTCTATAAAGAATGTGTCTGTGTCAGTGTCCATCAAGGATTCCCCCAGGAGACCAGGGGCAGAGATTCTGGGCTTCTGTGAGTGGTAGACACAATTCCAAACTTGATGCCAGGAATTGGAGGTGTAGGACCTAATCTTGCCACCTGCTGGCTTAATGACCTTGGGCCTGTCCCATGACCTTTCCAGACCTCCATATTTTTCCTCTTTAGGGTGGACATCATAGATCATTGTGAGGATTAGAAGAGTATCCATGTAAGTGGACATAGCTTAAGAGCTGTTCCTGAATGGATGGTAACTTCACCCCTACTTACATATGCAGTATGGGCCTCAGTTTTCTCAGGTCTGCATTGAGGATCATCATTTTTGCTCAACCAACTCTTCAGAGGTGACATCAGAATCAAACAAAACTCTTGCCATGGAAGTGCTTTGTAGGAAACTGAACAGTGTCACTCATGTTCTGTGTGGTACGCAATTTCCAGAATCCCACACAAGTTCAGGGGCCTTCGACCTGGCAGGTGTTAAGTCACTGCTGCTGCATGTCAGTTAAAGAGAAGGCCTCTGCCTCGTAGAGGCTGGTCCTTTCCCAGTTCCTCTTCGGGGCCAAAAGACCATTGGCTGCATGGCCTGGAGGCCATGGTGAGAACCAATGGAGCTGGGTCATAGCTCCCAGACTGTCCTTGTTGAGTCAAAGAAAAAAGGATGAATCCTTTGCGTCAAGGAAAGCTGATGACTCCATGTGCAATGCCTTAAGACACTCCCCTTTGTTTAGCCTTGGTGTCTACAGGGCTTGTTCTGCGTTTTCAGGTACCTGTGATTTTCGGAGAGGGGCAGAGAAGGAGATGGGGTGGGGCAGTCAGGGCCCACAGGGCCTGCCTTGGAAGGCATGGTGTGTGGGTGAATGTGTGTACACACTTTACTTCCCCCTGAGCCAATCATCCTGGGAGGAGTTTGCTAAAAATGTGTCTTCATACCGTCCTAGCTGTGAATCTTGAGAACATTACTCGTTGAACCCTGGTTTCCCTCGTCTCTGATCTGGGCAGGCTTATCTACCCAATGCGATTGTTGTTAGAATTAAATCCGAAAATATATGTGGATGAGGTTGAAGGCCGTTTTTGTAAACTTCAAAGTAACAGCCTGGTTAACAACCTTCAGTGTTGTCTTCATCAAGGTCATAAGGAAAAGGCGTATGGGAATTAGCCCCACCTTTCCGTCTGTCTGGGCAAAATCCAAACCTACATATGGGTCAAGGGGGCCAACTTCTGAGAAGCTTTCCTTGGAAAGGAAGCTGCTGGCAGCTGACTAATTACCAGGGAGAAAAACAAGAAGTTGCAGTGCTGTTTAGGCAAAGGAGGGGACCCAGTGTCTGCTGTGTGGGGTACAGAGAGCCAAGACCTCTGAGGAAACTGTGGGGTCCAGAGGAGCTTCTCCAGAATGAATGTTCAGGGACTCCTCCACTTAGGTAAATCAACAAACCACAGTGCTGTTAGCATCAGCAAAGTCATTCTTGCACCTTGTTTCAGTGTACTTACTTCAATCTACAGAGAAAACAAGAGATCCCAGTGCCCGAAAAAAATGGTTCTGTAATCTATGAAATCACATCACAGTTGAGAGCAGAAAGTGACACAAAACAAGAAATATGAGAAATTAAGTTGCAAGGTATAGATTTTGTCAGACTAAATTAGCAGTAAGCAATACCTACTTCTCTCTTAGGGCCCATGCTCAAAATAAAATGAGAGCTTGTTGGTGTGTGTGGGTTCTTGTCGGCATGCTATGATGTGTGAGGTACGGCGGGCCACAGGGTGAGCATCAGAATGGAAATAATAATTATTTTTTGCAGCAATGTCTTCTCAAGCTTCAAAGAGAGAGGCTTCTCTCCTTGCACATGCAAACATCAATTTGGGAGCTGAGGAAGGTAATTTTCACATGCAAATGCATGTAAGTTGAAATAAGCAGATGCAATGAACAGACTGTTAAAGAAACACAGGCCTCCTTCTCTTCCAGTACAAAGGAGCAAAGGGCTGAGGAGAAGCAGTGACTCCTTGAAGGAGGAGAGGTACATAGCTAGTGAGTTTCTACGCTCGCCTCCCTTGAACATGTCTCTGTTTCCATGAAGCTTTCCAAGAAGTGCTTTATTAAAGTGTTGACGTAAAGTGTTTTATTTTCTTGGTAGAAAATCAGGGGCATCCACTGTGAAGTGAAATATGTGAGTATGGATTCTCATATGATGCCAGAGCCTACTCTTTTGCCTCCTGGCCATGTGACCTCATCACAGGATGCTGTCAGGATCAATGGGAGTATACTGTTGAGGTCCCTAGTGGACCCCGGTGGACCAGAAGCCACAAGCCCAAGGGAGAAGCAACAAATGCCACGGCATTTTCTAAAACATCAGATTCTATGCTAATCCCTCATCCCAGCATCTCTTGCAGGGCTCTCTCCCTTTCCAAGTCACACCAAGACACTGGAATCCATGGATAACACGGAGCTGTTTGCCACCAGAGTCTGAGCATACCTTCTAGCCCAGAACCTCTGCCATTCCTAGCCATCTTTGGAACACTGGAACTTTCTGAAGATGCCAGAGTGTTGTATGCCTAGATGAGCCTCAGTCGCTCTTTCTTTTGCTTGTGCTGGTTTAGAGAACAAAAGGAACTCTTCTGTCCCCCTCCCCTTCCACATGCATATTGTTCTCCCCACCACCACCAGCTTCAAGAGGAAATCCTACTTTTATGCTTTAATGTGTCTGATCAAGACACGGCTATTTCCAAATCTCTCCCCAGGATTCTTTGGGGGACAAATGCCTAGAGGCCTCACAGGGAGAGTCTGCCTTTGCCCTGTCCAGTCCCTCCCTGGGTGCTGTGAGCATAGGTTAGTTATCTGCTGGACCACCAGAGGGATGGGAAAGGCAAGAAGAAATTAACACCACACCATAATAAACGCTCCACCGTTACCTGATTCACCTTCGTATGAGTGGAGAGTCATTCCACACATAAGGGTAACTACCATTCTTCCTTGGCCACCCTTGGACAGGTAGTTAAAAGATGCCCCCTGACCCTCCCTCCCACCCTCCCTCCCTTTCTCTTTTTCTTTCTTTCTTTCTTTCTTTCTTTCTTTCTTTCTTTCTTTCTTCTTTCTTTCTTTCCTTCTTTCTTCTTTCTTTCATAATAGTCATTTGTATTAAATCATACATTAAAATAATAACTGATTGAACATAGGAGGAATGTTTTATCAATTCCCAAATTTAAAGAATCACAAAACATTTTTTATTTTATTATTTTCTTTAATTTTTTAATGTTTTATTTATTTCTGAGAGAAAGAGAGAGAGATGGGGTGAGCAGGGGAGGGTCAGAGAGAGAGGGAGACACAGAATCTGAAGCAGGCTCCAGGCTCTGAGCTGTCAGTACAGAGCCTGACACGGAGCTCGAACCCACGAACCATGAGATCACGACCTGAGCCGAAGTCAGACACCTAACCCACAAAACATTTTTTTCAACAGCTGACCCTTGTTTTTCTCCCCTGACCGTTTTAACTCTGTGATTCTCTGAGTCTGTAAAGAAGGAACAACCAATCCCTACTTGGGCCCTCTGATGCCTCTACTTAGCATCTTCAAAAGTTTCGGCACTGCCATTTGGTATGGATGAATGCAGGAACGGTTTTAAATGTATGTTCCAACAAAATGTCGTGGCAGTCATAGGGAAGGGCTATTGAGAAATACACCCCTGCAACATTTCCCACATCTTCTGCTTTGGGTTAGCCTAAAAATAGCCAGGAGGATTTCACTAGAATATTGAAAACTCTGACCACAGCAGAAAGGACAGAAATTGAATGAGAAGATCTCTAATCTCTGGACAGGGGCAGGAGGGGCTCTTTCATTTTCTGCCTTGCCACCAATGACCACTAAAGCAATTGCCAACTTCCAAACCCTTAGCCTTGGTGAGGAGACACATGGCAAGTTGAAGCTAATTTTCTCTTGTAAAGAAAGTAACTGTTGTTTCCTTTCTTCCCCCCCTGAAAATTATTCTAATACAAGACCGTCCTGGTAACACTCAAGTCTCAGTGGCCACCAGGAGCTGCTTGGTTAGGCTGCTTGGTACTTGTCCCAGGGAGGTCAACCCATCTTGGTCTGACTTTGTAGGAATTTCTGAGGTTAGCACAGAGATTTTGAGAAGCTCACAGACCAGACCTTCCTAGTGATAAAGGAGGATTCAGGGTGTGGTTTAAAGGTGACAGAAGGTTACCTGGACATCAGGTCAACTGAATTCTAGCTGTGACCCCAGCACTGACCAGCTATAGAGCTGGGAGAAGCCTTCAGTGTCTCTAGCCCATTTTTTCATAGGTGAAATAAAGTGTTTATATAGATGCCACAAGCCCTTTACATTTTACTTTCAATTATCTTTCAGTCAAAAGAACATGCTACAGGGAGTAAATGTACTGTTTCTATTCCTCCACTAAGTAACTTCGAATACTATATATAAAACAAACATAAGATGACCCTAAAATGTGGAGTAAAGGGCATTTCATTTCAGCCTAGGACTTTGAAACCTAAGGAATGACTTGTTGGTGAGCTCCCTGGGCTTTCTTTTTGTCTCAAACGTTCCATAGTTGGAGCTAAAGAAGCCAGTGACCTGGAAATGCAAAGGGAATTAGAAAAAAATTTTTCAAGAAAAACCTAAGAATCAAGAAATAAGCAGTCTAGTAAGACAAAAGATTTGCTGACTCTACTCCACCCAAACATCATGGGAAAAACTGTAATTCCACTATTAACTACACTAGCAAAGATTAGATGGAGAGAAGACTTTCACCCTTGCAAGGGTCTAATGAGGTACCCTAATAGCCCCCATGGTGGCATCAGGAAAGGCCAAAGTAGAGAGCCAGGATTTTCGTCCCCTGTGGTAATGAACTCCCACCCCTCACAGTGTCAGTGGACATCCTGTGGGGACATAGAACTCCCACTTCCCACTGAGCAGTTGTGATGAGCCCTCCCCACCTTGTGTGTCAGTGCAGACCAAGTGAAGAACTTGGACTTACACTCTTGCCTGATAGTAATAAGACAAACCAATCTTTCTCTTACTCTTGCCAAACTGGTATCAGAGAAAACCAGCTAAGGTGGAAGGTTTAAATAAAACCCAGAGTCTCAGGACCAATACAGAATGCCCAGGATTCAAAAGAAAAATCACTTGTCATACCAAGAACTAAGAGTTTCTCAGGTTGAATGGAAAAAAGCAATCAATATATGCCAAGAACAAGATGACTGTGATATTGGAATTATTTGCCAAAAATTTTCAAGGGCTCATAATTTTAATGAGCAATTATGAAAATACTTGAAATTAAAAAAACATAGCATCAGCAAAGGAATAGAAACTCTCAACTGAGAAATAGAAGATATAAAGAAGAACCAAATGGAAATTGTAAGGCTGAACAATACAATAATTGAAATAAAAATCTCATTGGATGAATTCAACAGCAAAACAGAAGGGACAGAGGCATAAGTGAACTGGAAGATAGAAAAATAAAAATTATGCAATCTGAGCATAAAAATAAAAAATGATAAAAAATAAACCTTAAACAATTGAAAAATAACAAAGCCTCTAGGATCTGTGGGGTTATAACAAAAGATCAAACATTTGTGTTATGTGTTATGGAAATCCAGGAAAGAGAACAGGGAAAAAAGGGAGGGCAGAGAATGCACTGTAAGAAATGTTGCCTGGAAACTACAGATCCGAGAAGCTGGAAAAGAAATTTTTTTTAAAGTCCAGAATAGGACAAACACAAATAAATCTACACTAAGACACATAATTAAACATGTGAAAGCTGAAGTCAAAGAACAATCTTGAAAGCAGCCAAAGAAAAATAACACATCGTCTATAAGGTAAAAACAAGTAGGATGACAGTGGATTTCTCACAAAAAACATGGAAGCCAGAAAGAAGTGGCACAATATAAGGCTGAAAGAGAAGAGTTATTAGCCCATAATCATATATCTGGCTGAAATATCCTTCAGGAATTAAAAGAAAAATCAGAAGTAAACTAAAATACTCTTTCTTTTTTAAGTGTTTATTTCATTTTGAGAGAGAGAGAGATGGCACAAGCAGGGAGAGGGCAGAGAGAAAGGAAGACACAGAATCCGAAGCAAGCTCCAGGCTCTGAGCTGTCAGCAACGACCCCAGCGCGGGGTTCAAACTCACAAATGGTGAGATCATGACCTCAGCCGAAGTTGAACACTTAACCGAGTGAGCCACCCAGGTGCCCCTAAAATAGTCTTTCACCAGCAGATCTACTCTAAAGGAAAGACTAAAAGAAATTCTTTACACAGAATGGAAATGATAAAAAAAGGAAACTTGCAACATCAAGGATGAATAAAGAACACAATAAACAAAAATATAGTAAATACCATAAACTTTCCTTCTTCTCTTGAATATTATAAATTAAGTTTGATAGTTGAAAAAAAATTATACACTGCTTGAAATTATTCTAAATTCTTGTAGAAAAAATATACTTAAGGTGATAATGTTACATATGGAGGAGATTAAAAAGACATAAAGGGATGTAAGTTTCTATGCTTCCCTGAATATAATAAAATGACTGTAATAAGCCCAATGTATATAATACCTATACCAACCACTTAAACAGCTATATAAAGAAACACAGTAAAAAAAAGTACAGGTACATTACAGTTGAATTCTAAAAATAATTGGTTCAAATAAATCACAGCAATTCAAAGAATAGGAAGCATTTAAAAAACTGAGAAAACAAGGGGCGCCTGGGTGGCTTAGTCGGTTGAGCGTTCGACTTTCGCTTAGGTCATGATCTCGTGGTTAGTGGGTTCAAGCCCTGCGTCGGGCTCTGTGCTGACTGCCAGCTCAGAGCCTGGAGTCTGTTTCAGTCTGTGAATCCCTCTCTCTCTGACCCTCCCCTGCTCACACTGTCTCTCTCTCTCTCCTAGAAATAAATAAAACATTTAAAAAAAATTTAAAAAAAAACTGAGAAAAGCAGAAAACAAAAAATTAATTGGTAAATTTAATCAGCAATTACATTTACGATAAGTGGTGTAACTACATCAACTAAAAGACAGAGACTGGCAGAATGAATTAAAGAAAAGAAGACCCAACTGTATGGTGTTTATAAGAAATTCACTCCAAATATGATGACATAGGTAGGATGAAAGTAAAAGGATGAAAAAAGATATATTATGCAAACATTAATCCCCAAAATGAAGAACTGACTCTCAGATACAGTTGACCTCAAAGAAAATAAGACTACTAGAAATGGAGGACCCTGTAGAATGAGAGATGGGTCAGTCCACAAAGAAGACATAGCAGTCTTAAATGTGTTTGTGTATGTACCAGACAACAGAACTGCAAAGTATGTAAACAAAAGCCGACCAAGAAACCAACACTTTATATTCAGGAGCCCTCAGAATATGTTCCATGTTTGACCATATCTTGGGCCACAAAACAAGCTTCAACAAATGTTAAAGAATTGAAATCATACAGAGTGTGTTTTCTGAGCACAATGGAATCAATATAGAACTCAATGATAGAAATGAAACAGGAAAATATCAAACAATTGGATACTGAAGAATGCACTGGTTTTTTTTTTAAGTTTATTTATTTATTTTGAGAGAGAGAGAGAAAGAGAGAGAGAGAGACAAAATGAGCAGGGGAGGGGCAGAGAGAGGGGAGAGACAGACAGAGTTGAAGTAAGCTCTGTGCTAACAGCAGAGAGCCCAATATGGGGCTCAAACTCATGAACTATGAGACCATGACCTGAGCTGAAGTTGGATGGTTAACTGACTGAGCCACCCAGGCGCCCCAAGAATGCACTTCTAAAAATCTCATGGGATGAAGAGAAAGTCTCAAGGGAAATTAAAAAAAGTACATTGAATAGAAAGAAAATGAAACCACAACAAAATTTTGTAGGATACAGATAATAGCATTGCTGTAAGGAAACTTTATAGCATATTGTGCATACATTAGAAAAAAGGAAAAGTTTCAAATTGATAAACTCCCACCTCAAGAATTCAGACAAAGAAGCAATCAAATGAACAAATTATTGATACATAAGATAATGTATACTCTGATTCCATTTATATCACATTTTTACATAACAAAATTATAGAAATGGAGAACAGTGAGTTAAAGGAGGAGTTGGGAGCTGGAGAGAAGTGGGTATGGTTATAAAAGGGCAGCATGTGGGATCCTTGGGGTAATAGAGCTGTTCTGTGTCTGAATGTCAATATACTGGGTTTGGGCTACAGTTTTACAAGAGGCGACCATTGGGAGAAATTGGGTAAATGATACAAGGGGTTCCTTTGTATTATATTTTACAAGCATATGTGAATCAACAATTATCTCAAGATTAAAAAAAAGCTTAATTAAAATTATAAAAAGAATATGAGGCACAATAATCAGTGTTTACAGAACCAGTGAGTTCTGAAGTTGTGCGTGTCTTGACATAAAGATCCCTGAAGGTGCCACCATAGATGACTTCACCTGTGAAGCCTCACTTGGCACCCATTCTCCCTCTCCCCTGCCTTTATCTCCACTGCAGCTGCCCTGGGTTCTTTCTATCTCTGACACACACTTTACTTTCTTCTGCTAAGGGTCTTTGTTCTGGCTGCCTTCCTTCCCCTCTTCATTCTTCCTTCCCAACTCTTACTCATCCTTTAGATCACTTCCTTAGGGATGACCTCTCTAAGTAAAATCATCTTCCCATGGCATCCTATGTCTATCCTACTTAGGACCAGTCTTGTTTGTCACATTTAATTTCTGGTTTGATTTGCTTAAGGTCTTCTTTCCTCACTGATCTATAAAGTCAATGGGTGTAGGGATGGGGTCTTCTTTGACTCTCCACTGTAGCTCCAGCATCTAGTCCTGTGCCTTGCACATAGTAGCCAGTCACCACATATTTGGGGAGTTAATGAAAGGGTGCAATGGATATGATTATCCAACTTTCAATTCTCAAACTAGCAAGGTCTTTAACACAGTTCAAAATCCAGGCTAAATCACCTCACTGCTCTGGGTAACCTGCCATCCCAGAAAAAAGTCAATGTTGCTTCCTTTGAACTCTTCACAGCTTCAGTTAATCCTGACCAGCCAAGAGGAACACAGGGAATGACATCCTAAGATGGCCATAGTAAAGCTTGAGAAAGAGGCATGTGCTCAGGGAGATGAGGTCAGAGTAGATGTACTCAGGGAAGAACTGTCTGACATATGGACAAACTAGCCTTCCCTGGGTGGAGGGTCTTCCCCCAAAGAAGCTACTCATCTCAGTGACTCTACAGCAATTACTATGGATTGATTCATTACAGCTCTGCACTTCTGTGATGATTTCCCATGTCTTGGAGGAAGGGTGCATCCTCTCCAAAGACTGGAATTAAGACGGAATAAGCTATATAGTTTGTTTGACCTGTTCAAGGCCATTCAGCTACTTCCTGGCCCAGGTAGGCTTTCCCCTGTTCCAACATGGCTTTACATCATGCAAGCAGAATCACTGTTGTTGGGAAGCAGGTGGGCTGATTCAGGGCTATCCTAGAGTGGGGAACATGAGGAACCCCCCCATGTCACCACAGATACCAGATCATCCCATACCATAGCCCTTTCCATACCGTCTTCACATCTGTTGCCCCCCGGTAGAGTGCAAACTTCCTGAAAAAAGGCAGAAGCTTGGGGAACCTGGGTGGCTCAGTTGGTTGAGCGTCTGACTTCAAGCTCAGGTCATGACATTCTACTTCAGCTCAGGTCATGATCTTGCGGTTCATGAGTTTAAGCCCCACATCAAACTTGCTGCTGTCAACTCAGAGCCTGCTTTGGATTCATTATCCCCCTCACTTGCTCATTTAAATATATAAATTAAAAAAAAAAAAAGAAAGTGGGAGGCTTATCTTATTCTCCACTGTATCCTCTGCCTCAAAGTCTGTGCCTACAATATAGTAGGTGCTCAATAAATGTTAATAATGTGAATGAATAAAACTAACTTGTACTGTCTCCTCACTGGACTTTCTTTTCAGGTTTTTGTGTTTGCCCTGAATCTCCATTGCGTTGGCCTCACTCCCTCTACTATTCCCACACATATCTGATGCCCCGTATCTGTATCACGTTCTGCATTTAGGCTGAAAGCAGCTTAACTAGTATTAGCTGGGGGAGTGGGGGTGGAAAATGTCCACTTAGTTTACAAACTGAATCTTGGTCCTCTCAATAGGCAAAGTTTTTCAGTAAGCATTGAAGGAAGATTTAGGTAAATGAAAATTTACTGTACCCTTGCTGTGTATTGTCTTGTCCATCCCCATGTTTTCCTTTTTTTAAAAAAATGTTTTATTTATTTCTGAGAGAGAGAGACAGACAGTGTGAAAAGGGGAGGGTCAGAGAGAGAGGGAGACACAGATTCTGAAACAGACTCCAGGCTCTGAGCTGGCTGTCAGCACAGAGCCCAACGTGGGTCTCAAACCGACGAACCGTGAGATCGTGACCTGAGCCGAAGTCGGACGCTTAACCGACTTGAGCCACCCAGGTGCCCCCCATGTTTTCCATTTTTACAGAGAAGGAAACTTAGGTTCACAAAGATAAGCACTTTCCCTAAGGCCATACAGCAAAAGAGCAGGCACCAAGTATTCAAATTCAGATCTGCTTAATACCAGAGAGATAATCCTAGAATATCTTTTAGAAATTTTTCTGACAATAATTTTAGCTCGAGGAGAAAGACTAGACACTGTTTTGTGACCTTTCCAATTATTTGACAAGCCCAGTGCTAATCAGCCAAGTCAGAATGATGACCTCAAGACTGCTCCTGCCCCAAACCATCTTCTGATGAAATGATAAAATGAGACTGCTAGGCTAATTAACAAGTCTGAAAACATTATGTGAGTTCCAACGATGCCTTTGCTTCTGGCCCCTCCCACACCTTCCCCAAATAAGAAAGCAACTAATTTGCAAAACTCTTGCTTCTGTGAAGCAGCTGTGAAAGTCACTGACATATATGATTAGCATGGAATTAATTCCTGTTGGGGAAGCCTTATTACCATCCCTAATGAGGTTAGGAAGTGACTCATATTGTATATGAAGGAAGGTGGATACTATTCTTTTAATTCCAAATGAAATGTGTAGGGGGGGGATGCCATTTTCAACACAAAGGTTTATGCTTGGGGATCAGGTGTTCACGGCAACTTGTGTGAGGTAGGTTTTTCTCAGTGATTTGAGACTTGGAACAATTTATGACAGTGTAAATGGGTCTCTTTGGTATATTTCCATGTTTTCCTTTCATGGGAAATTCTGTGTGTGGAAGACAGTTATAATAACTTTAACCCCTTAAATTAAATGTCTTCTAACAGAGCTGTAATTTTTTTATCATTTGTGTTATTTATAATTTTAAATGAAAAAAAGAAAGAGAAGAATTAAGGCTACTGTAGTTACATATGGAAATAATTAATTTCAATTACAGAAAAAGAGCCACCATAATGCTTTTACTCACAGATAAGGAGGGGTAACTGAGTTATGTATTTCCTTTTAGGCTTTTACTATACACATAGATTTGTTATTTATATAAAATCACAAAATATCTTGAAGTTTGAACCTTGGTTTCCTCACATTCATAATTACATAGCTTTTTTTTCTCCTCACAAAAGTACTGCATAGACGCCATTTTAACATTTCACAATATTCCATGGATTTGCCATAATTTACTGAACTGTTGCCTTAATGTTGGATTTTACACTTGCTTCCAGGTTTTCACTTTTATCAATAAGGATGCAGCTTGTATGTTTACACATTTTGCTTTATTTTCACTTTAACTTATTTCCATTGATTTCCTAAAAGGGGAATTACTTGGCCAAAGCAAGCTTTGGATAAATTTTAGGTCATAATAAATGTTGCTGATAGATTTTCTGAATATAACTCCTGGACTAGAATTCTATCTAGAAAAAAAAAAAAGAAGGAAAAATGAAAACAATTTTAGAAAAATCAAAACTAAACAATTTGTTGTCTTCATGCACACCCTAAAAAAATACTAAAGTATTTCCTAAGAGAGAAGGAGAGTTACCTCAAATAGCAACATAGAAATGTGAAAAGATATTAAGTGAAATGGAAGATATGTAGGTAAGTCTAAATGAATATTTACTACACAGAATGATAAATATTTAAAATTCATTAGAACAAATACATTAAACAACACATAAAAGATGGGAGAGAGGTAATGGAATTGAAATTGTTAAAGTTCTAGCATTACCTGGGAAGTAATCCAAGGGCCTATCTCTATAATGCTCTACTAAATCAAAGATGTTTGTTGTAATCACTATGTAATTATTAAAGGAAAATAAAATATATAACTACCAAGGTTGTAATTTCCAGAAGGAACTGGAAAATAATCTTAAAATGCAATCTTCAAAAAGTTGCAAGAAAGGCATATAAAGGATGTATAACACATATGACAAGTAATAGATAATAAAAACCCATGATACACTAGGAATTATATGAAGTATAAATGGACTAAATACTTCAATTATAAAATGAAACCTCTCAAGCTGAACAAATAAACACCTTATCTATGAGAACACAAAAGAACTAAAAGTCTAAACTAATAAAAAATAACATGTATAAGATAAAATAGACTTTAAGGCAAAAAGCATTCTTGGAGATAAAGAAGGACATTTCATCATGATAAAAGATCAATCAACCAGAAAAGTGGCATACTTTTCAATTTGTATGCACCCATAATACAGCATCAAAACAGCTAATGCAAAAATTACAGATTTAAAGGAAGAAATTCACAACCATAAAATCATGTAAAACCATGATTTTAACATGTTCTCAACAACTGGGAAACAAAAACATATCATTAAAGGTATGTAAAATTGGAACATGATTTACCACCTGTACAACCAACTTCAGAATTCACATTATTTTTAGGAATACAGTGGATATCTATATCAAAATTGACCATATGCTGAACCATAAATCAAATCTTAACAGAATTCCATGTAGTAAAATTGTACAGTGAAATAAATCTAGAGATCAATGATAAAGCTTATTATAAAGCCCCAAAATGTTTGGAAATTAAACAAAATATGTCCAAATAACTCAAGGGAAAAATTAAATCACAATGGAAATTTGAAATTATTTTATTAAATGAAAATGTGACACACTAAAGTATGCAGGAGGTAGTTAAAACCATGCTTAAAAGGATAAGTTCATATGTCAGAAAAGAAGATAAACTGAAAATTAATCAGCTATTAATTTTCTTGTAGAACCTATAATAGAAAGTTTAAAAATATTAAGTTAAAAAGAAAAAAAACAGGAGATAATAGCAATTCTAATATTATACTAGTCAACAATGGAACAAATGTGTAACAGAAAAATTACAAAGCTATAAGGTGATTCTTTGAAAAACTAAACTCTTACCAAGTATGATTAAGAAAGAAAGAAGACACATGGTGCCAATATCAGGAATGCAAAAGAGGAATTACCACATATCCTATAGACTATTACAAAAAATAGTGAACGGATATTGTGAACAACTTTGTTTCACTAAATTTCAAAATGTAGGAAAACTGAGAAATTTTCTAGAAAAATACAGCTTACCAAAATGGAAACAAGGAGAAAATTTCTACACTTGATCTTAGCCAAAAGGCTGAGAAGTGATCAGGGAGAAAATTTCAAAAATCTAAGTAGTTCTCTATAGATTAAATAAATTGTTTTTATAATTACAAAAATTCCCACAAAGAAATCTCGAGGCATGCTGGTAATTTCTTCCAGACATTTAAAGAATAAATATTACTAAATGTGTACAAACTTCTCCAAAAAACAATATATAAAACAAAACAGAGAACGTGTGTCATCTTGTTTTATGAAGCCAGTATTACCTTGAAACTAGATAATGATATGAACATTTATAAGAAAGGAAAATTATAGACCATTTTCAAGGATATAAAGCCAGGACACCTGGGTTGCTCAGTTGGTTAAGCATCTGACTTCAGGTCAGGTCATGATCTCACGGTTTGTGACTTTGAGCCATGCATTGAGCTCTCTGCAGTTAGTGGGGAGCTCTCTTTGAATCCTCTGTACCCCTCTCTCTCTGCCACTCCTCCATTGTGCGCTCTCTCTCTCTCTCTCTCTCAAAAATAAACAATAAAAAATATTTTAAAAATATAAATACAAAAATTATAAATAAATCTTAGCAAAATGAATTCAGCACTATATAAAAAGATGGCATATTATTTTGAATTTGAGTCCACTCCAGAAATATAATATTTAACCTTAACAAATTAATCTATGTGGTTTACTGCATTGACAGAATAAAGGGGAAAATGATATGATATTTTCAATAAACAGAATCAATAGTGATAAAATCCATTCCATTCCTGATTGGGCTCAGCAAACAAGAAATAGCAAAAATACAAAAACAAAAACAAACAACTTCAACTTCCCTAAGCTTATAATGAGCAAAAAAAAAAAAAAAAAAAATCCATAGCAA
Organism: Proteles cristata cristata; assembly: GCA_017311185.1. NCBI lineage: Eukaryota > Metazoa > Chordata > Mammalia > Carnivora > Hyaenidae > Proteles > Proteles cristata. The sequence goes on along the minus strand of JAESUZ010004648.1, from coordinate 712,197 downwards.
GATCTATTCTCGATGGTATAATACAGAAGGCATTTCCCCAGAGATTAGAAATAAGACAGGTTTGTTATTATCATTTCTTAATATTTATTTATTTATTTTTGAGAGAGAGAGGGAGTCAGTGGGGGAGGAGCAGAGAGAGAGGAAGACAGAGGATCCAGAGGAGCAGAGTCTGCACTGACAGCAGACAGCCTGATGTGGGGCTTGAACTCAGGATCATGAAGTCATGACCTGAGTTGAAGGGGGACACCTGACCAACTGAGCCATCCAGGCACCTCTAACCTTAATTCTTTACTCCAAATGCATTCATAGGCTTCAACCTATAAATTTTGGAGGGACACAATTCAGTCCATACCAGTACCTTTTCTCCAATCCAGCTTGTGCCTCTTACCCACATCCTTTTGAAAGGGTCAAGGCTTCTACCAAGTTCATGCCAGTAGTTCTCCCTATAAAAAGCTTACTTTCCAGTAAGCAAATGGAAGTTCCCTCAAATCATCCAATCTTATGGATTTGCTTACATTAGTTGTTGTTTTTTTAAGTTTATTTATTTAACATTTAATGGATATCCACAAACCAGGAGAGAGAGAGAGAGAGAGAGAAAGAGAGAGAGAGAGAGAGAGTGGGAAGGTCAGAGAGAGAGGGAGAGACAGAATCCTGAGCAGGCTCCACACTGTTAAAGTGGAGCCCTATGTAGGTCTTGAACGCACTAAGCATGACCTCTGCCAGATATCAAAAGTCGGACGCTTAACCAACTGAGCCACTCAGGCGCCCCTACATTGATTGTTTCTAAGTCATAAATAACATGAATATGTTCACCTAGGGATTTGACAGTTCCTGAGGGATGAAGAGATGGCCTCTTGAGGATTTAATCATGTGAAGAGCCGGGGAACTTCCTGGGCAAGAACCCATAATATGGAAGGCAAAAGTGCAGACGCCTAAGGCTGACTGACTCAAGAACGCAGTTCCCGGCGGGTGGGCAGGAAGAAGGGGATTCCGGTTGGGGAGCATCCCTCAGCATTTGGGGGGAGGGAAGCCTGTACAAAGATAGAGAGAGGGGCACCTGGGTGGCTCAGTCGGTTAAGCGTCCGACTTTCGCTTGGGTCATGATCTCGCGGTTCGTGGGTTCGAGCCCCGCGTCGGGCTCTGTGCTGAATGCCAGCTCAGAGCCTGGAGCCTGTTTCAGTCTGTGACTCCCTCTCTCTCTGACCCTCCCCTGCTCACGCTGTCTCTCTCTCTCTCCTAGAAATAAATAAAACATTAAAAAAAAATTCAAGGAGAGAGAGATACCCAAAGGAGGGGATTTACCCAGTTTCTAACATCTCAGAGAGAGGAGGACAGATACGGCCAGGGGCCACTTCCTAGCCTGCACTCAGCGTCAGCCACAGAACAAACCAGTCAGCACTGCTTCTGGGGAGACACCTTCTTGTCTGGCCTGGTGCCCTCAGGACGTGCCAGCACAGAACCTGCCCCAGCAAGGAGCCTGAGGACTGTGAGCTGAGGTGTCTCTTCAACACGCTGACTCCTAGTTGGGGAGGAATGAGCAGGCCCTGCAAGTACTGCATTAGGAGCCTGGGCAGAGCCTGGGAAGCCTGTGACCCCATTTGTGTCCCCAGGCTGCTGGGGGGGCCTGAGTACGCCACAGTCGTTCTCTTTTCTGTACTACTTTGGCCCAGATAGATAGCCCCTGTGATAACGGCGTTGCCATGGCGATTATATAAAGAATAGCTCTTTCTGGAACATTTCCCTCTCTTTACTTTCTTTTGGTGGAGTTGGGGAGATTATGCCTGCTCACATAAGGGCATCAATTAGTGGAAAGTAAATGTGGGATTCCGGAGCTCCTCTGTGACGATTGCAGGGGTGAGGAGCACCATGGTGAGCGTGACTGACATAATTGATTCTATGGAAGTAAATGCTTTCTCCCCCTCTCCCAGGGCCTGCTGGTCAGGCCCCCAGGGAAGCAGGGATGGTGATGGACTGACTGCTCTTGTCACCTTAAGGGATTATTCTGGATAGATTCAGAGACGCCATTGGCCCCTGGAGAGGCGTCTCCTTGCTGCTGAACTGGAGGGGAGGGGACTGTTTAAAAATAAAATAAGAAAAGGGGCACCTGGATGGCCTTGATTTTGGCTCCAGTCATGGTATCATGGTTCATGAGTTCAACCCTGCACTGAGCTCTGTGCTGACAGCATGGAGCCTGCTTGGGATTCTCTCTCCCTCTCTCTCTGACCCTCCCGTGCTCACACTCACACTCATACTCTCTCTTTCTTGAAATAAGCAAATAAACATTAACATGAAATAAAGTGAAATGAAATCAGAAAGTCCTAGTTTCATAGAGGAGTTGAAGGGAGGGCCACAGTGGGAGTCAGCAGGCTCAAGGAGGACCTGAGAGGGAAGTGTCCTCCACTTCCGGTGCTCAGGCTTTGTCTGTTTTGAGAGACACCAATGGTCATAGAAGGTCACAGCCCGGTAACTGCTGTAGGGCCTATTGACCTGTACTTACATCATCCACCTGCCTCCATTACTGAACTTGAGCTTGGCCAGTAGGAATTTTGTGTCCATTCTCACTCACCTTTGTGTTCTTGGGGTCCAGCGTGGTGCCTGACATGTAGGAGACATTGATTAAGTATTGCGGAGTAGATGAATAACAAAAATATTGCTTTGTTCTCAAAACCTGCCATGGTTCCCAAGTTGGAGAAATAAATGATGAAATAAGTTCGTTCCTTCATTTTTTTCTCCACTCATTCATTTAATCACTTCATGAGTATTTATTCAGGGGATAGATAATACTTGAACCTAGCACAGTGCCTTGCAGATACAAGACATTCAGTAAGTATTTCTTTTTTTAATGTTTATTTAATTTTGAGAGAGAGTGAGAGCGTGAGCAGGGAAGGAACAGAGAGAAGAAGACATAGGATCCAAAGCAGGCTCCATGCTGACCGCAACAAGGCCAGTGCGGGGCTCGAACTCACTAACAGAGAGATTAGGACCAGAGCCGAAGTTGGATGCTCAACTGACTGAGTCATCCAGGCACCCCACCTAATAAGTATTTTATAAATTATATTGTGCTAGAAAAATCTAAATACAGCCTAAAACACAATGCCTTTTCTGTGAGTGTGTGTGTGTGTGTGTGTATTTGCCCCTTCCCATCGACATACACACACGTGCGCGCGCACATATTTTGGAATCATTCCTTTGAAATGGGGTAATGTCTCCATAAATATCTCATAGTAAAGAAGCAAACTCAAATTTAGAAATTCAGTTTGAATAAGAGCCTAACATGGGCTGACTTTGTAGTAAGAATGGGGAATGGTTACAAACGGTGTTGACAGACATCTTGTCCAGGTGTGGGCCACAAAAAGGCTATATTTGATTGTGGGGATGGGACACAGTAATGGTCCATCGAAGGAAGCCAGTATCTGGTATGTCAAGAGGAGGGGCCCATTCGAACACCCGTCCTACTGAGGATGGTGCAGAAATTCTGAACACCCCAGGGGGTGATGGTGGGGGACTAAGGTACCATAAACCCACTGAGTGTGGAAAGCTGGAGAGAAACTCAATGCACATTCTAAATTGCTGTGAAATTCACACTCTGGCTCATGGCAAAGGGCTGGCTCCTCCCTTGGGCTCATTGTCGGCCTCAGGAATGAGCTGACTGGACCCCATGGAGGAAATGGCCCACGAGGGTGAGCAAGCCAGCTAAGGGACTGGTTATTTGTAAGGAGTCATGGGAGATGGGGAGTCAGAAATCAGAGACCGTTCTGAATTTCAGGACTGCACGGCCTTCGCAGACATACAGAGGTGAGGAAGATGGACAAATGCAGGTCAGAGAGGGGATGTCGGTTCCATTGTGAACACCCCGAGTTTGCAGTGGCCACGGGAAGACCTGCAAGGGACAGGTAGCAGGCAGGTGAAAGAGGGTCAGGACTGGGTTTGGATTGGAGACCTCCTTGGGGAGGTGGGGGCTGGAGTGGGGGAGTAAGTTGAAGGGGAGGTCATTAAAGAAAAAGGGTCAGAGCAGGAAAGGCATTTTTGGAGGAGCTCAGGGTATACAATCTAAGAACGCACCTAGGAGCCTGGCAAGTCTGGAGGTGACTGCAGCTCTGTCATTAGCTCAGTGTCCTGGGGTAAGTCCTTAAGCACTGAGAGCCACAGTTTCCACATCTGCAAAATCACATAATTCAGGAAAATCACTTAATATATTGCAGGGTGCATAGAAATGAGGCAGTGTTAGCCGTCATTATTAGGGGGCCAAAGAGGGAAGAGGAAGCAATTGGAGACAGATCAGAAAAGCATACTGTCAGTTGTATTCACAGAATGTCTTTTGTGATTTAAAAGAGAAAAGAAAAGAAAAGAAATGGTAAGCTTTAGAGTTTTCACAGGAGCGGGATTTTACCTACAGCTCTGTCCCGGAAATTGATACAAACTTGAACAAGATCCCTCTACAATTATTTCCCTCCTGGTAATAATGGACGTGTTGGGCTGTTACTCTGACACTGGTAATCAGCAGAAGAGGGAATTTAACCAGAATTCCCAGACAAGGCATTTCCATCGAGTACCTGGGGACTGACAACCTCAGTGCACCTGGGAGCTTCAGATGATCCTACAGCCTCTTCAGTCTCACTGGTCTGCGAGGATGGCCCCGGAGGGGCGGTTCCCACCGTATGGCTCAGCAGGCATGTCTGGGTAGCATACAGTGGTTGCGTACAACCACTAATTTAACAACTCTGTGTAGCCTCATTCCAAAGTAAATACATTATTAAAATTAAGAAGGGGGAAAAACTTCATCTCTTCCTCGCAGCCTTAACAGCCCTTGGGTATTCATTTTCTTTTTCTTTCTTTTTTTTAATTTTTAAAAATGTTTTATTTATTTCTGAGAGAGAGCGAGAGAGAGCGAGCGCATGTGAGTAGGGGAGGGCCAGAGAGAGAAGGAGATACAGAATCTGAAGCAGGCTCCAGGCTCTGAGCTAGCTGTCAGCACAGAGCCCGACTTGGGGCTCAATCCCACGAACCGTGAGATCATGACCTGAGCCGAAGCTGGATGCTTAACTGACTGAGCCACCCAGGTGCCCTCGGGTATTCGTTTTCTGATTTGCTCAGCTATTGGGTTCAAATCTCCCAAATGTTTTGGCCCCCTGTACCAAGGCAAGTGCCCGGTCCTATCAAGTTCAAGCCAAAGCCTCCATCAGGGTCTGGCCTGAACAACTTCTGGGACCCTTTCAATCCATATTATGGACAGTTTTCAGAGCTGGAGGCAGGGGGAAAAAAAACCCAGAAGCACAGGAAGAGTGAAATCAGATTTTAATTGAATTGCTGTAGTGTACTAGTAAGGCTAGTTAAGCATATAATTAATTGTTGTAACTATAGCAACAGGATTAGCTGGAACTATTAAGGCAGCACTAGGGGTTCAGTGAGAGACTCTTAAAAAGACAAGTGGTGGGGATTGCAGAAAATAATTCATTCTCCTCCAGTGGTTCTCCAGAGGGCCTCACACTCTTTAGCAACCCAAAATAAATCTATTTAATAATATTTTCTTAGATTCACACAGCTTTTCTTATCCCAAAGGGCCCGGAGGTGCTTCATAAGCCATGAATATAAATATAGATTTGGAATAATGTATTGGGCCAGATTTTCCTAGCGCTTAAACAACTCTCTGGTGGTTTGTTCTGCACCTTTGGAAGCCCCATTACCTTCAGGATACATGGAGGCAGTAATTTACTAAGTGGCATCCCCATAGGCCCGGGGCCTGAAGCATCGACAGAGTGTAAACTCAGGTAGGGGATAAGAGGTTGGCTCCAGAGATAGTACTTTTATTTATTTACATCCTACCTCGTTCCACAAAGCCTTCAAGGCGGCTCTCAAAATACACAGAGTACATCAGGATAAAATAAGCACACGAGGCAATCTAAGGCAGGGGCACATGATAAAAACAACTGGATCTTTAGAAATGTTTGCATAGGAAATGCATACAGCAGTCTCCTACAGAAGTGGGCAGAATTGCTGCTATTCTCTCTACTGGCCAAAAACAAACGGGAAAGCAGAATCCAGTGCTGGAAAGAGACACTTGGTGCTGAGGCCTCACAGAGCTCTCTCCCTTGCCCTTTAGACTCTACCCTTTAGAGAATCGCCGGTCCCTTTCTGGAAGGAAGTAGAAGGGGGCCTGTAAAGGTGCCCTTCTGGCAAAGGAACCACTGATTTCCTTGCTCGGCTGACAAGCCTTGACTGACTGTCTAACTTTGTTCCAGGCATCTGCTTTCATGCCGAAGAATAATTCAGCTTTTGATGCTTTCTGGCATTCTGGCTTAATCTCTAGTTAAAATTTAGTCTTGGGGCACCTAGGTGGCTCAGTCGGCGAAGCGTCCGACTTTGGCTCAGGTCATGATCTCACGGTTGGTGGGTTCGAGCCCCACATCAGGCTCTGTGCTGACAGCGAGCTCGGAGCCTGCTTCCGTTTCTGTGTATCCCTCTCAATCTGACCCTCCCCTGCTCAAGCTGCCTCTCTCTCTCTCTCAGAAATAAATAAAATATTAAAAAAAAATTTAGTCTTTATAGCAGAGGTAGCAAATTGGTGGCGTGGAGAACAGAGGTAGCCTACAAACATGTTTTGTCTTGCCTATTGAGAAGCTTTGCTTTCAAATCGGGACTTCTAGTTTCTCTTGAGAAATGGGAAAGTCTGCAACACAGGTCCACTGTTCCACTGTTGCTGACCTCTTTGCATGTCCACTAGTCCCCCCCTCCCCCCTCCCATGCACAGTGACATATGGCTATGTCATAAGCTTCTGTCACAGAAGTGACTATTTTGTGTTGCCTGCCTAGTTTCTATAGGCAATTGAGTATTACATGTCTGACCTAGAGTCTTGTACCCTAAATGCTCCTACTGTTTATGACTGTGGAATCCAGAATGAGAATGAGGCAGCCAAAGCGTTTAACCTTGGCTATTTCCTGCCCACCATTCTTCCAGTGTCTTCCATCCGGACATCTCAGCCAGGGCTTTTGGTTCACCTGTGCCTCTCAGGTAGGTTGGATAACCTCCAAGTCTTCAGTGCTTAATCTAAACTTCCTGCACCCTCCAGTCTCAGCTCAAAACTCCTCGCTGAAGCTTTCTTCACTTCTTCCATCTTCTTTCATGGATTCTCTCAAGATGGACTTTCCAAGGGGGTGGGGATTGGTTTCTAAAGCATCAACCTTCCCAACCTTGAAGAAAGTGTACTTTTTTCAAAGTGATCTGCCTGTGAGTGCATTTTCTCTCTTGCTGCTTCTCCTTCCTCCCCTCCAGTTACCTTCTTCCACTTCACAGGAGAAGGGCCACCCTACAGCCATCTAGAATCCTCCAGTCTGCATGGATTCAGGATGTGTAAAGAGGTGCTCTGGGGCACCAAGCATAGGTTACCTAGGTAACACACCCTTGCTTTCAGCCATATTGAAAAAGATCTCACTGGGGAAAGAGCTGGTGGATGATTAAACTTTCTGGAACATGGATTACAATGAGCCTTTTTGGCATCTATCTCAGATGGCATTTCTTTTTTTTTTTTTTTTAATGTTTATTTATTTTTCTGTTTGAGAGAGAGTGTGAGTGGGGGAGGGGAATGAGAGAGATTTTCAAGCAGATGCTACGCTCAGCACAGAGATTGCTGAACAGCTGGAACTCACAACCATGAGATCATGACCAAAATCAAGAGCATGAAGCTTAACTGACTGAGCCACCCAGGTGTCCCTATCTTAGGTGGCATTCTTAAAAATAAGCTACCTTGCTATTTCTGTCCATTCATGTAAATGACATGTATTTGGTGTATATAGTTATCAAAATAAAAAATAAAAATATGGCTGGTGTCGAATCCTATCTTATGCTAGGAATACATAATGATCACCCACGAATACATGAACAAATTGAAAAAACCTCATGTATCTCATTAAATATACATATCCAGTAAAATTTTCTGAGGAATATTTATCTATCAATTATGTACTCTCAGTAACTATAATGATAAGCTAACCCAGAAGAAATAAAATCCTGTCAGGTTAGTGGAATACAGATATGAGTCAAGGAGAAAAAGGGATGTAAAATTTTGATCTGTTAAAGAGGAACTTCTTTGTATTTTGGAAATAAGTCTTAAAGTATCCAATCCCCATGGCACCTAGATTTCATTGGATATACTTAAAATGAAGATATAATTTTATTTTTTAAAATCAGTATTTACAATATAGTGAAATATTAACTTACAATGACACATTATAGAAGTCAAATTATAAAGGTGACATTGAATATGTAGTTTTTCAGAGTTCTTTGTACAGCATTTCCAAACAAAAAGATTTAAAGACCATTGTTTTAGTAATTATTGTTTCTTCCAGTAATTGGATTTTTCATCCAGTTATGCACTTTGTGTCTTTGATTTATCATTTTATGACTTTATCTCTGGCCTCCACAGTTATTAAGAAGCATAAAATTCTGTAAATTGGCAGTTAACCATTGTTTACCAAGTATCTGCTCTATGTTTAAAACAGTAAAATGTACAAAAATATAGCACATAATTTTTCCCACTGAAGAACATACATTTTATTTGCAAGTAAAGGTGATAAAAGTAAAGTGTCAGTAAAAACTATATTTAAAAGATAGTTTGTTGGGTGCTGGGTGGCTCAGTCAGTTAGGTATCTGACTTTGGTTCAGGTCATGATCTCACCTGATCATGAGTTCACCTGATCGTGGGTTTGAGCCCTGCATCAAGCTCTGTGCTGACAGCTTGGAGCCTGGAGCCTGCTTTGAATTCTGTGTCTCCATTTCTCTCTGACCCTCCCCTGCTCATGCTCTGGCTCTCTCTGCCTCTTAAAAATGAATAAACGTTAAAAGAATTTTTAAGATAGGTTGATATCTCACGTTTGGAGGTCATTTCTCCAATACTTCATCTAGTCAAAGCATAACCAAAACCAAAACCAAAACCAAAAATGTCCTAGGAAATTAAAAAGAGAAAAATATTCTGACCATATCAGCCTGAAAATATTGTATAGATGAAAACCCATTGGAGTAAACCAACAACAAAAATCAAAGCTTTACTCAGAGCTTATTTACTCAAACTTTTAAAATAATATTAATGAGTTGATCCCTTTTGTCAGGATCAAGACAGTATCAGAGGTGGAGAATTATAAAGGAGACAAGAAATTAACACACTCTCTCTGTAGGGAGCGTGAAGTGCCTTCTTAACAGTGGGGAGATGAAGAGAAGAAAAATGTGAAAGGCAAAGCATGTGGGGCTGTGGGATGCAAGGCTGTCTGCCACATTAGCATCACTTAGAGCAGAGCAAAATAATTAGAATTAGCATTCATCAAAATATATTCACAAGATTTTGTTTACTCTGCTTACCAGGGCAGAAAAGTATGAAATGGTTCTAGAAAGACTTCCTTACAATGTTTTACAATTTGAAATTAAAATTGAGGTTAAAGATAGAACAGACGTTACAACCAGAGAATTCTAGTAAAAGAACTCCTCATTCTCACAGGATCACAAGATCACAAGGCTCATTTCCCCTGTAATTCCGAGGTAAACAATGTAGTTTGCACTAATGGTTTTACCTCACTGTGCCACCTGCTCACGTCTGCCCGAGCATTTAGCTCTGGGGTGAGCCGAATTGAATTGCTTCCATGCCGTCTTGCAAGGTGTCTGGAAAGCATGCTTTGAAAGCACCTCGCTATTGTCTACAATGGCTAAATAAAGAAATCCGGCTTGTTCTTGGCTGAACATGTAGGCTGTATAGACTGTCTGTATGGGATGGCCCACATGCAAGTTTCCAAACTCAGAACACGTCTGCAGGAAGACTGTGGCTTGATTTCTGTTGAGAGATAATGAGTTCACTGTCCTTCTTGAGCAATCGCCCAGGGTGGGGGCGGGGGAAGGGCAGATAGGTCATTTAGTGCAAGTTTGTCAAGGCAAAAGGGATTTTCCAGAGAGGCAAGTAAGTGGGGGAGATAAGCATGTCTGGAATTTAAAGGAAAGTGGCATGTGATATGAAAAGGCAAAATACAAATAAAGTTACTAAAGTTCATATGTAATGATCAATACTTGATATTTTGATGTGTGGCCTTTACTGGTCTTTTTTTCTTCTTCTTTATCTGTATAGTATCTATACTTTGTGTATGCATGTGGGGGCGAGGGTAGAAATATGTATTATAACTCTTTTATCTACGTAGGAATGCATTGTGGACATTTTTTGTGCCACGAAACATTCTTTTTTCATGGTTTTGAATGGCTATATGACATCCCAATGTAATTATGTATCAGGACTTGTTGAACCAATCCCCTCTTATTAAACACTTGGTTGTTTTCTTTTCTTTTTTTTTAATACTTTGTTTCCCTTTATTTTTTTTAAAGGTTTTTTTTTTAATACTTTGTTTCCCTTTATTTTTTTTAAAGGTTTTTTTTTTTTCCTAGAAGAGAGAGAGAGACAGCGTGAGCAGGGGAGGGTCAGAGAGAGAGGGAGTCACAGACTGAAACAGGCTCCAGGCTCTGAGCTGGCAGTCAGCACAGAGCCCAACGCGGGGCCCGAACTCACGAACCGTGAGATCATGACCCAAGCGAAAGTCGGACGCTTAACCGACTAAGCCACCCAGGCGCCCCGGTTGTTTTCTTTTTAATTGTTTTAATTTTCTGGCTATGATGAACAACTCAGTGGTAAAGCATTGGTTCTAATGCATAAGGGGGAGTTTTATTTTTGCTCCTCCTCATGTTTTTCCACACGTTTGCAATGGGGAAGCTGTCTTCAATCCTGTGTGGGCTGGGGTTTCTCATTCTGGTGATCCCCAGAGGATGGCCAGTCCCATCCCATCTCTTCTGGTAAGGTTAGAGGTAAAGAGAACTTGAGAGAATTTAAGAAATGAGACTGGAGAGAACTCCCCTTCTCTCTAAGGAAATGAACTGATAACAGCTCTGTGTACGTTCAAAAAGTCATGTCATCTAGGAGGTCAAGACCTTTAACAGGGTGGTTTGAGAATCCTAGAGGTAAATGCAGAAATAAGAAAAAATTTTATGAAATTGGAAATAAGAGATTAAGAAACTGGATGCTAGGCTTCCCGGGGGTCTATTACCCTTTCACTCCATGGGGCAAATGGATGCCAAAGAGGCTCCCATATAAATACCAAAGGATGACTTCATGCTCTTGAGTTGATGCATCTTGGGACCAGTGGTGGATGTTGGGGGCAGGTGGGGTAGAAAAGTAGTAGGAAAGCTTTGCTACCCTTGTGACATTGGTTACGGGAGGGCTACTTTGATTTCTAATCACCATAGATACTCCTCCAGGTGTTATGCATGACCCATTCTCAGAGGCAGGGCAGAAGTGATCTCTGTAATTTGCTACTCCTGAATTTTCAGTGGTATCATCACATCTTTGCAGCAGATACTCACACATTATGCTACTGTGCTTGGGAAGAGAGCATTGGTTTCCAACTCCATTTTCATATGCATCTGCAAGAACACACCCAGCATTCTGGGAGGGAGGGCTATAGGAAGTCAGACTTTTCTGGGGAGAATTTGTACCCCACACTAGACCATGTAATATCATGATGGTAAATATTTAACATTGTCTCCAAAACAAAACTACTGACTTGAAGCAAATGCTCATTTCCATGGTGTGAGTACTCTCACCATGACCAATTTCAGGCAACCGACATGATGTCACCAATGAGGAATTGGGAAAGGCTGCACACGGCTGACACTCAATAGCTGGTGTGAGTTCTCTCTGGCTCACACCGATAGAGAGTGGGTGAGGAGAAAGAGGAGAAAGGCAAGATGCCTTGCCTTTACTACCAGTGCCTGAGGAAATTTCCCCACTGCCACTTGGGCACCCCACCAGCCACACCTGACCATTTTTGTTGCACACCCTTTGTCAAGGATGTCCACTATTATCTCTTATTTCTCAAGCTCAACATTACCAGGGAGGCCTAACTTCAGTTCCCCATTCCTGGGACCCTGGGACCCTGGCCATCACAGAACACTGTACTGTAACACCCTCTGGCTGCTCTTCATCCTGACCCCATTGTCTAAAAGGGAAATTGAAAGTTCATTGCCCTTAAAACCTGCATCTTATTTCTGCAAGGCCATCTGCAGCTGAACCAACTGTTTCCATTCCCATTATTTTAAGGTCATGCTCCCCTATCTTCTGCTCTTTAGATTCCGTTCTTCTTTATTTTACTATTTTATTTATTTATTATTTATTTATTTATTTATTGAGGGAGAGAGAGAGAGAGAGAGAGAGCATGTGTGTGTGCGCGCGCATGCACGCAAAAGGTAAAGGGGCAGAGAAAGAAGGAGAGAATCCCAAGCAGGCACTATCCTGTCAAGCACAGAGCCTGACATGGGGCTCGAGCCCATGAACACTGAGATCATGACCTGAGCCAAGATCAAGAGTTGGGCACTTGACTGACTGAGCCACCCAGGTGCCCCTAGATTCCTCTATTCTGTCTCCATGATTAATTCTACAAATTAAAGGATAAAATTAAAACCTCATACCCCAATACTCTCATAGCATTGTGGAGCTACCTTGCCCCTTGAATGTATACATGGGATTTTGATTATTTGCTCATAAGCCTGTTTCCTCTCCCAAGCTGTGAGTTTCTAGAAGGCCTAGCTCAATGACTCTCCCTTTAGCCCTTAGCCAGTGTCTGGCATGTGGTCAGCCCTCCATCTATGTTTGTCAAAGGCTTAAGTGAATCAAGGAAACACATTCTAGAGGCATTGGAGACCAGGATGTTTGGAAGAACAATTTTGGCTTCAAGTTACTGAAGATATCATTCTGAATGGCTTAAGTAATCATGATACCTATTATTGACGAGAAAAAAAAAAAAAGTCAGAAGTGGAGCAGTTCTAGGGGAGGGTTAGCAATGTTCTTAAAAAGATTGGTTTGGTCCATCTTCCTCCTCTGCCACGCACTGCCTGTCAATTTTGTGAAAGATTAGCAAGAGAGCTATGTATGGCAGGAAGAAGTCTGCAGCAGCTCCACATATCACATCCATGTATATCAACATACAAAGGTTAGAAGAGAGACTCTTTTTCTTGTATTTCAAAGGAAATTTCTCCAGAAATCTTTTCCTCTTTCGCTGAAGCAGATTTCTCCTCCTGTGATAAGGAAATGGAAATGCAGTGCTTGACTTAGACATTAAAAAGTTCTCCTGGGTGAGAGCTGTTTTAGAACCAGCTTGTCATTTTTCATATACTCTGATTTTTTGATAACAATGATATTATTATAACATAAGTAATAATATCTTTGGGTTTTTTCTTTCACTCATACAATGTATTTCTTATACTCAGCAATGATCTATAGAAGAGTTATACATAGAAACAGTGATTTTATATCTATATCTATAGGTTTCATTATTAAAATATTCACTCAGTTTTTGCATGTTATTTTAATCAAATTTAATAAATACTTTTAAAAATCATGAATAAGTTAAGTTTTATCACATGTGTTTGCTGAATCTATTAAGATGGTTATTTATACTTTTTTTTCTCTTGCAGTTAATGTCATGAATTACATCAAGAGAGTTTCTACTGTCTAATCATCCTCACATATCTAGGATGTATGAAGCTTGGTCATGTGGTCAAGAGTTCAAAACCTATCTCCGTTGGCTGTATGCGTGGCAACTCTTGGTTGTCTACCAGATGGCCATCCGCATCCCACCTCTAAAACCCTGGTATTGTCCACCGGAGGGCCGTGAACTTCAGGAGAATGTTTTTAAAAAAATTTTAATGTTTTATTTATTTCTGAGAGCAAGAGAGACAGAACACAAGCAGGGGAGGGGCACAGAGAGAGAGGGAGACACAGAATCTGAAGCAGGCTCCAGGTTCTGAGCTGTCAGCACAGAGCCAGATGCGGGGCTCAAACTCACAGACCTCGAGATCATGACCTGATCCGAAGTCAGATGCTTAACCGATTGAGCCACCCAGGTGCTCCACAAAGAAGATTTAAAATTGATGATGAGAGAACAAAGAAATCCCATTAAGGAAATAGGAAAATGATATAAACAAGGAATATACCTGAAATACGGCTATAATCAGGGAAGAAAATACCCAAATGGCCCACAAAGACATAAAAACACTCAACCACATTCTAATCAGGAAATTCAAAATTAAAAGACTATTAAAGACCACTTCACTCTCTTTGGACTGGGAAAAATGGAAAATTTTGAAAATATTAAGTGTTGGTGAGAGTATGAAGAAACAGGAAGTCATGCTTTTCAGGTAGAAAGAAAATCTTTAGCACGACTTTGCATAGCAATTTAGCCATTTTTATTTTATTTTGTTTTATTTTAGTGTTTTATTTTATTTTATTTTTTATTTTAAAGAAAGAGAGAGCGTGCACACACGTGAGTTTGGGAGAGAGGCAGATGGAGATAAAGAATCTTAAGCAGGCTCCCTGCTCAGCACAGAGCCCAACGCAGGGCTTGATCCCACAACCCTAGGAGCACGATCTGAGCTGAAATCAAGACTTGAATGCTCAGCTGACTGAGCCACCCAGTTGCCCCTAGCCATATTTAATAAAGATGAAAAAGAGCGTACTTTGTGACCCAGCAATTCCATTTCTAGGGATCTATGCTAGAGAAAATCTCACATATGTGCCTAAGGAGACAGATAGAATGTGCAAGAATTTATTCAGGACTAGAAGGTAGAAGAATGTTCTGCATAATGTGCACATCAACCTCATTTGTAATAGTAAAAAATTAGAAACAACTTAAGTGTTAGCAAAAGGATTGCGAATTAAACGAGAGCATATTTGTATAGTGGAATACTGTACACTCGCCACAATAAATGAACAGGAACTCTCCATCAACGTGGATAATTCTTTTTTTTCCATGTGATCCATTCTAAGCTTTATTATTCATTCATTCATTCATTCATTCATTCACTTATGTAATATAATTTATTGTCAAATTGGTTTCCATACAACACCCAGTGCTCATCCCAACAAGTGCCCTCCTCCATGCCCATCACCCACTTTCCCCTCTCCCCTACCTCCCATCCATCCTCAGTTTGTTCTCAGCATTTAAGTCTCTTATTGTTTGTCTCCCTCCCTCTCTGTAACTTTTCCCCCCTTCCCCTCTCCCCATGGTCTTCTGTTAAGTTTCTCCAGATCCACATATGAGTGAAAACATATGGTATCTGCCTTTCTCTGCCTGACTTATTTCACTTGGCATAACACCCTCATGTTCCATCCATGTTGCTACAAATGGCCAGATTTCATTCATTCAATGCCAAATAGTATTCCATTGTGTATATAAACTACATCTTCTTGATCCATTCATCAGCTGATAGACAGGTAGGCTCTTTCCATGTTTTGGCTATTGTCAATATTGCTGGTATTTATTGCCAATAAATATTGGGGTACATATGGCCCTGTGCATCAGCACTCCTGTATCCCTTAGGTAAATCCCTAGCAGTGCTATTGCTGGGTCATAGGGGAGTTCTATTTTTAATTTTTTAAGGAACCTCCACACTGTTTTCCAGAGGGGCTGCACCAGTTTACATTCCCACCAACAGTGTAGGAGGGTGCTCAACATGGATAATTCTATAAGCATATAGAATGAAAAGAGTTTCAGGAGAATACATTGTGAATAAAGTCATTGATCTACTTTTTATATAATGCCTAGTTGTGTAAATATGATACTTAATATTGCTTAGATATGCAGACTAATGAGATGAAAGTGTAAGGACATGTGTAGAAGTGATGGACATCTCGAAGCGGAGTGAGATGGGAAAAATGGATTGCTTCAAGTGTGTTTGTACAGTTCTATTTTGGGAGCTGGGAGATGGACACCCTTGCATTTATTGTATTATTTTCTCCATAGCTTTGTATGTCACAAATGCTTCACAATAGATTTTTCAAAAATCAAAACAAAGAAGCAGCTCTTTCATGACCATTATGGAGCACTGGCGAGTTGATGGCCACCTTTCTGTCATATGTATCATCCAGAAGCTGACAAAACACGTGTTCTATGATCCGAGAAGAAAGTACTATTCTTGAGAACCTTAAGCAGGTTCTGTGTCCAGCACAGAGCCCAATGCAAGGGTCAAACTCACAACAGTGAGATCATGACCTGAGCCGAAATCAAAAGTCGGTGCTCAAATGACTGAGCCACCAAGGTGCCCCAAGAAAGTACTATTCTAGTGTCCTGTGCTATATGGAGTATCTCCCACAGATCCAAAGGAAGGCTGATTTCAACATTAAAAAATCTGAGCTGTGAGGGGCACCTCGGTGGCTCGGTAGGTTAAGCTTCTGACTTTGGCTCAGGTCATAATCTCCTGGTTTGTGGGTTCAAGCCCTGTGTTGGGCTTTGTGCTGACAGCTCACAGCCTGGAGTCTGGTTCAGATTGTGTCTCCCTTTGCCTCAGCCCCTCCCCTGCTTGCACTCTGTCTCATTCTCTCTCTCAGAAATAAATGAACATTGAAGAAAATTGAGCTACGTGCTTTAGAGCATGATTTTTAAAAATTACAAGTTACTTAAATTACTTCCAGAAAAATCTTAGGATTTTTTCAGAGGATGATTCTTTCCGTGTGTCACAAGTTCTGCCCAGAGATATTAGGAAATGCAGGTCAAAGCCTGCTCAAGGTTCATTGCCAATTGTTATCCAGTAAATGCCGCTCCTCCCTTTTTTCTAAAGTCTTCAGGATCGTCCGACAGTATTTGATTGTGGAGCATGGATTTGCTTGTTTCAATCCTACCTGGTCTTAGCAACGCAACTCAAATTCATAGTCTTGGGATATAAGAGACTCTTTAGCCAGGGAGAACCACAGACTTCCCTTGGGAGGCCAGATCCCAACAAATCCCCAAATTACAGTTTCTGCCAACCTCTTGCTGCTATTTGCAGTTGGTAGTGAAAGGGTAGCTTTGAGATTAGCCTGGGGCAGTGAGTGCTAGATTTATCCTTTCTGAGAAGAGCTGCTCAGTCAGCCTTGTGAGAAAGAGAGCCCCCAGACATGCGGGCTTAAAGATTGACTGCCATTTATTATTGGTGAGATCCGGGTTGAGTCACTTAATCTACCCTAGCCTCTGATTCTGCATTGAAAAATAATGTGTTTAGAAGCGTAAATACTATCTGACATATCCAGTGCGCAGGAGAGAGGCTCACTGGGATCACCAACCAGATGAAGACTCTACCAGACTGCAGAAACTGACTTTCTCAATCTTTTCTGAGACCACAAACATGATCCTTTTTAATTTGGTCCTTAAGGCACTAGTGTAAATGAACATCTATCTAGGTTTGCTTAAATGTCTCTGGCAAATAAAGGACAATGTGTGAAGGAGAGGCTTCAACTACAGCACTGTTTCTCTATGTGGGGTGTGCTGGTGGCTTTCAGGGGTGCGTTCATAAATTTATATGCTAAATTTAATGACAGCATTTGGTTTCCATTGGGCACATCTTTTTATCTGCCTTCTGGTGCAGAATGTATGGGAAGCAGTTAGCCAGTCACATCGTCAGTGCTTGCTAGGTGGCAGCCACTGGGACCGGTTCTCTTTTTTCTAATCAACACCACTTCTTAGGAGTGTTGTTATCTACACCAGAGATATTGGAGTTGTGCATTGGCAACTGGTGAGTCAATTCCTCTGGGTTGTGAGGGGAGGGGAATAATGCAATCAGAAATGTACTTGTTCCCGTCAACTTCCCAAGATTTGAGGAGAATAAAACCAGTTACCTTCTCATGAAAAAGTGCAGGTGGTAAAGTAGTAAAGTCTGGATTGCGAGTGCACAATGGGAGACTGGGCTGAAGATGGATCTTTCATGCGATAGCTTGGGCAGGCTGGTGGGATTCTCTGTCCTTGGCTTTCCTAGGGTGGGGGGTGGAGGGGAAATCTGTGAGGACTCTAAGGTCCATTGCTGTGTCCTCACAAGCTTACCTGGATGTCACAATGACCCTCTGCATTGTGTTTTCTTGTCCTGTGTCCTGTCCTCACATCGTCAACAGATTTACAGCCTCCTGTTGGGTGATGTAATCACTATGTGCTCCTCTTTTCCGGTTCCCATTCTCTTTTATTTCCTGGGCCCAGGGAAAGATGACTCAGTCAGAAAGAAATTTCACTTTGCACATCATTAGACTGTGCTTCTGGGTTTTCCCCACAGAAGAGAACAATGAGTTCTTGGCTCCTCAACACTGGTATTTACCTGCATCATTTGCTGTAAAATGAGGCTGGGCTCTATGCAGTGGGTGGGAAGATGTCATAACTGCTGTAAGACCAGTTTTTTCACCGTGAGTCTGCATAGTGTCTGGTAGTCAGAGGAAGGGAACTTGATTTGAATAACTAATTCATCAAACTTTTGTTCTAATTATTTTTCTCTGATGGTAAATTTCTGAGATCCAGAAACCCATGGCATATATACTTTCTTCTTTGAGACAAGTAAGTACTTGCGTTTATGTAAAAAAGAGGGAATGGTATCTTTCTTCTCCATTTGTATTTATATTTCAAAATTTATCTTCTGATACACAAAAATTGGGGGAACTAAGGACAAGGTTTTTTATATTTAGCAAGATTATCTAAGATGAATGAACTTTCTTTAGTCTTTTTTTAATAAAGTTTTTAACATTTATTTTTTTGAAAGACAGAGAGAGACAGAGCATGAGTTGAGGGGAGAGAGAGAGGGAGACACAGAATCCGAAGGAGGCTCCAGGCTCTGAGCTGGCAGTATAGAGCCCGATGCAGGGCTCCAACCCATCAACCATGAGATCATGACCTGAGCCAAAGTCAGACGCTTAATTGACTCAGCCACCCAGGCTCCCCCTCTTCAGTCTTTCTTAATGGGAGATCACCAATTTTTTTAAAGGGAGGGTCTACTTTTCTTAAGGTGCCCATGGAGTAGAAAGCTAGCTGTGCAGGAAATTAAGAAATAGGAAGGAGAAGGGATGTCTTAGTGATTTCTCGATACTGGGCAGACCCTACTGCACCACCCTGCTGGCCCATGGAAGGGTCTGAATCCACACCTTGAAGCAACTGTGGCCCAGCCGCTGAAAAATTGAGGATGAAAATTTTGTGTATGACCATTTCTTTTTTCTCAAGACTTTGCGATTTTCATTTTGTCTCTAATAGATTTGCTGAAAGAAAATCCCTTAAACACCTTAACTGAAACAGTTGCTTATTGTAATGGAAACGCTCTCCAGGTCAGCCAAGTTTGGGACTTGCTTGGAGGCTTTAGCAGCCTCCCAGGGGCTCCCCAACCCATTCTCTGCTCCTTTCCAGCTACCTCTGTCTGACCCCAGACCTGGAGTGTCATATGTACAGAGAGCTCAGCTCTGGGGTAGGTCACATGCCACTCTGGAACCTTTGACCTCAATAGCCTCTGCTTCCCACCCCCCCACCCCCCACCCCATGGGTGGGTTACTGAGTTTCTGTACAGCTAGAAAGCTAACCATTCAGTATGACTCTGGTGACGTTATCAGTCTCCTATTCATTACATATTATGAAGTAACAAAAAGCATTGGAGTCAGCTCCCGGCTGAACCTGAGGTCACGGGAAGAGTCAGCACAGCAAAGGCTTGAGTTTATATAAATATATCAGCTGTGCTTGGGGAAGATGAATGCAGCACCCTATTATTTTAGCTTTTGAGGAGACCTCTGCAGCACCTACAGTATCAGGTGAGCCTTCCACTATTGGAGGCATTTAGAATGGCAGATGGCAGTGCGCGCGTGCGTGCGTGCGTGTGTGTGTGTGTGCTCTGAATGTTGATCTGGTTTCCCATGCTTTCACCTCATGAATAATTTCCTGCTAAACATTTGTGATGCGGAGAACAGTTCCTCCAAAAGTTAAATATAGAATTTCCATGTGATTCAGTACCTCTTCTCTTTGGTAACGCCCAGCAAAATTGAAAGCAGGATCTCAAACAGATACTCCGTGTTGACAAGCAGCATCATTCATAATAGCCGATTGTAGAAACAATGTGAGTGCCCATCAACAACCCATTCATCCATCAGGAGTAAGTGAACCAACAAAATGTGATATATACATATAATGGAATATTACTTAGCCATAAAATACATGCTACTGTGTGGATAAACCTGAAAACATGCTAAGCGAAGGCTATCAGACATAAAAGGTCATACATTAGAGCACCTGGGTGGCTCAGTCGGTTAAGCTACCGACTTTGGCTCAGGTCATGATCTCACGGCTCGTGAGTTCGAGCCCTGCATCAGGATCCACACTGACAGTGCTGAGCCTGCTTGGGATTCTATTTCTCTCCTTTTCTGTCACTGCTCCTCCCTCACTTGCATGTTCTCTCTCTATTTCTCTCAAATAAATAAATAAATAAATAAATAAATAAATAAATGTTTAAAAAAGGTTCATATATTGTATGATTCCATTTATATGAATTATCCAGAAAAGGCAAATTTATAAAGACAGAAAGTATCTTAATGGTTTCCAGGGGTGAGGTGAAGGGAAAAACGGGGAATGATGCCTCAATGGGTAGAGGGTTTCCTTTGGAGGTGATGAAAATGTTTTGAAACTAAATAGAAGTGATTGTTACACAACATTGTGGGTATCCTAAATGCCACTGAATTTAATTCAATTTTATTTTATTTAATTTTATTTTATTCTATTTTATTTTACTTTTCAAGGTTTGTTTACCTTGAAATTTTAGTTAACACACAGTGCAGTATTGGTTTCAGTAGAAGTAGGTGATTCATTACTTACATACAACACTCAGTGCTGACACCCGATTTTTTATTTTAAAAGTTTTTAATGTTTATTTTTGAGAGACAGAGACAGAGCATGCGTGGAGGAGGGGCAGAGAGAGAGACAGAGACCCAGGATCCCAAGCAGGCCCCAGGCTCTGAGCTGTCAGCACAGAGCCTGACGCAGGCTTGAACTCACGAACATTGAGATCACGTCCTGAGCCAAAGTCGGCCACTTAACCGACTGAGACACTCAGGCTCCCCTGAATTTTTTATTTTAAAATGGTTGATTTTATATTATGTGAATTTGAACTCAATTAAAAAAAATATCTATGGTGGTATTTCAAGAGTCCAAGAACAGCTCAGAAGAATGCACTTTTTAAATACTATAAACATACACATATAGGTATAGATATAGAGGTTCCTTTTAACATATATTAGCCAGATATGGTGATAAATTTTATGTATCAGCTTGACATGGACCACACGGTGTCCAGATACTTGGTTAAATGTCCTCCTGGATATGTCTGTGAGAGTGCTGTGGATGAGACTAAAATTAAAATCAGCAGATTAAGTAAAGCACATTTCCTTCCTAATGTCGGTGGGCCTTATCCAATTAGTTGGAAGTTTATAATATATAACAAAAGGGCTGATTCTCTCCAGAATAAGTGAAAATTCCTTCTGCCTGACTGCATGCAGGCTGGATAGCAACCTCAGCTTGCCTTCAGACTAGAACTACTCCATCTACTCTCTTGGGTCTCTATCTTGCTGACTCACTATATATCCTGGGACTTTCAGCCTCCGTAACTGCATGACTCAATTTCTTATATCTCTTCATCCTTTATATCTCTAGATATCTAACCATCTATCTATCTGTCATCATCTATCATTTGTCTATCATTTATCATCTATCTACCTACTATCTATCACCTGTCATCTATCCATCTATTTGTCCGTTTATGTATCTATCTATCTATCTATCCATCCATCCATCTATCCATCCATCCATCCATCTATCCATCCATCCATCCATCCATCCATCCATCCATCCACCCATCCATCCACCCATCCATCTATCATCTATCATTTATTATTTTTCTATCTACCTATCATCTATCTATCTATCTATCTATCTATCTATCTATCTATCTATCCATCCATCCATCCATCCATCCATCCATCCATCCACCCATCCATCTATCATCTATCATTTATTATTTTTCTATCTACCTATCATCTATCTATCTATCTGTCTATCTATCTATCTATCTATCTATCTATCCATCCATCCATCCATCCATCTATCCATCCATCCATCCATCTATCCATCCATCCATCCATCCATCCATCCACCCATCCATCTATCATCTATCATTTATTATTTTTCTATCTACCTATCATCTATCTATCTATCTATCTATCTATCTATCTATCTATCTATCCATCCATCTATCCATCCATCCATCCATCCACCCATCCATCTATCATCTATCATTTATTATTTTTCTACCCACCTATCTATTATCTATCATTGATCTATATCTTACCTATCTATCCTATTGGTTCTCTTTCTCTGGAAAGAACCCAAATACACTAGTTTACCCGGTTTCTGACACAATTAATTCTTTTTGTATTTTCTTTCTGAGCTTTCTTTCTGTTTGCCTGTTTTCTTTTTTATATAATTCCCTGTGGTCTACCTGACTTACTTTGAATAGTCTCATACTTAAGGGCACACAAAATTGCTTATCCAAACTGAAATGAAAATTTTAGGGGTACCTTGGTGGCTCAGTGGGTTAAGCGTCCGACTTCGGCTCAGGTCGTGATCTCACAGTTCACAGGTTGAAGCCCCGCATCGGGCTCTGTGCTGACAGCTCAGAGCCTAGAGCCTGTTTCAGATTCTGTATCTCCCTCTCTCTCTGACCCTCCCCTACTCACACTGTCTGTCTGTCTCTCTCAGAAATAAAAAAAAAAATTTTAGATTAAAAAAAGGAAAAGAAAATTTTATCAGAGAAATAAAGGTAATAACTCCATTGCTTTTTTGACTGAAAGTTAATTTTGCCAAGCCTGAAGATTTTACCGAAGTCTATGATTCCTTGTATTTTCGCTTCCTAAAAGGAGAGGCCTTATTTTGTTGCACCCTTCTGACGTGCCAGTTTATGACGTGGGCATAATGAGGTTCACCCCCTTTAACACTGCCCATTGCTCTGTCATGAAACAGTTTATGACCCTCATTAACTTTGATGGTGATAATTAAATGATGCTGGTAAGAACATCCAGGGCTAGCCCTCTGGAGTGTTCCTGTTTCAGTTTCCACAGACACTCCAGAGATGACAGATCTAGCTAACTAAGCCAGAGTCCAGGACACTGTGGCTTATATATCCATGATCTGAACAGAAGTGTCTTTCTCCATAAAAAAATAAATAAATAAATAAATAAATGAATGAATAAATAAGAGTCAGAGCCAATAAAAGTCAATGTGAAGAGACCGCTGTGGATGATCCCAGTGACTACAGTGGCCAAGGCTTTAGAGAAGGGGTGGTGCTTCCTCTAGGTGTGGGCCTGATTTATTGAGGAGGAAAGGGTAAGAGGCATCTATGGAGCTCTTACAACGAGCTCTCATCACTTCTCACAAAAGCCCTGTAAAGGACATAGCACTACTCCCACTGTAGAGATGAGTATAGTTGATGCCTTTGTCCCTATACGTTCTGAGCCATAAAGCAGATGTCTCATCTATGAGCACTGGAGCGGTGCACATACTAGAGTCCTAGGTGCATGGGGATGATGTGGGGGGAGAGTGGGGGCTCTCTGTTGGACAGTGGGCAAGAGTTGCAGAAGTGTCTCATTGAGTCTTCAAGAGTCTTGCATTAGCAGTCTATCAACTTACTTCTGATTCTAAGAAGGATGATTCTGTTAAAAGGAGTGAGAAAAGAGCCCAGGAAGAGCTAGGTCACCGAGCCCTCCAGAATACCTTCCGCGAATAAGGAAACATTCTCTGAAGAGGTAACCATGTGGCACCCAGGGCTGGGGCTGGGGGATGGCGAGGTGAGTGCATTGTATTGGCTTCATAGAAACACCACCAGGCATCGCCTAAGGTTGCTACAGCAGGAGTGGAAAGTGGCAAATGTCTTTTTTTTAGCTGAGGGCGCCTCTCTCGAGCACAGGTGAGGTGCTTTCCAGAGACAGTGAGGATTCTGAGCAGCGAGGTCAGGGAAAGGGCAAGTTCAGGACCTACCTTAGTGGGTGGGGGCTGAATCAGATACCTGATGCTACCATCATCATGACCCTGATTTTACCCTTCCCTGGAACAGAATGAAAAAAAAACACATAATAATGGGTATAACATTTTGTGTGTGATGTTGTCCACGCCATGAAAAGTAAGCACTTGAATTCTAGTAAGTATGGTCATTAAGAACAGACAAATAGATCAATGAGGTAGAACACCGTTCAGAAAAGAACCAGTGAGTATTTGCAACAGTAAATGTGGCCTTTCAAATCAGAGGGTAATGAAAGACTACATGATGAACAGTGTTGAAATGATTTGTTATCCAAACCAATTTAATCAAGTTAAGTTGGAGAAAAGTAGTTAGGTCACTGTTTCACACCATGAGAACAAAATTCTAGACAAATCAAATGCCTAAAGAATGAAAATATCAAAGAAGCATTGAAGGAAAAGAAGTATATTTCTAACCTTGAGAAGCAGGAAGGAGATTATTTAAGAAACAAAATGCAAAAGCAAAACGAAACGATGGCCACGCATAATCTTGTCAGGGGCACATATCAACCCATCAGAATGGTCCCATTAAAGCCTTTTCCTTTGTTTGAGGTGAGCAAAGACATCACCTCTCCCTACTCTCATGGACCTGGGAGCCAGTAGCCTTCATCCAAAATGTTCTCTCACCACCTAATCTCTTTCTCAAAATCCCTTTATGCCCTAGGGTGTGGTTCAAGGATGACCACCGTTGATATCCTCCATAATGATCTTGTATCTCACTTTGGAATACAGTGTCTATTATCTTGGGGCCTCAGCCAAAGCTAAGATTAAATAGCTTCACATTAATATCTGTGTGTATGTATGTGTGTGCCTGTCTGATCACACACTTCAAGTTGATAGCAGCGGTAACCTCCGCAGAAGGGAAATGAATATAATGGTGAGCAGTCAAGATGGACTTCAACTTTATCTGTGTTGTTTCCATTTTTATAGTGACACTATATTCATGTATTTCTTGTATAATTAAAAATAAATGAAATTAAATACCCTCTAGCCTGTGGTTTTTGAGTTTCTGTAACTTAATTTCCATCTGCCAATGAAATAAATCTAAAACCTTTCTTTGGGTTAAGAGCCCGACAATGTGTTGCTCTGTTGGAAGAAAACCAAATTGGGTGGCACTTTTCAGGGCTCTGCGCTGCAATTGCTCTTATGATCTCGGCATCTGTCTCTTGGTTTTTGCCTTTTCCAGATATGCGCTCGGAGTGCTTTTGTCCTGGTACTTTGACTTCCTGGCCCCTGGCCAACCGAAAGGCATAAATGGCAAAGCCAACAATGTCCTTGCTTGCAAACACGAGAGAATACATAGCTACCTGGTCCATTTCCAGCTGGAATCAAGGCCCCGTAGGTAGGATATTTATTCCAACAGTGAAATTGAAACAGGTCTCTATTTGGCCTCCCCTAAATAAGCTGAATAATCACTCTTATGGTATTCAGACAGCATCTTGGGGATAATTTGGTAAAGTGGCAGTCATGAAATGAACAAGGTGATCCGTCTTAATGTGTAATGTGACTTTGACTGGAAGCCTACCAAGCCAAGTATGGCAGTAAACAAGCTCGGCCTTTTCCAACCATCTTTCCTCTGGACAGTTTCCTCACGCTGCATTAACAATACCTTAATAATACCCGTTTTTTGTTTTACAAACATTTCAAAGTGCTTCCCCATGGTCACTGGCCCATTTTACATCTCTCTGGTGCCCATTGTGGTTGGTCTTAAGGCCAGGAACAGAAGGAACCATTTCTTCTCACATAGAAAGCTCAGAGTCTAGTTTAGGGAGGCAGTTACTTAAACCAACATAACAGCATGGAAAGTGCCTTGAGAGAAAGGAACACAGGAGCTGTGGGACAACAGAGAAGGGCATCAGAGTGAAGCAGGTTCAGGAAGCGCTGGATTGCTTCAGGAAGAGGCAATGGCATGCAAGGAGGTGCCGAGGCACAGAATTACACCATGGGTTTTGAGGAACATGTTATGAAGAGCAGGGCATGAGTATAGTGAAAGGTGTGGTCATTTGGAGGGTCTTGTGTGTCCATTCGGGAGAATGAACTTGACCCAAAGGCAAGGAATACATTTGATGGATTCTTAGCAAGAGTGTGGGGGTGGGGGTGGGGGAGGACTTGAATATATTTGCATTGCAGGCCAAAAATTCCATGGGAAGGAAACAACACTGGAGACTGAGAGACCAGTTAAGAACCTACCTGAGTAGTTGCAGGAATGAAGCTGCTCTAAGACAAAGGTCCGGGCGAAAGAACAGGTGAATTGAATTGACATAAGCTAAGGAAGTAGCTTCTGTACAGTTAGGAGACTTGTTAGCTGTTGGGGAGTTGTCTAGAAGGCTGTCTTTTATGCTTGGGTAGGTGAAGGCACCATTCATAAGGCTGTGAAACATGCAGAGGGACTAGGGTCAGGAAGAATTGGCAGGTATACTTTTATAATAGATATCCTTTCACACTTTCTAACAAAATTCTGCTGAGCTAGATAAGATGGTAGGATGAAGGCTATCTTTTGGCAATGAATCTTAGATACGTAAGATAATTGGACTCATCCAAGGTCTCTACCTGCTTAGTACCAACCATGGGACCAAAACCAAGTTTTATTTTCTCTGGCCCACAGCTTCCCTAACTGAACAATAAAAAGTATATCCTTCTGACTCTAAGTCTACTCTCTGTCCTGTAGAAGGCAAAACATATATGAGATGTACTCTGGGAAGAAGAGAAACTGTCTTCCAAATTCCTTCCTTCACTTATTTGACACATATTATGAGCACTGCCTCTGGGCCATGCACTCTTCTCAGTGTTAAGAATTCAGCTGTGAATGTCCTGCTCTTGTTGGAGCTTACATCAAAGCAATAATGCAGAGGGAACTAGTGCTATAGAGAGAGGTATAGCGGGGAGGGGCTGGGAAGTGTTGGGGATAGGAGGCTGCTCCTTCCTAGAGGTTGGTCAGGGATCAGGGGATGTTGAGCAGAGATCAGGGGAAGTGGGGCAGGGGTCATGGGGATACTGGGGAGAGTGTTCCAGGACACAAGATCACAAGTCCAGATGCATTGGTCTGGGGACATGTTTGACATGTTCAAGGAGCACAGAGAAGGCCGATGTGGCTGAAGCAGAGAGAGCAGGAAGAGGAAGGAATGAGATGAAATCAGAGAAGTAGGTGATCAGGTCTCACAGAGCCTTAGAGACAAAAGCAAGGGCTTTGGCTCCTGCTCTGAGTAGGAATCTTAAGTAGCTATTCCCAGATAAATGACATGATGCAACTTGTCTTTTCAAAGGACCACACTCTGGTGACAGGGATAGGGCAGAGGCAAAGGGACCAGTTTGGAGGCTACTGCAATATAATGAAGGTGAAAGAAGGTAATGCCTAAGACTGGAGTGGCAGCCGTGGAGGGGTGAGAGGTGGTCTGGTTCTGGAAATATTTTGTGGGGAGAGACAGCAGGTTTGCTGGTCAATTGGCCATGAGACATGAAACAAAGACAAAAACCAAGGATGGCTCCATGGTTTTCTCGTGAACAACTATAACCGTGAACTTGGCATTTCTTTAGGTCCGGAAGGATGAAAGGAAGCAGGTTTGGTAGGTGGAGGGAGATATTTGTTCTTGGACGTGTTAATTTGAGATGTTTATTGGACAGTAAAGTGGAGATGTGAGTGCAGTCTTGAGTGTTGAGGTCTGGGATGGGGATAGAACCTTGGGAGTCATTAGCATTTCAATGCTGTTTAAGACCATGAAACTAGATCCCAAGGGATTGAATGGGAACAGAAGGGGGAAGAGGGCTGAGACTCAATCCGCCTGACAATGTAGGTAATTCACATGGGAAATAAGGAGAGACTGGTAAAGGAGATAGAGAAAGGGGAACAGGTGAGAGAAGGGGGGCTAAGAGGCAACCGTGCTCTCGAAGCAGGTAAAGGCAAACTTTTACGAAAGAAAGATGTGTGCTACTGATGGATAGATGACATAACCTGGAGACTGAGACTTGGCCATTGGAGACTATTAGTCCATGGTGGTGACTGGTGACATGGATGGAGTGGCTGGAGAGAGAGTAGTGTGAAGGGAGGAACTGAAGACAGGGAGTACAGCCAAGTCTTTCTAGGAGTCATGTTTGTACAGGTGAAGTATTTGGGTGGGGTGGGGGAGGGGAGAGTTTCTTTAAGTTGACTTTTTTTAATGGGCAACATTACCACGTGTTTCATGCCGGTAGGCTCCATCCTGATGGGAAATGCCCATTCCCACTAGGATGCAGAAGTGATCCCCTAGGCCATTCACACAGCGAGCTAACTAACAGGCTGTACATTTAATAAGAAGAGCATGTGTGGTTGTCTAAATGGGGGAAAACTTGGTCTCCAGGATGACGTAGGGGCAGGGACAGCGTAGAAGCTTATAAAATAAATGTATGGAGACAAGTAGGTATCCCTCAAAAAAAAAAAAAGTTGGATTCATGCTTTGCACTTTACATTAGAATAACTTCTGGATGTCTTAAAGTGCTAAAGAGTAAAATTCTAACAGTATTAAGAGAAGTGAGGAAAGAAATTTTCAATGTAAACTTGGGGTGGAGAAAGCTCTTTTTGGAGTGCAACACAAAAACAAGAACCCCAACATGAAAACGTTGGTAGTTCCAACCTCACACAAATGGAAGAATTCCTCATAAATAGTCAAACCCTTTAAAAATACAGAGAGAAATCGATATAATTTAATGGCTGACAAATAGCTAGTTTCCAAAGCATATGGAAGTTAAAAAAAACAGTAAGATAAAGATAACCCCAAAAGGAAAATGAGAGGTCATGGGCAGGTATTATAAATTGATATGACTTGAATGGGAGATGTTCTCACAATACCTTTCAAAATTAAAAAATGCATAGGGGTGCCTGGGTGGCTCAATTGGTTAAGCGTTCAACTTTGGTTTAGGTCATGATCTCAGCCCTGCATCGGGCTCTGTGCTGACAGCTCAGAGCCTGGAGCTTGTTTCAGATTCTATGTCTCCCTCTCTCTCAGTACTGCTCACACTCTGTCTCTTTCTGTTTCTCAAAAATAAATAAATAAATAAACATTAAAATTTTTTTATTTTATTTTTTTTTTAATTTTTTAATGTTTTATTTATTTCTAGGAGAGAGAGAGAGCATGAGCAGGGGAGGGTCAGAGAGAGAGGGAGTCACAGACTCTGAAACAGGCTCCAGGCTCTGAGCTGGCAGTCAGCACAGAGCCCAATGCAGGGCTCGAACCCACCAACCGCGAGATCATGACCTAAGCGAAAGTTGGACGCTTAACCGACTAAGCCACCCAGGTGCCCCTAAAATTGTTTTTAAAATATAAGCATACATAAGCATAGTTTTTTCAATTTTACCTTCATTTATTCCTTCACTGATGCTTTTCTTTATGTAGGTCTGAGTTTCTGTCCTGTATTACTTTTTTGTGTGAGATTGACAGATTGTTGTTTTTGTTTTTTTTTCAAAAATTTTTTTTCAAAAATCTGTTCTTAAAGTTACAAGAGGATCTAAGACCACACTTGACTCTAGCTATCAACAGCAACAGATGGTACGGCAGGAAATCCACATGTTTGAACAGGAATGGAACTACGGATCTCCATTGCCTCAGGCATAAGGAATCGCTGACTTTTTGCCAGATTTTTAAATTCCACTAGTGGCGGGAAGGTGGGGAGAGACACCCTTCCCTGTCTCCTCTGCATTTAGCTCCTTGAGTTTCTTCTGCTCCTCTTCTGGTTTCTATTTTAATTATTTGTTTGTTTGTTTTCAGACAGAGTGTACCAGCATGGGTGGGAGAGGAAGAGAGAGAGAGAGAGAGAGAGAGACAGAGAGAGACAGAGAGAGAGAGAGAGAGAAAATCATAAGTAGGCTCCATGCTCAGCACAGAGCCCAATGCAGGGGCTCATCTCATGACCCTGGGGTCATGACCTAAACTGAAATCAAGAGTCAAGCCCTCAACCAACTGAGCCACCCAGGAACCC
Organism: Proteles cristata cristata; assembly: GCA_017311185.1. Lineage (NCBI taxonomy): Eukaryota > Metazoa > Chordata > Mammalia > Carnivora > Hyaenidae > Proteles > Proteles cristata. The sequence goes on along the minus strand of JAESUZ010004648.1, from coordinate 682,344 downwards.
CCTAAAGTTTGTTTGTGTGTTTGTTTGTTTGTTTAAGAGAGAAAGAGAGCACAAACAGGAGAAGGGAGAGGGGTTGGGGGGAGTTGGAGAGAGAGAGAATCCCAAGCAGTCTCTGTGCTGTTAGCATGAGGGGCCCGATCTCATGGATCTCAAGATCATGACCTGAGCCAAAATCAAGAGTCAGACGCTTAACCAGCTAAGCCACCCAGGCGCCCCCCCACTTTCTGTTTCTGTTTTAATGTCTTATCTTCTTTGTCCATCTCCTTGGCCTGCTTCTTGGGCTGCCGGAGAGGCTTCATGTTACCTTCATGACTATACATGGTGCATGCTCCCCCTTTCCTGAAGGCTATGCCAGAAGCCTGACCTATATTACATTTCTTTAGAGAACTTCCTTAACATTTCTTGCAAAACAGGTTTACTGACTATAATTCCCCCAATTTTTGTCTAAGGAAGTTTGTATTTCTGCTTGACCTTTGTAAGAGAATTTTGCAGGACACAAAATTGTGAGTTGGTGGTTTTTTTTTCCTCTTTACACATTAAATACTTCATTTCTTACTCCCTTGCATGGTTTCTGAGGGGTCAGGTGTAATTATTACTTTTGTTCCTCTGTAGGTAAGGGCTCTTTCCCTTTTGGCTTTGGTTTTTCTGAACTTTTTTCTTTATGTTTGATTTTCTGTAGTTTGAATATGATATGATTTGGTATAGTTTGGTTTGTTTTTTGTTTGTTTATTTGTTCATTTGGGTTTCCTGGCATTTATTCTTCTTGGTGTTCCTGGATCTGTAGTTTGGTGTGTCATATTAATTTGGGGGGATTTCTCAGTCTTTGTTGAATCAAATATGTATCCTGCTTCTTTCTTTCTTATCCCTCTGATTTTCTCATACATTTATGTTACACCTTTCACAGCTGTCCCATACATCTTGCATATTTTGTTATACAGGTCTTTTTCTGTCTTTGTTTTTTTGTTTGTTTGTTTGCTTTTCAATTTTGGAGGTTTCTATTGGTATATATCCCCAAACTCAGAGATTCTTTCTTCAACCACATCCAGACTGTAAATAAACTCAACCAAAGGCATTCTTAATATCTGTTACAGTGCTTTTCCCACTCTTCTTTTTAAAAAAACTTTATTTATTTATTTTGAGAGAGAGAGAGCATGTGCTGGGTAGAGTCAGTGAGAAAGAGAGAGAGACAGAGACAGAGACAGAGACAGAGGGAGGGAGAGAGAGAATCCCAAGCAGGCTCTGCGCCGTCAGCACAGAGTTCAACATGGGGCTCGATCTCACAAACTGAGATCATGACTTGAGCCAAAATCAAGAGTCAGCAGCTCAACCAATTAAGCCACACAGTTGCCCCTGTCACAGTGGGTTTTTTTGGGTTTTTTTTGTTTATTTGTTTTTTATTTTTAATCTCTAGCATTTCTTTTTGGCTCCCTTTGGATTTTCTTCTCTCTGTGTACAATGCCCATTTGTTCTGGTATGCTGTATACTTTATCCATTAAAGCCTTTAGAATAGTAATTATACTTGTTTTAAATTTTCAGTCTAATAATTCCAACATCCCTGCCATGTGTGGTTGTGATGCTTGCCCTGTCTTTTCAAACTGTGTTTATACATTTTGCCTTCTAGTATGCCTTCTAATTGTTTCTTTTCTTAAGTTTATTTTTTTTTTTTTTGAGAGAGAGAGAGAGAGAGAGTGTGTGTGTGTGTGTGTGTGTATAAACAGAGGAGGGGCTGAGAGAAAGAGTACCACAAGCAGGCTCTGCACTGTCAGTGTGGAGTCAGCTTGAACTCACAAACCATAAGATCATTACCTGAGCCAAGACCAAGAGTTGGACACTTATCCAACTGAGCCACTCAGGTGCCCCTGTAATTGTTTATTGATAGCCAGACATGATGTACCAGGTAAAAGGAACTGCTGTCAGCAGGCCTTCAGCAATGTGGTGATGAGATATAGGGGGAAGGGAAGTGTTCTATAAGTCCTCTGATTAGGTCCCAGTGTTTTATTTTTATTTTTTATTTTTTATTTTTTTTTTAATGTTTTATTTATTTCTAGGAGAGAGAGAGAGACAGCGTGAGCAGGGAGGGTCAGAGAGAGAGGGAGATACAGACTCTGAAATAGGCTCCAGGCTCTGAGCTGGCAGTCAGCACAGAGCCCGACGCGGGGCTCGAACCCATGAACCGCGAGATCATGACCTAAACGAAAGTCGGACGCCCAACCGACTAAGCCACCCAGGCACCCCGGTCCCAGTGTTTTAGTAAGCCTGTGCCTCTGGCCTGGACTGTGGACTTCACAGATATTTCTCAGTCCCACCCACCCACCACCTTTGGTGGCACAAGATGCCAATAGTGGTCTGGAGTTGGGTATTCTACCTCCTTCAGGTCAGATAAGCTCTGATAAAATCCCAGCATGTTGGCTCTGGTTTACTAGTTCCTCCTGAGGGCAGTCCTTGTAAAGAAGAACAGAAGGCTCTGGCGTATTTTGAATGGTTCCTTTCCCACTCCCTGCCGGAAGCATGGGGGAATACTTCCCCCAGTATTTTCTGTGAGAACCTGGGCAAGCTCCTGGAGGTGAAACTCAGTGACTGGGTGCCCCTGGGATTTTTAACTGTCAGACTCATCCACAGTGAGCGCCAGCAATTCATCAATGACAGTTCAGGTTTCCTGCCAAGGTTTCTGCTCATGCATTCCTGCTCTGAAGCTGGGATTCTCTGTCTTTGTCTGTTGGTCTCCTCACTCTGGGGGGCCGTGGTTTGTCCTGTAGCCTCACTTCTCTTACACATCTAAGAATTGTCGATATTTCAGTTGGTTTAGTTTTTTACTTGTTAGTAAGATACAGTGGCAATTTCCAAGCTCCTCATATGCAGAATCAGAAACTGAAAGTCTCTTTCAGTATTTTATGCTCTTGACCTTAATGATCTGCATTCTCCATGATTACATTAGATATTTTTGCCACGTTGCTAATTTGATTTTCATACTCTTCACTGTTCTTTGATGTTCCCAGTTTATTTACTTTTTAAATTTCTTTCCATGTTCTTATTAAGGTATAAATGTACCTTTTTAAATGTAGAATTCTGCGTGTCGACAAACAGTACTGTAACTAACACCACCATCAATCATACAATGTTCCATAATCCCCCAGATGGGTCCATGCTACTTGGTAGTTAGCTTAACCCTTGTCTACAGGCCCTGGCAATCACTAATTGGCTCTTCCTCTCCATAGCTTTACTTTTTCCAGAATGTTATATAAATGGAATCATACAGTATGTAGACTGTCCTCTTCAGCTTTGCGTAATACAGATGAGATTCACCCATGTTTTCATGTATCTGTCACTTGCTCCTTTTTATTAATGAGTAGTATTACATTTTATGGTTGTGCTAGTTTTTTTATCTACTTTCCAGTTGAGAGGCATCTGGGTTTTTTCAGTTTGGGTCAATTATAAGTAAAAGCACTATAAACATTCATGTGTAGATTTTGTGTGGACATAGGTTTTCATTTTATTTAGGTAAATCTATAGCCCATTTAAAATTGAGCTGGCTATTTTCTTCCTATTGAGTTTTGAGTATTCTTTAAATATTCTGGGTAGAAGACCTTTATCAGACATGTGATGAGCAAGTATTTTCTCTGAGGCTGGGAGCTTGTCTTTTCATTTTGAAAATCTCATTTATATTTGAGCTCAGATATAACTGTTTTTCCTTATGTCCTTAGATCTGGAATTTTTTAAAGATCCTTTTTATTTAACTGTTTTATCATTTCATATGGAGCAAATTTGAATTTTTATCCTTACTAAATTGCACTAGATAGCATAAAACGATTGCTAAAAATTGTCTTCCATTCCATATTTTCTTCTAGTTTGGCATCCTCTTACTGTTTCATATCATGATTTTGTTTTCCTGTTTTTTTTTGTTTTTGTTTTTGTTTTGTTTCTTGCTTTTATGCGCACTCCCGCCCCTACCCTCCACGCAAAGTACTTCTTCACCCGAAAGACCTCAAGCAGATTGATTTGGTTGCCATAATGTATTTTCCATCTGGCTCGTGGTGTTTGTCCAGTTCTGATCAGGCATTTATTTGCTCTGATAATGCGTGGTTGCTGTCATCCCACTGAGCTAGGGATTTACATTGATTTACACATGAATGGACATCTTCTGTTCCACCCACTAGTTTCTTACACCTGAGAAAATGTCAGAGGGCAGGGAAGGCTCCATGGATACTTTCTACTTTTCCTTTTCTTCTTCTTTTTAAAAAGAATGCCTGCACTCTACTCTTCCTCTAAATATCTGTGGAATATTCTTGCCCAGAACTCATCATCTGGGTTGGGTAGGAATAAGCATGGACTCATTCGCATTGGAAATATCTCTTATGTAGCTGCCACGCCCACTCCTCCCCCCCCCCCTTTCCTCCAGCAGCCATTTCTACTTCCCTCTCAGATGAAGGAAATTTAGAGATCCTCTTCTTTGAATATCTGGGAACACAGTAAGAATTTGGGGGGCACAGCCATTTCATCCCATGGGTTCCCAGGGCTGGAGAGGTTATTAGGAACAGTAGGTCTCTGATGCTTTCCATTTACCTCCTTGGCCATCAGGTTTTGGACTTTGACGTTGTAGCTTAAGTCTTTTGTTCAGTTGATTACTGTTGGTTAAAACGTCAGGATATTTCTTCTGACTTTTTGTTCTTCTTGTTAGACTTGGGGGAGGAAAATTTGGTGATGCAGTTTCAATTCATTCACTACATCCACAAGTTTTATTTTATGATGGATTTCCTCTGATTCCACCCAGGGTCAATATCTCTCCTGTTTTCCTCACAGAGTTGGAATTAGCTAGTCATGATTTATTCTAATGGTTAAATTATTAGAATACTTATGCATCTGCTAGAAATAGCCACTGTGCTAAACCCCCTCAAGAGAGCACCAGAATACGTCCCATAGCCATGACTGCCCTGGTCTCTCCCCCTGTCATCCCCCATCGTGCCTGCCCTTGACTCTGCTACTAACAGGTTGATGTCTGAACCAACACGGGGCTTCGAGAGCCCAAGACCAACACTGCTGGTTGCTGATGGACCTACGCGGGTTGGTTGTTGCCCAAGCCAGCCACATGCTAACCATGTTTTATGTCACTTCCACCCGTGCTTATCTCTTTCATGGCAATTGTTTACACATTTCTGAAGTTGCTTCTTTGCCTGTCTTCTTACTTCTTTGAAATAGAAATTCCTTGACAGGAGCACTTCAGGCAGCAAACATTTATTTAATTCCTTTTATATGCCATATTCCCTGATCACTTAATCCTTCCCCAAACACTGTGAGGTTGGTATTATCACTCCATTTCACAGATGAAGAACTCAAGACTCAGTGACTTTTAGCAGCCTGTGTAAGTTTACACGGCTAATTAGGGCAAAAAGTAGAGTTTAAATTCAGATGCCCTGCAGAAATTTGGAAATTTCTAGGAAAGCTGTTTCCAGTGGAAATTTTTTATAACTAGTATTTTGGAGTAGAAACAACTTCCACATAATAAGCGGTGTGATATTAAGATCTTATAACATGCATGCACTTGAAGTTCTTTTGAGGGCAAGGACTATATATATATATATATACTTTAGAGCATAGAAGAATGCATGGTTTCTCGTTGGCCCAAATGAGTGATCACAAAAATAAGGCAAGAAATGATGAACGAATGGATGAATGAATTGATGAGTAAGTTAAGTACTGTTTCAGAAGGTATATTATTGGGGATATAATAGTGTAAAATGAGAGGCAGTATATGTAGTGTTCTAGAACATGAACTTTGCGGCACCTCAGTCAGTTGAGCCTCTGACTTTGGCTCAGGTCATGATCTTGCAATTTGTGAGTTTGACTCCCACATTGGGCTCGATGCTGTCAGCTCAAAGCCCATTTCAGATCCTCTGTCCCCCTTTCTCTCTGCCCTTCCCCTACTGTGTGCTCTCTGTCTCTCTCTCACAAAAATAAAGAAGAATTTTTTTAAAAACAAAAAAATGCTATCAACTTTGGATTTGCCCATGGTATGCATGAAATATAATTTATATAATTATTCTCTTAATGAGCATTTAAGTTGTTTCCATTTTTATTTTTCAAATAATAAATATTTTGTGTATATTTCGCAATACATACATGAATGTTTATATAGGCCAGCTTTCTAGAAGTAGAATTACTTGTCAGTGTATGTACTTGAACACACTTAAATATTTCAATTTTCTTTCCAAAGGAACTCCTATTAATTTATACTACTACCAATAATTTATAAAAGAGCCAATTACCTACATCCTTACTGATGGCATATGTATTTAATTCATAAAATTTGATAAAAATATTAGTGCCTTATTGCTTTCATTTGCATTTCCTGGATACCAGTGATGCTGAGCAAAATATAATGATTTAATATTTGTCTTTTTTCTGAGTCACCCATTCATATACTTTGCCCACGGTCGACTGGATTGTTTACCATTTTATTGATTTGTAATCACCATTTATTTCATATGCATATTAATCAGTTGCAACCAACCAGTATCCCTAACCTGTCCCCAGAGCACTGCCATATACTTTATTCATTAGATTTTTGAGAGTACACAACTTTTCAGTACTTTTATTGTCAATCTTCCACTATTTTTTTTCCTGGTAAAAAATGAGATAATTGATGCCCGTGAAAGTATTTGTCCAAATTCCATTCCAATAATTTTATGGTCTTGGCTTTGATAATCAGATCTTTAACCCATCAATATGCTTGTGCTTATGTTTGTGTATGTGAAAAAGAGGAGAAAGAGATGCGCATTGAATAACTGATGTCTAACTATATTTTCTAATTTGCTGCAACACCACGTGTAAATACTTTTCTTAGAAACAGAGCAAGACTTTCAGTTGAACACCTGTTAGAACTTTCTAACAAGAGAGTTCCTTAATTTAGCTAAATACAAAAAAGTGTTCTTTAAGAAGTCATAACTGATCTGTAATTAAGGATGGTTTTATCTATTTTAAGTATCTAAGACTTATCTGTTTAAAACTTGACTTATTATATTGGCCAGGACTTAGTACAATGTTCCACAGCAGAGCAGATAATGGGATTTGTGACATTTCTCACATTAGTGGGTAGGCTTCTGTTATCTTATCAGTGCATAGGATATTTGCAGTAGCTTGCTGATTAATAACCTTCATCCAGTTAAGAAAGTTCTATTCAATTCCTATAAGCACTCCAAGATAAGAAAGTCCTAATCGTGGCTTATTGTTAAACAGGCACCTACATTGGCCTTTCTAAAAATGAGAGGTTGGAACATCTCTTCCATACCTGTTCAATTAATTACCTATTACTTATGTAGGGCTTCGTCCTTCTCATGGCCTCCTGAATTCTGAGGTTGGAATTAGCGTGAGGGTCTGCAGGAGGGCTTCTCCCTGAATTTCCAGGGCTGTGTCCTCAGCTTTTCTGTGCGTTGTATACAATCCTCCCCTTCGTGCTTTATATTTCCAGAGATACCTCACTGCTGGCACATACCTCACATTTTCCAGCATGGCTGGGAGTTTATTTTTACTCCTATGTTGCTCCCACGACAAATGATGGCACATGCTATAACTGTCTCATATCTTGTGTTTTTTATTTAAATGTTTATTTGCTTATGTTGAGGGAGGGGAGGGACAGAGAGAAAGGGGGAGAATCCCAAGCAGGCTTCCCACTGTCAGTGTAGAGCCTGATGTGGGGCTCAATCTCAGCAACCATGAGATCATGACCTGAGCCAAAATCAAGAGTCAGTTGAGATGCTTAACCAACTGAGCCCCCCCACCCCAGGTGCCCCTCATGTCTTGGTTTTTGAACTAACAATATATATTAGAGATTTAGGTACATAAAAGCCTCCTTGTTCTTTTTAATAACTACATAGTATTCCCTTGCATAGCTGCTGCATAAATTCATAACACCTGCCTCCCACTGATTGACCATCTTTAGGCTCCTTCATAGTTTGTTATTACAAAGAATCCTGCCACAAATATCCCTGAAAGACATCATTTTACATGTGTAGAGCTGAACTATTAAAAAAAAAACTTATAATGGAATTTCCAGGACAAAGTGTCTATGCATTTTTAAAAAACTTTGATGCTTATTTATTTTTGAGAGAGAGAGACAGAGCACAAGTGGAGGAGGGGCAGAGAGTGAGGGAGACACAGAATCCGAAACAGGCTCCAGGCTCTGAGCTGTCAGCACAGAGCCTGATGCCAAGCTTGAACCCACGAACCTTGAGATTATGACCTGAGCCAAAGTCAGGTGTTTATATTTAATTGAAATGAATAATAGCTATGATTCAAGGGACAGAATTGAGGTATTAGAAATATTTTGGTACTATATATACATGTGTATATATATATATATGTGTGTGTGTGTGTGTGTGTATATTCTTTGAATTTGCCTCTATCTACAATTTTTATTTTATTTTATTTTATTTTATTTTTTTAAATGTTTTATTTACTTCTAGGAAAGAGAGAGAGACAGCGTGAGCAGGGGAGGGCCAAAGAGAGAGGGAGTCACAGACTGAAACAGGCTCCAGGCTCTGAGCTGGCAGTCAGCACAGAGCCTGACGCGGGGCTCGAACCCACGAACCGCGAGATCATGACCTAAGTGAAAGTTGGACGCTTAACCGACTAAGCCACCCAGGCGCCCCTACAATTTTTATTTTAAAGTATTGAAGAAAATCAAGTAATGTAATTCAAAATGAGACTGGCTCCCTCTCAGGCAGACAAGCCAAATAGCTACTTTTCTATGGGTTCAGTTTACTTTTTAATTTTTATATTGAAAGTACTTGATCCTTTATTTATTTATTTTTTGCAAAATTTATTGCTTGGAAAAATACTCATTTCTGATTTTTTTCAAAGTGTGTTGTGCTCAAACAAGAAGGGGAGTGATACTTTTCAAGAGAGTGGTGTACAGATAACTACAGTGAAATAAAATAAGAGGAAAATATGCCTATGAGGAAAAAAGGTTTTTAAGTAATTGTATCTGGAAAAATTAATGTAAGGTATTTATAAACTTCACTGTGGAATTTTTAAGCAGGATTCTGTCACCAGCTCTCTGTTCTTCTCTACTAACCCTGTTGAAAAATGTTACAGGGTACTCAAAGAGACTAGAAATTATGTCTCAAACATAAATTCTTAATTTTTAAAGTATTATAAAATTTTCTAGTTTGTGGGTCTTAATTAGCACGATCCCATGTCTTCATATTGTTAATGTAACACCTTAATTTTAAACCTGACATATTTTAAGTGTATACAAAGGTCCATTTGAGCCCCTCAACTAGGTGGATATTAAATATGATGGAAAAAAATGTGGCGACCAAGTGTATAGACCTCCTGGGTGCAAAAATTAGCTGCCCCTCTAACAGAACTCTAAAATCTAGCCCTCAGTATCCCTGTCTATGAAATGGGAAACAATAGTTGTGGCTATGATAGAGATATTGAAAGGATTAAATAATTTAATATGTGCAAAGCCTATGGAATAATAGTACAGAACTGTGCATGTACTAGTCCTTCAGTAAGTCTGCACAATTACAGTTGCTATTCCCGCTGGACAGAGGAGGAACCTGAGAATCAGGTTGGTCAAGTACCAGACCTCAGGTCAAGTCTACCAGGTCTCATCAAAATGGTGTGGTTGAAAGTCATCACTTAGTGGAGCGCCTGGGCGGCTTGGTCGGTTGGGAGACCACCTTCAGTATAGGTCATGATCTCATGGTCTGTTGAGTTCCAGCCCTGCATTGGGCTCTGTACAGATTCTATCTCTCTCTCTTCTTCTCCCCATCCCTTGTGTTCTATCAAAAACAAACATAAAAAAATTTTCTTTTAAAAAGGGATCACCTAATATGTCCTGCATATGCCTTCTGATCTAAAAACATCAGTAACTTTTGTCAGTAGAGTCTGTAATAGTTCTTTACTAATCGTATCATATGTTTATATAACTAATACACTGAAACAGATGAAATCTATTCTCATCATATGAAAATGGCTGGACAGAGTCTCAAGAAATTTGGGGAATATTTGAGATATACATGTACTTAAAATATAGGCTCTCTGGGGGCAGGAAATTATATTTGGGGGGCATGGGAGTCATTTTGGAGCAGCTTCAGCTGCCGAAGAAGGTTATCAAATTTACAGCTTGAGTTTGGAGACAATGCAGCTTAAAATAAAGCCTTTGGAATTTCTTTTCGTTTTTTTTTAGGGACCCATCCCCCCATGTGAGCTGATGCTAAGGCACCGCCAGACGCCCACGTGATCGCTGAGCTGAGCCATGCTGGAAATAGGCAGTGGTTTCACACACACGCTTGTATGGGAAGTCACAAGGGACAGACCCCATGGGGAGCAGGCACGGGTTGGAAGCCCAGCTATGTGACAGCTGGAATTTAGCTACTTAATGATTAAACTGGGCATGCTGGGCAGGCTAGCTGGAAATGGTAGTAGTATTAACTAACTAATACAATGAGAGCTCCATTTCGAGGTCCCAGCCCCCATGCCATTTCCCTTACATGCATGAACCTCTAATCCTGACGAAAGACCAATGAGGTAAATGGAATTATCCAGTTATCCTTCCTGAGAAAATAGAGGCTTCAGATAATGGGGCACCTTTCCTGGGTGATACCTAGTGAATGACAGGGACAGCAGACAAACCAAGTGCCTTAACTTTTCTATCACTCAGTTTCCTTGTCCATAAAATGGGCAAAAATGATAGTATCTTTGTGGTAGAGCTGTCATGAGGGTTACATGAGTTAATAGATATAAACCCCCGACATGATGGGCGACACATGTGAAATCCCACAGAATGTTAGCTACCATTACTGTGATGTGATATTTCATGGTGCCTCTTATCCTCTGCATCCTTTAACCCTCCACACAGCAGGGAGAAGATACTAGATGCTCAAAAAAAAAAAAAAGAAAGAAAGAAAGAAAGAAAATTTGAGTTTTCAAATTCTTTTTTTCAAATTTTTTTTCCTTTAGAATATTTTACTTAAATTCCACTTAGTTAACATTAAGTGTAGTATTTGTTTCAGGTATACAGTAGAGTGATTGAGTTTGCAAATTCTATACTGAGTTTTTAAGTTAGTCAAGGCCCTAAATTTGAGAGTCCATCCTTGAAAATTCCTTATAAGTCTGACATCATTCCTGTCACTTCCTTACTCTGACACCAACACCCAAATGACGAATGGCACAGCTGGGAGCAGGGATGTGGCTGACAAGCAGGAAATGGTGACTTTGCCACAGTGACAGGAGGGTTTCTTCAGGATGCAAAATGGCAGCATGCTTGGTGACTAACCTGGTGTCTCCCCACTCTGTCATGACTGTAATCCCTGGGACTGCTCTCCTGTCTACAGTGCTGGTTGTACGGCATAGTCAAGGTGTGTTGGTCTTCTGTGGGAGGTTACTAAAGAATCATGACCAAAGGGAACATTCCTGCTAAGCAGGAGGGTGTGGACCATGTGTATAGGGCATCTCTTGATTGAGTTCAACTGATGAGTCAGGTAAGTTTTTGGCTCAGGTAGACAACTAGTATGGTGCTTGTTCTCATTGTTTTCCCTGAACAAAAGAGGATTTCTTTAGATAAAGTGCCTTAGACTCCTTGTCGTATCGGCCCATTTCTTTACCAAGTTGACCAAAGGATGGAGTTGTTCTTATGTCCTATTGACCTGGCTGATAAGACTATTAATGCTTACTCCTGGTTACATGTTTGCTTTTCACCGAAAAATAAAGTAAAATAAAAACTAAATGAAAAAACCAGGTTTGGGGGGAAAATTGGCTTTCTTTGACTGGTAAGAACAGAGACTAAAAGATGCTGTAGGAGGTTTGTGAGATATAAGGGGGAAAAAAAATATATATATATATATATATTGGCCTCTGCTCCCTGGTTCTTGGCATGGAGCTCCTAAATCCCTTGGCATTTTCTGGATGATTGGAGTGTCTTTTGTTCTAATGAGGTGACCCTTGTGGGCTCCTGGATAGCTTCAAGATGAGGTCACCAGAAACACCAAGCCATGATTAGAAGCTTAGCTTGGAATTGTCAGCCCCACCAGCTATCCTCTGGGAAGAGGAGGGGGATGGCAGATTGGGTTAATGATCAATCATGCCTGCATAATGAAGCCTCCATAAAAATACCCAAAGTAGGGGACTCAGAGAGCTTGTGGTTTGAACTCACCCATGTTCTGGGAGTGCCATTTACCCCAACCCCATGTGAACAGAAGCTTCTAGAACTCTGGACCCTTCTGGACCTTGCCCTATGAGTTTCTCTATCTGGCTGTTCATCTGTATCCTTTCTTATATGCTTTATAATAAACTGGTAAACATAAGTGTTTCCTTGAGTTCTGTGAGCCATCCCAGCAAATTACTGAACCCAAGGGAAGGGGTCTGGGACCCCTGATTTATAGCTCGTTGGTCAGAAGCTGACAACCTAGGACTGTGATTATGTCTGAAGGGAGACACAATCTTAATGTTTATTTTGTATTTTTTAAAATTTATTTTGAGAGAGAAAGTACGAGCAGGGCAGAGGCAAAGGAAGCGGGAGAGAGAGAGAATCCCAAACAGGCTCCACGCTGTCAGTGCAGAGCCTGATGTGGGGCTCGATCTCATGAACAGAGAGATCATGACCTGAGCTGAAATCAAGAGCCAGACCCTTAACTGAAGGAGCCACCTAGGTACCCATGAAGGGAGGGACATCTTTATGGGATTGAGCCCTTAACTTGTGGGATCTGACTCTAACTCCAGTGTCAGAACTGAATTGAATTATGGGATTCCTAGCTGGTGTCACAGAGAATTGCTCGACATGTTAGGAAGGCCCTCACTCATTTGGTGACAAGAAGTGTCAGAAGTGAAGTGTTCTGAGTGCGGTACCGTGTGAGTAAAGGAGAAACACACGGTGAGTGTTTTTCCAATACGGTGTTTCAGAGCAGTTTCGGGAGGCGAAAATAAAGAAAAGCCAGGTGAAAAGAATGGCTTGGAGCAATGGAACGACATTTGCTCTTGAGCAGCCTTGTTACTTAACACTCTTTGAGCCTCAGGGCACTACTGGGCCTCTAAAAATGAGAGGGGGGTGGGCAGATGGAGAAAGAAAGGAGAAAAATTTCTAGAATAATTTTTCTAAAAGGATGCTTCAGGTAACTGATAATCACCCAGTCAGAGAGCTCTTTGACTCCGTCTCATTTTATGGAAATATTGTTATGTTTGTGAAAGCCAATGAACCCTCTCCCTATGTTAGCCTTTACCCTGGGTTTAAAATAGACTCTCCTCCCACTCACCTTGGACGTGGATGATGCCTTTGTTGGCTCATTAGCAACAGGACTTAGGAGCAGATCATTCTCTTCTACATACTAGTTGAATCAACCTTTGTGGGTGAGTAATGGACGTGGCTGGATTCTGTACAATTATAGGTTACTGAGTGCCATGCATCATGCTGCCTGGGTAGTGTCTTCCCCCAAGGCCATAGGTACCCTCACTAATTTGATTCCTTAATCTAGAACACATCCCAATTTATGTGTGAATTCCTGCAGTTCAAAGCCCCGTTGCCCATGTCTTGTATCCAGGTAGACCTGAGTAGATCTGCTACATTTATCGCCTAGAATATTCCCACAGTGCCCCAATTGACCTTCTTTCCCCTTTGCCTCTTTTAAACCTACCGGCTGCTAGTCAGTGTCAACAACACCCTAAATTGCAAATCCGACCACGCCTGCCTCTGCTCTGACCTGTCTGTCTACCTCACTGGCTCCGTATTTCTTCACCTCCTGTGTTTGCTATGCTTCTGTAACACCAAGCTACCTGTACTTCTCCCAAGTTTTCATACCTTTATTTACAACCCTGCCTCTTCCCAGAATGCTCCTCTCACTAGTCATCACCAGGACAGCCCTGACTCACCATTCAGGGATGAAGTCAGGTGTGACACTCTGCAGGAAGCTTTCCCTTAACACCAGTGTCGGTCCAGTATTATTTTATGTTAGCCCCGATCCCCAGATTTATGTGCTCACGCCTGTGCTCTGGATGAAACTGTGAAATCCTCTTGGGCAGGACCCTTGGCTTAATGAATTCTGCATACCTGGCATCCAACACAGGACCTGATACTTAGCAGACATTTAGGGAAGGCTTGTTGAACTAAACTGGTTTCTGACTACCATGGCTCTGATTGTACCTTCTGATTGCGTTCTTGTCAACAAATCTCTCCCTACAGCGTGCACAGCCTTTGACATCATGATGAAGTCAAGTGGGACGGGACCTGGGGGTCTAGGTTTAATTTCCCTCTGGAACACCACACCTGTGCTGAGCATGGCTAAAGGAGAGTAACTTTCTGGTCTTTTGAGAGTGTGAGCGAAATACTTGATCTTTGTTTCCTCTAGCTGCCTGGTCATTGACAGATGGTTCTCTGTTGCTCTATTCATATGCTCTGTGGTATGCTGGTGTCTCCTGGCCATAAGGGGCCACTTGATGTGACTTACTGCTGCACACGCCCAGTGCAGGAGACATAGAGCCTTCCAGAGCTTCCCCTGGGCTGCAGTGAACAGACTTTTAGTGTGGGCAGCAGTAAAAATCATTCAGAGATTGTGCCTGCGTGAGGGAAATTGCAGTAGGGAGCCTTTGTCCCTCTGATTACTCCTCACTGCCCCTTTCTCCCATCTTGTGCTTTCTGGCTGATGGAAAGTGAGGGATGGTGGTGCACCCAGTGACTTCTGGGTATGCAGACGTCATTAGGAAGAGGACATTATACTGTTTCTCCATGTGAACAGCAAGCCCCCCACTATTGTTGGCCCGAAGAATGCTCCAGAAAGTCATAAGAAAGTCATGCCTGTGCCCTTGTGACTCTCACACATGAATGTACATGCACACACATGCACACATCCGTTTTTATTTTTGGCAATCCAACCCAAGCCAACCCAACTCCTTGACCACAAACGATGGGGGTTGGTACTTCCTCATGACTAGCCCTTTAGCAAAATAAGAGAATCGGTTTCATTTCCATTGGCTCCTTTGTTGTAGGAAAGAGGTGAAGACTGTCATAGGTCAGAGTGACTGGGCACGAGGTTAACCTCCTAAGTGGCTCTTACATGCAGAGGTGTGTGTGACTGTCTCATCTGGAAGTTTCTTTAGTCTTTGAGTAAAAGATCATTAGCTGGGAGAGGAGGGTCAGACAAGAGAGCAGGAGTGGTGGGTGTTTTCAGCAGAAGTGAAGCCTCTTAATGGAACTTTGTGGAGTTCTAGAAATAATGGATGTTCTTACGCCGGGTAATAATAGGAGAATTGGTTGGAATAAACCAATGCACTATCGGTTTGGATCATTTGTTCCAATTTTCTTTGTGCTCATACTGGGTATTCCAGGAAAGAGCCAAAGGAAAGTGCTGCTCTGTTTCTTCTCCATTCAGGTGGGGGACTAGACTCAGTGTGGATTTTTAAATCCACAGCCTCAAACATGAATGATCCTTTGGAACCCAGCCCAGCCATGTGAACATGCTCACGCACACAGTGCCAAATGTGTGCATCATGTGTCTGTGGTCTGTGAGAGCACACTATGAGATTGTTTTTTTTTAAACACGGAGATGAGTTGGGCTCAACTTGGCAAATGCCATTTGTGGCTTTCCTCCATTGGGACTTCATTGAGAAAGAAAGAATTTAGTCCTTTACCCAAACATGTGATTTAGAGTAGCTGGTACTTAACATTTCTCCCTCTCTTATGATTTTGTTTAAAGACTGTTTTTACCAAGAGTAAGGAAGCTTTAAATTAGAGAGGCATTTTCTGCCATAACAAAATACTAAGAAGCCACTTCCTGCTGGAGCACTCCTTTCTAGGGAGTTTCCCAGACGTCTCCCTTGGGGTTTCATTAAGAGCAACGAGTCTGTGTGTCTGCTTTTCCCAGGGTGGCCCCGGGCTGGGTGTAATTGTGCTGTCTTATTTAGTCCAATAGGCAGAGCGATTGCCCATTAAATTCCCTTCTACTTCCCAGAGTGAACAGGCTACGTGGAAACCAATGGTGGGTCGTTTGGGCGACGGCAGAAACTGGCTTTGAAGTTGCAGCAAACGGTGTGTGTGTCACGGCCCAAAAGTGATCACCAGTCCTGCCCAAGGGGCTCCAGGCGCTTGGAACTGGCCTCTTTCCCCGAAGATGGGATGGGAAGTTCCTGGGCTCTCCAGCCCTGAGGGCGAGGGCTCAGAGCACTTGGGGAAATTCCCAGAAAGCCTCGCAGCCAGGTAACTCACACCCCCGCAAATTCTTAAACTTGAGCTTTCAGAAACCGCCAGTCCCTGTGCGGAGCCGAATCAGGTCCTCAAACTGAGTAACGCTGCGGGGGTCAGAAAGCAGCTTCTGCTGAAAGTCCTCACGGTTCGTTCTCCTGTGCAGATTATAATCTGGCCCTGAAGAGAATTCCGGGAGAGGGTTGCAAAACTGTCAACAGGGTCCGTGGGCCTGCAGAAATGGTTTAATCGCTGAAGGCCACAGCGCCCTCCACACTGTGTTCCACGGAGTTCATTAAAAAAAAAAAAAACCAGCTTTAATTCTTCTTTGTCTTAGCCAAGGAAGAGCCATAGTAAGAATTTTTGCTTTTGAGCACCTGCTCTGGGCCCAGGAGTATGCTAAACGCTAGGGAAGTAAAGAGGATTTTAGCAGTCGTAGCCCTGAACAACACACAAGAACGTGCTTGTGTGTACACGGAGCCGTCAGCGTATCAGGGAGGAGCAGCCTGCTCAGGCCGAGGCGGGACAAGGGAGGTGTTTCACTCACCTGCCTGGCTCTACAGCTCAGGGAAGGGCGGAGGTGGGAAGGGCGGAACTTGCTATTGACCAAAGCAATCATCTTCCAGGTCTTCCTCCCCGCCCTTATTTTCACTTTTTCTTCTGGTAACTAAATAGCATGTTTTCTCTTGAACTTCCTTCTCCTGTTGTCTATATGGTGAGGGAGGAAGGTGGGAGGAGCCAAACTAATGTCAGCTGAGCCTCCACTACTATCTCATTTAATCCTCACCAAACCGTGTGAAGATTCTACAGACAGGGAGAGGAACCAAGCTCAGAGAGGTTAAGTAATTGGTACAGAGTCACACAGCAATTAAAGAGCCCAGCATGGCCAGGTTCATGCTTCTTCTATGACATTATCCTGCCACTTTAAAGGAGCACAAACAAAGACAAGTTCTTTTATTCCAGACCCAGCTATATATTCCACTAGCTTTAGTAAGAGACCCAGATGTAGGAACTCTCCAGAATGTGAAGATTCATCATATTTAAAGAGGAGTGTTACTATTTAAAGAGGGTTCAAACAATTAAAAAACAATTTTAATGTTTATTTAGTTTTGAGAGAGAGAGAAAGAGAGAGAGCATGAGCACGGGAGGGGCCGAGAAAAGGGGAGACACAGAATATGAAACAGGATCCAGGTTCTAAGCTGTCAGCACAGAGCCTGATGTGAGGTACCAACTCGTGAACTGTGAGATCATGACGGGAGCTGAAGTCGGGCACTTAACTGACTGAGCCACCCAGGCACCCCTAAGGGGTTCAGATAATTTTTATTTTCCATGGGCCACAAAAAGACACTTAGAAATCCTTGTACTTCATTTTCTTTTGATCTTCATCTTTCACTGAGACCTCGCTGGCGAGTCATGTCCTCTGATATGTCGGAATCACCTTCACAGCAGAAATTCTGTAAGCTGACCTGAGTTACAGGAATGTAGGGCCCTACCTGTGTCCGGGGGAAAAACTGCTCTCCTGATGGCCTTCCTGCTTCTCTCTGGGCGTCTCCCTTCTGTTCCCCATTTCTTTTTGCCTACTGTTCTCCACCAAGTTCTTTCCCATCTCAAGAACTTTGCGCCTGCTTTGCCAGGAATACTCACCCAGCAAGCCCTCCCATGGCTGGCTCATCATCATTCCTGACATGCCATCCTTTTACAGAGGCCTTCCCTGGTCCTCATCTAAATGACACCAGCCCCAAAGGGCCACCGTGTCTCCCATCCTCCTGTGTATTTTAATTACCACCTATCGTTTGCCTGCCTTCATTTATTTATTTGCTCACTTGTTTATTATTGGAAGGAGTCACAAACTCCACTGTTGTTTTTGTCTCTACAGTAACTAGAACAGTCCCTGGCATGTACAAGGTACTCAGTAAATATTTCCAATTGAGTAACTGGGCTCCAGAAGCTGGTGGAATCACCGTGTGCCAAGACATGCAGCCTCCAGGTAGACATGGCGGGGTTGGGGCAGTGAGATGGGAGATTGTGAAACCAGAACGACATTATCAGAAAGCTTGGAAACAAGGTCACTTTTTAAGTATCTAGACACCCGCATTCATTTCTTCCACACCGCATCTGAGATCTGGATCTGAGAGGCTTGGCTTTGCCACCTAGACCACAGGATCATCTTTTTATTTTTTTTTTTTTCCTGTGAATACTGTGACACCAACAGATTTGTTTTTTATTGGAATCTGTTTCTTTTTCTTTCTTTCCTTTTTTTTTTTTGCCAAGATATTGACATTTTATTCTGGATGTGTAAATGTGAACAATTTTCTCTTTTATACTTTCTTGTTCTGTTTTTAGATTTTCAAAGACAGTTTTGTTTGTTGCCGAGAACAGGGGAGCTTTTGGTCTCTTTTTCTCCCAAAGGACAACTGTGAAGAGTTGGACCACTGTTAACTGAGGGGTTGTAGAATGTTGTTAACTTTGCAAAGTGATTCTCATAATGAAAGGTTGGGAATGAGTCCACAGTGCAGCCTCCTTTACTTATTTTTTTTAATAGTTTGTTGTCAAGTTGGTTTCCATATAACACCCAGTGCTCATCCCCGCAAGTGCCCTCCTCCATGCCCATCACCCCCCTTCCCCTCCCCCCCAATCAGTCCTCAGTTTGTTCTCAGCTTTCAAGAGTCTCTCATGGTTTGCCTCCCTCCCTCTCCCCCACTATTTTCCCCCCTTCTTCTCCCCCATAGTCCTCCGTTAAGTTCCTCCTAATCCTCTTATATGCGCAAACATATGGTAGCTGTTTTTAACATAAACAGTTTTATCATCTGCCATTGAGTTGTGCTTTGTTTTCTCTGTTAAAGACTTAACCTCTTTCCCAAAGATTAGATCCTCGGGAACTTGGTGCAGATTTCCTGACTCCACACCCTTTTGCTGTGAAAGTCAAACTGGTCACCTTCCACAATGAGACAAGAAGCAACTTAAGCCCCAGGGTGGCCCAGTTACAATGTCTGTGCTGTGTCCCATGGAGAAAACCAAAGCTGAAAGCCAGTAAGAGGCAATGGGAAGACCTTCAGATAGCAACTGACCTGAATTCTGAAAAACAAGCAGAGAAAGGGACGTCTGGGAACAGGCTGGCGTTCTTCCAAAATCTGCTTATTGTGCGAATTCCTAGAAATAGCGCGATACCCAGAAATAGGCAGGAGAGGCACACCCAAACAATGACACTCCAGGATGGGTGAAGGCATCAGGAAAATAAACTCGGCAGCAGAGCAAATAGATGACAAAGCCCAGTCTTGGTAGCCTAGGTTTTTCTTGATGGTTTCGTTGTTGCTATTGTTGTTTTTGTTGACCTGCTAAACTCTATCAAGAAATCAGAAGTCTAATAGATGTCCTGGATCCAAAACCTTGCCTCTAAGCACCAATAACAGCAGCAAGTATTTTCTTCCAGCCGCCATCTATCTGATAGACACTGCTTTAGGCTGTGGAAATGCTGCAGTGAAAAGCCAGACATAGCTCTGTCTTCCTGGAGACATGACCTTCATATAAGGACAGAGGACCTCCAGGTCCTGAGGTCTGTAACTAAGGGTCCTCTCTGTAGGTTGGCCGTGTTCCCAATATGCTGCGGTTTGAGAAAGGGGGTATAGTATCTAAAAGTTCTAAGGCTTACATTCTAATGCATGCGTTCATCTCAGTGAAAGATCTCTACAGAGGAATTTTATCTCCCAATAATGTCATCACTCCCAAGGCTCTTTGGTCTAAACACTGGATTAGAATCTCACTAAACAATGGAATCCGAGATGAACATTTTCTAGCTTCAGACCTTACTGAAAATACCTTTTTTTCCCCCTTAAGCTTTGCTTGAAATCTATGCTGAACTTTTGAGAAGAGTTTCCTTCTTAGATGTTAAGAGTAAGAGAATTAAAAAACCATTTTTTTAAAGTTTATTCATTTTGAGAGAGAGACAGAGAGAGAGACAGAGAAAGAGAGAGAAAGAGAGAGAGAGAGAGAAAGAGAGAGAGAGAGAGAGAGAGAGAGAGAGAGATTGTGTGTGGGAGTAGAGAAAGGGCAGAGAGAGAGAAGAAAGAGAATCCTAAGCACAGTCTGTCTGAGCTGTTGGCACAGAACCTGACATGGCGCTCTTATCTTATGAACTCCAAGGTCATGATCTGAGCCAAGATGGAGTCGGATGCTTAAACGATTGAGTCACCCATGCGCCCCAAGTGTAAGAGAATTCTTTCAATGCAAGGTTGAAGAACTATGTAAATTTTTCTGTAACAGTTTCCATTGCTAGCAACAGCAGTTTTCGGTTCCAGAGAGGTATTTACTTGGACACTAAAGAAAGCATGACCCAGGAGAGGAGAAAATGATATATATAATGAAGCAAGCATTGGTGAGGAACGAGGAAATCTGAACTCTAATCCTGGCGTCTCCCTGTCTGATTCTGGATGGTGCCACCTCTCTGTGATTTGGCTTGTCTACAGTGAGAGGTGCTATCTGAGGGAGTGGTCAGAGATCACCAGGACTTGTGAGCCTGTGAAGGGCAAAAATGTCTCACACACACACTAGTTGATGTTGTCTTAGTGATAAGCAACAGATCTTTGCCAATCCATTTGATTGAAAAATGGATTTGGAACACGTGGGTGGCTCAGTTAGTTGAGCACCTGACTCTTGATTTTGGCTCAGGTCATGATTCCAGAGTGGTGGGATGGGGCCCCACATCAGGCTCCGTGCTGAGCGTGGAGCTTGCTTGGGATGCTCTCTCTCTCTTTCTCTGCCTCTCTTCCCTGCTAGCTTACTCTTTCACTTTCTCTCTCAAATTAAAAAAAAAAAATTACATAAAACAAAATAAAATAAAATAAAATAAAATAAAATGGCTTTAAGAGTGAAAAATACCATAATAATAATAACTGATATTTGTCAAAAGTTCATAATGTGCAGGGCAGTGTTGGAGTCTTTCCTTTAAATTCCATGACTGCCCAGTGGGAACAGTAGCATTAAGATCTTTCTATTTTCCACACCCATGGACGCTGAGGCTCAGAAAAAAATGATACCAATGGCCAGAAGTGATAAAGCTGGAAATTAGCAGAACTAAGGCGCAAGCCCAGGTGTCCCGCCGCAGCTGTTGGGTCCCGAAAGAAGGAGACACCTATGAACAGCTTGTCTTCCTCCATGGATGGCCTTGGTAAGCCACTGAGGGAGGGAAGGAGGAACTGAAATGATGTCTCTCTCTCTCTCCAGGTTTCACACCCAAAAGCAGCTGTATGGACCCATCCTACGGGAAGGCATTTGCTGGAGGCAAGCTGAGGTGGTGCCTTGCAGCCGCCTCTCAGGTACACATAACCACCACCCACCTGGGCCCTGGTGATATGACAAAGGTGCCCAGACATCACCCCATAACCCAGTGACTCATCTCATTGTCTGCCTGTCAATGCCATTGTTCTTGGACATTCTGGTGGCTTCACTTAGTTATCTGTTTACATCTCAAGGGACATACCTTTGAGATGCAGTGGATGGTGTTTTGAAAAATTAGATATTGTTGAACTGGAATGCATTTGGGAAAAGCCCAGAGGAGGGTTCTCTGGGTCTTAGCCCTGACGGCAAATGATCAGGTGGGATTAGAGCCCTGAGAAGAGATTCTTTAAAAGAATCAAAAGCCCTGAAACATAGGAATGGCTTTTAGAGCTCACCCAGGGCTGCGGTCATTTAAAGTTCGAACTTATGCTAAATCATTCATTCATTCAACAAACATTTTCTTAATGCCAGGCTCGAAGGAGGCAAAGATGATTAAGGAAAGTTTCCTATTTTCATGATCTAGTTGGGAGATACCTCTTATTAGTATACCGTCATTAGTTTTTCTGAGAAATCTTACAAGTTATGCTACATGGTGTATCTCTTTCTTTGGCATCAGAATATCAAACTTGAGTGTAAATCAGGGCCTCACCTCTCATCCTAGTCATGGAA
This sequence comes from Proteles cristata cristata, assembly GCA_017311185.1. Lineage (NCBI taxonomy): Eukaryota > Metazoa > Chordata > Mammalia > Carnivora > Hyaenidae > Proteles > Proteles cristata. The sequence goes on along the minus strand of JAESUZ010004648.1, from coordinate 660,233 downwards.
TCACTCTGAATCTCAGTTTTCTCTTCTGTGAATTGGGCACAACCATTTCTACTTCATCATATCACTCTGAGAGTTAAGTGAGATTCTTTGTATGGACGTACAGTTGACCCTTGAACAACAACACGGGAGTTGGGGGCAGTAGAATGTCTGTGTATTGTGTTGATGCCCCCAAAACTTAACTACTAATAGCCTGCTGTTGACCTTACTGATTACATAAATAGTCGGTTCACACATAGTTTTATGTTATAGGTATTATGTATTGTATTCTTACAGTAAAGTAAGCTAGAGAAACAAAAATGTTGTTAAGAAAATCCTAAGGAAGAGGAAATATATTTATGGTAGTGTATTGTATTTATTAAGACAAGTCCATGTACAAGTGGACCTGCACAGTTCCAGCCCACATTATTGAAGGATCAGCTATAATTTGTACATGACTTAATGTAAAGGATGGTGAATTGGGTGTTTTGGGGCTCCATGAACAGATTTCCCCCCTCCTTCCATATTCCAAGTTCTTACCTAGCCTTACAGATAACAGGTATATATATATAAAAGTTAATTAATTGGAGTCATCCCCTGCTTTTGTCCCTAAAATAAGACAAACTCCAATTTTATTGATTTCTCCTGGTTGCCAAGCCTGGGAACTCTTACATCAGCTACAGCTCCTGGATGATAAGCATGGAGTGTTACTGAAATTTAAAAGGGTGTTTCAGGGCCGAAACAAGGGAGACTTTTGATAACTTCCTCAGTCAAGAAGCGAGCAAGGGATCTTGAAGATGATGGACACCTTCTGACCACTTCTCCTCTCTGTTGCCAGAACAGGAACAGGCTTATGTGAGAAAGCCACAGACGGGCTTGCGTTTCCTGGCAAGCACTGAATGGCGGCCCATGTATTATTATAAGGGCTGACCCAGTTCCTTATTGCTTACTGTTGGTATTAAGCAAGTCTTGCTGTTTATGAGCAGGTCAAGGCCAGATGGGCTTGATCCAAGTGGCTTGCATTGTGCCAGTGAACACACAGACGGCCTTGGAAAAGGCTGGCTGTGAGCCAAGCTGAGCCACTTGTCCCAGAACTGATCTCCTGACCTCTCTGACCCTAAGTCCTCATCTGAGTGCACCTTTTCTCTGTCTCACCCCATTCACCAGCCCTCCCCTACTCCTCATGTCTTACTTTGTCTTACCTTGAATAGATGACTCGCCCTGTTGACTTAAACACTTTGACCACCAGTTGGTATTTTCCTTCCAAGTAGTCCTCAAAACTGTAAAGTCCGAGTTCGATGGCTAGAGTTTTTTCTACATTGACCAGAAGTGGTCTAAGGCAGAGTTTCTTTAAGTTCCTGGTCTTGCCAGAGACCCTCTTTTGGCAGGCCTGAGTCAGAGGACTCATGGGCATCTAAGAATCTCTCCTTCTAACATATACCCCAGGGAATTGTGATGATCAAGTTTGAAAAATAGCTAGAACCACTGATGGCATGGTAAGAGTTGATAGTAGTGTTATGTTTTATTCCTTCAAGTACATTTGCATTTTATGTTAACAAACTCCAAAGTGCTGCATGATTGGTCATATGGATGATTTGACTAACAAGTGGTGGCTTTTTCTTAAGATCGTAGGTCTTAGGAAACATATTTTGGTGTTCTCTGGGCCATCAAGTGTGTTGTCAATGGTGGCGATTTAGCTACCTTGGAGAGATTTATGTTCAAGTGTCTTGTATCTTGTTTATATAAAAAGACTGAAAAACATCAAAATCATTAAGCTTCATAATAGTAGGTACCTCCACATGCTTAGTACACTGTCTGGCACACAGGAGTCGCTCAATGGAGCAGACTGAGTGAATGAATAAACAAGCGAATGTCCATTGCATTCAGTGAATATGACTAGGGCAGCCTATTTGCATATCTGTCTTCCCACCTGATGTGATGTTGGGAGGAACTTAGCTGGAATCGTAACAGTTGGGTGTAAATTTTGGTCCATTGTCTAAGGGACAGACATTCAGTATCTTTGGGCATCCTGGGATTCTTGTATAAAAGGAAAGGGTATCCTTGGGACACTGTGTGTGGGCCAGTTGAGACAAAGGATTCAAAAGGCTTTGTCACCTCCTAACTCTTGAATAGATGTGAAGGATTATTATATGCTTCCTCTACTTGAATCAGGCCAGTTCTCTACCCCGTGCAACACTACCATCACTTCTCAGTTACATATTCCAGAGAGGCATCTTTTAGAAAGGATCTGTGCCCAAGATCTGAGAGACATTGATGCACATTTGCTTCTTTTTCTCAATCTATGGACATTCAGTCTATTTCAACTCCAGAAAACCTAAAGGTAAACTCTGGGATTAGCAGTAGAAAATGGCCAGAGAGGAGGTTGTGCTCTGTGACCTTGGACAAATTCCCTGAACCTCTCTAGGCCTTGATATCCTTCCCTCTTGGATGGATTGATTTGTTTCAATCATCTGTCCAGTACCTTCTATGTCCTCGTGGAAGACCCCTGCCAGGACATAGTGCGTAGAACTGTTTAATGTGCTGAAGATAAATGGGAAGAGGCCCAAATGGGTAATAGAAGGAAAATGAAGGTTAGGGCCCTCTGACCCCTTTCTACTGTGCAAGTATAGAAATGTAAACAGCCAAGACAAAGAAAAGAGTCCTGAAAGAAAACAATACTAACCTTATCTGTTTGCCCTCTCTGTTAAAGTGACCTTCCCTGGGCCACTTATCCGTGTTGTGCATATATTTTTCTTCTTTTCTGCCTTCGTTTATACACTCATTCAACAAATATTTATTGAGAGGGTCAGGTTCTGCTGGCTTTCTCATCTGAGCAATAGTGTTCCTCAGCTCTGTGCTTTTCCATTGTTAAACTTTCATTTTCTCAAGCAAAAGAGCAGTTGCTCTTGTTTTTCTGCTTAGCTCCTCACAAGGACAGACTGTTAAAACTCTCTCAGGCATTCCCGCTCCGACAAATAGGTTGCCTTTGTTCTCCAGAGGGCTGAGCTCCCTGTGTGCCACCAGTCCATTCTGCTCAGGATGGCGCTAGCCCCTTGCTCTCTGACTGGCCTACCTCTTTCCAGCTGTAGCTTCCCTGTGCCCAGGCAGTAGGTGGGACTTTGGCTCTACCAACAGGCCTGTTACTGTCACATGCATCTCACTCCCGCTTGAAATTTTGAGTTCCTGGGAGGTGGTTTAGTGGGATGTAAAGAGTAAAGGCTTTGCAGATCATGAAAACTGGGTTTTACATGGAGCTGGCTTTGAGGACCTTACACAATTTCCTAAGTTCTCTGAGCCTCGGGTTCCTTGTGTATGAAAAGGTGATGATAGTAATCACTTTGCAGAATTGTCTTTAGGCTAAAATGAGATAAATGCAAAAATGGTTTGCTCAAAAAATGGGTTGATAATCTACTCATGAAATCTCCTCTGACTAGATGTCTTAATTCCTGTTCTTGTACACCTACCTTCTACTCAAATGTTAAAGTTGGGTTTTCATCGAATCAATAAGAAAAAAGACATAGTTAATAAAAATGGGCAAATAGTAGGAATAGGAGATTTCACAGAAGATAAAACCCAAATGGTGATAAGCATTAGAAATGTTGCTGGACCTCACTCATAGCTGTGGAAATGAGCACTAAAATAATGGGAAATCACTTCAGAAAATGAAAACTGGACAAGTATTAAGTATTGGTGAGGCTATAGGAAACAAGGAGTCTTAAAAGATACATGTTTCAAATTGATCATGGTATATTCCTACCATGAAACACAGACATGAAATACAGACACAGCGGAGCTGATCTACATGTGTCAACATGGATAAATCAAAGAATGTTAAAGAATGGACAAAAGTGTACAAAAGTGTGACAGCACTAATGTATAGCATCAGCATACACACACACACACACACACATACACACCCTATATTGTTTCTGGAGGGGGTGACAGAGTTGGATTACAAAAACATGAACAAGATAGAGTCACACACATTGGTACCATGGTCTTTAGGAAGGATTGAGGGGAAGGCATCAAAGACCTACAACAGGATCTTTGATTTTATCTAATCTGTTAGGTTTCTATATGTAGAAGCATCTATATTGGATAAAGTGAAATGTGGGTTGTGAGAAACTGGATGATGAGTAGGAGTGTTTTTGCTTTATTCTTCTTTCCTAAACCAGAAACACTGTGTGGTTTTAAAAATGAAAAATAATGTAAAAATTTTCATGACTGACACAGTGAATTGCTGAACGGAAATTCAGGTTTGCCAAGCACCAATCTGCCCAAAGACTTGACCTATGCCCAGATGTTTATTTCCTGAAGTTTACAACAGTAAGCTGAAAAAGAATGAGTTGAGGGCTTTTTAACGTATACAGAATCATACTTGCAGTGATCTTAAAAAATCTCAATACGTTATTGAGAACATATTTTTTTAATGTTTTATTTAATTTTGAGAGAGAGAGATAGAGACAGTGTGAGCAGGAGAGGGTCAGAGAGAGAGGGAGATACAGAATCTGAAGATAAGCTCCAGGCTCTGAGCTAGCTATCAGCACAGAGCCCATATGGGGCTTCAACCCATGAACAGTGAGATCATGACCTGAGCCGAAGTCAGACACTTAACTGACTGAGCCACCCAGGTGCCTCAAGAACATATTTGAAAAGCTTTATTTTTTGCTGCGTCTACATGTAAGATGACAGTTGTGTTATTCTTTTTCTCATTTTCTACCCAACACTGATAGCATGTCACCTGCTGATAATGCCTTGACCTTCAGTGTTGAGTGCTGAAGTCTTTTATAGAAACATGGGAAACAGCTCTCCCCAAGGTCCTCCCCCAGATCCCACTTCTCTTCTGACTGGTAGTGCTCTGGGTGCTTGGTAGAAGGTGGCCACCAGGGTCCTACATGGTGGCTACACTAGCCCCTCCAGAAGTGCTATAGGAGAAGAATAGAGGGTTAGTCTTGAGATTACTGGGTAGTAGGGGCAGCTCAGGGAAGAGAAGAAGAAGGATCTGGATGTTCAATCTTCCTGGCATCAAATTTAACTCATCTCATCACTGAAGAAATGAATGAATGACATAACTGTTCCCAGATTCATCTAAGGTTTATTGAACAGACATTATGGCTCCATATTTCAATGGGATCTATACATTGTGGATGCTATGCATTATTTCTCTAAACAATCACTGAGATTGTATTATTATTTCCATTGTTCAGATCAGGAGACTAAGGCCCAAAGAAATTGAATGACGTGTCTCAGGTTGTATTTTTGGGGATCCACGAATGAAAGCCCAGTCTCTGATTCTGTTGGAGGTTGCCTCTCTCGTAGAAAATTCTCTGACTTGATTTGTTTTCTTCTGTTAAAGAACAAGCTCTTATTTGTCTTTCCAGGGAATGTTCTTCAATTACCTATAAATGTATATTTTGAGAATTGTACTTTTCTCTACAATGTCCCACTTGATAACCTCAATGGACTCACTCAAACGAAGAGAGAATCCCTTTTGACCACTTCTCAAACCTTTGCACGTGGAGTAGGTAATGACGCTAACTCACAGTCAACCATTATGTCGCTGACAATGAAGTTTAATTCATGGGCTGACAGGAGAGAACCATTAGAAGATTACTTTTGAAAGAGAATAGCAAGTTTATGTTTGTTCAAAAATATGTGGCAGCTTCTTAAGGGTGCAATATTATTAAAATGGTTATTAAAATGGTTTGTGATATTTTGCAGGTGTCTGAGATAACATACTTCTTTTTACTGTTTTCTTTCATTATCCATTCATCCGTAAGCGGAGTAACTCAGAGAGGTTCTTCTCTGAGTCTTGCCTCTGAGTGCCCATCCTGAAGGTATCAGTCATCATAGTTAAGACTGGCCATGTCCACTCATACAGCCCTTATGTTTAATGCAAAAATTCCCTGGTTGGACCCAGGGGAAACAAGTTGAGGGCCTCCTGTTTCTTGCATTGTTTGAGGGGTTCATGCTCAGGTGGCTAGAACTGAGCTCAGCAGAAAGGATGGTAGCTGTACCCAATTACAGATATTGTGAATTAGGAGTCCATGGGGTTCTCTTGAGAATCATCCACAGTCCCCTCTTCAAGCCTTAGGGGTCTAGATGTTCCTACCTAATCATGCCTTTAAAGGAAGAATTCGGGAACAGACTCGAGGGAAGGACAGGGGTTGGGAAAGTTGAAAGTATTTCTCAGAGTGGCATTGAGCTTCTCATCGCTGAAGTAGTATCTTACATTGCCTTTTGTGCTGTAAAAGCCAAATGAGAGGCTTTTAAATTATTTCTTTTGCCTAGGAAAGAGAAATATTATCCATGGTGACAAAATCATCAAATTTTATTATGCACCAGTCAGTGCTATATATTTCAGAGTTTTGCTTTAAAGGATATCATTTAGAAAAATTGGACAGCTTTTCATTGGCTTGGAAGTTTCTATTGTCAAAACATATTACCAGGAAAGTACAATATGTTGTAAAATTACAGGGAACTGCGATTCGGCCCTATTTTGACTTTATTTATAAAAAACAAATTAATAGCAAATGAATAAAACTTTTAAACCATTATCTGAGTAATAATACTAAACAAAACAACTAATAAAACAGCCGCATTCAAACAGCTGTTTAAGAAAGCCCGATGATATTTCATCCATTGTCAAACTTGGCATTTGGGCAGAGTAAAGACCAAAGTAAATATTTATTGATTCATGTGAGAACACTGAAAATTCCTCCTTTATAAGTAGAATAAGCAAATAAACCATGATTTATAAAAACCCCGGCTAACTAAATCAGCTAATGGGTCTATTCAAAAAATTCTTATCATGTAAACTGTGAACTGACAATTATAATTGAAAATTACCAGTTTCTCTATGAATTTAATATACATATAGTTAACCACCTGCTTGACTGTTATACAGAGCCATTTAAACGTGCAAATAGATGTACAAATGTTTGAAGGCTTTTGAACCAAACACATTAATTGCCAGTCTGTGTTAATGGAAACAGGCAGAATGGATGCTTGCCTCTCTCTGTAATAAATATAAAAATTCCCTGGGCTTCTGAGTCTGCGTTAAGCACAAATGGAGGTCTTTTATAGGAGAAGCTCATTTGTGAGACTGAGCCTCCCTCCCAACTCCAAGCAAATAGGTGAAAAGGAGACAGGAAAAAGTTATGCCAACCAGGTTTATTAAAGGTACCACATTCCTAACATGGTTCTGTCCAAGCTGGGAACCAGTTGCTTCCTGACTCAGCCCCCACCACGGCAGAGTGGGCAGTGAGAACTGAGATAAAGTACAAAGCAAGACAGTGGGCACATCAGGCCCCGTTCCTTCGTGTTGACCCCCAGGCAAGTGATCCTGCACTTTCCTTCAATGGCCTGGGAACCCCTGGACCTGCCCTCACCAGGCAGTGTGACCCATGAGCTCAGAAGTGCTTTCTTCCACAGAAGAGATATCAGTCTCTTATCTCTTTATGGTGTCTTGGTGTCTCAGATGGACATGTTCATGGAAACTTGGCATGTACTCCTCTGCCCAGCCTCTCATTCAATGGAGTCATTGACTGTCTGGGGCAGGTGGCCTCTCTGAGAGCTGGACATTAGGTCCCTCCTGCCATCACACTACAGCAGGCCCTGCTTTTCTGTGGCTCTGCCCATCTCGGTGCCCCAGGTTGACTCTGAGCCAGAGCTCTCTGATGGATGCAGATACATGGGAGAACGGGGGAGCTCCTAGGAGGGTGGGAAAGACTCATCCCGAGGTCAGAGGCTGCTGGGGAAGACAGACCAGGTCCAATCTCAGAGCTTTAGTCTTCGGAAGGGTATCTCTATACTTACACTGAGGAGTGTAAGTCTCCTGACTTTGACAGCAGTACAGTCCCAGAGTTGCCCACATGGGTTTTAGGGAAGGGGAAATCTATAGTTTCACTAAAAACTTGGCAATATGTTGGAGCCCAAGAAGTTGTGTTTGGGTGGGGCTCCTAAAAAACAGAGTACAAATAACAGAAATCACTCTTCACTAGGTAAAAACCAATCTCATCTGGGTCTATGAAGTCTTCAGGGTATGAGAAATGATGTCAGGGACTAGTGGGGATGGGCTTACTCATGGCACATGGTGCCTTCCAGAAAGTTCTTGGGAGTAGAAGAGAGACTTGGCAAGAAGCCAAGATTTTTGAAGAGCAAGTAGGAGTAAGAATGAGTGACATGGGGTTAGTATTTTTAATGGGACCCAAGTCACCTCCACAGACTGATGGTACCTGGGAACACCCAGGTGAGGTGAAGTATGAATACGGTACTACATGTCGGCCATTTGAAAATATGTTTCAGAGCCAGCTGGTTGAACCCCATGAGGACATCCTGCTCAATGCTGACCTTCATCTCAGCTTTGGTCAATTTAATCAGTGCCACCACAGCCTGGCATTTGTCTTTACTCTCGAGCTTGTTTCTCCATGGCTTTTGGATGGTCTCAAAGCACCAATGCCAGTCTCAAAGGATAAGGACTTTTCACCAGTGAAAATATTAAGGACTGTGTCCTAGGCTCTGATGGAAAGTTCCAGAGATGAGCTCCAGACGTCCTTTGAGCAAAGTCGTGTCGCAGTGCTTTGTGGTTGTTCTTGGTAGGCACGCGCGGAACATCAAGTCCTGGTAATTACCCAGCATGATGGTTGCATGGTGAGAAGGGTCAGGCCCAGGCTGGACCCAGGCCATTGCTGAGGGGAGCTGCAAGAGGAAGAACGGGACCCCGTGGCTCTGGAAAATCAGGTCCTTGTTTCTTTGAAGGCAAAAAAGAGAGAGACAGAAACAGAGAAAGAGAGAGATGGCAAAGGAAGACAGCAGACTGAGAAGGCGCCCTTGTGGCCTCTCGCCATGTACATTTGTGCAGAGAGCTCAAAGCCTAGGAGGAAATTGTGTTTGGAGATGTGACCTGTGGTCCAGAAGCAGCCCTGACCCCACCCCCGGGTACCCTGTGGGCAGGCTGCAGGCAGGGTGGGGCCTTCATAACAGAATGAGGAAGAAGAGGCCACTGGGATGGGGGAAGGTGGAGACTGGGCTGCCTGCAGGGCTGGCCTCCATGGGGGTCCCCGTCCAAATCCCAGTGGCCAAAAGGGCCTGAGCATTATAGGCCTCACACACGTGTTCCTGTTCATTTTCAGGGAATCACTTCTCATGGGGGCTCTTGGGTTACAGCAGGAGGATTTTGCTTCTGAAGCCTCAGGAACAAGTGACAGTGACTCAGCGAAGGTCTAAGCAGCTGTGTCTGGGGTGCGGGGAACGGAGCAGGATGGCCCCAATAGGAGGAGCCAGTGTGAGGTGACCAGCTGTGTGGGGGGACCTAGGACACGGGGAACGAGCTGGGCTAACAGGACAATTTGATCCCCCTGGATGAGGGCAGGTAATCACTGAGCAAGGCATCGAGGCCCTGGCCATGTAGGAAGTGAGCCTCCAGCTTTGGGGTTCTCTGGGTCTTCATGTCATAAACTCCCTTCATAAAAATCAGTTGCAAAAAAAAAATCCCGCAAAACACAGAACAAACAGCAACACGGACCGTTTCCTGATTTATCTGAGAGACAGGAACCCTCATTTTTCCCAATCGCAGCTGCTTCTGGTTTATTATTCAGTTAAAAACATTTCTTGCACCTTCATCTTCCTGGGGGATCCTGGTGTTGGCATTGAGGTTCTAGGTCTTCGCTAGAAGGCTGCTGTCTGGGGAAGGGTTCCCGCCCAGCATGTGGCCGGTCCTATGTGAGGGTTGCACAGCCAGTGAGAGGCAGGGGCTTTGCTGAGCAAGGCAGGTGCTCAGGTCACCAGTTCAGACCAGACTCGGAACTATGAGCTGCGTTCAGCTCACACCAGTATCTAGCTTGAAGCCTGCTGAGGGACTTTTCACCTTGGACCCAGTCAGGCTAATTATGAAGGGTCAAAGACATGGTATCTATGGCTGGGAGAGGCTGGAGAAAGACGTTGGTTCACATACAAGCCGTCTGGCTCCCATTAACCCAGTTCTTCCCTGCGAGACTTCTGCATTGTGATCTGAGGCCACCAGAAAGCCCCCTGTTCAATGTGGACATGGTTTAAAACATCACCCATTGGGGGGACGCCTGGGTGGCTCAGTCGGTTAAGTGTCCAACTTCAGCTCAGGTCATGATCTAATGGTTCTTGAGTTCAAGCCCCACATTGGGCTCTGTGCTGACAACTCAGAGCCTGGAGCCTGCTTTGGATTCTGTGTTTCCCTCTCTCTCTTCCCCTCCCCTGCTCACACTCTGTTTCTCTCTCTCTTTCAAAAAATAAATAAACATTAAAAAAAAAAATCTCCCATTGGCAGTGGGCATTATTCTTGTTCCATTTATCAGAGATGGCTCTGGCACTGGCTGTTTTAAAATGGCTTCAAGTCCGGGGGCGCCGGGGTGGCTCAACCGGTTAAGCATCTGACTCTTGATTTCAGCTCAGGTTATGATCTCACCATTCATGAGTTTGAGCCCTGCATCAAGGCTCTGCACTGACAGTGCGGAGCCTGCTTGGTATTCTGTCTCTCGCTCCCTCTCTCTGCCCCTCCCCTGCTTGCTCTCTGTATCTCTCTAAGAATAAAAAAATTTTAAAAATAAACAAATTTGAAAAAATGGCTTCAAGTACCATGCAGTTCATCTTCTCAAAAACATCACTTCTGTGTGATGTGATCCCACATCCCTCTCTCAGCGAAACAGCTGTTGGTGTTTGCAGCTCGAGGCCATGGGTGTTTAAGATAAGTTATCTTCTGACATCATTACCGAGGCTTTTTGTTTTGTCAGATAAGATAAAAGGAGGTATTTGCTGTTATGGTTTTCCCCAGTATCCAGCGTTCTGCGTTTACCTAAAAGAGCCTGATGTTGAATCAACGATGGAATTACAAACATTGGGATTTGTTTTAAAATCCACTTCTGTGGAAGTAGGTTCTCTTAACAGGTTTATAAGGAAGTTTTGTCTTTAGCCTTTCCCCAGGAAGATAAAGGAAACTAGAGACTTTACTTATATTCGTCCTGTGAACATACACAGAATTCTTAAGTTTCTTTTGATTTAGGCAGGACAAAAAATTATAAACGTGCTTCGGGGAATGAAGCTGTGTTTGCATAATCTCAGTTGTCTTGGAGCTGTTGAAACCAGCTTGTCAGATAGTGAATATTCAGTGTACTTTCTTGTACTGCTGTGATTCCGGGGGTGTGTGAAATACAGAATTGTTTCGTCGAAAGCCTCTTTCACTCTTAACTATTTACTGGCCTTTGTAAATCAGCCCCTCAAACTAAGGTCATCCTTATAGCAGTGGGATGCATTGGTCATGACATGACAGCGTGCCATCTCTTGAGTCCCAAGAGTAGAAACAATGCAAGTTTTGATGAGCTGTGTTGCCTGTGGGCCAAACGTCTATGGTCAAGACACAGAGCATCTGTGTGTGTGTGTGTGTGTGTGTGTGTGTGTGTGTGTATTTGCGCGCGCATGCCTGTTTGCATGTTGTATTTTGAATTAAGCTCATTAACTATAGACCATAAATCTTTATACTCTACTTGAATAAACTCAGTAAAGCAGTCCAGGCAAGTCTGAATATTTGCAGTGAGGGCAAATGCAAATCAGCTATCATATAGTGAATGCTTATCACCCAAACTCTCAGATGGATTTTGGCATCTTAGATTAAAAGGCAAAATAAGGGGCTCCTGGGTTGCTCGGTTGGTTGAGCATCCCACTTTGGCTAAGGTCACAATTTCACAGTTTGTGGGTTCGAGCCCAGCATCGGGTTCACTGATGTCAGTGCAGAGCCCACTTCAGATCCTCTGTCCTCCTTTCTCTGTCCCTCCCTTGCTTGGGGACACACACACACACACACACACACTCTCTCTCTCTCTCTCTCTCAAAAAAAAAAAAAAAAGACAAAAAGACAAAATAAACATGTCATTTTCATGTATGTTAAAGTGGGTTTGTGTACGTAAAGAACATGGCAAATACTATATACATATGAGTAGTGTTACTGTTACTTGGGTTCAGAAGACATTATGTCCTTTAGGCATTAAATAGACCAGAGCTAGGGCAGAGCAAGAACATGACTATCATGGCTGGCACCATGCAGTAATTATTTTTATATCAAAAAAGAAGATAAATTCCTGGCATCTACTGCTTCCCGTTTACTTTTTTAATAGTGTTTCCCTGATACCTCCACTCATGTACTTATTGTCGGGGGGAAGACAGTTGGTGGAAGAAGTTGGCAGAAAATGGCTTCTCTTCCAGCAAATTCCTTTGGGTGTAGGAACCTATTGTCTGTTTCTACCTTTCAAAACAGAACTCACATCCTTTCTTGACTAAAAGAGACTCAGGTCATGGCAAATAGTGTAGACAAAAGGGTGAGAGGTAAAGGTATCTCTGTCCATGCCTGTGTACACGTGTGTGTGTGTGCGTGTGTGTGTGTGTATTTGTACACATGTGGTGAGTGGGGAAAACGATTGGCATGTAGGAGGGAAGTGCCTATATTGTTACTTGTTTTCACCGGCAGATACTGCCTAAAACATGTTTCTTCCTGCCCATGTGAGACAGCTTGGGTTTTTGAAAATGTGAGCGGGATGAAATCTCCCCTCTGTGAACACAAACACAGCGGGAGGTGAATTCTGCGATGCTGACATCCTAGAAATTGGCACTGGTCACTTTTCTATCTGCCTTCACCGCTTTCACTCTGTATTTGTTTCCGTGTTTGCTTCCCTCACTGGCAGATCCATGTCTTGTTTTAGGGAAACGCTCATTTGGTTAGTATGTAATGGCTTCTGTAAGGGTTCTCTTGCCTAGAAAAATCTAATTGTCTATTAGATAGACAAGGAAGTCTATGTTTTATAGTATTGTACCATTAAGAATAAGTATGGGGACGCCTGGGTGGTTCAGTCAGTTAAGCATTTGACTCTTGATTTTGGCTCAGGTCATGATCTCACGGTTTGTGATTTCAAGAATCCACGTGGGGTTCCATGCTGAGTGCAGAGCCTGCTTGGGATTCTCTCTCTCTTTCTCTCTCTCAAAATAAATGAGTAAGCTTAAAAAAAAAAAGAATAAGTATGCATTTTACAGTTAATTTTTTCTCAGCTATCAAGTGGGTTTTCCATCTCAGGTATTAAAAAATTGGTCTAGAAAGAAAGGAATTAAAGCAGAGATGGGAAAAAAATAAAAAAATAAACTCACAAGATCTAATAATTTAAACAGCTATGCAAGGCAAACGTAGTTTCTTTCCTGCATAATTCATATTAGAACTTCTCAGCTGCTGATAGGATATGTATTCCAAGATATTTTCTCCTTGGCTTATACTTTCATCACAGGTATCTCTTGCTCACATATAGTATAATAGCTTAATCCATCTCTATCTAAAAGTAAAATATTTCAAGTACTTTGGCAAGCTAAAAATGAACCCCTAATAGTGTGCATATGCCTGTTATTTCTGTATTTTTATACATAAAAGGCAGTTTCTGAAAATCAAAACCAAAATATTTACAAAGATATTATGTACCCATTACACATTTTCTTTGCAAATTGCAAAATGAAATTTTATTTTTTTAATTATTTTTTTTGATATTTTAATTCACTTTTTTTTTAATATTTTAATTTATTTCTAGGAGAGAGAGAGAGACAGCATGAGCAGGGGAGGGCCAGAGAGAGAGGGAGTCACAGACTGAAACAGGCTCCAGGCTCTGAGTTGGCTGTCAGCACAGAGCCCGACGCGGGGCCTGAACCCACGAACCGCGAGATCATGACCTAAGCGAAAGTCGGACGCTTAACCGACTAAGCCACCCAGGCGCCCCGATATTTTAATTCACTTTCGAGAGAGAGAGAGAGAGTGAGTGGGGTAGGTGCAGAGAGAGAGAGAGAGACAAGAGCATCCTAAGCGGGTTCCAAGCTGACAACAGAGAGAGTGATGCAGGGCTGGAAGTTATGAACCATGAGATGATGACCTGAGCGGAAGTCCCACACTCAAACAATTGAGCCACTCAGGAGTCCGCAAAATGAAATTTTAAATGATAGCCAATTTGTTTGTTTCAAAATATCTTAGCTGAAACATAAAGGCACAAACTATTGATACAGCTTGCGTGGATCTTTTTTTTTTTTTAAGTTTATTTATTTATTTTGAGAGAGAGAGAGGCATGTGTGGGAGGGGCAGAGAGAGAGAGAGAGAGAGAGAGAGAATTCCAAGCAGGCTCCACACTGTCAGTGCAGAGCCCTACATGGGGCTAGAAGTCATGAACCCTGAGATCATGACCTAAGTCAAAGTCATGCATAAGTCAAAGTCATGCAAAGTCCTAAAGTCAAAGCATCTAAATCAGATGCTTAACGGACTGAGCCACCCAGGCACCCCTAGCTTGTGTGGATTTGAGTGAACAATCCAATGGAAGAGGTACATACAGAATGATTCCGTGTATCTAGTGTTCTCACAATGATAGAGCTGGAGAAAAAGATCCATCAGAGATTAAGGAAGGAGAGAGCAGATCCCTCAGGGATAAGCCTGCCCCGAGGCAGCCTGAGGGAGTTTCTTTGCAGTGATGGTGGTGATGGCATGGACCTAGACATGATATGGTGTCACAGAACTACACACAAAAACATCTGCAGGAACAATGACTGCATTCAAAATCTGGCCAAATCCAAGCAAGTCCTGAATTCTACTTCATTGTGTGTAGTGCGTCAATGTCTGTTTTCTGATCTGGGTAATATACTGTCGTTAAGTAAGATGTTACTTTTGGGGAGACTGGGTGATAGGGACACAGGATCTCTCTGTACTATGATTGCAACTTGTGGGTCTATAATTATTTCAAAATATCAAGTTAGAAACAAATGCTTCTGCTGCAGAAAAGGTTCCAGCTACTAATTAAACATACTTAGGAAGCAATTTAGTCAAGGACTGGTGTCCTTTTAAGGGGCAAGGCTTTTAGATGGGAACACAGATTCTTTAAAACAAAAAAATTTTTTTTAACAATTTACTTACTTTTGAGAGACAGAGCATGAGCAGCGGAGGGAAGAGAGAGACAGAGATATAGAATCTGAAGCAGGCTCTAGGCTCTGTCAGCACAGAGCCCAACGCAGGGCTCAAACCCATGAACCTTGAGACCATGACCTGAGTCAAAGTCAGACGCTTAATGGAATGCGCCACTCATTCCATTCTTTTTCCTTGATTCTTTTTCTTTCTTCTTTCTTTCTTTTTTCTCTTTCTTTTCTTTCTTTCTTTCTCTTTCCTTTTTCTTTCTTTCCTTTCTTTCTCCTTCCTTCCTTCCTTTCTTTTTCTTTCTTTCTTCCTTTCTTTCTTTTTCTTTCTCTTCCTTCCTTCCTTCCTTTTTTTTTTTCTTCCTTCCTTTCTTTCTTTTTTTCCTTCCTTCCTTCCTTCCTTCCTTCCTTCCTTCCTTCCTTCCTTCCTTTCTTCCTTCCTTCCTAATTTATTTCTGAGAGAGAGGGAGAGGCAGAGTGAACAGGGGAGGGTCAGAGAGAGAGGGAAACACAGAATCTGAAACAGGCTCCAGACTCTGAGCTTGCTGTCAGCACAGAGCCCGATGTAGGGCTCAAACCCACGAATGGTGAGATTATGACCTGAGCTGAAGTCGGACACTTAACCGACTGAGCCATCCAGGCACCCCTCCCGATTCTTGAAGAGGTTAGTATCTGGTTCTGCGAGTGAGTCTTGAGCCATGTAACTTAAAGCAATGACTGATTTTGTGACCTGTATTAAAGTAGTAGCATCAAGAAATTTTAGAAGGAGCAGAGATCTTACAGAGAATGTAGGTCAGACTTTCAGGTCACTCCTCTGGGTTTTGGGATCCTCATTTGTAATATGAGGGTTTTGTCCTTGATTCTTTGTGATTGTCTGCCTAGTTCTAAATTTTAGAACCCACCGTTTTACCGTAGCAACTACAGAAACTCCAAAGGTGAACTTACACATTTTGCCTCAGTATTTAGTGCATGAGACAAATGTCTCAATATATGCTGATTGCAAATGTGGGTCCACAAACGACTTATTTATTATTTAACACTGTCTTTCAGATTTTAAACACTTGGGAGGGTAAATTACCTGGGCTTTACCACCTAGCTAAGTTTGAGAATCTTCCAGGAGAGAGGGTCTGAGGAGTTTCCTTGACATAATACACCGTTGTATATTCCTTGTACAAAATGTACGGTTTTTCTCCATTTGAAAGGGGAGGTTTATTTGGGTGAGTGTCTTCCTGTGTGTGCCCACCAGCCGCCCACCAGATTCCACCGGGGAAATGTGTGGCTCATAAAACTTCAGAAGCTTTAAAAAGGAGCCATTATCATTTGAAGGGAATGCTCTCTCAACAACCAAAGCAGTTTGGGCTTATTTACTCTAAATGTTAATCCCATTTCTTCCCAGAATGCTAAAGATGGATTACCTGGGGAAACTGAGCCCACTGTAAAACCAGGCTCTGGACCCCCCAGGCTGTCCGGCCCAGAGACAGTGTGCATATACAGAAGGATCTCAATTTACAGCAATTGCATTTTGTCTTGTGGCACTGACTTTCCCCCATGTCTGTAACAATTCAAGTCAATTGCAAAAAGGAAGCGAAAACAAAACCAGCACCTCATGGCATTAGTGTCATCATTTTATTAACAAAAGGAACCCATGGGGTTCAAACCAGAGTACAAAATACAATCTTTATTATTTTTTCCTGTGGGTTAAATGGTTACATTTTTAATAATAAAAATAAAAAAGCTTTCATAGTTAACTTATCAAAAACAAAACCCCTGCCTATTGAGTTTCTTGTTGTGCAAAACAAAAATGTCAAAATTAAAGTTCCGCCCATGGAAGGGTTTTGTGTGCCCAAAGATGCACATTTTCAATTTCCCAATTTTTGCATCAAAAAGAAAATTCTAAGGCCACAGTTTCTTTGAAAACCAAACAACAGAATAAACAAGCAAATAGCAGCTACATTTTTATCTTCATTCCCAAGAATTCTGTTTCAATGTAGAATTTTCTACATTCAGAAAATAAGGTCTTGATTACAGAAAGGTAATGCAGTTTCAGCCTTACTGCTTAAGGTCAGGTATGCAGATACGAAATCAATAAGGCAAATCATACCTTTTAGCTACTCTTTTAAGCGCCACAAACTCAGCTGTGCTTTAATTCTGTGAACACTTCTCCTGATTTCTCTGATGCAGGGGACACAGCTATCCTGTGGAGAGCCAGTGACTTGGCTTTCCACATGGGGCCAAATAGCTAACCTTTCTCTTCCTTCATAACACTTTGTTTGATTTCTTTCACTTTGTTTTGGTTAACATGGAGATGGAGTGTGTCTTGCTTGACAAGGCCTGTAAACTACAGCTTAGAAGTCAAGAAACAGTGGAAGATGGTCTTTTTTTTTTTTTTAAGTAAAAGCAAAACTGTTTAGACATCACTTAAATACACATTACCTGTTTAAAAACATACAAAGAACAAAGCAAAAAAAAATAAAAATAAAAAAAAAACACACACACTAAAAACCAAAGCACAGGGAATAAAGTTCTGTGATGATTTCAGTACCACAATTGTAACAGTTTTGCACTGTGATTTGAAACAGCGGCTTGCAGTCAGAAAACTGCTGAGGATGCTGAAGATGCTCATGTGGTTAGAGAGAGGTATGTCCAGAAGGGTGAAGAAAAGTATGCATTTGCCTCATGCATGTAGAAAAATCCCTGATTGGAGGGCCAACTAACTCTAAATATAAAACTTAACCTCAGAGAAAGGACTTTTATACTAGCGACTGACTATACTGACAGAAAGAAGAGAGGACTCATTCCGGGGACTGAAGTTTGGCATTCTGCACGGGAAGCACCGGGGTTTCTGGGTGGAACCCGTAGAACGTGGAGAAAACCAAAGACCTTGGCTGGTCCCAAATCTCTCCCGTGGGAATCCCTACCTCCCTTCCGGGGATGTCTGGGGATGCTCTGGGCTCAGGAAGCCAACAGATCAAAGGACAAGCAAGTGAGCATGTGACCATGAAGAAGGGGGGTGGGGAGACAGGAAGAACACTGCTCAGCCTTTTAGCAGCAACACAATCTTGTTGGTCGGAATATCCTGAGGTTAAATGATAATAAAATATTGCACCAAAACAATAAAGAAAAAAAAATCACAGTTTAAATAGAATTACTGAAGAACGGGAATAATCACGTACAGCGTGCTGACTGCTGTCAGTAGACTGAAGTCTCTGGCAGGAATTATGTTTGTCTTTCTGTGTTTTTTTTTTTAAATGGTACCCTCAAACTTTGTACCCTCTTTTGATTCTGCATTTAGTTTGAAACACCCTTTGGCATACATATATTGACTTTCATTGAATGCTGACCTTACAGATGTTTCCCTTGGCCCACCTGCCGATTTAGTGATAGGTGAGATGGGATCGTGGCTGCCAATTAGCAGAAACTCCACGGGAGGCTTATCATGCCTGGAGTTTTGTAAGGATTCTGATAACCCCACTAGAGGTAGGTTAAGAAAGGCTTTTGTTGTTTTGGTTTTTTCTTTTCGTATTTTTTTTCTGTGTAGTTATCAAGGCATCCTGAGGATGCAACCTTTTTTTTTTTTCCCTTTCTTTTTCTACTATGATCCTAGGTAAGTAAGACACGGGGAAAATTGTCAAACATACATCCTAACAGAGTACTTGAAGGGGGTAAAAAGTACAGCCTTCAACAAAACGTGTCCTCACACTGGAATCCATCTTTCCCCTCTGGACGGACAGGCCTTGCACAGAACTCTTTCCTGGCTTCATAACACCGTGCAGCCAGTTGACAAAATGAGACTGCATTGCTTCGTTAGGGCCCATAGACAGATTCTCTCAAGGGCTTCAGTCCTACGGGACGTGAGGAGAAATCATGAAGACCCCGGCACGTTGAGGGGCCCTTCATATTTAGAGAGGGTCTTTTTCCTATTTGTGTCCACCTCTGTGCTGCTACCTCCTTCAAGATCAAGGCTCCCACCTAGTCCATAGTTCCTTAAAGTTTAGGGTAACTTCTGTTCCACCTGGAGAAACCTTTTTAAAGGTTTGCTCATCTCATGTTCCCACTATCCACATAGATTCTGTTCTCCTGGGTCCAGCGCAGGCACCCTCCACTTACTCTCTCACCATCAGGACTTCCATTACATTCTGTGACTTGTCACATCTTCATTGGATCCTTTTAAGGGGACACATGACCCTGTCATAAATTTGTGCAACGCATTCTCGTCAGCCCACTGGAAAGTTCACGCATTCTTTAATTTCTACCACCTTCAACCTTGATGTTCACGTATGTTCTTAAGCTAATCTTCTCTCCCTCTTTTCCATAAAGGCAGCGGGGGGGGAAGAATCAACATTCTAATCTGATGATGAACACAGTGATTTCTGGAATTTTGTCAGAGAATGAAGGACACAGGCTGGGTCTCTTCTACATCAGTAGGATGTGGGTCAACCTGCAAGAACACACCGGACCGAGATGACTACTCCAGCACTCTACAAAGGATCTTAGTATCTATTTCTAATTATTGGTGGTTATAAGCCGAGCTGCTCAAAGCCTGTTAATAATAAGTCCCAGTGGGCCACTTTAGTTCCCCGTATTCTATGGCCACATAAAACATTTTAAGCGCAATCCATCAAGGCAACCATTACAGAATGAGGTAATCGCATCAGGGCTAATCTATCATCACTGGAATTTTTTTTTTTTTAATATGTATCCCCAACTAATTAGGAAATCAGCAGCAGATACTACAAAGGACTATTTACAAACAGCAAGCAAAAAGTCTCATTGTGTCTTGCTTACCTCTGAGTAAAGAGGTGGAGGCTGAAAGCGGAATTCCTGTATGCAGGCAAACATAGGACAGCATGTTTCTCCCTCACAGTCAGGGGGCTGAGGATAAGGAGGGACGTGTCGAGAGAATTCTTCCTCGGACACCACGTCTGCGTAATTTGGTGGCGCTAAAACACAAATGGGAGTTGGATGTCGGAAGTCCATGCAAAATCAAATACGTTAATGTCTTCTGAACTCTTACCAAAACCAGAAATGTAGCTAAATTAGAAATGTAGCTAAGACAATGCTTGTTTTTCTTCCCCCCTCTAAGGACTGAGTTTTCGTGCTTATTACAACAAAACACATGTAATCAATTCAGGTTTTGTGAAATCACTACGAACGTTTATTATGTTCTATTTTGAGACGTGGATGTTACGGTGCAGGTAAAACGTATCTGCAACAGACGTGGTTGCAGAAAACACGTTGTACTCTACATTCACCTGGACCATTTTCCCTGTCTTACTGCTGATACACAGGAATCAGGAAAAGACTTGATTCCTGGCTCTGCCATCTGCAGCTCTATGCCCTGGAGAAGCCAAGCTCTCTGTGTCCCTTCTGGTAACACGGAATTTTTAGTACTCGGAAGTGTCAGGGCCGCTGTAATGGCAGTAGTAATGGTCATCAGAGCACTTCCAGTCTGACCCCACCTGCTCTTGGCCTACGTGTGAACTTCACGCTAAAAGCACCTCCGCCACTGTACCTTCTGGCTGCTCTGGGAGTGTCAGCGTCAGCCAGCTCATGTCCATGCTGAACTGGCTAGTGGTGCTGGAGTTCCGGCTGCCGAAACCGTTATATGGGATTGTGCCAATCACCAGGGGCAGCTCGAGCATCAGTTTTTTAGCACCAGGAATGTGAATATATACCTAATATGGCAAAAAAAAAAAAAAAAGAGAGAGAGAAGGGCACAAATGTAAGTTAAAGCTCACTGTAGATGGACCAACCTATGTTTTCACAGAAGCAAATCTCTCCGTTGGCTGCCACTGCTCCCAGTACCACCGTGAATCATCCTGACCAAATGTAGTGAAGAATAAGTCAAACAAAGGGCGGGCAAAATACAGAGAACGCTCTGTGATGAGGGACCGCAGCCCTGACGCCCTTCACTGCACGTGAGCATGGCTTACACGTCATAGCTGTGGAAAATGAAGCGTATGTTCTCAGCATAACCAGCCCCCTTAATGCACCTGAACTCTTTCATAGGACTTAATTAAATGCAATGGGGGGATAGTTTGTCATTAAAAGCAAAGGCCAGCCTTCATGACTCCAGTGTCGGGATGCTGACCTAAATGACATTCTGCCACGTACACGTTCATGGCAACATGGCACCAGTTAGTGCTCCATTCTACATACTTTTCATTTTAAGAAAGAGCTCCAGAACACAGGGAAAAGGAGGCAAAAATAAGATAAAAACAGAGAGGAAGACAAACCATAAGAGACCCTTAAATACAGAGAACAAACTGAGGGTTGCTGGTGGGGTGTTCGGGGTGGGGGATGGGCTAACGGGGTGACGGGCACTGAGGAGGGCACTTGTTGGGATGAGCACTGGGCGTCGTATGTAAGTAATGAATCACTAAATTCTACTCCTGAAACTTAACACTACACTGTATGTTAATTAACTTGGATTTAAATTAAAAAGCAAAAACTAAATAACCTTTAAAAAAATATATGAAATAAAATCGGCTCTGCTTACAGCTAAGGAATAGTCTACTCTGATAATGCAGCAGTCCAGGATGGACGGAGTGACAGGCGGGATTTTGAGAGTCTTCCCGTGCCACGTGTCAGTGCCCCCAGAAGCAATATGGTTTCCTCGCACGTTGGCGACCATGTGCCGGACGCTCTTTGTCTTCCCGCTGGCCAAATACGTCTGGGTTTGGAAAATAGCAGCTTTGGGGACAATCAGGCGAGAGGAACAATTCTCTATCTCCGCATAGATGGGAATAGCTTCTCCTAAAAAGGAAGCAAAAACACCTTCAGAGACTTTTCAGGAAGTTCTTACCATGGGGAACTAGGGCCATTAACCACCTCAAGCTGAAATGCCACAGCGTTACTGTAACAAACTGAGATCTCTGAAGGAAAGCTTGAATTGTAAATCTGCATCAGAGGATCCAGGAGTCCCGGTGGCTCAGGGTAGGTACCGCTTTCTAATTATCGCATTATTTGCTTTTCTAATGTAGCAATATTAGGCTGCCAGTTCTAAAGATATGTAAATGGCTAGTGTCTATAAAACTTAAGATATACCAAGAAATGGCCCAACAGTGTATAAAGTACAAAACATCACAAACAAACTCACTAGTGCCTATCGAAATCTGCCGAACAGGAGAACAAAGACTTTGTTTTTAAGGAACTAATGTTAAGGCACAAATAAGACAGTGGATGGAGCAGCAAATTTTACACCCACCATCACACCATTCTGTGCCACCTTCGCTTCCAGGTGGCTGAGCCCCGCAGTGGGGGCCAGAGCCACCGGACGGAAGCGGACCCTTCACAAATGTGCCTCAAGAAAAGGTACCAGCTACATTGCATCAGTGTCAGGACTTTAGGATTCTGCTCAGGACAAGTGAAACATTAAAACCCCTTCAGGATGTTTAGAGTATTTATTGACAGCCCTTTTGAGAATGTTAGGGGGGTAAAAAGAATGAATTAGAGAATCAAGTTGTTATTTTGTTTATTTCACTTGATTTTTTTTTTTTGGCATTTTACCTGGAACATGCCCATGTTTGATTCCTTCTGCCACTTTAAGATGCTTGGCAGTAATGGGCAGTAAACATTCTGCAGTTTTCTGTATACAAGAGTTCTAAACCTTGTTCTTGAAAAAAGATGACAGTTTAAAGGCAGCATTAAAAAAAAACAAAACTTAAAAAAAAAAAAAAAAATCTGACTGTTCAGACTGTCCTTGTCCCACTGTCTAGCCCCCCCTATATCGGGATACATGCTCCCGGAGTTTCCTACAACAGTGCTCTTCTGAGCCACACCGCCCTGGAAACTCTTTAGCAACACCAAGTAAAATGCTGGCATTTTCCCATGCTTCTAATTTTAGACCTTGCCACTCAAGCAAAAGCACTGAAGTAAAAAAATGCCAGGAGTTTCACTGGAATCTAGTCATCCACTCAAAAATACTTAAATATCAATCATTTATATGAAAAACAGACAACTGTATTGTTCATGTTTTAAAACAGCATATGCTTCGTAAGTTACAAAACACACTATTTAAAATCACTTGCAATTAGCTAATAAGATGAGTGATTTTTCCCTGTGGACTTTCAAACCCTCCGCTTACCATTACAGTATCCCTTCCTTTCAATTTTGGCACTCAGCGAGACGGGACCAGAAGTGAAAAACCAACAGCCGACCATTTTCTCTTGGGTTTTCAATACAGGGGTCTTGAAAATTGCAAATAATAACATGACTTTAATTAAACCAGCAGAAAATTCACAGAACTTAAAATCATGTCATTCTTTATTAAATAATTGTAAAGAAAGGTCTTCTAAAACACACACCAATACTTTTATCCTCATGTGACAGACTAGGCAAAATACTTACTAAAACACAAAGCATTAAGAAAAATCATTCTCTTTTTAGGAGGACTCAGGTGAACTCTCAGACTCAAGATAGGTGACACCATCCTGGTTTACCCTGTGAGTCATTATGTTTCTGGGAAATGATCTAACATCCCTTAGAGTAGTAATCAAAAACAGTCTTCACTACTAACATGACAAAGATACTTGTACTTTCCTTTTTAAAAATTTTTAATGTTTACTTTTGAGAGAGGGAGAGACAGTGTGCGAGTGGGGCAGGGGCAGTGAGAGGGAGACACAGAATCTGAAGCAGGCTCCAGGCTCTGAGCTGTCAGCACAGAGCCTGTCGTGGGGCTCGAACTCATGAACCATGAGATCATATCCTGAGCCGAAGTCGGATGCTCAACTGGCTGAACCACCCAGGCGCCCCGATACTCTTTCTTTTAGAAACCTTGCATGTATACTAGGGGAAAGGAGAAACGGTATAAAAATCAATGATCAGAACGTTGTATTTGTTTTGGCATCGAAAATGCAGAACAAGCAAACAGCCTTTCTCCTGAATTCAGAAATGCATTAGTAGGCGGAAATTTCAAGTGCCCTTAACTTTGAATGTTTTTGGGTTTAGTGTGATGGCAGCAAAGTAAATGCACTGTCCTGGATGTGCAAGGTTACTGAACATACCGGCCTGCTCTCTATTCTACGGCATCAAGAGAAATGACCCAAGATTTAAGATGCTTGGTTTGAAAGACGCACTAACCAAAAGCTCACTGTAAAACCCAAAGCTGTAATATTTTTTACTTATAAAAAGAATATCGACGGATTACTAGTTTCTCTTCTTTGGCAAAAAATAAAATCTCTTTACATCATTTGCCACACGGTCCCATGAATAGTTTAGAAGTAGCTAAGTTTTCAATTCCAAATAATTTTTAAAAATACAAGACAGTATTATCGATTTGCAAAAACAAAACAAAACAAAACAGGCGATCAGTGGATGGATGGTAAATTACAGCTGTAATGAGTTATCCCAGGTCAGCTGGATAGGATTGTTCTACGACTTTGGCCACAAGGGGCCAAGCAACCAGGGCATAACCATTATATTTTCACATTCTACAAGTGTACAAACAGGAAAGTGTATTCCACTTTCATATGAAAATAGAGTAAAACACCTTTTCAACTCCTGGGTTTTTTTTTCCCCCCCTTTCAAAACACTGGCCAGAAAAAGAAATCCCTAATATTAATCATACATGTTTGGAACATCAGTATCATGATGGGAAGTTTAAATTATCCCAGTATTTTCTAGGAAGTATAAAAAAAATCATTCATTCATATTTAAATGAAGACCACTAGCTCCTCATAGCTATCATGCAAGTACAAGGTATAATTTTATATTATTTTGATAATATGGGTTTAGATAAAAGAATCTAGCTCATTAGCTCCCATCTTGCCTAGTCTGTTGTTACTTATGGCCTAATCTTTCTTATCAGCCTACAGTATTTCTGGTGATTATTAGAAGTTCAATGCTTTAATGTGGCCAAATCTGTCATAAGGAAATGATAAGTGAAAGGCTCCCCACAGCAGCTGCGTGCACTTACTTAATGGTAGAAAATGGCATGCAAAATGGAAAGATACATAGCATAATGGCCTGAGCTTCAATAACAGGCTGAGCATGATTAATACTCTTCCATAATTACTGTTCCTCAACCTGCTATTATTGAAGAGTTTAGAATACCACAGCCCTGTGAATGTGGCCGCTCTGGTAAAAGTAACCACTCTCTGCGTGTGCATTATTATTATTAAGCCTTATTAATGCATTTCAAGCCTGTATAACTTTTTGGCAGAAGAAGCCCCGAACAACGGAGACATAATCAATAGTATTAACACACACAAATTGTAATTTGCCCGGCCTGGAATCACACATTTATAGTGAACGCCCGTGGGTTACAAGATCGTATCAGAAAGGGACAGGACAGAAGACCACTAAACTGGCTTCACGTACATAGCGCAACTTGAAAGGAAGGATGAACAGAAGAAGGAAGGACTTACTAATAATGCTGGTGTGTTGACATCGATGTGACTAATAACCTGGAGTTCCCGCTTCACGCTCTGATCAGGTACCTTGGGTCGTTCCAAAACGGCTCTCACGCAGTACTGAATGCTTCCATATTTCCCGCTGAATGAGGTCACTAAAGGTCTGAAACAAACCAAAGTAGAAGTTCACCTTTTGGTTAGACACAACTGGAAAAAACCCTGAAAATGTTGATTTTGGCTTAAGAAAAGAAAAAAGAAAAGGGTGTGAACAGGGTAAGTCTATCCAGGGGCCATGCACGATAGACGGATGTAGCGGAGTGTCAGAAGGTGCTGGGTGGGCACCCACAGGTCTGGAGGGGCAGGTTGCAGGGAAAGAGAATCACGGAGATAATAGGGTTTCACTTACTCAGATGGAAGCTGAAACCTAAATGGAAATTCATGTTTTCCAGGCTGCAATAAGATGATGCCTTCGCCTAAAAAAGAAAATACATTTGAACTAAGATTAATATTAGATCAAGAATTTTCAAAACATAAATCGTGTTTTTTTTAAAGGAGGTTTTCCTGGCTGTAACGTTCAGTGTACTCCATAAAGTACATTAAACTGAGATTTAGAAAATTGAAATTTGAATCAGTCTACTAATTTTAACCAATTTCAATGTATGTATATGTGTGTGTGTGTATGTGTGTGTGTGTATATATATATATATATATATATATATATATATGTCTTCTATCTTTCAAGAGAACAATCACACAAGTAACCACCATAAAGTGTCAGAGCCCAGAGTTCCCATATACATATATATGTGAACACATGGGCATGCATGTACGTGTATACA
This sequence comes from Proteles cristata cristata, assembly GCA_017311185.1. Classification (NCBI taxonomy): domain Eukaryota; kingdom Metazoa; phylum Chordata; class Mammalia; order Carnivora; family Hyaenidae; genus Proteles; species Proteles cristata. The sequence continues at coordinate 634,117 of JAESUZ010004648.1, read as the reverse complement.
TATATATACACACGTTTACCCTACTCATAAAGTAGCACAAATATACTACCATAATATTAGTACTAACATACACCAATACTATGATGCTAACATTATAGTATACCATTATGCTAACATGAGATAGCAATATTAAATTGGATTTAAAACTGGTTTAGCAAAAAATACATCTATTTATTTTGGACATGCAATAAAAATCAGATTCTGTATCCCTTGGGCAAAAACGGAAAAAGAAGGTGAAAACTTTCCTTGGAAAATTATGAATATTGAGTATATGAAGCAGCCAAACCAACAGGACAACTTATTAGGTAAGAGCCCTGCATTCACACCTAAGCTCTGCTGATTAGCAGGTGGCTAGTTTAAGTTCACGGGCTCCGCCAAGCACTAGTATGCCTCCTTTCTCCTGCTCTGGGCCTGGGTCGGCCAGCTCCACCGAACCTCACACAGAGGCCTTTCCCTGCTTGTCAGAAGGCCAAGTCGCAGGGTGGATGGACCCTGCGAGGCCAGAGGCTCTGCTGGAGCTCCGCTGAACACACAGTCTGCGTCCCTCGCGTCCAAAGCCAACTCCGGGGCTGTGATGTGGTCAGACAGCTCTGCAGAGATCTTTATAAACTTTCCCTTCCTTTTATGCTCATCCGTTCAAATTGAGGACTAAATTCCCTCATCAAGAGTGGCCTGATTAAGACAAAGAAAGGGATGAGAGGAGAACTCTCTCTGAGATTTGCCTGTCAGCTGATACTCAAAACAGAGATTTCTACTGTATCCATTTATTTAAAAAAAGAATTGAAGGGCTAGTGAAATGGATTTTTTCCCCCACTTACTTACTAAAAACAATCCAGTTAACATTTCAACCTGGTCTTTTCAGAAAGCAGGAATGCATTATTGGCCCATTTAGTCTTCTAATCTGTCCCGTTTTCAGTGTGAAATGTATGAGGGGCAAAATAAGTATAGTATTTTCCACAGAAAGTCATTCACATAGACATACTACACCGAGTGGGTGACTTGGAGGCAGAGTGAACGAGTGACAGGAACGTGAGTCTATGTTAAAACAGCAGTGACTGAGATAGTCCCCAAGGCTCAGGTGTGCCCAGAGACACAGCAGTGCTCCAGCACCAGATGCTAGGGAGGCCTCTCCAATTCACTGCTATCGAATAATAAAAGACTCAAGACAATCCCAGTGCTCGGGACAGAGGTAGACTACAGTCCAGGTGCATCAGCATTACATTACTGGATATGATGATTCCAGTGCTTTGCAATGTTTACAAATGTAGATTTCAGGAGTTCAAAATGTATAGCGCTTAGATGTCAGGAGCTATGGACACACAGATGAGTAACAGCACTGTCACACAGACCAGGGGAGGAAAGTAGGCCACAGACACACGCACCCAAGTAGTGACCACACAGTGGCGGAAACTGGAGAGGGATGATGCCTGCCCCGGACCTGAGGGTTGGCGCAGACATGAACAGGACAGGGTTTTAGATGAAGGAACAGCAGGAGGCAGAGCACAATGGGCATGTGTGGAGAAGAGGGTTACCCTGGATATTCAGAGAGGTTAAGAGATAAAGTTCTCTCATCACAGACAAAACAAATCCACACAGGAACTTTAACATTTAAAATGAAGACTCTCAATCACCTCCATGCATAAACAGGAACAAAAATCGAGAGGGCTGATAAACATAGGTATTAGTATTTGGAATCAAATCTTAGTTTTCTTCCTTCCTTCCCCCCCCCCCTCATTAAAGAGGTTTACAAGCTGAATCATGTGCCCATTTATGCTTCAGTTCCCTTGGCCCATTACACCTGCCTCATGCAGTAAAGACTACAATTTCACAGAGAGGTGTTCCCTTCACCAATGGTCTTACAGCCCAACTAGCCTCCTAATTCAGGGCCCCCAGGAGCCATGGGAGCTAGAGTATCACCACAGAGTCAGAAGGTTCAGGAAGGATGAGGGACTCCCACAAGGACATACTGCTGGTGGGTGACCAACTCAAACCACCTCCCTGGTCTGTCTGGTCTTTCTACCACAATTCCTCAATTAAAAACAAAAAATAAGAGTATCGATCACAATGGCAGTTAGATCAGTTAGATTTAACAATGCCACACAATTATCTGAAAATAGATCTCAGAGACACATTTCTCCCCAATCCAGATTTCTAAAAACATCTCTTCAGGTGATTGGAATTCACCTAGGTTTTGGAATTGAATGACCCTGAGAATCTATGACTCTGTAACGTTGCTAACCACTTCCAAGCTACAGATGTTGGGATTTTTGTTTTTGTTTTTTTTCTTTTTCTCAATGAGATCACCTTAAAGAGACTATGATTTTAGGGGTACCTGCCTGGCTCAGTTGGTGGGGCAACTGACACTTGATCTCAGGGTTGGGAGTTCAAGCCTCACATTGGGCATGGAGCCTACTAATAAAACCAACAAAACAGATTATTATTTTTATTTTTTTAATTTTAAAATATTTCTTTTTGAGAGGGAGAGAGAGAAAGAGAGAAAATGAGTGGGGGAGGGACAGAGAGAAAGAGAAGGGGGAACAGAGGATCTCAAGTGGGCTCTGTGTGTGGGGCTTGAATTCAGGAACTGTGAGATCATGACCTGAGAAGAAGTTGGACACTTGACAGACTGAGCCACCCAGGCACCCAACAGATTATGATTTTTAAATAAAACTTATTTTTTGCCAATATTTGTTATGCTACCTTTCGAAAGAAGTGAAAAATGTTTCAGGTTGTCTAGGCTTAGACATTCTATTCCACCAGAATGAAAAAGCAACATCTAACTCGTGACTCAAAACACTGTTAGACCAGATTTCACCAAAGCAATTCTTGGAGCTATTTCCAGGTCCAAGTGCTATTAATGTTATTATCCATTTACTCAGTAGTTATGGGCCAAAGATATAGAGGGTCCAAAGTCCTGGGCAAAAACCACTTTACTTCTCTCTTCATGACCCTTGCCTCTAGTCAGCCATCTTGAAAATCTGTACTGTCTCTGACCACTGGGGGAGGCGTGTGTGGGCAGAGCCTGGAAACCATACTGAGAGGGTCACCAACACGATGCACTTGTGAATCCAAAAAAAGCCTTTGGTTCCAAATATATTTTTTCCTCACTAAAATACTTGGGGTCACTGGGTTCTCATATGCTTTGAGGATTTAACTGAGAACAGTCTACTTCTCCATAGCAGGACAAGGCAAACTGCACATACTACTGACTTTGTAGAAGACACCACAAGGGTCAAAACAGTGATGTACTGCACTTGACTCTTCAAGGGAGGAGAGTTTATACCATCCGCTATGCATAAGCTGAAGCTGATAAAAGCATAAAAGTGAAATAGTGTAAAGTAGCTTCCACCAACTGCATGAAGACCAAGGTTCACTGTTGCTAGTAGTTTCATGATTAAGAAAAGCAACTTTTGCATATTTATTATAATTATATAAACTGACATTTATATATACTATATAGATAGATGGAACAGATAGGGAGCGGGTTCCCGCTTCTGGAAAAAACTAGATATTAACTGGACTTCACAAGAGTGGACAAGAAAGGTAATTCTTCCTCCAGAAGCTCTTACAATGCCCAGATCCCAATGTCTCTAAAGGTGGCCTTTAAGGATGGGGGTGGGGGCTGAGGGGGGGAGGGGGAAGGGATGTTGCAAAGAAGACAAAAAGAAGCAAAGAATAAAAGACAAAGAATATAGAGAGGAGAACTCTTAAGTTACCCTGCTCCCAGATGAGGGAAACTAAGTATGATGCTCAGGAAACACTTCCTCTGAATTCCTACAGCTCGAGAACTACTTCCCTCTTCCCAAGACAGGTTTTGCTAATTCATCATGAACCGAGAACGAGCGTCTCCGTCCAGAACGAGAAGAAGGGGACGCCCAGAAAACAGTGGGCACCCCAGCATGGCCCCTCAAAGACGGATTCCGCCCCCCATTCCTCAGGCCAGAAGGGGCAGGACCTAGATCCCCAGAACCTCGATTTCTGACTGCTCATCACCGGTTCCCATGGCAACGGTTCACTCCAGGGACGGTCCTGGAAGGTCCCAGGACGCTGGGCGCCGGTCAGGCCCAGGCGAGCCGAAGGCGAGGCGCCAGGTAGAGGTGCGCACCCCCCAGGCGAGATCGCCCCGGTGCTTTGAAGTGGGGGGCACGGGCATTGTTACCTGCCCGTCACCAGCTACCCAAGTGAGGCTCCAGCCACCAGGTGGGCGGACCCCAGCCGCGGATCCCACCCCCGCCCCATGGCTGGTGGGCTTCCGCCGGCGCGCGCCCCCCTGGTTCCTGGCAGCCCCTCTGCGGAGCCTCCCGTGGCCCGGCGGGGACTCCGGGGTCGTCGCCCTCGCTCACCGGCCGGGGGCTCGCGCAGGTTCAGGCGCACGTTCAGGTACTCCACCTCCGACGCGGCGGCGGGGGCGGCGGCGCCGGGGCTCGGGCCCCAGGCGGCAGTGGCTCGGCCGTGGGCCTCCAGGCGCAGCGCGCGCAGGGCCACCGGCTCGGCTGCCTCCAGCAGCACGTGTCCCGCTACCGTCTCGCCGCTCGAATAGCAGCCTTTGCGCTCATCCTCGAACACCAGACCCAGGCTCTTCACGCGGCCCTCGGAGCCCAGGGCTGCCGCAGACCCTGCCTCGCCTCCCATCCCGCCGGGCGATGCGGCCGCGCCAGGGAGGTCGGCAGCTGTCCGAAGCCGGCGTGGCGAGCAGAGCGGCGCCGCTGTCACGGGCGCCCGCCGCACGCCTAGGGCCCCGCGGCCGCTGTGCGGTACCCGGTGGAGCCCTAGCGCGCCGTGGGGCCTGTCGCTTTAACAAACCCAGGTGGGACTGGTAAAGGGCTGGGACAGCCCACCCCCGGCGCGCGCCCATAGGCCGACTGTGAGCGCCGCCTGGTGCCGATTGGTTGTAAACGGCTACCGAGTCATTTCATAGGCTCTCCCACGCACCGGATGGCGCAGGTAGGCCGTGCGTGATCAAGCAGTGGTGACCAATCGGGATACGCAGGCGTACACGTGCACAGGCCGCTTATTGGCTGGAGCAGGGCACAGTCCTGGGGCACTGACCAATGGTAAGGCGGTGCGCCCATGTGGACAGATAGTGGGAAACAATATTTGTTAGGGAGGGGGCGGAACCGGGAATCTCCGGCTTGCGGAGAGTCAGCCGTTCCCATGGTTACGAACGGGGGCGGGGTTTCTGGCTGTGTGGGGAGTGTTTGCAGAAGTCTCAGGGTTCATTCTAGGATATGAAGTTTCGGCCGCAACTGCCTTGTATTTATGATTTAATCAGGATTTAATACTCGTGGGGGGAAATATATGCCCTGGAAAATGTAACTCAACGATAACTTTCTTGTGACCTTTGGGGGGCGGCTGCCTGGAAGCTTTAATGGGTAACTTGGCAACTACTAACCTCCAGGTTTTCGACCCCCGCCTCTCCTGGGTTTCGGAATTCACAGACTGAGAAAAAACCTAGACTGGAAGAATGAAGGCTGTAGAACGATGGCTGTGATTCTCAACCTCTTACAGACCCTAAGGAGTTCTTCTGGGCTCACGACCTTTCCAAGCTGGGAATAGCCAAAACAGTGATTCTTCCTGCTATAAGTAAGATTATGAATCAGGTTGTTTCTAAACAATATATGCTACCCAGGTTTCTGCTCCACCCGAAAGGATTTCGTGACCTCCGTGTCATAGTCCAGAAAATTTCCAGTTGCTTTGATGACTTGTTCTCCACACCTACGGCTCCTTTCGCCTGTCCTCGTTTCATTTTGTTCTTACTCAATTCCTTCTCTATTCTCTCTCTCTCTGTCTCGTCTCTCTGTCTCTCTTTCTTTCTCTTTTTACCATCTAGCATAGCTGATGCTATCTGGCCATTTACTAACCCATTTAAGTTCTTCCCTTATTAAATTTCCAAGTTTGTGAGCTGTTATCACAGATTGATCTCGTATTGAGATTTAGAATTTTTTTAAATGTTTTTTAAATTTATTTCTAGGAGAGAGAGAGAGAGACAGCGTGAGCAGGGGAGGGTCAGAGAGAGAGGGAGTCACAGACTCTGAAACAGGCTCCAGGCTCTGAGCCGGCAGTCAGCACAGAGCCCGACGCGGGGCTCGAACCCACGAACCGGGAGATCACGACCTAAGCGAAAGTCGGACGCTTAACCTACCAAGCCACCCAGGCGCCCCTCTCGTATTGAGATTTAAAACCTTTCCTGAAGTAGCTCTTCCTTCCTCCCTCCCTCCCTTTCTCTCCCTTTCCTTCCTCCCTTCCTTCCTCCTTTTTCTTTCTTAATTTCTTTTCTTTTTCTTTTTCTCTCTCCCTCCTTTTTCCTTTCTTTCCTTTTCCTTTTATTTTCTTTCTTCCCTCTTTCTGTCTCTCCTTTTCTTCCTTCCTTTCTTCCAAAAGAAAAGTTGCTTTACTGCTTTCTTTGAGTTTAAGTTATTTATACGGAACTTTACTAAGGCTTTACAATTTCAAAGTGTCTTTATCTCTTCTCAAAGAAATCAGGAAAGGCCACAAATCTCTGTATAAAGTTATGAAATAGCTATTATTTTCTGATCATTTTATCTAGAAGAGTCCCCAACATGCTATTATTTGGGCACTTTTCTTTATAACACAACCTGCGCTTATATATTTATTTGCATATTGTTTATCACCCCTGTTTAAAGCACAGAACTTATTCTCCTTATTGTTGTACCTCTAGCACCTAACAGAGTTTAGGACACAATCAGTACTCAATAAATGTTTGTTGACTTGATTGAATAAATGAATCCTAACTCATACAGTATTATTTGGCTCTTCAATAAGTGTAAAGTACTCTATCTCTTACTCTCGTCTATCTTCATTCCCTCTAGGCAGATATTCTCCATCTCTCTCCCTTCCAAATTAAGAGGCTGAGAAAGGAGGAAAGGATAATGGCCTGAATAGTTCTCAAAAGGCAGAGCTACATGTATGACATTCTGTGCTGAGGCTGCCTTTACTCATTTGACAGCTAATAAAACTTTGAGTACAGGTAGCAGAATGCATGGCCAAACATTGACTTAAACAATAGGTGTATTTCTTGTGTACTTGACCAGAAGTCCAGTAGCAGGTGCTCTCAAGGTTGGTTCATCAGACCCCTCTTATCTTCCTCCACTGCCATCTTCATCTCCCTCCCTGGTGGCAGTGGTTACCACAGATAGTAATGTATTTGGTGACCCACCTCATTCACAGATAAAATTTCATTTTTGTTGTGCATACATTATTATGACCACTCAAATTTGGCTAACATTAATATAGCAGCATATAGCATATTAAAAAATAAAACATCCAATTTGATAGTCCCTGTCATTTAATTTGTGTGTTTAGACCATTTACATGCAATGTAATCTTTGATATGGTTGATTTTTTAGATGTATCATCTTATTATTTTCTTGATTTGTGCCTCCCTGGTGGCATGTATGTTTCTCTGTTCCCCCTTTCCTTCTTTCTTTTTAATTATTTGAATGTCTTTTAGTAATCCATTTAAATTTATCTATCAATTTTCAGACACTTTGTAGTATTTTTTAAGCAGTTTCTCTAGGGATTATCATGCCTCTTTATGTCATAGTTGGCATGTATATTACATCCACATATATTGATAACTCTACTAGACTATGTTTAAATTTTTGCTTCAGATAATTATATATATTTTAAACAATGCAAGACAAAAACAGTCTATTACAATTACCCATATTTATCATTTCTGTTGCTCTTTCTTTATTCTGAAGTTCTAAATTCCCTAAGAAATTCTAAGTTCAGGAATTTTCTTTAGCATTTGTTTTAGAGAAGGCTTGTTAGGAATGAATTCTTTTAGTTTTCCTTCTTCTGAGAATGTTTTCATTTTGACATCATTATGGAAGGACGTGCATGCTGCATATTTAGTCCTGAGTTGGAAGTTCTTTTTGTATTTTACAGATGTGATCCCATTGTCTTCTGAGAACTTTGGTTTCTAATGAGAAACCAAACAGTTGTTCAAATTGTTGTTCCTGTATATATAATGGGTTATTATTTTTCTTCTGCTTTCAATATTTTTTCCTTATCTTTAGTTTTCATAAATTTGATGAGTTAGTTTCCTTTGAGTTTATTTTGTTTGGAGTTCTTACAGGTGTATATTTATGTCTTGAACTAAATTTATGTTTTCTGCCATATGCCTTCAGATTTTTTCCACACTAATCTCTTTCTTCCTTCCTTTTGGGACTTATATATTATGAATACTAGATCTTTTTGATACTGTCCCATGGGACCTTGAGACTCTTGAGTTTCTCACTTTTTTCCCCCTCTCTCTTATAGAAATTGGGTAAATTCTATTGATCTGTTTGCAAGTTCACTGACTCTTTGTCACCTTCATTGTATTTTTGAGATCATCCAATGATTTTTTATTTCAGATATCATATTTTTCAGTTCTAAAATTCTCATTTAAAAATAGTTTCTGTTTCTATGAAAAGAACATCCATCTTTCCATTCATAATGAGTGTCTGCCTTTATCTCCTTGAGCATGACTATAATAGTTGTTTAAAGATCTTTGAAAAAGATTGATAGCTGGGTAATCTTGAGTTTGACGTCTGATTATCTACTCCCTTGAGAATCAGTCACAGTTTCCAGTTTTCTGTATGTTTAGGAATTTTAGATTATATCTTAAATATTTTGAATATTATGTTACATTAAAATCCTCTGGAGAATGTCAACTATTTTCATTTAATGGATACTGGACTCAGGTGTGTTCATACTGTTGTGGACTCACCTTATGTGAGCAGAGTTTCCAATGTCAGGTAATTTCTCAAATCCTTTGCTCTCCAGCCATGGGTCTTATCTGCACATGAGCAGCTCAGAATGAGCTCAGAACTTGTGTCCATTCACACACAGAATTAAGGGATACTCTTCTCCATTTCTTCCCTCTTCATCATTTATCCCATTTTCTATGGCTTCTAGGGACCCCTTTCCTCTGTGTAGAAATTTACTGTTTCTCTGAAAGTGTTAGCTGCACACGCTGCTGAGTAGTTTTGTGCAACTGGAATTACCCTCAAGGCAAAACAGTGAAGGGGATAAAGAGAAAAAAAATACAGGGATCTCCCTAAACTCTAGACCTCAGGGTCCTCTTTTCACATTTTCTCTAGCCAGAAAGCCAAATTTTCTCCTTGAGTTTTAGGTGGCATCAGTATGACTACCTCCTTGCAGCCCCAAGACCAGAGCTTGCTCTTGGGGCAGAGCAGAAGAAAATAGAAAAAAGAAACAAATCTATATGAGTCCATACCGACATAAGTAAATGATTACATAAATAAATAAATGGAGGAGAAAAGACAAATCTTCCTTATAGAAGAATTCCCAGTAAGTGATATAGATTCTTTTCTCCTCTTTCTCTCCTTGACTTTGCACCAGACTTAGCGATTTGTCTCCAACCCAGCAAACACTGTTTTAGCCAGATTGACATCATTAGCTATAAATTATGTTGATAGCATGCACCTTTGATAGGATATCCTTAAACAGCACATCACTTCCTTTGATATTTTTATCGTAACCAATAACTCCAATCTCAGCATGAGCAAAAGATCAGCACGCTCAGTTTGAGGAGCATTTTCCAAAAACACCTGATAAGTACTGCTCAGAACTCTCAAGAAAAGACTGAGAAACTTTCAGACATGAGACGAAATGCAATGTGTTTCCCTGGATTCCATCTTGGGACAGAAAAAGGACATTAGTGGAAAAACCAGTGAATCCAAATAAAGCCTGGAGTTTAGTGATAATAATGGACAGGTAATGATAAATGGTAACCGTACCAATTAAGTTTCTTAGTTTTAAAAAATGGATCATAGTAATGTAAGACATTAACAAGGACCAAGTTCAGACCCAAGGTATTCTATGTTCCCAGCAGTGCCCTTTATTATCATGGTTAAAGGAAAAAGGGAAAGGAAGGGAGGGGAGAAGGATGGGAGAAAAAGGAAGAACAGATGTAAGAGGAAAGAACAGATGTTCACCATGCCCAGTTTGGGGTCTCTACCATCAGTTTACTTGCTATTGACACTGTGCCCCTCTCTGTGTTAGCACTACCTTCCCAGAAATGGGAGTACTGTGCTGGAGCACCTTTCTATCCATAGGCCTAAAGTGATTTTCCATCTTCTTCCAAAAATGATTTGTGGCAGCTGCAGAGGAAATAATGGAGATGAGCTTTTTGTTTTTCTTTAACTCGAAGGAGAGTTTGAAGAAGAAAGCATATGTGAGAAAAGATAACTGAGGACAAGAAACAAAAGCAAACAAAATACAACCAAAAGAAGAAATATTGTGGACAAATTTGTTTGATGCTCCCATTTGATGGAGAGGTAGGAGTTCATAGATATAAGAACACAGTACTCTTTTGCTAAAGATATCTTATTCTAAATAGCAGAAACGTCTGCCTTCTTCCTGCATGGCTCGCACATGCATACTGCAGTTGAACTGTGACAGCAGCAGAAGAAGCACATCAAGGAAGTGTTCCCTGAGAATGAACTGCTAGTATATTACAGTTCCATTACTGAAACTGACAGGCAAACATGAAACCAAGACACACACGATAAGTAACAATCAAGGATCTTAAATAAATATGATTAAATCTACACTGAATGCAGAATTGATGGGAAGAACTGGTCTGTGACCAAACATCATTTGCTCTACATAATTGTCCTTTACCACCCTGTTGCCCCACAAGTGTCTGCTCTGATGGAAATCACCATTTGGTAACTCACTGAGTTACCACATGCCACAAAACACCTTCTTGCAAATATTTGGGAGCTCATGAAGAATTCCAATTGAGTTAAATAAGAAAATGAATAGAGATCATAAGGCTTTATTATACTGTAAATTATAAAAACTTAAAAATCGCTTTATGAATCAAGACTGTTTCCCAGTGGACTCAAGCAGAGCATGTGAGTGGAGGAGAGCCCCGTGCTCCTATTTGGTCCAGTTCAGACCCTTCTCTGGTCTGAAGCCCCACCCACCTGTTCCCAGCTTAGTATTTACATTTGCAAGCCTCTGTAGCATTTATGTAGCTTTATATGTTTGTTTTACACACGTACGCACAAACACATAAAATCATACTCTAGTTATGGGCTCTCCTCCTGGGTTTTCTACTCTTCAAAGTATGCTGAAGCCTGTTTTATCAGGACATAAAGGTCTGCCTCATAGCTTTTATGCATAACATACGATTTCATGGTGTGACTGCACCATTGTTTGTATAATCATAGCCCACTAATAGGCATTTATGTTCCTTCATATTTGGAGCTATTAGTAATAGTTTTACTATTTTATGTAAGTCTCTGCATAATTATGTCCCCTAGGAAAGAAGCCCTAAGTGTGATTGCTGGGCCAAAGGATATGTCGCTTTTAAGTTAAATAGATACTGCCAAATTGCCCTCCAAAAAGATGATACCTTCATCATCCATGCGTGGGATCACTTTTATCTGGCCAACATTGGATAAAGCCAGCCTAAAATTGTTGCCTATCAGTTGGGTGGAAAGTAGTATTTCATTGGGGTTTAAATGTACCTTTTTATGAATATGAGTGAGATTGAACATTTTCATAAGGCAAGTCATTCTATAAAATGGTACTTCATCTTTCTTGCTCTTTTGAGGGTCTTCCCTGTACCATGATTATGAAGACTTTACCTGTATTTTCTGCTTTTGTTACTTTTTTTTTTTTTTTTTTTTTTTACCTTAAGCTCTTTATATTGGAGTATCTTGTGAAGAAAAGTCTTTAGTCATTTTTTCCCTCAAAGAAGATAGCTAATTTCTCCAGCATCATTTATTGTAATTTATTTATTTCCTTTTTCTACTATATGGAATATTCATTTTTATCACCTGATGAATTGACATAACTTCAGTCTCTTTTTAAAAAATTATTTATTTGTATTGTATTGTTTTCTGTTCCTACACCAAAACATTTTTGTTTATTTCAGGTTTTTCTATAGTAAGTTTTGATAACTAGCAAGTGTAGTAAATGTCACCTAATTTCTATCCTTTATTCATTATATTTTGGCTTAAAATATTTTTTAAGTTTATTTATTGTGAGAGAGAGAGAGAGAGCATGCACATGCTAGTGGGGTTAAGGGGCAGAGAGAGAGATGAGAGAGAATTCCGAGCAGGCTCTGCATACTCTGTCATGCAAAGCCCCAGGTGGGGCTTGAACTCACGAACCATGAGATCATGACCTGAGCCGAAATCAAGAGTCAGATGCTTAACTGACTAAGCCACCCAATTGCCCCTATTTTGGCTATTTTTTACACATTTTATCTTCCTGGAGAAATTTTAGGACTAACTTGTCAATTTTAGGACTAAAATTGTCCATTTTTTCATCAAAAAACCCGGACATTTGATTGGAATAACATTGGGAAGAGATTGCATTTATCGGTTAAGTTGTAAAGGATTAGCATTTATAAATATTAAGTTTTCACATCCAAGAGCTTATCTGTTCTTCAATAAAATTTTATCTCTTCCTATGGGTCTCTCCTATTTCTGATGAGGTTTATTTTATGTATTTTCCCTGCTTTTTTGCCATAAGTGGGATTTTTTTCTTCCTCCTGGACATTTTCAGATTGGTTCCTGCTAGTCTATAGAAAGTTGACTGTTTGCACCTTCTCTCCTGCACCTCAGTGCTCAGTGGGCTCCCTCCATCTATTAGATTACAGAGCTTATGAAGCCTTCTGAGTTTTTTTCAAGGGTTGCGTTGGTCACAGGAAAATGGGGTAAATAAGGCATAATGGTATAAAAATGATAAATTCTTTTACATATTCCAAGTGTCAACTTCCCCGTGTCCTTTGGACTACATGGGGTTCCAAGGGAACACAGTATTGGGCGAGGCAGGGAAGCCTTCCAGCTCCTCATGCTGCATGTCAAGATGGCGGTCCCCTTGGCCTTTGGCATTGGCTCTACGGCTCCACACTGTTGAGTGGGGCTTCTTGTGTGATGGACATTTGGAGGCATGTGGAGAGCAGATCTCTGCCTTATGTGAAGGCCACAGGGGCAGAGAAAGGACTAGGGGGTTTAGTTCTTAAGTTCAAACCTTACTACTAGCACTTGCTCTATAAAAATGAGGAAGGGACTCAGTTCTATGGGCTTTATATGTTAATGCCTTCCTTGCTGTATGTCTCTCATGTTAAATGGAGCATTCCAGGAAGGTGCATGGTATACAATAAGTGCTCAGTAAATGGTGGCTCTCGTTGTTCGTAAGATGATGGCGGTGGAGATGGGCTTTGAGTCTGACAGGCCTGATTTTGAGCCCTGGCTCTGCCACTTCCTGGTGGCATGACCACGGGCAATCTATTTGGATTTCTTAAGTTCCAGTTTTCCCAGAGTTGATCTTGTCACAATTTAAGGATTCAGTGAGAAGATGCATGTGTTAGTTCTCTGTGAACTGCCATAGTTCACGTAACCGTAGCTAGTAATGTCATTTCTGTCATTTTTCCTTCTTTGGGCAAGAAAAAAAGTTCTTGTTGAGTGTTAAGAAGAATTGTATTTTATGAGCTCACATTAAAATCACATTTGGAAGTAGAATCTTTAAAAGGAGCTTCAAATATCACTTGTGTCCTGTGAAGAACTTTAGGGTTTTGAATGACTGGATTTGTGTTTGTTTTAACCATGTTCTCAACTGGGCCGTTTTCCATAAATACATGGAATAAGGATCCCAGGTAATGATCCAAACTATTCGCTCAAAACCTAATTTTGAACTTCTCTCACAAAGCTGAGCATTGGAGGACACTGCTTTTCAAAGGCATAATGAGGCCAGTTTACAACCTTGTACCTGGAGCCACACCATCATGGATTGCTTGGGGAAACAATAACATCTTGGCTCCATTGGGCCCAATCTACTTTCAGTCTCGTTAGCAGAGTCGAAACAATCCATTTCATTTATTCATTGAGCTTAGGCTAGTTCAAGGATCATAAATAGAGAAAACAATTGATTATCACAAATTTTGAGTTGGAGTCAGAAGTTCTTTAAAACTGGGACACAGTGCATTGTGGTGAGAGACCTAACATTTCACGGAAGGAGAACTCTTCCAGGTGCTGTTTTTAGTGATTCTGCTTCCAAAGTGTGGCTGATTTACCCATTCTAGAGGACAGGGCAGATGCTAACCAGCCACCAAGATGTGGCCACCATGTACCTATGTGTCCTTGGAAAAAATGGGAGAGTGTTTTGTGAAGTGGCCATCAGAAGTAATAAATGTTTCTAAGGTGCCTGGGTGACTCAGTTGTTCGGGTGTCTGACTTCGGCCCCGGTCATGATCTCAGGGTTCATGGGTTGGAGCCCTGTGTGGAGCTCTGTGCTGACAGCTCAGAGCCTGGAGCCGGCTTCAGATTCTGTGTCTCCCTCTCTCTCTGCCCCTCCTCTGGTCACACTCAGGGTCTCTCTCAAGAATAAGTAAACATTAGAAATGATTTTTTAAAGAAGTAATGGATACTTCCAAGTAGAGCTTTAAGACTGTCAATTAGATAATTCATAAGATTTGTTACCAGTCCCCACAAGACTTAAATTTACTGTTCAGTGATTTTCAAAGAAGTAAGTTACTTTAAGCATTGACTGGAAAAATTCACCTCTTCAAACGCATATGGAAATGATACGCCCTTCTGGATGAGCCACTGACGTATAGGCAGGCAGCTTGGAGACTCTTGTTTAGTAAACACCAAGTGGCCCACCTGATTTTTCACACCCACAAGTGATAAAGGGCGCTGTGAGTGAGGTCAGAGGCATGTCCCCACCCCGAGAAAGACCTTTGTCCTTGATGGAGAGGTAGCAGAGGTGAAGATTCCCAGTTTATTGGCAGGAGTTTGTTAAGGGTTTTATTAGTGTTCCCACCCCCCCCATCCCCCCCACCCCCGCCACCCAAGGTTTCATGTTTAGGACACAGGATGGTATCCATGGGAAAGATATGAATAGAAGGCCTTCATCTCATGTTGCCCAGGCTTGGGCACACCTGCTTCCTGTCCAGAAAAGAAGCTGAAAGGGACAGGAGAAGGCAGAGTAGTGATCACCGCTTAGCCCAGACCCAGTTCAGGGCAGAAGGATCCCAGAGCAGTGGTTCTGAGCCTCGGACGCACTTTTAGAATCACCTGGAGAGCTTTAAGCAACACAGATGCCTGGGCTCCACTCTGATCAATTGAGTCCCAGCCTCTGATCTGGCCACTCACGTTTATTACGTGCTCTTTAGTTACTTTCCAGCCTAAATAGCACATCTGGAATGAGGATCATTCATTGTCTCAAAGAGGAGTTAGTTTTCATCGACCCCATCCCATGGAAAGCAACCTTATGTATTTAGACAATGGTCCTCTGAAGATTTAAAGTTATAGACTCAAAAATAAATAAACAAACAAACAAAAAGTAAGAAAATACATACATACATACCTACATACCTACATACATACGGTATGAAAGGGGTGAGTTCTTCACCTGAGATCCATGAGATCGCAGGGGTTTCTTAACCCCCTGATACTGTGTGCCAAGCTTTCAGCATATGTTGGTCTGTATATGCGAGGCATGGAGAGACCAGGAGAAAGCGTTCATGCCTCTCAGAGGCTTCCCCAAAGGAAGCCACAGATGGGTAATATTTTTGGAACCGTGGAGGGTAAAAGCACCTTCCAGAAAGTCATGCCCACACAAACACACACCACACACAATTTTGAAGAAAGAAAACCTACAGGTGGGAGGGTCCTGAGTGCTTCCCCAAACCTTCACTTTTCTCTCATTGCTCCTCAGTTTCTAACTGCCCCGGTGACCGGTTCCCGGTACCCGCAACTCTTCCCACCTAACAATTCTTGACCCCGAGAAAATAACCTTCCCTGAGCGAGTTCGATCTTCTCAAACTGCAAATGAAGAAGTAGGACAAATAATGAAGGAAATAATGGGTCACATGGAGAGTCTCTCTCTCTCTTTTTAAACAAACTTCAGATGGAGAGTCTTTTAATTCTTACTATGCTCATGCTCCAGATTTCTGTTCCACTTCCCATATATCTTAACTGGCTTTCACCCAACCCTCCATTTCCACTTGGCCGGGACCCTCTTACTTCTGGCTACATGGGAACGTTCTCATGAGCCAAAAGTCTCTGGCAGATCAGTAAGAAATGGTGATAGTTTTGAAAATGTGAGACATGCTTCGTGTCTTCGGCACCTTTCAACCTCAGTCTGTTTTCCAAGCAAAAATGGAAAATAGGTTTGAACTTACACGCTGCATCCTACCAGTTGACGAGGGATTCCTAGCGGAATTTCCAAAACTGAAATATCCATATGAATCCCACAGCTTTCTTGCTGAAGTGCAGATTCTGATTCCCTCTGAGAACCCCGTGTGAGTGAGTAGCAAGAGCCTCCAGGCTTCCGTTGAGAATGACTCTGAGGTTAGGACCCTTTGGCCATGTCTGCCAGAGGACCGGGGATCTGACACAGCTGATGACGCCTCCTGGTTCAGGTTATCAGCCCTGCTCCCACCTAGAACATTCTGTAGTTGCTGCAGATTCGCCATCCCAGTGGGGCTCTGTGCTTTCCCTTTCATTGCTGAGCTCATTCCTTCCTTTAGCTCAGGAAGATGGCAAGCAAGGAGCAGCTCACATTACGGCACTGCCTTCCGTCTGCCGGACAGCTGATTTTGGCAGCTCATTGCAAGCTCGCTCCCTTTGGCTGGTTGGATGGGTTTGGGGGAGATTCTGCTGCCCCACAGCCGTATAGTGTGACCAGAGCCCTGGCGCTCCATGAGCATCAATCTGCAGCCCCTCCAGCCGTCCCATTTCTTGCCCCCATCCAGGTACCCGTTTGTGTTGCCTGCTGGGAGTGGAGCCCAGGGCTGCAACCTAGATACGCTCTTGCCTTCCTTCTGAGCCCTGCTTCTGATGCTCCTGGTCCAGCCCAGACGGAACGGGAAGGGGAGATGCTGACTGCATGGGAACGCAGACACTGGGATACGACATCTTGCCCCATTTTCCCGGACGGTTGCCCCTGGGACCGGTGCCAATCCTGCAGCAACATTCGCTCTACTGCTTTGACTCGGTGAGTCAAATGTCCCTGGGTCTTGCTGTTCCAGCCCTGGAAGCTGCTGGCGTGTTAACTTATTGCTATTAATAGTAGTAGGAGTATTTAAAAAAAAAAAACAAAACCCAGTAACAATTAGCATTTATTGAGTGCTTCCTATGTTGTAAGCTCTGGACTAAGTATATCACATTTGTTGTAACACTTAATTATCAATAAAACCCTAGGAAGGTAGTTTCTCGTTTCTGGCACGGTTACCCCAATAAGGGAAACCGAGCCCCCGGAGGGTTGAGTAATGCGTGTCCAAGGTCATTCAGAGAGAAGGAGGCGGAGTGAGATTGGACCGAGGGCCGTGCTTCTAACCACGATGACACACTGCCTCCCCTGCCCAGGGCCAAGCTTGTCCCTGATTGACGACTGCTAGAACTTCAACCTAAAAAAAACCAAATGAACTAAAAAAAACCAAACAAACCCAAAAACCAAAAAAAAAAAACAAAACCAAAAACACAAAACAAACAAACAAAACCCCCGAAATGCTAATGAGTTTCTTTTAGAAGCTGCCGAACTTCATCTGATTCTGCAGCATCTGATTCTGCAACATTTGTGCTCTGGGCTTTGCATAAGCAAAGTTCTCTAAAGTTTGTGGGCATGCTTTCTGCATATAGATGACTGCTCACAGTTTAAATACCCGAGAAGGGATTTAATACCTTCTGTCGTCCCTGATCGGTATAGGGAATTAGTAAGGAAACATGACCAGCAGTCAATGGAAATCATTAAGTGCTTCACGCCCAGAGTGGTTGTAAAATTGTGCTTGCAGCCGATGAGCTAATAGAACAGCGGCCCGAAGCCGCCATATGTCAAGGGAAGGCAGGAGCCATGAGACAGTTGCCTTCATAGCCTGAATACGAATATTTAGTCCAGTTGCCAAAAACTTTGGCCTCTCCTGGCACACGATGGCCCTGGCATCCAGCAGGACTGCCACATGGAAAAGCTGCCCGACGATTCAGCCTTTGCAGAAAATAACATTCCAGAATAGTTTCTATAGCATTAGTTGCTACTGCTTTGCATTTGTATTACATGTGTCCTCAAAGCCATTTCAAGAGTTCTTAAAAGCATTTTCTGAATGCTGTAGTCCTCTGGGGGGCTCCCAGTGCTGTGTTTACGGCGTCTCTTGGTTTGTACTTTTGCAAGGGACACCTGGGCTTGTGAGAATCACTTCCTAAGAAACCATGCAGCCCTGTGCTGAGTGCTGCCAAGGTCGCTGACAGCCGTTCACTGGCCAGGTTCTTAGGTGGTAGGCAATGGACACCAGCGCTGGCTGATATCAGTGAGAAAGAACAGGTGTCTGCTGGAAAGCGTGTGGTAGTTTACAAAAGGAAAACCTGAGGAACCAGATGGAAGACAGGACAGGACAGGACGGGGACAAGCTCAAGAAATCGAGACATCAGGGATTAATGCTCTGCCTTTCCATGTCACTCATTGTTGGGATGAAACTATTCATTCTACCTCTTGAGTCAGCCAGTCAAGGTTCCTGGGGAGGGGAGCATTTGGACATCCTTACTTCAGTCAAGAGCCCACTTTTGGGGGGCGTCTGGGTGGCGCAGTCAGTTAAGCGCCCAACTCTTGATCTCGGTTCAGGTCATGATCTCACGGTTTGTGAGTTCAAGTCCCGCGAAGGGCTCTGCACCTGCTTGGAATTCTGTCTGTCTGTCTGTCTCTCTCTCTGCCCCTCTGCTGCTCGTGCTCTCTCTCCCCCAAAATAAATAACAATAATAATAATAATAATAATAATAATAATAATAATAATAATAATAAACTTAAAAAGAATAAAAGAGCCCACTTTCGGGACTAAGTAAGGGAAACACCTTGGCTGATAATTCTGTTATGGTACCTGATTACTCAACTGGCCCCAGTGATCCCTCTCCTATTATTCATGAACTGTCCCCCCCCCTCTTTCTTTAAGTAGGTTTTATACCCAATGTGGGGCTTGAACTCACAGCCCCAAGATCAAGAATCAACTTCTCTACCAACTGAGCCAGTTAGGCATATACATACCCCTTTAATGTAACTTTCAATGTTCCATCAAGGGCAGGTGTTTGTATACCTACCCTTGAACCTGGGCTGGCCCAGTCACTTGCTTTAGCCCACAGTAGGTGGATGCCATTTCTGAAGCTAGGCTCAGGGGGCTCAGAAGCTTCTGCTCCCTTTCTTAGAATCTTGTCAGTCCCTGAGCACAAGTCCTGGCTAGCATGATGGGTGCTGAGAGGCGTGAAGTGGAAGGGAGTTGTCCCAGCTGAGGTCACCTTAGCCAGCGTATCCCTTATCTACTACTATACATCAGATTATTCCCCAAACTAGTGGCTTAAAACAACAATGGATGTTGACCACCTCACACAGCTTCTGAAGTCAGGAGTCCAGCCGCACCTTAGATGGGAGGTTCTGGAGTAAGATCTTTCATGAGGTTTCAGATAAGATGTAAGCTGGGCCTGTAAATCATCAGGGGCTGGAGGATCCCCTTCCAAGGTGACTCCCCCACATGGCTGGCCCATTGGTGGTGTTTGTTGGCTGGAGGCCTCAGTCACTCCTCAGGAAGGCCTCTTTCCACAGGCTGCTTAAGAGTCCTGCCAGCAAGATGGCTGCCCCCTCACCCCTCCCCACCTCAAAGTAAGCAATCCAAGTGGGCAAGCTGGAAGAGGCAGTGCCTTTTAGGACCTAGCCTCAGAACTCTCATACTTTGGCTGTTCTGCTACGTTCTATTTATTAGAAATGAGTCACTAAGCTTGGTGACATTCAAGGGAAGGGGAATAAGTTTCATCTTTTGAAAGGAAGAATATGAAAAAGTTTTCGGACACATCCTAAAGCTACCAGCCTCCTGTAAGCCCTCCAGCTGACTACAGATATTTGCCTGGGTAAGCCCCCATGATCAGCCAGGCCAGCCCCCATCAACAGAACTTCCCAGCTAACTGCCAGTCCCACGAGCTAAATAAAGGCATGTTTTGAATCACTAGGTTTTGGCATGGTTTGTGATAGAGCAATAGTTAATTAATATCCCTACTGAGGCCGTGTGCAGTGAGCAAAGGCTAATTCTCCAAAGGAGGGTCAGGATGCTACCAGACACAGAGGTCTGATAACATACCTGTCCTTAACGGCACAGCTAGATGTCATATAGTGAGATAATCACAGTAGCAGAAGCATTTCAGGGTCCACAGTTATCACAGATTATAAACTCCTAGAACATAAATGTCATGTTTACCCTGAGTAGCCTTGTAAAGTAGAGCACAGTCAGTGAATGACTCTTGATAAAGGAAAAGAATGGTTGATACTGGGGGGCCTTTCCTCCAAGTTAGCATCTAAGCATGGTTTTCAAAGCTCAATGGGAATTTATGAATTACTCAGCCGTCATTACTAAATTCTTCGGAGGGCTTTGAATATGCATTGCCTAGAAGGTGTGGAGTAACATGACATGATTTAGAAAATAGTGGTGTGGGATTGCAAGAGCATGAGGTCCAAGGAAACACGGGTGGAAAACCAGTAGTAAAGGGACAGAACATCAAAGGCTTTATATGTGGCTGGTCACTCATCTTCATGTTCCCAGGACAATGCTAGTTGATGCATGCTGTCCGGGTATAATTATTAACAGGGGTCCATTTCACTGTCAAAAAATCTGTCCTGGTTTGGACAAGTAAATTACATGGTCAGCATAATCCTATGCTGTGAAGAGAAGAACCAGTGTCCACAGTTTAATCAATGACTAGGCTTTCACTCTGCAATGAAACAATGAAAAAACATCACTTGTTTTGAGATGGGAATAAATTTGAGAGAAAAATAAGAATCGAGGAAATTATTTCTGGTGAGTGATTGCCAAGACAAGACTTTCAAAAAAGCCTTTTTAACCTTGTTTTCCACAAGATTATATTTTACTGTGTTATATAGCTTCCTGTTAGAAATGCAAACTTAGGGGCGCCTGGGTGGCTCAGTCGGTTAAGCGTCCAACTTCGGCTCAGGTCATGATCTTGCGTTTTGTGGGTTCAAGCCCCATGTCGGGCTCTATGCAGACAGCTCAGAGCCTGGAGCCTGCTACAGATTCTGTGTCTCCCTCTCTCTCTCTGCCCCTCCCTCACTTGTACTCTGTCTCTCTCTCTCAGAAATAAACATTGAAAAAAAAAAAAAGAAAAAGAAATGCTAACTCAATATTTGATATGAACTGACACTTTTCTTTTCTATTGTACCAATTAAAGACTTTCATGACACACCGTTGTTTGAAATAGTTGTGTAAAATAAGTACCTATTTTTCCGATCAGAGAAAATGGTCATGGAAGATACTTCAATTTTTTTCTACATAATATTTAATTACAAAAATAATGCTTCCAATAATGACCCATGTGATACAGAGATTTACAATGAAAATTATTATTCAATCTCTCCTGATAGTCAATCAGTCCTTCTAAGGTAGCTCATGGACTTTCTTACAAAATTATTAAGATATTGTCATGTATTTTATTGAAATATTCTATAGTTTTAGTTACAATATTGTTATGTTTGGGCATTTAAATATAGGTAACATTTTTGGATATGATGTGAGCTGAGACTTTAATTTGGGGCACCGGGGTGGCACAGTCGATTGAGCATCTGGCTTTGGTTCAGGTCATGATCTTACAGTTCATGAGTTCAAGCCCACATCAGGCTCACTGTTGTCAGTGCAGAGCCTGCTTTGGGTCCTGTCCCTTTCTCTCTGCCCCTCCCCCATTTGCGCTTTCTCTCAAAAAAAAGATAAATAAAAATAACCTAATTTAATTTTTTAATTAGACACTTTTAATCACTAATTTGAAATGTCTATCCATGTTCCCATACCTATGTGCTTAGTTTTGGGATTTGTCCTGTGTCCCATTAATCTACGTATATAGTTTTGCATTTATAAACCACCGGTTCAATTTCTATAGCTTTGTATTATGTTTTAATATTTGCTATCACAAAGCCTTCCCTATTGTCCTTGTTTGTCAAAAAATCTTTATTGGCTTTCATGCATTTTTTTTCTTTCCAATGACTTTAGAATTAGGTCATCAAGTTCCTGTTTTAAAAATTCCTGTCCAGGGGCACCTGGGTGGCTCAGTCGGGTGAGCGTCCGACTTTGGCTCAGGTTACGATCTCACGGTTTGTGAGTTCAAGCCCTGAGTCCAGCTGTGTACTGACAGCTCAGAGCCTGGAGCCTACTTCAGGTTCTGTGTCTTTCCCTCTCTCTGCCCCTCCCCTGCTTGCTCGCTCTCTCAAAAATAAATAAACTAAAAAAAGAAAAAGAAAAAAGAAAAATATTAAAAAATATTTTCTGTTGGGCACAGGGGATTTTTAGTGCAGTGAAACTATTCTGTATGATCATGTTCTGGTGGACATTATACATTGTGATATTATGAATTCATGAAAACCAAAACAAAAATAAACTGTACAGTACAAAAAGTAAACCTCAGTGGAAACTGCATTTCATGTAATAATGATGTGTCAATAGTAATTCATCACTTTTAGTGATGGTAATGCCATGCAAGATGGTAGGAATAAGGGAAACTGAGGGCATGGGAAAGGGGATATATGGGAACTCTCTACTTTGTATTCAATTTTGCTGTAAATTTAAAATTTCTCTAAAATATGAAGTCTATTAATTTAAAAAAAATTCTGTTGGGATTTTTGTTGAGGATTACATTGATTGATTTGTGGACAATTGGTGTCTTTAAAATATCAAGTGTTGGCATCCTGGAAATATATATATATTTTATTTCTAGGGGAGAGAGAGAGACAGCGTGAGCAGGGGAGGGTCAGAGAGAGAGAGGGAGACACAGACTCTGAAATAGGCTCCAGGCTCTGAGCTGGCAGTCAGCACAGAGCCCGATGCGGGGCTTGAACCCACGAACCGCGAGATCAGACCTAAGCGAAAGTCTGACGCTTAACCGACTAAGCCACCCAGGCGCCCCTATTAATATATATTATATTGTTAATTTGCTTCATTAATCACTAATTCTACATTGTTCCAAAAGCAAAACTCTTTTAAAATAGTTACCATGAATTCTTTTTTTGTTTTTTGAGAGGAAAGAGAGAGAGAGGCAGAGAGAGTGGGCCTGCACAGACAAGCAGGAGAGGAGCAGAGGGAGAGAGACAGAGAGAGAGGGACAGAGAGAGAGACACACACACAGAGACAGAGACAGAGAAATCTTAAGCAGACTCCTTGCCCAGTACCCAGCCCCTTGTGGGGATCGATCTCACAAACTGTGAGATCATGACTGGAGCTAAAATCAAGGGTCGGATGCTTAAGCAACTGAGCCACCCGGGTTCCCCATGAATTTTCTTTTTATGTCTTATCTCTAATATTGCATTAAACACATGTGTAGGCATATGTGCTAAAGACCAAAGGGATCTCTCGAACCCACGAACCGAGAGATCATGACCTAAGCGAAAGTCGGATGCTTAACCGACTAAGCCACCCATGTGCCCCTATAATCGCAAAGTTTTAAAAAGTGAGCAAAGGTCCATTGATAGGAAAATGTATGAAGTGTGGTATATCCTTACCATAGAATCCTGTGTAGCAATGAAAATGGGTTCAGGGCAGCTTTGTGTATCTCACTATGGATAAGTCTCATCATAGTGTTAAATGAAAAAAGCAAGTCAGAGTAAACGCACCGCATACCACCATTTGTATGATGCTCAGAGGCATATAAAATATAAAATGTGTTGCCTAGGAGCGCATACACTCTGACAGCCAACAGGAAAATGATGCATAACAATTTTGGAAGACTTGCTGCCTCTGAGAGACAATGGAAGAGAGGGAAAGAAGTTGTGATAGAGAGGAAGAGGGTACGAGATATTAGGTTGGGGGGCTTCAGGCGTATTGCTGATGTTCTATTAACTTTTGTGGAAGGTTTACAAGTATTTCACAATTATTTTTATTCCCTTATACCTTTATGATATTTCTTTTTTTAGCATGTCTGAAGTATTTCATAATAATAATAAATTAAATAAATTTTGTATTCACTCTAGCTATAGAGAAACAGCATTTTTTTTTTGTTTTGTTTATTTCTAGGAGAGAGAAACCGCATGAGCAGGGGAGGGTCAGAGAGACAGGGAGTCACAGACTGAAACAGGCTCCAGGCTTTGAGCTGGCAGTCAGCACAGAGCCCAACGCGGGGCTCGAACCCACGAACCGTGAGATCATGACCTAAGCGAAAGTTGGACGCTTAACCGACTAAGCCACCCAGGCGCCCCGAGAAACAGCATTTTAATTGTTTAAGCTAATCTTATTCCGCCTTCTAAAAGAGCTGTCCTCAAAACTATAATTTATTCAAATGCATTATAAACTAATTGAATTTGAAGATGGTGTTTGGAGGTCTCCAGGTCTTGAAAATGATGGTGCTTTTTTTAAAAGTTACCTTATGAACAACCAATTAAAAGATTTAATTGGAAATATTAAACTTACATTCGCAGAAAGTATAAACAGTATAGCCACAATCAACTTCTTTTAAAATATCTGGAATAATTAACATGTCTTTTGAAAATGAAAATTACAATCTTTATTAGTTTAAAGATAAATTCCTAGCAGTAATATTAAAATACAGTTATAATTCAAGTTGTGTTTTAATCATTAATTTTGTTTTAACCCTAACTTTCTGTTCAAATAGAAAAAATATAACTGTTTTTATTTTATAAAAATAAAATGTTGCTAGAAGTGACAAAATGCCAAACAGTATGTCCATATACTTAAAATTAAACATATTTGCTGTCTGTGGCTGTGTGTGTGTGTGTGTGTGTGTGTGTGTGTGTGTGTGTGTTTTACATGTAACATTCTCCCAAAGCTAACATCTTAAGAGGAAAAACAGTATCATCATGAACCCAAAAGTCATGGCTTTGAGTTGAGAGGAAGAATTGAACTTTCTCTTATGTCAGGCATGTTCCATCCCAGGGCCTTTGCACACGTATTGCCTTTGTTCTCTTTCCCCAGGTACCCTCATGGCTACTGTCCTCGCTTTATTCTGATCTCTGCTCACCTTGTCAGTGAGATCCCCCTTGTCATCCATCTAAAATATTACCTTTCCTAAGGGTGCTGGGGTGGCTCAGTTGGTTAAGCAGCCAATTGTGGCTCAGGTCATGATCTCATGAATCGTGGGTTCGAACCCCACTTTGGGCTCTGGGCTGACAGCTCAGAGCCTGGAGCCTGCTTTGTCTCCCTCTCTCTGTGTCCCGCCCCCACTTGCGCTCTGTCTCTCTGTCTCTCTCTCTGTCTCTCTCAAAAATAAATAAACATTTAAAAACATCTTAAATAAGGGCGCCTGGGGGGCTCAGTCAGTTAAGCGTCCGACTTCGGCTCAGGTCACGAT
Source organism: Proteles cristata cristata (assembly GCA_017311185.1). Taxonomy (NCBI): domain Eukaryota; kingdom Metazoa; phylum Chordata; class Mammalia; order Carnivora; family Hyaenidae; genus Proteles; species Proteles cristata. The sequence goes on along the minus strand of JAESUZ010004648.1, from coordinate 608,792 downwards.
CTAATGGTTCGTGGGTTCATGCCCCGCGTCGGGCTCTGTGCTCACAGCCAGCTCAGAGCCTGGAGCCTGTTTCAGATTCTGTATCTCCCTCTCTCTCTGCCCTTCCCTGATCACACTGTCTCTCTCTCTCTTTCTCGGAAATAAATAAAACATTTAAAAAATTTTTAAAATTCTTAAATAAGGTAAAATAAAATATTGCCTTTCCCACCCCTAGGAGTTCATATTCCCTCATCTACCTTCATTTCTTTTTACAAAGCACTTATTAGTCTAACATATCGCTTATTTTACTTAAAAATTTTTCCCACTGCTCGTCTCCAAATTAGAATTTAACTTTCTCAAGGACAGGGAGTTTAGTCTTATTTATTTATATTTATATGCATATGTATGTATCACCAATACCTTAATTAATATTTGTCAAAGGACTAAAAGATGAGTGAATGCCATTTTCAAAGTCAGAACTACCCATCATTAGAAGACCAATAGTTTTGATTAAAGTAAACTGAAGTATTTTCTATAAGCTCATTGGATTCAAAATTATTAGAAATAATGCAAACTAAGCTAATTTGATTGTCAAGCATTAAGGAGATATATTGTCACCAAAGACTACAGTGTTAAATCTTATATATCACAGTGTTACATTGGTAAATTTTGGACCTATCTTGTTATTAAAAAAATAAACGAGCAAATATATGTCTTTAAAGGTTTAGAGGTGGTATGAACCATTTTCAGAACCATATGAAAGGTGCCTTCCACTGGAAAAAAAGGTGATAATTTGACCAGTTCAAATAAGGCTAAATTATAGGTAAGATAGCTTACATCTTTAAAAAGAAGAGCTCTATAATGATATTGGAAATAAAGGAAGTATCTTTACTCCGTAAATAACTTGTATGCTAGTTAGTATGACTGCATTCAAATAGGAAAAGTCTTTAACTTGAAGTGTGTGTACCTACCTGTCTATGCCCTTGCTCTGTAATGTGGGACGAGGCTTCTGCAAGTCACACTGCCTTCATCTTAGGTTTTTGTCAGCTGGGTCCTGGAGAGAGCTTGCAAAGCTGCTGGAAAGAGATCTGACTGGGCTCCATTATTTTTGTTCCTGTGGCTTTTGTATCTGCTTCCTTTTCGTGCCACAGCAGTTCCAGTTGATTGAAGTTTGCATTCTTTTTCTCATATGTGCTGAACTAGCTTCCTGGCACTTCCGGATTCACCAGCTGACCAACACCTCCTCTTGAGATGTCTGGGTCCAGGCGCACAAGACCCCTCTTCTGAGCTATTTCTTGCAATTGCTCCTCGGTAATACCTTAGAGTTCTTTCTTTGCCCTACTCAGTTAACAGCTTTTTCCTTGGTTGAGATTTGTTTTGCGTATTAAATTCTTTAAAGTGACTGTCATGATTCTGTCTTCTGACTGGTCCCTCACTCATCTGTCATCCATTCCTGCTTCCTATACAAGGTACCAACTGTCAGCAAGTTGTTCTGAATTATTCAGTGTATTTTACCTTGCTTTTAGAATTGTGCATCTATGTAAACACATACGTACACACACACATATACACACAAACCATGAAATTTCCTTAATGACATATGGTATAGAATATTTTTCCATATGCTCCTTTACCATCTTTATATGTTCTTTGGTTCACTTTTAAAGGTATTTGGCCCATGTTTTAATCGAGTTGTTCGAGTTCTTATTGTTGAGTTTTAAGATATTTTGCATATTTTGAAAAATCCTTTATCAGATGTGTCTTTTATAAATATTTTCTCCCAGCATATGACTTGTCTTCTCATTCTCTGGAGCATTGTCTTTCATAGAGCAGTTTTTAATTTTAATGAAATCCAACTTATATGTTCTATGGATTGTGCCCTTGGTACTATATGTAAAAGTAATCACCATGCCCAAGGTCATCTAGATTTTCTCAGATGTTCTTTTTCTAGGAGTTTTAATAGTTTTGTGTTTTATATTTAAGTCTATTATCTGGGACACCTGGGTGACTCAGACGGTTAAGCGTCCGACTTTGGTTCAGGTCACGATCTCACAGTTCGTAGGTTTGAGCTCAGCGTCGGGCTCTGTGCTCACAGCTCAGAGCCTGGAGCCTGCTTCAGATTCTCTGTCTTCCTCTCTCTCTGCCCTGCCCCCTCTCAAAAATTGATAAGCATTAAAAATTTTTTTAAAATATTCTATGATCTATTTTAAGTTAATTTTGGTAAAGTACATAAAGTTAGTGTCTAGATTCTTCCTTTTTTAATGTGAATGTCCAGCTATTCCCTTCCCGTTTGTTGAAAAGACTCTCCATTTTTTCTCCATTGTGTTGCCTCTGCTCCCTGAAAACATCAGTTCAGTATGTCTGTGTGAGTGTATTTCTGGGCTCTCCATTCTGTTCCATTGATCTATTTGTCCGTTCCGCACCATCTTGATTACAGTAGGTTTATAGTAAGTCTTGATGTCAGAAAATGTTTGATCTCCAACTTTGTTCTTCAATATTAAGCTATTCTGGGTCTTTTGCTTCACCGTATAAACTTTAGAATCAGTTTGTCAATATCCATAAAATAGTTTGCTGAGATTTAGATTGGGTTTGTGTCGAATCTTTAATTCAAGTTCAGAAGAATGAACATCTTGACAATATTGAGTCTTCCTATCCATGAACCTAGAATATGTTTCCATTTATTTAGGTATTCTTTGATTTTGTTCATCCAAGTTTTGTAATTTTCCAAATATAGCCCTTGTTCATATTTTGTTAGATTTATGCCCAAGTATTTCATTTTGGGGAGGTTCTATTAAAACGGGATTGTGTTTTTAATGTTAAATTCCACTTCTTCATTGCTGGTTTATAGGACAATGATGGACTTTTGTATAGTAACCTGATATCCTGCAACCTTGCTATAATCACTTATTAGTTCTTGGAATTTAAGATCAGTTAAAAAATTAAAGTATAACATGTATATAGAAAATTAAATCAAAAGGGTACAGTATGATGAGTTTTCAAAGAATGAGCCTATTATGTTTTAACATCTTAGAATATTCTTTGTTCTTTTCAGTCACTTTTCCTTCCCAAAAAGTACCCCTAAATTTTAGTACTTTTGGTTTTCTGTCACATTAGTATCTATAATCTCTAATGAAAATAAAACATTTGTATTTTTAAAAATTCTTTTTGTCCTCCTCTGCTTCCCAGGACCCAGATTTGATAATATTTGTAATTTTAAAAATCATTATCTTAGGCTCCAGATTTTTTTAAAAAATGGTTTTAAAATTTTTATTTTTGAAATTTAAAATTTTTATTTATTTGTCTTGTTTACAGAAGTATCTGTTCTGAGCAACTGCATTAAATTCTAGAAATGCATTGTCACCCTTGTTTCGATGTACTTCTAGGGTTTGCTAGTTGTTTTTATCTCTAGTGTGTTTTTATATCCAAAGTTTTACGTTTTTCTTTTTTTGGATATATCTATATCTATCATCTATCTATCTATCTATCTATCTATCTATCTATCTATCTATCTATCTATCATCTATCTGTCTATCCTATACAAACACAAACACACACACAGTTATATTAATTGGCTAGAAAAAAGGGGCACTTGGGTGGCTCAGTCAGTTAAGCATCCGACTTCAGCTCAGTTCATGATCTCACAGCTTGTGAGTTCCAGCCCTGCGTCAGGCTCTGTGCTGATGGCTCAGAGCCTGGAGCTGCTTCAGATTCTGTGTGTGTCTCTCTCGCTGCCCCTCCCCTGCTCGCACTGTCTTTCTCTCTCTCAAAAATAAGTAATAAAACATTTAAAAAAATTTTAAAGAGAAAATATAGTTGAGCACTATTCTTTTTCAGAAAAGCAAATCTTTGGTGTGTTTTCTGAATCCTTAATACAACTGAAGAAATGTTTAATTGGTCTTCATGTGCAAGTGATAATATGACTTATTAAAAGGATTCAAAGTTCACAATATTTTCTTCAGAACAAAGTAGATATTTTTTCATTGTGTTTTAGTATTTAAAATTTTATGATAAATTCAGCATATGTTTATTTCTCTTTCCTTTTGAATAAAATTGTTTTATCTTTCTAAAAGTTCTTAGAAGTATTTTTTAGAATTAACCTCTGAGTTCAGAAAAAGTAGCAGGATAGATCTAGTAATATACTACTTTCAGTATTCCTTTTTAGTGTTTAATTGGCACTTTGGTTACAAAAATTCAAATCTTTCCTAAAAAATTTATATTTCAGTTGCCTTTCTTTCATTTATATTATCAAAATGGACTTTTAAATTACTACTTGGAGGTTGGATGTATGTACATTTTGTTATTTTGTCCCTCACTGAGTTTTTATATCATGCTAATCATATTTTTATTTGTCTAAGAATTTTTGTTTTGAAAAATAATAATAATTATTATCTTTTGCTTTCTAATTGTATCTTTTTACCAAACTACTTTTATTATATGAATGCCACATTGCCTTCGATATCATAAGGGATGTTCAGATTTTTGGACACATGTTCTTTTCTTCCTTTTGTTATGCTATTTCCTTTGGGAACCATCTGTCTTGCTCTTGTGGGGTGACTCCTTAATTTTATGCCTTTATTTATTTTTTTATTTCTAGTGATTCTTGGTTATCAGTATATGTATAAGCATATATATGCATACATACATATATATATGTGCACATATAAATATCTAGAAGAGTTGACATTAATAGCTGACGTAGAGCTATACAGCCACCGTGGGTTCAAGTTTTCCGGCCATAAATGAGAGTGTTATCTGGAGATTCCTAGTGGAATGAGGAGATACGGGCCAGCTTCTTTAGGGATGCATGGACTCATATCTATGGTGGTGGCCCGAAGTTGCCTGGAACAGCCCCGTTTTTCTTTTGGCTTTAAAACCCATCAGGAGCCCACCAAGACCTCACAGCCTGATACTGCTCCCTGAACTGGCTGACTCCGTACCTGAAGATTTGGGGGGCTTTCTTATAAAAAACATTATTCACCCTTTCAGCCACATCCTTGTTTACCTGGAGTAGGTCACAACGCTGGTCTTCACCTCAGTTTTGTCCCACCTGTGTTGGGTCCTGTAGATAATTTCCAATGTGTCTAGTCTTCTGGGAGAAAAGTTCTTGGTCTTTTGCTACTTCTATCAAATATTACTTTTCTTTCGCCTTTGTCTCCTCAGTGACATGTTTGGAGGGCAAATGGGTAATTTTTGAGGTGTGTTGCTTTTAGGCCATATTGAATGAGATGCTCTTTGATCAGTTTTCACCAAATCTGACCAGCCGGGACAAACTCAATGTAGGATGATTTGTCTGATGAAGACGCAATGCCTGCCTGATAAACATGCTTTGAAAGTTCGGAAATTCTGCAAGACTGACATATTTCTAATACCTATCACGTGGCAACAGGATCTTTACTAGATGCTTTAGTATCTATCACTCAGCTCTGGGCACAAAAAATACTCAATAATTGAGTCTTGGTCTTACCCAATTACGGATCCTAGAAAACCGAAGCTCGCTAGATCAGCAATCTGAAGCAGACCATCATTTGGCATATCCAAGTTATTCTGTCTCGAGTTCTGGGAGAGTCTCTGAAATTCAGATTCCTCACTCAGCTCTGCTGAAATTCATTCTGCTTGAATGAGACCCTAAACCCATGACCGACCCTTGATAGGTGACTTTCTTGAAAGGCTTCAAAGCTATCCCAGTAATTCCAGCTGCTGCCTGGAATCATGTCCTAATCCAGAGAGAGATGTGCTCAGGCAGAAAGCTCCATCTATTTGGTACTGATTCCCTATCCAGAAGTTTCAGAGATTCTGACCTGACTGTTTGGGCTGGTTCATTGGACATTGACTAGAACTTTTACGCACAATGGTGTGCTTGCTAACTACTTTATTTGGAGGTCAGATTCTACTTCTACATCACAGACTCAACCTTTGCCCCACCAAATCCCATGTACCCTGATGGCCCATTGCTGAGATAGAAGCAAGTCTCCTGATTAAGACAATTTTATGGTTGTATTCAGGGGGTGGTTTTAACAATGTCCCTGATGGGCAAGAATGGTTACCTATGGATGTTAGTGTTGTCAAAGATTATCCCTCTTTTCTTAAATCTACAATAAGGGTGTACTACCTTCTAAAGAAAATAAAGGCACAAGGTTATTTTGAAGTATTATTGTCAAGAATTAAACCTCTACCTAGAATGGAAAACAAGGACGCTAAAGGATGAAGGAAAAGTTGAAGGAAGCACTTTTGCAGATTGAGAATCAGTAACTTGGGATGCCTCCCTGCCTGTCACGTCTCTCCAGAGACTTCCAGGCCTGTCTCTCTAAAGAGACTTAATCAGAAATTGAAGCCATACGTCATTAGTAGAGGGTAGAAATTTAACGTGTTATAAATAGTTTTAGTGACTGTGGCGTTTGCTACCTATGTTTCAGTGGTAGAAATGTTTAAATATTTAAATTCTTGACTTTGATAAATTAATAATGTATAGTCTATTGACATTTCCGAAGGTCTGTTCCACCCCAAATCACAGTATCTGCTGAATAATTAATATTTAAAGCTTTTTATTCTTCCCCTTCTCCCCTGCTGGTGTCACTTGGGTTTTGGACCATAGTTGATGCAGTGGGAATAAGACACATTTTGGCAACTTATTTATTTGATTCTCAGCATCTCCACTTATCTAGGCTAATGAATTTGGTTAAGTCACTTAGTAGTTGCAAGCTTCTGGAACTGTTAGCGAAGATCATAATATGGCATCTAATAATGAAGAGAGTAATACCTATGTCACAGGGTAAGGATTAAGAGAGTAGGATCTGGAATTACATTACTTGAATTTGGATCCACACTCAATGCCTTGCTGTGTAATTTATTAATGGCACTCATCTCTCCCTGGCTCAGTTTCCTTATAGATAAATTAAAGAAAGTAATGATAATCTTCCCCATACAGTGACAAGAAACATACAGGCATATAAGGTTTATTTCAGAGTTTAGCACATGATAAATATTCCATAAATCTAAATATTTTAGGATCATTATAATATACTAAAAATTATAGTTATTGGCTTTTCCTGTCTTTCTCACTTTCTTCTTTCATTTCATTTGTTACTTGTTCTGTGCATACTGGGCACAATCACATCCCACTGATCTGTTACTTGTCTACCCCACATGCTGCAGGGAATTCCAGAAATAACCAAAACAGACAGGCTGCCAGGCGGGCTGACAATGGGAGCCTGAGGATGTAGGACTGGACAGTTATGGGCTTATCGTGATTGGACAGTTTGCCAAAGAAATAAGCATTTATTCCATTTTTATTCCCTTTTTACCTTATATCCTTCAAATATTTTATTCTTTTTTTGAAGATGGGACATATTTTTCTATAAGCCATATATTTTGCTTGCTTATTTATTTTACTGTTATTGGGAGAAGTTGCTTTTTCTGTAATAAGGCTCTTAAGTAGATGGTACTGGTGCATAAAGATACTACTGATTTTCTAATTTTTAAAAAATGTTTTATTTATTTCTGAGAAAGAGAGAGAGAAAGAGACAGCATGAGCAGGGGAGGGTCAAAGAGACAGGGAGACACAGAATCTGAGATAGGCTTCAGGCTCTGATCTGGCTGTCAGCACAGAGCTCAACGCGGAGCTCAAACCCACGAACCGTGAGATCATGACCTGAGCTGAAGCCGGACGCCCAACCAACTGAGCCACCCAGGCACCCCAAGATACTACTGATTTTCTGTACATCGATCTTTGGCCCAGAAACTAAGTATTATTTTTCATTCCACTAGCTTGTCTGTGGATTGTTTGATCTACTATATATTGTAGACCAGCGTGTGCAAGCTTTTTCTGGGGAAGGCAAGATAGCAAATAGTTTTGTCTTTGAGGGTCCAGCAGTCACTGCTTTTAACTCTGCTATTGTCGTCTAAAGCAGCCATAGGCAATATGTAAAAAATGGGTGTAGCTTGATTTAGCCCACGGGCTCTATTTTGCTGATGCAGATAATTATTTTATTTACAAATTAGGACATTTTGTTCTTATAGGCCCACTTTAAGCATTTTGTTTCTTTTTCTTATATTTTATGGGCTAGGATTTTTGGTATAGTATTATTCAGTGATGCCAATAGTGGGAATTCTTGACCTTTTTTCCTAAATTCACTGGAATTCATTAGAAAGTTTGATATTAAGAATGACATCATCTCTGGGGCACTTGGGTGGGTCAGTCGGTTAAGCGTCCGACTTTAGCTCAGATCATGATCTCACAGTTTGAGGGTTCAAGCCCTACGTGGGGCTCTAGGCTGACAGCTCAGAGCCTGGAGCCTGCTTCAGATTCTGTGGGTGTGTGTCTCTCTCTGCCCCTCGCCCGCTTGCACTCTCTCTCTGTCTCCCGAAAATAAATACCAAAAAAATGTTTAAAAGCAAAAGAATGACATCATCTTTGAATTAAGGTTTCTCTCTATTGCTACTTTGCCAAATGCATTTATACTAAATAAATGTTTCTATTTATGACTTTCCTGCATCTGTTGAGATAATCTTATCGTTTTTGTTTATTGAATGATTTTATAATTTTGACATATCTTTGCCATATTAGTATACATCCAACTCATTTATGATGTGTTAGTTGTTTTTTTAATGTTTGTTTGTTTGTTTATTTATTTATTTATTTATTTTGAGAGAGAGGGGGAGAGAGAATCCCAAGTAGCCTCTGCGATGTCAGTGCAGAGCCGGAGTCATGCGGGGGTCAGTCTCAAACCCTTGAGACCATGACCTGAACCGATATCAAGAGTCAGATGCTTAGTGGGGCGCCTGGGTGGCTTAGTCGGTTAAGCGTCCGACTTTCGCTTAGGTCATGATCTCGCTGTTCGTGGGTTCGAGCCCCGCGTCGGGCTCTGTGCTGACTGCCAGTCAGAGCCTGGAGCCTGTTTCAGTCTGTGACTCCCTCTCTCTCTGACCCTCCCCTGCTCACGCTGTCTCCCTCTCTCTCTCCTAGAAATAAATAAAAATATTAAAAAAAAAAAAAAGTCAGATGCTTAGCCAACTGAACCATCCAGGTGCCCTTATGATGTGTTTGTTTTATACACTCTTCATTTGAGGTGACACTACTTTGTTACTGTTGCATGTATATTTATAAGTAATTTGGGCCTTTTTGCACTACCCTTGCCAGGTTTTAGAAGAGGGTTATAATAACATCAAAACCGGAGTTAGAAAGCTTTCTCTGTTTCTTTATTCTGGAAAAAAAAAAAAAAAGTTTGTAAAAGCATATAGAGAGTTTTGGGTTTTGTGGAGTTAAAATTATCTTGTGAAATTGGTTGAAGAGAGAGAGTTTTTAGACTGCTGATTCAAATTCCTTAATGACTGCTGGCCTGTTCCAAATTTGTTTGTTTTTGAGTCATTTTGGTGATTAAAATATTTTTTGGGAAATTTGGCATTTCATTAGTGTTTTCCAATGTATTGGTAGAAAATTGTTTATAGTATTAACTTTTAACTTATCTATAGCCATGGGGGTGCCTGGCTGGCTCAGTCAGTAGAGCTCGTAACTCTTGATCTCGGGGTTGTGAGTTTGAACCCTACATCCAGGGGTAGAGATTACCTACAAAAATAAAAATAAAAAATGGTTCTTTCACATTTCTTTTTCTTAAAAAACTTTTTTTTTAATTTTATTTTTTGACAGAGAGAGAGGGAGAGACAGAGCATGAGCGGGAGAGGGGCAAAGAAAGAGAGGGAGACACAGAATCCCAAGCAGGCTCCAGGCTCTGAGCTGTCAGCACCGAGCCTAATGTGGGGCTTGAACCCACAAACCATGAGATCATGACCTGAGCCAAAGTCGAATGCTTAACTGACCCAGCCACTCAGGTGGCCCTCTTTTCATTTCCAATTACGTTAATTTGTGACTTCTCTGTTTCCCCTTGATCAGTCTTGGTAGAGATTTATAGATAGTACCCACCAAGGAACTATATCTTGATTTTGTTGTTTTTCTTCTCCCTATTAAAGTAAAAAAAAAAAAAAAAAAGAATGCAGTTTTACTCTTATGCTTAGTCGCCTTCCACTACCTTATTTGGATTTGTTTTCTTGCTCTTTTAATCTGCTTTGTTTGAATATTTCATTAACTTATTCTCAGTCTTTTGAAACACACATTAAGGCTGCATTTCCTCAAGGTACTCATTTCGCTGTATCCTACAAGTGTGATATTTGCTCTCATTTAATTTTACAGAGTTAATAATGTCTGGTAAGTTAGGAATGTGTTTTTTAGTCCCCATTGTATGGTGGTATTTTAGGATTTTCTTGGTAAAATTTTAATTTGATTGCATCATAATGAAATAATATCTTTATCATATCAAATTTGGGATGGTATTGACACTTTCTGAGTAGTCCTGTGAAAGGTAAAAGCATCTGGTGTATGTTTTGTGCATTCCTTGCAGTGCCGGGGTGGTGTGGGGTAAAGGATCAGGGACACTGGGCAGGTTGAAGGGTGCCGCAGGTCCCAGCGCGTCAAGGAAGAAAGCCTGCTTGCCTTTGTCAGTAGGCTTTGCATTCTCGTTTGTCAACCTATCAAACGTTTATGATACAGGGTTCTGTCGTATGCCGTATTGTGTTGTTACATTCCATACCTTGGCATCAGGTATGTACTTTACTTAAGGACAATTTACAAATCAAAACAGAAACTTGCAATAAACTGTCTTTACAGTTGTGGTTATAAGAAGCCTCAAATTCCCTTAGGCTTGATTGATAAAACATGGCATTTCTCCTAGTCCTCCGATGATGTTCAGCAAACTTTATGACAGAGGGAAACAGCTGGTAAAGTGGGTTCATCGAAAGGTGAAGGTAATGTAGCCGTAAAAAACAAGAGGGTAATGATTTTAAAAGGGATAATAGTTGTAACAACACCATTAACCTTTTGCTTCAAATGATTGAATGTGTGGCCTCTTTTAGAGGTCTAATCAAAGGTTTTCAGTAACTGCAGTGTGGCAACAGGAAGACATAATGTAGAATTTGCCATAATTTCCCCCTTCCAATTACTCTTTTCCCTAATCCATTAGGAAATCAAGACTGTTGATGGGCTTGGTTTACTTTGAAAATTTATATAATTTGTTTCATAATAGAGTATTGAAGGATAGATAGATATGGATGGAACACACATATAGGATATTGTGTGTGTATCTGTAGAGTATACACACATAGTATCTGTATAGTAGACCAGAATTCAAATACCTGGTAGTAAGAACAGATACCATTGATGAGAGGGAAAGGCACTTTATGAAGCTTCAGTATAGAACAATATTTCCTACTCTAGGTTTATAAATCCATTTGGGATTTTGTATGCCATTTGGGCGATAGTTTAATTTAGCGAAAATTAGAATCAGCGTCCTTTTAGACTTTGTGATTGTACAGCTGATGGAGGGTGCATGCATGCCGCAAAGGTGAAATTAATTGCAGAGTGAATGGATCAATGAAAGCCAGATAATGTAAACATTAGTAGGGTCTAATTTAGATGGAAAACTATTATACCAGAATTTTTGTTGAGGGAAAGGAGAATCATCGAGACCAGGGGCTCTTAAGCTGATGTCCAGGGTCACGCAGATGTTTTTGGGCTCCAGAGGTTTTGTGAGCCTCTCCAAAAATATGCACAATTTTGTAAGAAGATACGTGTGTGAGGTGTTTTGGGAGAAGGTCTGGAGGGTTCAACAACTTCTCAAGATTGTGGAAGTTATGGGTTTCCAACCCCCATAAAGGTTAAGAACAAGCAATCTAGATTTTTCTTTCTGTATTTACCTTGTTGTCTGGTAACGGTTCCATTTGCTGCTTCTAGAAGTTTCTGTAGCTTGAGTTTTGAGATTTGGTGCTTCTCAGCTTTTTCCTCTCCTGTCACAGGCTATTACATGCCTTCTTTGGCCACCTTTTCAGAGTCTTGAACTTATAGGAAATTTACTTTTCAAACCAACCTTTGGGACGCATGGTCCATAGGTAAGAGAGCACTTGGGTGTTAAGGGAGATGCTAGAAGCTGCATAGTGATGCAGTGTGGTCCAACTTGGAAAATCTGTGGAAAGGAAAGGCTCCTACACGCACATGAGTCCTTCAACTTTGTGTGTATAAAATACAATTCAAATATGGTTGGCCTATTGTTAAGGGCTTTGCTCGTTTTTTAAAAAAATGAAAGGCACATACTACATCTTAAATCCTATTAGTTTTATTTTATTTAAAAAATTTTTTTAAAGTTTGTTTTGTTTTTTAACATTTATTTATTTTTGAGAGACAGAGAGAGACAGATCATGAGTGGGGGAGGGGCAGAGAGAGAGGGACACACAGAATTGGAAGCAGGCTCCAGGCTCTGAGCTGTCAGCACAGAGCCGGACGTGGGGCTTGAACCAACGTACTGTGAGATCATGACTTGAGCCAAAGCTGGACACTCAACCGACTGAGCCACCCAAGCACCCCAAAATAGGAGTTTTATATGACTCCTATTTAACACTTACGTTTATTTCACTCTCTCTCTTGTTTCTATTCCACTTTTGTGAACTGAATTAAGGCCAGGCATTTTTCAACTTTAGAATGTTATTGTCTTTCTAGTTCTGGCTTTCATGGAGAACCTGGGGAAAGGTACAGAGCTTTACCTCAGAGACATGCTCATTCCTACATTTAGGGCATATAATTTGAGAGCTTCCATAAATCCCACAAAACATGTCAGTCCCAGAGGAAGAACTCTCATTTTAGGTTCTGCTCATCGCTTGCCTGGGGGTCCTGCCTGTGACTTTGGTAATTCTCGCTGAGTTTCCAGAGTGGTCTTTTTCAAAGGCCAACACAATTATTTTGCACCCTTGCCAAAAACCTTCCAGGGGCTTCCCAGAGCTTACAGGCTAAACCCCATAAAGCCCAGTCTAATCCAAGCACCTGAATGCTTTTCATGGCCATCTTCTTGTCTATCTCCCTTGCGGTTCCCTACCTCACTCTGTATACTCCATGAATGCCCTGCCTCTTGCTTGCCTCTATTATATGCACACATCCTGCCCACTATCTTCTGAACCTGCATGCTAGTCTAGTACCCAGTCCTGACATTTGCTTCTCCCGGCTCAGCTGGCTACCCCTTGAGTGTGTTTGGTGATCACCCACCCATCCTTCAGGACCCCTTCATCTCTTCTTGGGTGAGGTCACTGCAGTACCATCCTTGACCACTTACACCCGGTATGGTGGCCACTGGCTCCTGTGTGCCATCATAGCCCTTGCTCATAGGCATGCTGTGGTTCATTTATCTGTTTACTTGTTTGTAAGGTTACTATAGTCAGAAACTAATATTTTTATTCATTTCTGTAGCCCTGTTCCTAGTAGGTTTCCTTTCATCCAAATCCCTGTTTAAATTTTAGCTCTGTTGAATGCCTGGTTCATTTGGGCTCATTGGTTGGGTACCATGGAGAATTTGTTAGCAGGAAAGAGCCAAAAAATTTGAAGTGAGAATCATTAGTAGATAATATACAATCATTATGGTCCAAGATAGCCTATCCAGAGATTAATTCTCTTTCTCTGTCTCTATCATTTTTTAGAATAGGATTGTATAGGGGAATGAAAAGAGTATCTCGTTGTTTCTAAAAGGATTAAATTCGGGGGCACCTGGGTGGCTGAGTCGGTTAAGCATCTGACTTTGGCTCAGGTCATGATCTCATTGTCCGTGAGTTGGAGCCCTGCATTGGGCTCTGTGCTGACAGCTCAGAAACTGAAGCCTGCTTCAGATTCTGTGTCTCCCTCTCTTTCTGCCCTCCCCCCCACTTGCATACATACTCTCTCTCAAAAATAAACATTAAAAAATTTTTAAATAATTAAATTCAAATTCTGAATTTTCCATTAATAATTAGATGACCTTAGTGGAAGCCCATTGTTCTACTTAACAATCACCCTCTTCATCTCCAAATTAGAGATAATAAATATCCTTTTTTTTAATCGTCTAAGAAAGCTGTTAGGGTGAAATAGTACCTACATGCATATATTGCTTCAGGTAACATGAAATAAAAGTGTGAGTAATAACGTTGCCTGGGTGGCTCAGTTGGTTAAGTGTCTGACTTCGGCTCAGGTCATGGTCTCGCGGTTCGTGGGTTCGAGCCCCGGATCGGGCTCTGTGCTGACTGCCAGCTCAGAGCCTGGAGCCTGTTTTGGATTCTGTGTCTCCCTCTCTCTCTGACCCTCCCCTGCTCATGTTGTCTCTCTCTCTCTCTCAGAAATAAATAAAACATTTAAAAAATTAAAAAAAAGAAGTGTGAGTAGCATTCGTTATTAATATGCTGCTGGATTATAGAACTGATACATTAATTTGAAAGTGAATACCAGGTGAGAGTATCCAAACAGGAATAGAGAAGAAGCATCTTCGTCCCTCCTCTCTCTTCCTGTACGCATTGCAGGCATCACCAATGGATAGCAGAACTCCACAAGGCCACACTTTGTTTCCGACTCCTTCTCAAGCAGTCATGAACCATGGTTGCTGATTAATCAAGCTGTCATTAATCAGGTTAAGCTATTAATCAGAGTTGGCTCACCAGGTAAAACCTGTGTGCTGTTTTTGATGCTAGAGTCCGTGACCTATGAAGGAAGCCATGAATAAGAAAAAATCTTGTTAATGGTTAAACGTCCACAGACAAATACCCATTTCACTGCCAACAGCATCTATGCTGTTCCATTGTCTTCCTTCGTTATGGTGGGATTTTGTCTGAGCACACTGTCTCAAAATCAAAACTGGAACATTCTGTTCTCTGCTATACAGCTGGATGTGGTGATGGCTGGATTTGGGCCAAGGGGACGGAAGCCGCAGTGCTCAGTGGTGATTTCTGGGAACCTTCTCAGGGGGCAGAGTCACACCAGCTCTTTGCTTCTCCTTCTCTTCGTCTCTTCCTCCGTTCCGCAGCTAGGGCATGGACTTGCCCCGAGGAGCCCTGGCAGAGCAGTGAACTGAGCGAGTTTGAGTCCTTTGGACCAGCCCCCCACTGTGCTTCTCTCTGGTTTATGACACTGTCCAACAGTCATGGCAATCTGGTGAGAGTCAGCCGTTCAGTGTGACAGTTTGTATACTTAATCTCCCTCATGAGGAGTTCTAAGCACCTTTGGATATTAGGGCAAAACACGTTTACTGTAGGGATCGAAAGGCCAACAGAAAGACTTTTGTATACTTTTCCAGGTTGGAAAAACATGTCATGTTAATGTCCCCTGGGGCAGTTGCCAGATGTAGCAGCAAGAATGTGATGATTTAGATTGAGGCAAGATGGTGGAGAAGTAGGGAGCTCTGTACGTTTCAGTCATCCCCATCTCTCAAATGGAGAAAGCCTGAAGCCATGGGATTCCTTACAGAACCCAGCAGTTTGTGAGGAAAAGGAGACAGAGTCCGCTGAGAAAACCTTATAGTGGTTACCTCAAGAAACAAGCCAAAGTACACATGGTGGAGAGTTCCAAATACCACTACGAGTAGGGAAGTAAAATAACCAAAGTCTCAACAAACAGACACCATTCAAAGAACACTTCCTGAACGGACAGGCCCTGGACAGTCAAAGAGCCTTCTTTAATACAGCAGTACTTGCAGGTGCAGAGCGCATAACAGGCTTTTAAAACTAACAAGAGAAAGAAAGCTAACCGAAATGATGAAACAGAAGAACTCTCCTCTAAAGAAATTCCAGGAAGAAGTGACAGCTAAAGAACTGCTCAAAACAGATATAAGCAACATAACTGAACAAGAATTTAGAACAATAGTCATAAAATTAATCGCTGGGCTTGAAAAAGGCATGGAAAACATCAGAGAAGCTATTACTACAAAGACTATGGAGCCTAAAAATAGTTGTGATGAATTAAAAAATGCTATAAGTGAGATGCATCATAAAATGGAAGTGTCCAATGTACGGATTGAAGAGGCAGAGAGGAGAACAGGTGAATTAGAAGACACAATTGTAGAAAAAAGGAAGCCGAGAAAAAGAGAGATAAACTGATCCAGGAGCACAAGAATGAGAGTTCGAGAGCTGAGCAATACAATCAAACAGAACAATATCCATATCATAGGAATTCCAGAAGAGGAAGAAACAGGGAAAGGCGCTGAAGGAGTCCTTGAACACATTATAGGAATGTGATGACATAATAGAGCAACGGACTTGGGAAATTGGGCCCCGCGTAAGTTGTCTGAAATTGTTCTAAGTACATAGAACCTCAGTTTTCTATTAAATATGATGTGCACAGGGGTGCCCCGGTGGCTTAGTCAGTTCAGCCTCTGACTTCAGCTCAAGTCCCCATCTCACGGTCTATGAGTTCAAGCCCCGCATTGGGCTCTGTGCTGATACCTCAGAGCCTGGAGCCTGCTTCTGCTTCTGTGTTGTCTCTCTCTCTGTCCCATTCTCACTCACACTCTGTCTCTCTCAAAACTAAACATTAAAACATTTTTTAAAAGTGATGTGCACATCTGAGGGGAAAGCAGGGAGAGGTTTGTGCTGCTGTGGGAGGTGGAGGGTGTGAGGGTGTAAAGTAGGGGCAAGGCCAGAAGCCTTCCCAAATTGGAGAGAGACCTTGCCACCAAGGTGGGGTCTGACCTGTCAGCTGGCAGAAGCCCAGTCAGGGGATCTGTTAACAAGGGACAGCAGACACGTGATGGCCTTTGTACGGTGACTTTCCCATATTCATACACATAGTCAATATGCCTCATAAATTTTCAATGGTGAATAGTTTTCTGCATTTGGTATGTGCTGCTGACTTTAAATTTCTGTCGCAGAGCTCCACTCTCGCCCTCGTCTTTTATCTACTCTGTTTACGTTTGAATATCTATATTTATATTGACTCCAGTTAAAAAAAAGTATATAATAAAGTCATACGACATCAAGAACAGCTTTTTATCTGCTTTGTCAAAACACCATTTCAACAGCTACATTCTCTTAATGCACAGTAGTTAAATAAACTCCAAGATTCTTATCCTGCAATAACCCATTAAATCATCTTAAATACTGTGTCATAATGACAACTTGATGCAACCAGATGTGATATTTGGGGATTCAAAAGAAATAGTTTTCTAAAGACACAGCCTCCTGATTTTACGTTCTCGAGGCCGTTTGCACAGCTGTTAAATCTCACCGTTCCACTTTCTGCGAGCGTATATCACTTCTGCTCTGCCTCGTGCACGGCATTACCCAAGTGCAAGTGAAACATTCCCCAGGATATTGTGATAGGCACTTTCGTGAGATCTGCATCGGCCATGAGTTAGGTCTCGAGGTGTGATTTTCTCACATTGGAAATGCACGAATAAGCATGATCCTGTTGTGATACAAGAGCATTAATATCAGGGTTTGTGCGATGGCCCCTGGTCTGAGAGTCATGGTAAGTCAGCTGAACCCAAAAGGCCAGCAGTCGTCATCTCCAGGCTAGACAGAAGGCACGGCTGGAATTGACTAATCCACATTTGGGTTAAGAATTCTCTCTTGACAAGTGTTTTTAACACCATCGGAACAGTAACCCAAGATCTCCAGCTTCAGCCCTGCAATTAATTATTTATAAAAGGTGTAGACTTCAGAGTCTTTGAAGTTTCCAAGTCACATGGGATCAGAAGTGAACTTTTGAACTTCTGATTTTATCAGCTGGTATAAAAGTTGGCACAGTTCAAAATTGTGGATGTGATGAACCATCAAAGAGAGAACCCATTTGACAGCCATGTTATACACTGTGTGCAGGGAAAGATAATTCCACCATCAAGCAGGAATCCTAGAAATTAGGTCATAACAGGCGGTGCAAGTGGGCCCTAATGAACCCGGATTCATATCTGTGGTGAAATTATATGCTGGGTAATGTCCTCGGAAACGCTGCCATGTTTCAGTTTGGAAAGAAGCCCATTGCTGATACAACAAATCAATTGATAAGAAGTGTGTTTATTGCACTCAATAAAAAAACAGCGCAACCCCAAATAAACATACACGGCTCATAAAACAAATTGCTCACCTAAAATGAATTACACTCTAAGTTTTTTTTTAAAGTAAATTACACAGAATATTCAGTAATGTTTCCACCCACTAAAGAGTAAGATTATAAACAGCACTAAAAGTAAATGTTTCCGCATTTCTTTTTAGTTTAGTTTTTTGTTGTTGTTGTTGTTCAGTCTACAGGATTACCAAGAGCAAAATGCAAAGGAAAAAAAGTGGTAGAAATTGCCTGTTTCGTGAAATATAGGAAAAAATATACCATCTGTGATTTAGCACAGTCTTCAATATCCCATCTGCAATCTGAACGTGGTTCTTAACAAAGGCTGAATCCATTGTCGTTCAATATGATGTTTTGCAAAGTTTTTCCAAGAAGACGACTTTGGTAAGACCCACTAGTATTTTTGGCGTGGAGTTTCTTTTGAATGAAATAGTCAATGTGGCCCTCTGCAACTGTTTTAAGAATCGGTTTTTGTTGCATGCAAGGGCTTACAGTTCTGAAAAGGTAGTCAGCCAGAGCCACCTTCCATCACCTCGTCCCCAGAAACCTTCCTGAGAGAAATGTAGTTTTGGACCCTGTGTGATTGGTTTGTATTTCTACATGCATTAAGATTAAACAAGTGTTTATTTTTAAATTATTTTTAATGTTTTATTTATTTCTAGGAGAGAGAGAGAGAGACAGTGTGAGCAGGGGAGGGTCAGAGAGAGAGGGAGTCACAGACTGAAACAGGCTCCAGGCTCTGAGCTGGCAGTTAGCACAGAGCCCCACGCGGGGCTCGAACCCACGAACCACGAGATCATGACCTAAGTGAAAGTTGGACGCTTAACCGACTAAGCCACCCAGGCACCCGAAAACAAGTATTTATTACCAAGAATCTTATTAGAGGGGTTTCCCTGTGTGGGAGGGTCCAAAAGTATTCAATGGTGTTACTATGTTGCTTTAGGCAATGTAGTTTTGTTCAGTATTTTTGTTTAATATTTATTTATTTTTGAGAGAGACAGAGACAGGGTGCGAGTGGGGGAGGGGCAGAGAGAGAGAGGGAGACACAGAATCGGAAGCAGGCTCCAGGCTCTGAGCTGTCAGCAGAGCCCCATGCGGGGCGTGAACTCATGAACCAGGAGATCATGACCTGAGCCGAGGTCGGACGCTTAACCGACTGAGCCCCCCAGGAACCCCTAAAAAAACCTTTTTTAAATGTTTATTTATTTTTGAGAGAGATGGAGAGAGACAGAGTGTGAGCAGGGGAGGGGTAGAGAGAGAAAGAGACACAGAATCAGAAGCAGGCTCCAGGCTCCAGCTGTCAGCGCAGAACCCGATGTGGTTAATTAGAAAAAGCAACGGCCCATCCTGCAGTGACCACCAGTCTTTCCTCAGGGTGATGCTGTCACCTACCTCCTTACCCCTGATGAACTCATTAGGTGATATGAAGCCACACATGGGCACGCCCATCTGTCACCATCAAATAACATAAAAGTAGGGTTTCTCAATCTTGGTATTACTGGCACTTTCAACTAGATAATTCTGTGTTGGGGGGCTATCCTGTGCACTGTAGCACCTTGGGCAGCATCCCTGGCCTCTACTCACTAGATGCCAGGAGCTCCTCACTCTCCTCAACTGTGACAACCAAAAATGTGTCCAGAGATTGTCACATGTCTTCCACGGGGGAAAAAAAATTACCTTTGGATGCAAACCTCTCCTATGAAAGGAATCATTAAATTTTCCTATGAGCAATTGTTAGAAACTATTTATTATGTTTCCTCCTCCTCCTCCTCCTCCTTCTTCTTCTTCTTCCTCCTCTTCCTCTTCCTCCCCCCCCCTCCTCCTCCTCCTCCTCCTTCTTCTTCTTTTCTTTCTCTCTGCAGGGTCATAGCCAATAATTCGTGCCTATCTTCTTGGAGTAAATGAACATGTGATGGAGGCTACTACTGAACACAGAAATGAAGAAACAGTGGGAAGTGGTTTAGGAGAAGCCAGGGCTGCAAGAAATTTGTTGTAATGTGTGAAGATCAAACAGAGGGCACCTCCATTGTCATTAAACACAACCCAGTTAGCCAGCCGCCCAGGACTGTTCTGAACTAACCAGGTTGCCGCAGATCACTGTTCCTTTCTTCAGGCTGGGTCCTTGGTGTATGTGTGGGTGGGGGGTGGGGTGGGGAAGGGTGGCGTCCAGCTTTCTTTGACCTGGAAAAGTCCTGTTCATTTTGCAGAGCTCGGCTCCCGTGTCTTCTCCATTTATTCCATGAGGGTCTCCTTGGTCCCACTGGTAACATGAGTTTTCTCTTTCTGCTTCCGTGTTGTGGACTTGTATTAACTTCAATTTAGTGCTTTTCATATTCTGCTCAATATTTTAGTTAAGTGGTTAGACATCTGCCTCTCTTAAGATGTTATACTCTTGGAAGCTAGGCTATCATCATGGCTGCCTGTAACATCTAGTCAAGCGATTGCATTTGGCTGTGATTAAAATAAATCTGCTTAAAGAAAATTAAGTAGAAGGGCACCTGGGTGGTTTAGTCAGTTGAATGACCAATTCTTGGTTTCGGCTCAGGTCATGATCTCATGGTTTTGTGGGTTTGAGCCCCACATCAGGCTCCAGCTGGCAGCTTGAAGCCCACTTAGGATCCTCCCTTCTCTCTCTCTGCCCCTCCCCTATATGTACTGTCTCTGTCTCTCTGAAAATAAATAAACAAATAAATAAACTTTAAAAAAGCTTAAAAAAAGAAGAAACTTAAGTAAAGAGCTTGTTTCCCTTATATTAGAAGAAGCCTGGAAGTAGGCAACTCAAGTCATTGGTTCAGCAACTCAACCACGAGTCTACATCTCCAACCTTCTTTGGGCATTTTCTTCTTGGTTGCAAGATGGCAGCAGCTCAGCCAGCCTTCATCTCTGCCATCTCTGCCTTCTCAGCAGGCATGAGGAGGGTTCTGGAGAAACCAGCACACTTCCCTCATATCTCTTAGGTCAGAACTGACTCACATGGTGCTTCCTAAGGGTAGTAGAGCTGAGGGCATTGAGTTTTAGAGTCCGTTATAGACTCCGACCAAAAGGTTGTAGAAACCGGCCAAGGAAAGCAGGTTGGAATTAGTTGAAGTTAGTTGCCTTCCAATGGCTGACAGCATACTAAGTGCTCGTGTAGGGATATGAGGTTGGACAACGCTCCCCCGAGACCTCTTCCTCAGAAGGCCTTTGGCATAGGAAGAACAAACACCATGTCTTGAAGAAATTTCCTCAAATGTGCCATGAAACTGTAAATTTGGCCTTAATTTGGCCATTGCTTTCAAAAACAGTTTAATAAATATACATGCATCCTTATCTTTTGCTTTGATTCTTCATGGCATGGGAGATGGATTCAATAAAAAGGAATATGTAGAAGGCACAGAGTCAGACTGAGAGGGGCGTGGGGCAGAAGGAAGGCACTGGTGAGCGATCTAACCATGTAGTACCACGGCCAGGAGGACTTTGAAGGTGGAAGGAAATTTGGATAGCCAATATGAAACATGATGTCACAGTGGGATTTAGATAAAAGGGCCACATTATGAAAATGTGATTTAAGATTCATCTGCTAGAGCAATGCAGCAATATTATTTCTTTTTTAGACCCACCCTGAAAGCTCACATAAAGACATCCAATAGCTATTTGAGATTTGAGCATACCTTTTCTCCCCTGATCTTACCACTTTCCCCATTAGCCAATGGAAAACCCAGGAATTTGTGTTTTAGGCTGTGTGCTTGTGTTTTTTTTTCTTCTCTCCTAAAAATGCATATTGAGATATTTAACCTGTAACCACAAAGTTACGTAGAAGACATTCATTTTATTTTCTTATTCAGGAAGTGCGACAATTTAACCAAGAAAGGCCAAATTGTTTTCTTTTCTTTTGTTTCCCTGAATCAGACTGTCTGTTCAGTGAACAATCACTGGGGTTCCATTAAACAAAACAACACATTCTGTTCTGATATTTACTAGGGCAAGCCCCAGCCCCACTGTCTCTCAGCCTCACTCAGGGGAGAGCTCACTAGAGGAACATTTCCCCCCACCAAGAGATCTAGAGATCTACACCCCCGCCCTTTCCCTGGAGATTTCTTTTGCTTCCTCTGATCTTGGGTATGATAATGACACAGGGCTCCTGGTGGCCTGTATACAAACTTAGAGGAAAAAACGGGGGCGGGGGAGATAGAAAAATAGTATTTCCCTTTTCTTATCTAACACAATAAACTTATAAAAAATAAAAAAATAAACTTCTATTTAATTGATTCGTGGGTCTTTCCTCATGAAACAGTAAACCCTGTATTAGGAAAGAGACAAGGTGATAAATTATTGGAGGAGAATCTTTGCAAAGGTTTGTCATTGGTCGGTAGTAATGGCAGTGAGGATGTAAAATTGATCACACCTGGCTGGCTCTCGATTCATTTAGTCCAATTGCCTGTCTTTGGCAGCTGCCCCAAGAAATGTGAGTGTGCACAATGTTTCTATTACATGCAGTTTGTCCCTAATCATCCCAATGGACAATTAATGCTGCGACATCTATGCATTTGGCTAAAGAACAGATTTATGTTTGTACTTCCTGCAAGCCCCGGAGGAAAAATAATCACTGTTTTGTTTCTGTGGGCTTTTTTTGTTCTTTAGTATTCTCTTCCAGGCATCCTGATACTCACTTGAGCACTATTGCTTTAAGGGATGAATCACACTGTAGAATTCTTGTTTTGGAAAGCAAGCTAACATTCCTCTTATCCTTGCTCTTGTTGGCTTAGAAATGATTTCATATTGCAAAAACAGTGCGCTAGCGGCACAAAAAGTACATAGAATAGGGAAAAATGATTTAAAAAAAAACACAATTCGTGGGCTTGGGTGGGTGCAGAAGGCATGCGTTGTAGTGTTGATGGCAAGAATGAAATTCTGAGAACTCAATGTCCACCAACAGGGAAACAGTTACATAAATGTTTTCATGAACACTTTAGGGAAATCAACGCAGCTATTAAAACAATAAAGTAGATATTTTGTGTACTGATATAGAAAGTTCTTTTTCAAGACCAATTTTTTTTTTTTTTTGGTAAGGTTTATTTATTTATTTTGAGAGCGAGCACGCTCAAGCAATGGAGAGAAGTGGAGGAGCAAAGATGGTGGAGAGAGAGAATCCCAAGCAGGAATCTTCTTTTCAATAGTAGTGAGCCCCAGCCAGAAGTGGGGCTCAATCCCACAAACCACTAATCCCCTAAACCATGACCTGAGCTGAAATTAAGAGTTGGACGCTTAACCAACTGACCAACCCAGGCGCTCCTGAAGACCAATTTAATTGAAAACAGAAAAACTGCACGACAGCACAAAAAGTATGATAACATTTAGATTATTAAAAACACGGAACATTTATCTATTTCCGTAATCATGTATTTATGTTACGCACATTAAAAAAAAAAGGCTAGAAAGATGCTCACTACCCTGAGACGCTGGGAAATGGGGAAAGGTACAACAAAAATATATGCAACTTTATCTACATTTGAAAGCAAATACAAAAGAATTGTTTAAAATGAGGGAGGAGAAAAAGATCCTGAATCTCCTTACTCTAACAAAAATGCCATCAGGATTTTTGTGATTTTTTTTCCTTCTAATCTTTTTTTCATTTGTATATATCTTCAATATATACAGGTGCTTGAGGGAGCGTAACATTTAAAACTATAATACTGTCTAAAACAGAGAAGGATGAGAAAGAAAACCAGTGTCCTGTAAATCCACTGTCCACATTATCCTATGTAATCATGCAAGTGTTTAGGAAAGGCTGAACATCCTTTGAGTGAAAGCCTCCTTCCCTTTGCCTGTAAGCACCCTCCATCCATCCTTGTTTTTCCCTCCTAACTTCCAAGGGACTTCCAAAATTTCCAAAGGATTTCTTAGACTTCCTTAGGGAGAGGATAGAGAAGCATATACCAATTGGTGTAAAATAATTACCATAGCTGACAACTTGTGAGGGTTGTCATAGAAGTATTAGCCACTATTCTAAAGCACTTTGTATTAACAGACTCATTTAATTCCCATAGATCTGTGAGTTAGGCGCTCCTGTTACCATTTTACCAAGGAGGAGACTGAGGGACAGAGAAGCTAAGGCAACTGTTGACAGTCACACCGCTAGACAGTGGTGGGCCCTGGATACAAATCTGGGGACTATAGCTGTAGAGTCTCCATGGTGGCTTCTACCACACTGTCCCAATGATAGTAGATCCTTGGTGGTAAAAACACATGATGCCATGTGTCTACCCGAGTCTTTAACTTTTACACAAAGGAGGCCACACCATCCCTGCTATTGGCCACCTTGCTTTTCTTCTTTATAAAAATGTTTTTTTTTTCCTCCAGAGCTAATTCAAAAGAACCGTATTCTTTTAATAAATTGCAGAGTTTTCTACTGTAGGGATACAACTCGATTCATAAATACTAGTGTCATTTTCTGTTTCTTCTTCTTCTTCTTTTTTTTTTTTTTGGTGTCGTTTTCCACTTGTAATGCTTTATTTAATGTTTTCTCCCTCTTCTGGGGTCAATTTTGCACCTTGTGTTTGTCTACAAAATGCTTCATTTCTTTCTTCCCTGTTTGATGTCTTTTTCATTTCTGCTATTACCTTTATTATCCTCTTCCATCTATTAAATGGGTATATGTTATTGTTGGTTTTCTGAACTTCTTGAACTGCATGCTTAAGTAATTCATTTTCACTTATTTCATTATGTAGGTCTTTTATGCCATGAATCTAAAAAAGCACATTTTTTTCTCCTCTGATATTCTGCCTTAAAAAATACATGAATAATTTAAGATATTGTTCCAAACTTTCTAGTTGTTGACTTTTTTTTCTTCTAATTAACACCTACACGTCTGTCTTGCATTACACTTCTTGTTCCTGCCTTGCATATCCTGTTTGATGACTGTTACATCTTCATATTTTATATTATCAACATTGATAACCTTTTCTACTCACATTTTCCATAGTAATTCAGTTTTCATGGTATGTTTAAATAAACTTAATGCTCATACTCAGCATTTTGTATCCAGAACTTAAAATGAAACATGATAATTTTGTTCTTTATCATTTTTGATGAAAGCAGGCGCGGGACTGTTTTACATGTATCGTAAGGTACTTGGCCGTTCCTTCAACATTGGATTGTAGATTGTTCCCAGTTTTCCCTTCTTGTGTGTTTGACTGCATTACTGTTTTTAAGGATTTATCTCCAACCCCATTTTCTGCATTATTTCCACAATTAGATGTGGGCTCGCTGGGTGGGAGTGGGAGTGGTTGTTTTGAAACCTCCAGTAATTTATTTATACCTCTCCTCCTTTATCTTCCCTGACTCTTGCAGGAATCGTGCTAGACTGCCCTCCCATGGCAGCCGCTGTAACTACACTCATATTTCAATTCTCCCTTCTGTTGGGAGCCAGAGTTGCACCTGGGATTCAGTGAGAGCAACAGCTCTCCTTGAAGTGAGAAAAAGCTTTCTCTTTTCCAGACCTCACCCCCCCCTTTTTTTTGATGTTCAGCGTATTTCCTGAGCTGAACCTCAGAACCTTTCCCCAAATTGTCCCTGCGAATTGAGATTGACAATGTTGCTTTAAGAGAACCATAGAGTTTGGATTCTATGAATCCATTTTGGAATCATTTTTCCATAAGAGAGTTTTCATGTACTTAACTGTATAAAAATCTGCCTGCGATATTTTACTGTCACACAAAACCCTCACAATATTTTCATTAAGTTATTACCCAGCAGGTGTTAACCTCATATATAACATATTGCCTTTATACTTAAAATAATAAGGCTTTCTTACCAAAAGCAACCAAACAAAAAAATACTTAAAATTTTTTTAATTAATGTTTTTATTTATTTATAAGAGAGAGAGAGAGAGAGAGAGAGAGAGCGTGAGCAGGGGAGGGGCAGAGAGAGAGGGAGATACAGAATCTGACACAGGCTCCAGGTTCCGAGCTAGCTGTCAGCACAGAGCCCGACGCGGGGCTCGAACCCACTAACATAGAGATCATGACCTGAGCCGAAGTCGGACGCTCAACTGACTGAGCCACCCAGGCGCCCCTAAAAAAAGACTTTTTAAACCTATTTTCAGTAGTAGTGGGCTGTTGGCCTGGGGCTGACTCACTGACATGCCCGCAAGTGAGGTTAGAGAACCGTCCATTGCTATGAAATAACTTTTTCCTACAATGGTGTTGGACACAAGGTGACTCAGCCTGAGCTGATTCTGTGGTCCCCAAGCCAGTTCCAGCCATTCCACTGAGCACCAGTCTTGGCTCTTCCTACTACCTTACCTTCTACACCCTCCCGGTTCCTTCTGCCAAATATCACTCAAAATCCATCCTTTCTCTGCTCCCACTGCTACCGTCCTGCCTGGTCCAGGTTGCCTCAGGAAGTCACCCTCGGACCCTGACACTGGCCTCCAACATGTCACCTCCTTTCAAACCTGCCCTTTGAGACCTTTGCCTGGCACAGCAGTTTGGCAGATTTTCCTAACATGAAAATTTTTACTTAAAAGCCTTCGGCAGCTACCACAGCTCTTGTGATTAAGTTCAAATTCATTGACGGAACAGGTTATGCTCTCTGTCCTGCTCGGGGGTTTGTGTGCATACTCTTTCTTCTCCTGGAACGTTCTTTTCTCCCTTCTCCAACCCGTCCTTAGTCCTAACCTTAGGTTTTACTTCCCCAGAGAAATCTTCCTGCACCTTCCAGGTTCCCTGGACTTAGGGCTCCTATGATTTTCTGCCCTGCATTTTTCACATTGCATTAGTTCAGCTGATGAGCCCCTAAGTTCTGGGAAGTTGGGTATCTTGGTCTTGTGTACTGTATCAATTAGAATTTTTACTTGACTGGTAGTCACTGAGACCGAACAGAATAAGATTCAAGGATTTTTTTTCTCACACGTCACAGTCCTGAGAAGAAAAGTACCTCAGCACTGGTGTGCGGGTTCCACACTCCCTCCGGAGAACCAAGCCCCTTTTATTGCCACTCTGCCTCCTTAGGCATTGGCTTTCATCCTTAAGGGCGCCTCATGGTCCAGTATGGCTGCTGAAGCTCTAGCTATTGCCGCCATGATCCAGGAAGGAAAAAAGAAGAAGGAGAGGAAGACAAAGAAAGCCTGCACAGCCATTTGTCTCCCTTTTTAGGAGCTTTCCCATAATCCTTCTTAATAATATCTCCTTTTATCTCATTAGCCAGACATTAGTTACCTGGTGATACCTAGCTATAAGTTTGATTGGGAAATAGTCTTCACCTGGGTGTAATGCCACCCCAATTCAAGCTGGAGTTCTGTGGGGAATGAGTATTTTGAAACAACCAGAAACTTCTGCTCTTGTTGGTATAGTATCTCAAGGTCTACCTATTCGCGTTCCCAGTAGATGTTACTGAGACTGTGAATGTGTGTCACTCCAACCAGAAGATCAGACAGCCCTGGACCCAGAGGGTAAAGGAAATCAAAAGGTTAGGGTAGGAAATGTTATACTGCATTCACTAGAAACCATACCCCTTACAACAATGAGTATGGCCCATCTGTAAGTGACATGGGACACCTGTTTCTCTGAGCTGCTCTTTGCTCTGGGTCCAGCACACAGATGCAAGTTGGACCTGGAGTCAAAGCTAAGGTTCTAGGCTTCGCCCTGTAACTAACAGGTAGCGGGCTTCATTCTCCTTACTTGCCTTTCTAAATCATTTCTCCATTTGCACATTAGGGCCTGAGGCATCTCTTCTACTCACCTGCTGCAGAGGAGCAGAGGCAAGGGGGTGCCTAATAAGGTAATAAGATAATGTCCTAGTGAGATCATATGCAGACATGCAGGTCTGATCGTCAGTAGCTCTGCACCCACATAGTATCCGCTGCCTATAGTGCTGCTATTCAAGCTGCTTTGTGCCTATACATCATCTGGAGCCCTTGTGACATGCTCGTCTGACTCAGGAGACTTGGTGTGAGGCCTGAGAGTGGTGTTCTGCCCTTCAGAACCCCAGGGGCAGCTCTTCCTAATGGGACTCTGGGGGAAGGGTTTGGGGTGAGGAAGGGGGTGCTCAGCACCAGTGGTCTCTGATCCACGTGCTCCGAGCATTCTGATTTTGCCTAAAGAGCTGCACTTTCTTGTCCTCACCTGTCAATCATGTTTCCTACCCCATTGGAGCATGTGCTCCCCAGTGGCCCTGCCCACATCCCTCTGGGAAAGCTCTCTCCCATGCTTTGGGAGTGTGGCTTTGACTTTCTTCATGCCTTTGCTTTGCTGGGTAAGGAGGTATCCAGACCATCCCTGATCGCAGGTGGTATCCAGACCATCCCTGATTGACAGATCATTTTTTAACCCTCGTATGGCAAGAATCCCCACTGCAAATAAATGGAAACCTTAAAAAAAAAACACTCATGGAAAAATAAAGCGAATAAAGTCAGAATGGTTAATAATATAAACCTTGCTGGACTTGGTACGGACGATTCAGCTTTCTCTCACAGCCCGTTCATTTTGCAAGGAGCTTACATGCAATAGAGCCCCAGCCGTCACCTTGAACCCCATGCTCTGAGACCTTTTCTAGGCCAAGGCAGGAAGGGCAGAAGCAGGAATGTTTGCTTGGTTTGGTTTTAACATTATGTTACATTTTTTTGAGTATGAAAATAGTAGGCACTTATTTGAAAATGAAGGGGGGGATTGCTAGAAAACGTCAAAGAAGACAAGTCTCTCATGATTGGGTTTTTTCACAATCATTTCAAACATGTTGATATCTTGAAAATTTGTTTTTCTATTTCAAGTTCTGTACATTTAGACTCCCTTTTTACATAGCTGTTTCCTGTGAAAGGCAGGTGGGGAGGTTGACTGGGAGATGGGCCAGGAGAAAGGCAGGTAAGAATTCAGGCCTGTGTAGACATTCTCTGGTGGGAGCCAAGGCCAGCTTGCCAGGGGGCTGGTTATCAGCCTGATATCTGGGTGCTGCAGTGCTTTCTGTCTCTTTCTTTCTGTTACTAATGTGCAAATGCAGGTAATGCCTTTGACTTGTTAGCAAAGTAGAATACCACAGAGGCATTAAACAAATGAATGTGTTTTCTGTTTAATCTTTGTAGCAAGCTTTGAAGGTAGGAACCTATGTTATTCCCATTTTATAGATGAGGACACTGAGGCCATGACCTTACTGGGTTATGGTGATGATTTTTTTTTTTAAACATGCGACATACATATAAGCATATGTAAATTCTGGCACCATTTGTTCTAATTGCAGTGAGACTTGGTCTAAGCACTAGAGTTCTCGGGTGCATTGGAGGGACTCCCAACTCAAAGGAGGAAAATGAAATATGGCCTCTCAGAGGAATGGGCTATGTGAAGAGGGTGGGGTGGGAAGGGATTGGCTTCCAGGCATTGTCGTGTACTCTTTGGTTAGAATGTAAAGTCTTTGTGGGAGACGCGAGGGACATCCATCTTCTCTCTGCCTTCTTCACAGTAGGCCCCCACAATAGTTGTGTTGACCATAATAGCAATACAGTCTTCCAGAAGCCAAATATAGGGCCATCATTAACGCCAACAGTTATTCACGCAGATTACAAATGGCTGATCCCTCGAGGGTGTAGATGTCAGGGGCAATTTAAAGGCACCCTCTCTAGACCCTACTCTATAGCCCATGGCTTGGGGCTTGGCCCCCCACTTGCCCCTTGTTGGGTATCATGTTCAGTGCACTCACTGCACACCATGACCCATCAGAAGTCCTTGGTCATGAACTCCAGGCTACTGGGCCTTGGCCCTTGAACTCAGTGACCCCATCTCCCCCATCCCAGACACTGGGGGTGAGTAGCAAGTGGGGGTCCCATTGGCGCAAAGGCGTAATGACCAACACTGGATACTTTCAAGAGTGGGTTTTGATGCTCAGCGTCCCTTATCATCAGGGAAATATAAATCAAAACCAAACTGAGATATCACCTCATGCCAGTCAGAGTGGCTAAAATGAACAAATCAGAAGACTCTAGATGCTGGCGAGGATGTGGAGAAACGGGCACCCTCCTGCACTGTTGGTGGGAATGTAAACTGGTGCAGCCCCTCTGGAAAACAGTGTGAAGTTTCCTCAAAAAGTTAACAATAGAACTGCCCTATGACCCAGCAATAGCACTACTAGGATTTTACCCAAGGGATACAGGGGTGCTGATGCACAGGGGCACATGTACCCCAGTGTTCATAGCAGCACTCTCAACAATAGCCAAAACATGGAAAGAGTCTAAGTGTCCATCAACTGATGAATGGATCAAGAAGATGTGGTTTATCTATACCATGGAATACTACATGGTAATGAGAAAGAATGAAATTGGCCATTTGTAGCAACATGGATGGAACTTGAGGGTGATATGCTGCAGGAAGTAAGTCAGGCAGAGAAGGACAGATACCGTATGTTTGCACGTATAGGTGGATTAGGAGAAAGCTAACGGAGGACCATGAGGGAGAAGAAGAGGAAAAATAGTTGGGGGGAGGGGGCAAACCATGAGAAACTTTTGAATGCTGAGAACAAACTGAGGGCTGATGCGGGTGGGGGAGAGGGGAAGGGGGGTGATGGGCATGGGGGAGGGCATTTGTGGGGATGAGCACTGGGTGTTATATGGAAACCAACTTGACAATAAACTATTTAAGAAAAAAAAATACAATTTACAGACAGAAAAAAACAGTGGGCTTTGGGATGCCTGAGTTGCTCAGTCGTCAGGCATCTGACTTTGGCTCAGGTCATGAGTTCGAGCCCCATATCGGGCTCTGTGCTGACAGCTCAGAGCTTGGAGCCTGCTTCAGATTCTGTGTCTCCTTCTCTCTCTGCCTCCCCTACTCACACTCTGTCTCTCTCTTTTGCAAAAATAAATAAACTTAAAAAAAAGAGTGGGTTTTGGTTGGGCAACAGGAACTAATCTCTGAAGGCCCCAAGTACCTGAAGGGAGTGGAAGAAAATCAACTCCATGGATTAAAACCGCCAAGTTGAAATACCCACAGCCAGGCTTCTCTTCTTCCTAGAGATTTCCCACAGTGGCCTTGCTTTAACTTGTCCCTTCCAGGGCCTTGAGAATAACTTCAGGGAAAATAATTTTATTTGTCCCTCATTATTTTTATGGGACTAATAAATCACATATAATTCTGGCACTTCTTCCTAATAGCAATTAGAATAAACAATAAGAACCATTTCAGCTGCTTGACAATTAGGGTTCTAATGAGTGAAATGGAAGTCGTATGATGTGGATTTGGACAATTCATTAGCTGGATGCATAAGCGCTTGTAAAAATGAATGAAGTCTTGAGCTAAATTATTCAAAACAAAAAGAAAAATTGGACGGGAGAGACAGATGCCAGAAATAGGCCATATTCTTCACATTTGAGGGGAAAACGTGCTGAGACAAATCCTAAAAAGGATATAAGAATCTGGAGTCAGAATGGTGTGAAATCTTACTATCACTGAATGGGAAAGCCTCACCGCATATCTGTATAAGGAGGCACACTTTTTTTTCACTGTGCTGAACAGCTCTGGCACTTGGCCTGACTATGTCCCTGATGGTTAAGTGGGTATTCTCAGCGAGGAAGTTCAGAGAGGTTGAGTCACTTACCTGGAGCTACCCAGCCAACTGATCCAAATGCCTATCTTTCTACCTGTCCACTCTGTCCTTTTTTTTTTTTAAGTTTATTTATTTATGTTGAGAGAGAATGAGTGGAGGATGGGCTGAGAGAGAGGGAGAGAGAGATCCCAAGCAGGCTCTGCATTGTCAGAGCAGAACCCGATGTGGGTTTGAGCTCATGAACAACAAGATCATGACCTGAGCCCAAACCAGGAGTCAGATGCCTAACATACTGAGCCACCCACATGCTCTACACCTTACCATTTCCAAGGGCCAAGGTAAATTTCTCCTGAGGTGACATTTTAGAAATAAAAGAAATGGGGACATCTGGATGGCTCATCATTAAGCATCTGACTTGATTTCAGCTCCGGTCACGATCTCACAGTTTGTGAATTTGAGCTCTGTGTTGAGCTCTGCCCTGATAGCACAGAGTCTACTTGGGATTCTCTCTCTCCCCCTCTCTCTACCTCTTCCCTGCTCTCTCTCTCTCTGTCTTTCAAAATAATAAGTAAAAAATAAACTAAAAAAAGAAAGAAAGAAATCAACATAGGAATTGCAAGAGTATGGAAAACTGCACCAATTTTACCCAAGTGTATACTTTGTGAGTATTTCATATGTGCACACTTGTGCTCAAATCAAGAACTAGAACATTTCCATTATCCCAGCAACTTCCACCACGTCCCTTCCAAGTAATCAGCACCCAGAAGGCAATTGTCGATCAGCTTTCTATGACCTTAGGAAAGCTGGCCTGTTCTAGAACTTCATATAAATGGAATCATAGAGTATTTAGTGTTTTGTATCCAGCTCTCTTCACTCCACATAAAGCCATGCTGTTGCATGTATCAGCAGATCATCCCTTTTTATTGTTGTGAGCAATTCTAGGGTATGAATATACCACAATTTGTTCTTCCATTCTGCTGGCGAAAGGCATTTGGATTGTTTCCAGCTCTGGGCTATCATGAATGAAGCTGCTCTGAGTGTTTTCGTTGCACCTACGTTTTGTGGACATCCACACTCCTCCCTATGAGGGAAATTCCTGGGTCACAGGGTAGGCTATGTTGGAATTCATTAGAACGTGCCATATGATTTTTTAGCTTTTTAAAAATTTTGTTTAACATTTATTTAGTTTTGAGACAGAGAGAGATGGAGCACGAATGGAGGAGGGGCAGAGAAAGAGGGAGACACAGAATCTGAAACAGGCTCCAGGCTCTGAGCTGGCAGTCAGCACAGAGCCCGACGCGGGGCTCGAACCCATGAACCGCGAGATCATGACCTAAGCAAAAGTCGGACGCTTAACCGACTAAGCCACCCGGGCGCCCCCAATTTTGCATCTTTTAATTCCCTGGTGACCAGTTCTTCAAATCTTGTTTTAACTAAGGAAAAACTGGCAGGTGCATCAGAGTCTCGTGTTCATCAGGTTTTACCTGTACGCGTCTGTTAGGGGTTGAGTGTTACAAATAAATAAGTAAGTAAGTAAGTAAGTAAGTAAGTAAGTAAGTAAGTAAGTAAGTAAGTAAGTAAGTAAGTAAGTTTTACTCAGCACATACAAGCAGCCCTTGGATTGAGCAAAACCTGTAGGCTTCTCAAGAGCGCGGCTGCGGGAACCTGCCGCCTCGGGCTGCCTGGCTGCGCGGCGCCACCTAGCGTCCGCCGCGCAGGGTGCCGGGCTTGCTCCGCGCCTCTTTTCCTCCGGGTGCAGGAAATCACCCAGCTTCCCGGTGCCATCTTTGGCCAAAAATCGGAGAACTCTTCTCAGCATCCTTGGCTTTCACCTTGCACGGTTCCCAACCCTTCTCGTAAGGGCTCCGAAGGGCGGCTCGCATCTCGTCCCCTGTCCTGGCTGTACCCTGCGTCTCCAAGCATCCAGACCATGGACAGCAGCCAGGCGCTGCGCTAAAGCGCAGGCGCGTTCCCTTCTCTGCTCACTCCTTCCCACTCTGGCCCTCCTGTTCTCTGCTAGCGGAGACTCCCTTTAAAAGGCCTTTGGGGTTTATCTATACCATGGAATACTACATGGCAATGAGAAAGAATGAAATCTGGCCATGTGTAGCAACATGGATGGACCTTGAGGGTGTTATGCTGAGCGAAATAAGTCAGGCAGAGAAGGACAGATACCATATGTTTGCACGTATAGGAGGAATAGGAGGAACTTAACGGAGGACCATGGGGGAGAAGAAGGGGAAAAATAGTTGGGGAGAGGCAGGGAGGCAAACTGTAAGAGACTCTTGAATGCTGAGAACAAACTGAGGACTGATGGGTTTGGGGGGGAGGGGGGTGATGGGCATGGAGGAGGGCACTTGTGGGGATGAGCACCGGGTGTTATATGGAAACCAACATGACAATAAACTATTTGTAAAAAAAAATAATAAAATAAAATAAAATAATAAAAAAATAAAAGGCCTTTGGGGTAGCTAGAAGGGGGTACTGACACTGAGAACGTACTTCTCTTGGACAGGATGGACCAGGTTGTGGGGTATTTATTTAAAAGGTGAAAGATTTATAAGATCTGAAGAGAAACCAGAGTGTATGCGGGGTATTTTATATTTGATGTCCCAACAAACTTCTGAGGCAGTGTCATTAACTCATTTTATAAACGGAGGAAAGGGAGATTCAGAATGGTCAAAGATTTTTTCCAGGGTCACGCAGCCATCCTAGAAAGAGCCAGATCTCCAACTCACCACTGGCTGTTTCCCTCCAGGGCAAGGGCGCTTATTATTATTATTATTATTAATTTTTCTGCTCCTCCCCCTTGCTCTAGCCCCCTTTTATTTCCTCCTCTCACCCTTCACATCTTGGCCTGCTCTCCCGCATGCTCATAAAATGTTGCTCCTCCTGTTTTAAATTTGTTTTAATATTTATTTATTTTTCAGAGAAAGAGAGAGAATGGGGGAGACACTGAGAGGGAAAGAGACATAAAATCCAAAGCAGGCTCCAGGTTCTGAGCTGTCAGCACAGAGCCGGACTTGGGGCTTGAACCAATGTACAGTGAGATCGTCACCTGAGCTGAAGTCAGACACAACCAACTGAGCCACCCAGGTGGCTCTCGCTCCTTCTGCTTCAGATGCCACATGTCACATTGTTGGAAGGAACTCCAGTTGTCCCTTACAGACCACTGCCTGGTTCCCAGCTAGCTGTCCCCAGTCTCCTTGAGAGGCATGGTCTAATTATGGACGTGCCCAGATCGCCACAACCCTCCCCTGTGACCTGTGGCTCTTGGCTTGCACGAAAAGGAATCCCTGTGGGATTCAAGATGTGTTGGTGCTTTACCTCTCGTTTCCCAGGAGGTGATGCTTATAGTGAGGCAAGTAGAAAAATAAAGATCTAGAGCAGGAAAGGTCCTTGAAGTTCGGTTCTGGTGCTGCCGGATACTGAGGGAGACGGAGAGTGTCCTAGAATGATCCAGCACGATTCGGTGGTGTGGATAGCAGAGCCAGGCTGGGTTACCATGTTATTGGATGTACAAGAGGTGTCCCTGTGTGGAGAGAGACATGCGGGGTGTCCATGGGGAGAAAGATATGCACGAACACAAATGAAATATGAAGGGAATAGTCACTGGTCCGAGGGGCCTTGTGGGCCCACAGGTGTGCCCTTGACCATCAGTGTAGAGGCTTTCCATTGTGGACTGAATTGTGAGCCCCCCAGCCGCAATTCATATGTTGAAGTCCTAACTCCCAGCACCTTAGAAGGTGACCTATCTGGAAACAGAGCTTTCTAGAATTGGTCAGGTTAAGATGAGCTCATTGGGGTGCCCTAATCCAATATGACTGGCTTTATGAAAAGAGGAAAGTTGGAGATGGGCCCACAGGAAGAACACCATGTGAGGATGAAAGCAGAGGTTAGGGTGAGGCTTCAGCAAGCAAGGGGCACTAAGAATTGCCAGGAAACCACCAGAACTTAGGAGAGAGGCCTGAGCAGATCCTTCCCTCACAGCCTCTAGAAAGAACCAGCCCTGATGATTACTTGATATCAAGATATCTTGATCTCAGACTTTCAGCCTCTTAGAATCATGAGACACTGAATTTCTTTTTTTCTTAAATTTATTTATTTATTTTGAAAGAGAGACAAAGGGTGGGGGAGGGTCAGAGAGAGGGAGAGAGAGAGAATTCCAAGCAGGCTCCACAATGGCAGTGCAGAGCCCAACACAAGGCTAGAATCCACAAATTGTGAGATCATGATCTGAGCTGAAACCAAGATGTGGACACCTACCCGACTGAGGCACCCAGGTGCCTGATGAGACACTAATTTTTTTTTAACTTTTTAATGTTTATTTAGTTTTGAGAGGGGGGAGGGGCAGAGAGAGAGGAAGACACAGAATCTGAAGCAAGCTCCAGGCCCCAAGCTGTCAGCACAGAGCCCGACATGGAGCTTGAACTCCAAGGTCATGCAAGATCATGACCTGAGCCGAAGTCGGGATGCTTAACTGACTGAGCCATGCAGGCACCAGAGACACTAAATTCCTATTGTTTTTTTCCTCCTTCCCTAGCCGGTGGTGCTCTGTACAGCAGTCCTGGGAAATGAACACGTGCTGTAGGGTGGTCACCAAGTTAATGAAGGTGGGGCCAAGCTCACAGACGAAGAATATTGCACTGTTGTTACCTACTTCTCTGTAGGCGAGGGACTGTGTTCTGCATTTGCTAAAGACTGTCATCCCTTTCCTCAAAAATCTAGGTCGTTCCCACCTAGGAGTGACTACTAGGTAACCATTAGAAATGTTAAATTCTTGTCTCTTAAACCATCTCGAGTTGAGGGGAAAATAACCTATAATTGCAGGGCCAGGCAGGGCTGAGGAGAGGAGGCACCTGGGGTGAAAAATTTAAGGAGGCCCCCACTCCCAGGGGCTGACTGCCCACTGACACTGCCCAGAGATTCCACACCTCCTTAAACTCTGCACCTGGCATGCCTCTTTTGTCTCACCCTGGTCTAGACTCTGTACATTTGTACCCGGAGCCACAGAGAAGGAAATGTGCCTGCAGATGTATAGAAACCAATATATGTTTGTAGGAACCGCTGTCACAAAGCCTAAGATAATTACAGAAAAGGTTCTTCTGGGGCGCCTCGGTGGCTCAGCCAACTAAGCATCTGCTCATGATTTGGGTTCAGGTCATCAATCTTGTAGTTTCTGAGTTCAAGCCCTGCGTGGGGCTGTACACAGCCAATGCAGAGCCTGCTTGAGATTCTCAGTCTCCCTCTCTTTCTGCACCTCCCTGCTTTCTCTCTCTCTCTGTCTCTCTTTTTAAATAAATGACTAAAAACAAAGTAAAAAAGAAAAGGTTCTTCTAGACGATTGCCTCCATTTCCCTTAGGATTCTCTGTTTGCATAGTGGCGGGTAGGCCTGGTATCATGATTTTCATTTTTAGGACATCTCTGATAGCGATTCTGAGAGAATGCAGGGAATACGTCAGCAAACACATTCTGATGTCGTGAGCTACAGCCCACGAAAGGCAGGAAGAGCAGATAGCCTCCCTTGGGATTGGCCAGCATGGACAGCACTAAGAATTATTATTTCTTCTCCATGTGGAATTATTTTCCACATGGCAGGACCAAGCTGGATGATAGAACTTTTATTTTTAACTCTCAGTGCAAGATCTGCTCTCAGAGGAATCTTGGGTAAGACACCCGGCTTTGCACATTGACTTGGAGTTGCCAGATTTAGCAAATAAAAAGACAGGACATCTAGTGACATTTGATTTTTAGATCAACAAGGAATGGTTTTTTTGTTTTGTTTGTTTGTTTGTTTAGTATGTCCCAAACGTTGCACGATATATGTTTGCATAAAATTATTATTCTTTTTAAAAAGTTTTTAAATGTTTTTTAAATTTATTTCTGAGAGAGAGAGAGAGAGAGAGAGAGACAGCATGAGCAGGGGAGTGGCAGAGAGAGATGGAGACACAGAATCGGAAATAGGCTTCAGGCTCTGAGCTGTCAACACAGATCCTGATGTGGGGCTCGAACCCATGAACCGTGAGATCATGACCTGAGCCAAAGTTGGACGCTTAACCAACTGAGCCTACCCAGGTGCCCCAAAATTATTATTCTTTATCTGAAACAAATTTAACTGGGTGTCCTTTACTTTATTTGGCAACTCTACCCGGATCCAGGCAATTACCTGGAATGATTGCTGATGTGGGTTTTTTTTTTTCCTGGTTCAGGTGTTTTATTTAGTTTTTATTCTTATTGCTGTTTTTTAATTTATTTATTTTTCCGTATAATTTGTGGTCAAGTTAGGTAACATGCAGTGTGTACAGTGTGCTCTTGGTTTCGGGGATAGATTCCTGTGATTCATCACTTACATACAACACCCAGTGCTCATCCCAGCAAGTACCCTCCTCAGTGCCCACCACCCATTTTCCCCTCTCCCCCACTCTCCCTGTCAACTGTCCGTTTGTTCTCTATTTAAGAGTCTCTTATGGGTTTGCCTCCCTCTCTGTTTGAAATTATTTTTTCCCCTTCCCCAACCGCATGGTCTTTGTTAAGTTTCTCAATCAAGTTCCACGTATGGGTGAAAACATATCTGTCTTTATCTGACTGACTTATTTCACTTAGTATATTACCCTCCAGTTCCATCCATGTTGTTACAAATGGCCAGATTTCATTCTTTCTCATTGCCGAGTATTCCCTTGTATAGATAAACCACATCTTCTTGATTCATTCATCAATGATGGACATTTAGGCTCTTTCCATAATTTGGTATTGTTGAAAGCACTGCTAGAGACATTGGGGTACCAGTGCCCCTATGTGCCAGCACTCCTGTATCCTTTGGATAAATACCTAAATACCTAGTAGCACTATTGCTGGATCGTAGGATAGTTTTATTTTCAATTTTTTGAGAAACCTCCACACTGTTTTCCGGAACGGCCGCACCAGTTTGCATTCCCACCAGCAGTGCAACAGGGTTCCCGTTTCTCCACATCCTCACCAGCACCTGTTGTTTCCTGAGCTATTAATTTTAGCCACTCTGACTGGTATGAGGTGGTATCTCAGTGTGGCTTTGATTTGCATTTCCCTGATAATGAGTGATATTGAGCATCTTTTCATGTGTCTGTTGGCCATCTGGATGTCTTCTTTGGAAAAGTGTCTATTCATGTCTTCTGCCCATTTCTTCACTGGATTATTTGTTTTTTGGGTGTTGAGTTTGGTTAAGCTCTTTATAGATTTCGGATACTAAACTTCTATCCAATATGTCATTTTGATTGCTGATATTCTTAAGTGCACACAATAGTATGATAAGGTATGGTGTGACTGGTGAACGTTTTGGCCCCCTTCTCTTGGAATTTATATTCCAGGTCCAAAAAAAAAAGGCCATTAATCTCAGTAGATCAGGTGCCTCTAATTGTTTAGGCATGAATGTTTCACCTAGAAGAATTCAAACCAGAATCCTGCTATTTAGACCATAGCAGAGCCACATTTGTTGGCTGCTTAAAGCAATGGTGATAACATAGCAGCCTGTTTGTTAGGGAATTTAAATGTGGTCCAGCCTCGAAGGCAGGTCTTTCATGACTTAGAGCTGTTTTCTTGATACTTTCTTCAACGGTTGGTGTCCAGGGACTGTCTTTGAATGTAAATTAAATTTTCTTTAACAATAATTTGTTCTGGGGCACCTCGGTGGCTCAGTCGGTTAAGCATCCAACTTCGGCTCAGGTCATGATCTCACAGTTTGTGGGTTCAAGTCCCGCGTCGGGCTCTGTGCTGACAGCTAGCTCAGAGCCTGGAGCCCGTCTTCGGATTCTGTGACTCCCTCTCTCTCTGACCCTCCCGTGCTCACGCTCTCTCTAACTCTCTCTCAAAAATAAATTAAAAAAAAAAACATTAAAAAAATAATTTGTTCTTAAGAATTGCCCAAGCAATTCTGGCCGAGAAGAGCGTCCTCATAACAGATGTGATTTGGACTGGTGTCCTTGGCAACTCTACAGGACAAGGGGAAACCAGGGTCCTCTTGTTTGGAGGGCTCCTAACTGTCCATCCACCCACACATCCATCCCTCCATCCATCTGCCAAACACCTGGGCTAGGCACAGATTGAGAAGACACAGAAGAATGATACAGTTGTATTCTTGAAGGAGCTCACAGTCTTTTAGGGAAGACAAGCACGTAAGTAGGCAATTATAATAAATTGTGACTTTGCTTTGATAGAGGTAGGCACAGTGGTTTATGGGGAGCTATTCAGATGCAGAACTTAATTTAAGTGCAGGAGAGGAAAGAAGAACCAGTTTCAGAAGGAAATGATGCCTTAGTAAGTCTGGAAGAACAAGTAAGAGTTACTTAGCTAGGTGATATATTAGAAGGTCAAGGGAAGAATCACTGGTCATGATTTGGGTAGAAAGCATGTGGGAAGAAGGCAGAGGGAGGAATTAGGGTGAGTCCTAGATTTCTGGTTTGGCACCTACCTCCTTAGGTTTGAACCTTCAAAGTAGTCACTTTTAGAAATGAGTCCCTGGACCACAACGAATGGCGGGAAAACTTCAAAATGTTCATTCTTGCGAGCTTGGCAGATCTCGCCCGAATCAATGAGAACGAGTCTCCTCTACTTCCTGGCATCCAAGACCCAGGAATGCAGACTGAGCTATTAAATACCCACATGTCTGACATCACCCTAAATTTCAAAGGTTTCCATTTTTCCCCCTGATACTTTTGAACCCATAGTATCAGAAATAGGGCATATCTATGAGACTGCAGGTGAACTAGAATGGATGTAGGGAAAAGGAAGTTGGCTATGTGTTCCTGCTGGGTGGGGGGTGGGGGGTAGCTGCTGCTTCCAGAGAGCTGCCCAGAGAACTTGACGCATCAGTGAAATTTGGCAGATTGGCCTTGAAAATTGGACTGCGTCACCGGGTGGTACACTGCAACAAAATGGGTGGTACTGAGTTCCATAGATTGTATTTTTGGGCAGAATGTGCTGAATGAGCTTACAGATTGTATTTTCCATGTCTTCATGACTAATGTTTGCAATTACTAATAGTTGGGGACAGTTCCCACTGGAACAGACGTCTTCAGTATTTTTTTTCTTTAATACAAAATTAGTCATGTAGATTCCCCGGGACTCAGTGTTTTATGAAGTCTCTCTTTCTCTCTTTCTCTGTCCCTTCTCAGAGGAAAGCTCTGTGCTGTACACGTCTGAAAGATTTTTTAAAAAGTGAGATGTGCCTTCAAAGCGACGCGGACCGGTTTCTGCTCAGAATTCAAACAAATGCCTTTTCTGGTCAAAATGACGAAAGGATCTAAAAGACAAGTCTTTGATCAACTATCAGATGATACTTTTGTTCTACACCAGTGCAGCTTGCAGAATGTTTATTTGGCAATAGAAAAAAGGTCACCATTTTAAGGCAGTTCAGAAACCAAATGTTCCCATAATATGGCAGTTTTCTCCCTTGGCTTTGCTGCTTTGGAATCTGTGCTTTTGACAAGCTCAAGCTCTCTTAGATGTGTGGTGTGTGTGGGGGGGGGGCGGAGTCGGTGGTGGGAGGTCTGTTAATTGCAAAAAAGGGAGGTCTCCCCTGCAAGGAAACTATTTATATCACAAGGTGAGTTCTTTAAATAAGAAAAGGAGGTGGTGGGGAGAGACTCTCTGGGCTAGGTGCAACATATGTAGAAACAGAACAGCGTGTGCACAGAAATTTGAATCAGGTTGTGTTTTTTACTATCCAATCCTGCTTTTAAGCAGCACTTTACACCCCCTCCTGCAACAGAAACCTCTTTAATTAGCTCCTGCAGAAAGTGCCTCTCTACTGCCACCTGTCGTTCAGGAAAATATCAGGGCTCCGTGGGGGTCCCGGGAGCCCCTTTGAACTCCTGAGGTGCGTCCCCACCCTGCACAGCCATCCTCCATGCAACCCTTTGAGGCACAGGTTATGGAGATGATTAAGCTCCTCTCCTCCAGAGCTAGCTGAGAGCGCTGGAAAATTACATATTTTTCAACACAGAACAAGCTGTGCTCTCAGTTGCTAATCATTATTGATTTAGAATCTTAAAAAGTCAAGCTTCCCATTTCAATAGAAGCAATGAAAAGTATTTTAGAGGTGGAAATTGCCTCTTCAAACAATATTAAGGAAGGAGAAAGGGAGTGGAAGGAATCCAAGGTTGGGATTGTGCTAAATGCTCCCTCAGCCTTCGGTATGCTAATTGCAAATACTGGGGAAAGTTGAAACTAATCACAGCAGCGGGTCAAAGCCCCAGTCACTGCAAGTTAACCCAAGTGGCCCACTGTATACATTATATTTATTTTTGCTTCTCTTGGGTATAGTAAATGTGTCTGGTTTTGTTCATTAAAGCCTCAGATTGGGCTTATTTGCCTAACATCTGTTAGGACGAGGGTCTTACTCTTAATTGGTACCATCTGGAAAGGAAGAGGAACACACAGAGGATCATCATAATGGATTGAAGGCCCAGCCCTTTTATATCTTGCAAAAATACTTGTTTTTATTTTTAAGCTGGTATTATATAAGTATATACATACACACATACATTATATATACAACGTACATAT
The DNA here is from genome assembly GCA_017311185.1 of Proteles cristata cristata. Taxonomy (NCBI): domain Eukaryota; kingdom Metazoa; phylum Chordata; class Mammalia; order Carnivora; family Hyaenidae; genus Proteles; species Proteles cristata. Next base: position 566,883 of record JAESUZ010004648.1, on the reverse strand, counting down.
ATACATACAGATATATATATGTACACACATATATGTAAAATACACATATATGCACACACATATATACACTGTACTCATATACATATATGTACACACATACACACACATACATAAATATGTACACATATATACACATATACACATGTGCATCTATATACACGTATGAAAAATACAGACATACATGCACACATATATGCACATATATATATGTGCGCACACACACACATATGCTTGCTCATGTGAAAGACTATAATTTTACAACCCAGCAATATAACAAAAAACGATCAGGGCACCTGGGTAGGTCAGTCAGTTACGTGTCACCTTTGGCTCAGGTCATGATCTCGGGGTTCATGGGTTTGAGCCCCACATCCGGCTCTGTGCTGACAGCTTAGAGCCTGGAGCTGGCTTCCGATTCTGTGTCCTCTGTCTCTTCCCCTCTCCCACTTGCACTCTCTCTCTCAAAAATGAATCAACATTAAAAAAAAAATCGGTATATGAGATTCGCATCAATACCAGCGAAATGTTTGTGTCTGTGTTTAGGGATGCTGGGTACCTTCCTTCCCTGGAACTACTCTCTGCAGCTCCCTTGTGCTCATTTGGGGCCATCTTGTTATTTGGGGCCATCTTGTTTCCCTCTTCCTCTGGCTCCGGTTTCCATAGCTGTGGTGGGCAGGCCCTCCTCACTGGCACACAGATGTCATTCTGCACTCAAAGCCACAAGGCCACGGGCCACACCAGTGTTGCTGTGCCTTAGATCACCCTTTATGTAATTTGAGAGCTCATTAATAAGCACCATTTTGTGTGACTGAAAACTAGGAAGGGAGTCCTGGCATTAAACGTAAAATCTGAGGAGAATTGAGTTATGAACTTCTTTCTTCCTCCTGTCGATTAGAGTCTGGAGATAAGTGGAGACCCACACACTTCCACTGCTCAGCCCCCACCAAGCATCTGTGGGAAGCAGAGATCCGAGTAGACTCTTAGGATTGATTTCCAGATGCATCTTAGTGATGGAAGGGCTTCTCCTAACATTCTAATTTTATCCCATTTAATCATTGCTGGCCCATCCTTGCCTGGAAGCTTCCTTGTGTGTGTGTGTGTGTGTGTGTGTGTGTGTGTTGAGGAGGGTGATGAGGGCTTTGGTGAAGGCTTTTCACAGGGATTTGGGGTTGGGGGGAGGTCCCGCCCCTTCAGAGTTTCCTCTGCCAGTGACTATGCTCCTGTGACCCCAGAAAAATCTGGCTGAAATGGGAAGTCACCTCTCCAAAATCCCAACTTCTTGTATTTTCAGGAAAGGGAGTCAGGTACCGCTGCCGCGATGGGCCCTGGAGCTGGACTGTGACGTGATGACCTGTGTGACGGCGTCCCCGGATGCTTCCTTCCTCACATTGCCGTCGGTTTCTTTTCACCTTTGGAAACCGTGGCAGGAAACTGCCCTCTGTTCCCCGCGACTGCCTTTTCACGGACCCACCTTGGCATCGGCACAGACACAGGACCGTGTGTCTCTTCTGGAAAAGTTCGAAGAGAAAAGTGTGGATGTGATTAGGAAGCGGAATGTTCTATGTGACTCCAGTATGTTTGGTGATATTTTTCCAGCCTTCCATTTTCTTCTCATTATCTGACAGACACGTGATATTCTATTTCTATTCATGTATCTTCTCGTATCCACAGAGTTGGTCAGGGCTTTCTATGTTTATAGAGTCAAGTTACTACATTCTCCAGTGGGCCAATTCTTGAATTATTCTGATACTTTCTGGAGCCTTCAAGAATCCAAGGTCCAGTACGATGACAGTTTTTCAGGACTGGCTTCAGGAGGTAAGATCTGTGAAGGAGTTGAGATGGGTTCTTGCCATCTGAGGGGGCAGCCTCCAGCCATCCACACAGTCCAATTCAGTGGAAGTTTTTCTAGACTCGGGACTTGGGAGCCAGGCAGGTGCACACCCTCATGTCTGCTCACATGTGCAGGGACGTCTGTGAGCAAACGCAGCTCCGGGCCTGGTAGCAGTCTGTACAGACACTGAGCCTGCAGTGGGATCACTACAGTCACCCGGATTGCAAAGGAAGATTCCAGGGTGGCAGGCCCATTAATTTGCTAAGTCCAATTATAAGCCTTTTTTCTCCTTTCTTTTTTTTTTTTTTGAGAGAGAGCAAGAACATGAGCAAAGGAGAGGGGCAGAGGCAGAAAGAGAGAGAAAGAGATGAAGAGAAAGAGAGAGAGGGAGGGAGAGAATCTCAAGCAGGCTCCATGCTCAACATGGAGCCCGACACGGGGCTCAATCCCACGACCCTGGGATCATGACCTGAGCCCAGATCAAGAGCTGGATGCTCAACAGACTGAGCCACCTGGGCACCCCCAGTTATAGTAGCATTTCTAAAGGGAAATTGGACTTCCATAAGACAAGACATTTGCATTTCATGTGAAGAATGCATTTTTTATGGACACAGTTCCAGAAAAATGTAGAGTCATGGGAATGTATTCTCAGAATACACAAATTTGTAAGGCATTTAAAAATGTTGAAATATACCTTTTAATCTCAAGAGATAGATAGGCCACTGAGAAATGATGATTTGCTTCTTCTTTTTTTTTTTTTTAATGTTTTACTTATTTCTGAGAGAGAGAGAGAGAACAGGGGAGGGTCAGAGAGAGAGAGAGGGAAATACAGAATCTGAAACAGGCTCCAGGCTCTGAGCTAGCCAGCAGCACAGAGCCTGAGGCTCGAACCCACGAACCATGAGATCATGACCGGAGCCGAAGTCAGACGCTTAACCAACTGAGCCACCCAGGCACCCCTACGACGATTTGTTTCTTAAGATGGTGGCATTTCATCGGTTCCAAAGTTATTTATTTTCAGTTTTGTTTTTTTTCAACATTAGCAACGGTATCACCAAATACAAGCTTATGTTTCAAGAACATAGAATAGGAAAAATTTAAACTTTGTGACTGTACTTAGAAATAATGACTCAATATTCACTGAAGTCATGTGCCATATAGTTGAAAAGTTGTTGACAAAGATGATGTGATCTTTATCAATTAACGCTGCCATGTGTCTGATCTTAAACACAGTTTACAATTCCCATGATTTAAAACTAAATGGTTCTCAGTTAAATACAAAATTTTAGAAGGAGAATCACATTTCCATTTTTTATAATGTCATATTTATTATTATTTCAATTGTGTCTATTTCAAATTTGCACAATATAAATTTATCTAAAATATAACTCCCCTCCCTCCCATATATATATAACTGCCCAGTATTTTTTAAAGTATAAAGGTCTAAAGAGAAGCTGAAGTTTTAACTCAGGGCTTAATTGTGCTTTTTGGTTTGCCCTTAAAGAAAACACTTTTTAAAATTGTGGTAAGAAATACACATAAAAGGGCATCTGGATGGTTCTGTTGGTTAAGCGCCTGACTCTTGGTTTTGTCTCAGGTCATGACCTCTAGGATCATGAGTTCAAGCCCCGTGTCTGCCTCTGTGCTGGCAGCGTGGAGCCTGATTGGGATGCTTTGTCTCCCTCTCTCTCTGCCTCTCCTTGCTTGTGTTCTCTCTGTCTGTCTCTGTCTCAAAAATGAATCAACATTAAAAAAAATACGCAAAAAAGTTACCATTTTGACTTTTTAAGTGCAGAGGTCAGAGGCATGAAGTACACTTACCATGCTGTGTACCCACCACCACGGTCCATCCCCAGAATTCTTTTCATCTTGCAAAACGGAAACAATGTATCCATTAAAACCTCTATTACCAACTTATCTAGCCCCAGGCAACTCCCACTCTACTTTCTCTTTCCAAATTTGACTGATCGAGATACTCATTATGGGTGGAATCACACAATATTTGGTCTTTAATGACTGGCTTATATTTATGTCACTTAGCATAATAGCCACAAGATTCATCCATGTTATAGCAGATGTCAGAAACCCATGAACCATATGATCATGACCTGAGCTGAAGGTCATGATGCTTAATGGACTGAACCACCGCAGGGGCCCTTTGCCTTCATTTGAAGAGAGTTGACAGGACCTCTTCTTTTGCAGAAAGGCAGCCTCTTAGACAGCTCTCTGCTGACCTGTAGAGCAGGTATCCCCACCGGTGGGCTGACTAGGAAGCCAGGGGAAGCCGCACGGACCCTACCCCCTTACTTCCTGGAACCCTTCCAAGAGCCTGGGTGTCACGTGTGTGTGTGTGTGTGTGTGTGTGTGTGTGTGTGTGTGTGTGATGTGGAAAAGTAAAAGTAAATAAGATTTGTGTAAAATATGAAAAAGAACACTGTACTTTTTCTTAAAGAGCCTCCAACAGTCAATTGTATACACCAGTGATTCCCAAAGTGTGAACCCTCTCAAAGTGTCCCCTTGTCACAGGGGAATTCTTTAGAAATGCACATTCTCAGCCCCACCTCCTATGATCTGCTTGCATTGAAGGCTCTGGGAATGGGTTTTATCAGCTCCCTAGGGAGATTTAGCCTCAACTCTGAGCAGCCGCACCCACCCTTCTGTGCAAGGTACATTCTAAAGCCCTGTAGCTAATTTTACACTGGGAAGTTCACATTCTCTTTCTTAAAGGGCACACCCAAATTGTGGCCTCAAGAACTCCACTTGCGGGGCGCCTGGATGGCTCAGTCAATTCTGTGCTGAGCTGTGCTGATAGCTCAGAGCCTGGATTCTGTGTCTCCCTCTCTCTTTTTGACCCCCTCTCCCCACTTTGTGCTCTCTCTTTCAAAAATAAATATTTAAAAAATTAAAAAATAAAAGACCTCCACCTGAATCCACACTTCGTCACAACTGTTAAATGTGCCTGTTTCCTGGGTCACCTGGGTGGCTCAGTCAGTTAAGCATCAGACTTCGGCTCAGGTCATGATCTCACAGTTTGTGGGTTCGAGCCCAGTGTCGGGCTCTGTGCTGACAGCTGGGAGCCTGGAGCCTGTTTCAGATTCTGTGTCTCCCTCTCTCTCTGCCCCTTCCCCACTTTGTGCTCTGTCTCTCAAAAATAAATAAATGTAAAAAACAATTAAAAAATATGCTTGTTTCCTTCCCTAACACTGAGTTCACTTCTGTATGAGCAACTTTGTGTTTCATATAAAATTTATGCTATTTCTAAATATCTAAATGTTTGAACTTGACAAGAAACAACACGATCCTACGATGCCCCCAAAGGGAAGGATTTGTCTGCAGCAGGAAGATAACCTCAACGTCCAGTTCACCTGTTGTAGCAGCTTGGATTGCCCTAGGCTCGCGGGCAGGCTGTAGCCCGATGCTCTGTGAAGTTCAAGGAGGCTCAGAGAGAGGGCTTCTGAGAGTTCCGGGAGATCTTCATCAGCCAGTCAGGGAGGAGCCAGTAGCATGAGGCACCAACCCGCCCACCTCCTGCACCTCCAGGTTGAAGGGCTCTGTCAGGCTCCACCCAGGACCAGCTCCCTCCCTCAGGATGCTGCCCCAGGCCCCCCATGCTCTCCTGAGCAGCAGGAGATGGGCCTGAAGGATCACAAAATAGTGTTGCTGCAACCTCAGAGAGCTTTTTTCCTATGGATGAGGACCTGGGGCAAGGGAGAAATGAAGGGGTTGCGGGGGTGGTGAAGCACGTACAATCAACCTACTGACTTCCCTGGGTCTTCACTACTCTATCATCTCTTGGTCAGTTCTCATCACCAACACTTTTTATTTTTATTTTTCTTAAATTGTTTTTAATGTTTATAATTATTTTTGAGAGAGAATGTGAGTGGGGGAGGGGCAGAGAGAGGGGGAGACACAGAATCTGAAGCAGGCTCCAGGCTCTGGGATGTCAGCACAGAGCCCGATGTGGGGCTCGAACCCACAAACTGTGAGATCATGACCTGAGCCGAAGTCTGACGCTTAACCGACTCGGCCACCCAGGCGCCCCCTCACCAACACTTTTTAAATTTTTTCTTGAGAATCTATTATTCAGAGCTGTGTAGTAAGAGTTACCTTCAGGAATATTCTGTGCAGTATTTTTTTTCTCACAGTGAAAAATAGATACCATGAAGATCTCACATGAGAGGACCCTTAATATATGTAGTCATTAACATCACAGTCATTAAAATGATGATAAGAAACATTGCTAAATGAGGAAGCAGAGGAATGCTCACGATTGTTGGATTTTTTGTTGTTGTTATTGTTGGTTTATAAGAGTTTGCAAATTACCATGTCCAGTTCAATTCTGTTTTTGTTTTTTGTTTTTTTGGTAAATTTTGTATAAAGTATGAATAGGGGAGGGGTTCCTGTGTAGCTCATTTGGTTGAGCCTCCGACTTTAGCTCAGGTCATCATCTCACTGTTCGTGGTTTCGAGTGCTGCATCAGGCTCTGTGCTGACAGCTCAGAGCCTGGAGCCTGTTTTGGATTCTGTGTCTCCCTCTCTCTCTGCCCCTGCTCCTCTCTTGCTCTGATTTTCTCTCTCTCTCTCTCAAAAATAAATAAACAGTGGGAAAAAAAAAGAATGAGCAGTGGAAATGTACACTCCAAAATGTTAACAGAGTTATCTTTTAAATATGGTGGCGTATTTAGTGTGTGTGTGTGTGTTTGTGTGTGTGTGTGTTTTGTTGGGGTTTTTTGGTTTATGTTTTTGGGGTTTTTTTTTCTTTCTTTTTTACTGTCTTCAAAATACACATTGAATGAGTTCTACTTCGTCATCACAGAAAAAAAAAATGCTAAACTAGCTAATTAGATGGGAAGTACCATTTGTTAAAACAGCATGGCCATTTTAATGCTGTTGGATTTAAGCAAGACTCCTCAGTGTGTATCAGTTGAGAGTCTGAGTATATAAATTGGCATTGGCTAGACCATGAATACAAATAGACCTCTGGCCCACAACCTGCAGCAGCAAGTCCAGGAAACTAAATCAACCCCTGTAACAACAGGCCCAGAATAGTCAGGACTTGATCAGTAGGATGCACCCCTTCTAGCCAGCCAATTTCCAGCTTCCCCATCCCCAGTGTCTCAGATGGGGGCACACCTGAATTCTTTCCTTTTTCCCTCTGCAACATTTTCCTCCTGTTCTGTCTGCCTTTGAGTCTTTGCCAGGTTTCCTTGACATAGTGAACTCAAAATAGATAGCCTCTGCTTGTTCTCATTTGGGTGATCTTTGTTTATTTCCACAAAAATTTGGCCTTTTGGAAACCCATGAGCATTAAAAAAATGATTCACTATAATACATGTAGCATTATATTATTGTTACTGCAAGAAAAAATCCAATTCCTCCTTGTGCAGAAAATTTTAAATCTCAAGCCATTCACTAAATACGAATGGTCCAGGATTATTTGGAGAGATGAGGTGCCAGCTCATGGGGAATGAAATAAACCCCCAGTTTGAGATTATTATTAAGATTTCCAGGCAGGGGGAAGTAAGTAACGTCAGGAGTTGAAACATCACTGCTTTTGGCTCTTCTATGGGATTCTAACATTCCCTATTTGCTACGTCTCATTACCTTGTCCCTCTAGTATTAAATCAGTTTACAGAAAAATTAAGTTTGATTTAGTAGCAAACTGGTATTTTCTACTGTGTAAATTGTGTAAGTGCTTAAATCTGGATGGATCAAACTTCATTATTGATAAGAGTTACTAACTACTGTAGACAGTTTTCATCTGAGAGAAAGCTAGAGCTAACTTCAGAACCTTTAAATGAGAAGAATGCCAAACAATTTGGAAAAATGTGTTGAAATCCTGCAGAAAGGATTGAGACACTGTGTGAATATGAATGACGGGTTCTGGTTATCTAACAGGTTTTCAGAAGACATCTGTGGTGAAATACCCTGATATGAATAAAACAAGGGTAATTTTATTCCTGTGTTAATGGGCATGTGTAGGTGGGGGTGGGGTGACAGGGAGAAAAGTCACAAATCCAAGCCACTGAAAAGAAACGATGATTCTATATTAATACCGAGCAATTGTCTTGTTTATTCAGAGCCAGACAATGGAGGTGTCATAGAAGTCATTGATTCAGATGGCCACTTTGTATATGGTGGGTCCGTAATACATGTGTAACGCATGTGTTAATTCAGTACCGTAATCCCGGAGATCAAATGGGATTATACAATGTCAGAAAGGCTTCCCCAAATCCAAGCCGACTAATAAAATTTGCTGAGTTTTTTTTAGGTATGGGCTGTTTTTCATTATGAGTGAACATTGTATGCTTTTGCTGTACACTTGAATAAGTGTTTACAAGTTCAGAATTGGGTGAAATAAAAACACATTTGACAAGATCAGTGGCAATTTATGTTGTTTTTCCACTGAAAGTAAACGTTTAGCAAAGAATTTGTTGATTTTAAGGCTTAAGACTTAAATCATTAAGTAGTCAAGGATGGAAGAGGTGGGTGTTATCGTCACAGAGTGTAGTATTGATGGACTACAGGCATTTCTGTTCTTATGGTACTGAATCAGGGGTAATTAAAACAATTTTTATGTTTATTCATTTTTTTAAGAGACAGAGAGAGCAAGTGAGCAGGGGAGGAACAGAGAGAGAGGGAGACAGAATCCAAAGCAGGCTCCAAGCTCTTGAGCTGTCAGCACAGAGCTGGATGTGGGGCTCAAACTCATGAACTGTGAGATCATGACCTCAGCCGAAGTCTAACTTAACTGACTGAGCCACCCAGGTGCCCTGGGATATAATTAAAGGAGAGACAGTTTCATAGGGAGCTGATGTGGTGTCGTCACAGATTCACTGAAAGGCCCATCTTACTTACCTATGACAGGGCTCTCATCTTACCCACCTTCTTTGTCAGCTACCAATGCTTATCTAAGCACTTGTGGTTTTTGCTTTTAGAGGGTAAAGCGACGAGGGCAAATAGTTTCCATCTGAAAGAAGTGGTTACTCGGAATCCAGCATTTAGATTTGTTAGGTCGCACCTGGGAACAGTATAAGATTGTCAAACAGGACCTGGGGAGTATTGACTTGCATCTATGGCTTCACTCTCAGGAGCTCCTGTAACAATGTTTACATTGTAGCTCTTACTTTAACCATTTAACTGTTTTAGTATCTATAGATTCGTAGGGTCTACCCAGGCTAGGCATGTTTGGACAGGGTTAGACGGAAAGATTCCATTGCTGGACACTGCCCCAGTGAGGAAGACTGGTTGAGTTTGAGGTCCTGCACTGGGGAAGATGGGGTGTCTGGTCAACTGTGGGGGAGGTAGGAAAGCAGGCGGAAGGAACAGCAGACAGGCAGAAGAAGACAGAGTTTGTGGAAGGCAAGTGCCTATCAGAGAACTCACGTGACCATTTTTTTTCCCATCAGCTCCGATTTCATCACTCTCTCTGGCAACTGAGATCGAGGCTGAAATTCTCAGGTTTCCCATTTTGAGGAGGGCGATGCTTTCCATCTTTCTTCCGACTCTGAAACTTTTTATTTTCCATTGTTCTCAGTGCAGTCACATGGGAATTTTCTTTGTAGCGCTTAAAGGAACAAAGAAATATCTGGGTAACAGACACTAGATGCAGGTCCCAGGGAGGTGGGACAGTGTGGATATCATTCTGGGAACTGCTGAAGGCAGAACGGTATGCATTGATTTTCAACTAGAATTAGGTGGGTGAGATCGTCTTTCAAAGTTGGCTAAAAAAAAAATGAACTTGTCCTTTCTAAGGTCTAATTAAGATCCTCTGTCAGAAACCATAAAAAGAACTGTATATAATATCACTGGGGACAATGTAAACTGTTGGCTCCTTTTGCATTTAATAGGATGCCATGATAAAAAGATGTTACCTTTTTTTTTTTAAACCAAGGAATTGGAAAATAGAAAAGAAGCTTTTCTCATTATATTATATCTGAGTAACCCTCTTGGTCTTATATTTGCAACGTATTAAGTGTAAAATTCTTGGATCAATATGGTTTCTGAGACGAGGGTTACATTTCATGTTGATGAGATTCAGGTTCCCTTCTGCTATCGCATTATTAATGGACGTTACTTGCTCATCAACGGTTGTGTATGCTTTCTAGTTTCTAACCTAGAAAAGTTAGAAGAAAGAGAATATTAGGAATGACTTCTGGGTTAAACTTTTTCTCCATTTCCCCCCTTTACCCCTGAATGAAAGAAAACTGGACCAACAAATGGTTCTTGGCTACATATGGATGCAATATGGGTCTAAGAATGCTTGATGACAGAAAGCAGAGTTGTAATCTATTCCAAATGGACCATCATCTGGATATTTGAAATGTCATGCTATAAACAGTGTTCCCTTGTCTTATAGGATGTTATGTAGGGTTGAATGCAGATGAAAGCCTAAATTTATATCATGAAGTAAAGTATAAAATGAATGTTAACCTCCTAAGTACTTCTTTTTTTCAATGTCAGATCCTGTTAACTGCCTGTCTTCTAATAGCAGTGCACCTAACATCTTTAATGCTTTGGCCATTTGATGACCTTCATCATTTCTCTTTCTCCCTCAAGAAAGGAGTAAGACATTTAGAATTCAAAGTAGGTTTATAACCCTTTTTAAATAAACCTTATTTTATAAATCAGCTCAACCTCATTTTATAAATCAGAAAACTAAGATCTAGGGAAACTGTATAGTCCCACAGCTTGGTAGATAGTAGATGATCCAGGAATTTAGTCTACAGACTCCTCGGATAGGACAATTGGCATCATGCTATGTTGCCTTTCAGTAAATACTTACCTGACTTCATCAGCTTGTCCTCATAATCACAATAGGTATTCAGAATTAGCAATTTGATTATGTAGACCTTATCCATTCAACTTTCATTCATTCATTTAGAGAATATTTCTTTTCCTTGAGCTTTTATTGTGAAATTATACATACTCAGCGCACAGAGTATCAGCAGCATCAAAATTCATGTAAAGGAGTAAAATTTTCCTTTTCTCCACCACATCCCACTTCCCAGAAAAGTTCCTCATGAGAGCCTACTGTATATGCTTTCAGACACTTGCACTTTGGTGCATAAAAATGTTATAGTACATTATATATATGTTATATGTATATATAACATAAATATATATATATGCACTTATTAAAAATGGGAGCATACTATACATATTTTCTGCAAGTTTCTTTTTTAACTTTTCTCACATAGTAATGCCATGAACGCTTTGCTGTATCTTATTTAATTTGGTCTTATTATCAAGTACATGTGTGTATGTTATATATATATTCTTATCTATGTAGCAATCCATAGTTTGTAGGCTGTGAAAGGCTATCTTACCATTCCTCCGCTGATGGCTATTTTATGTAGATCCCAATTTTTATCGTGGAAGGCAATGCTACAAGGAATATCTGTTTTTGCATTATGCCAACACATCTGTAGGATGCTTTCCTAGAAAGGGAATTTCTGGGTCCTTCCATTTATATTTACTGCATACTATCACATGCAAAGTGCCACCACAGGTGATAGGATTCGATCTTTGAAGGTGAAGAGATGGTTCCTCTTCTCATGAAGCTTGTAGTTGAGGTAACAAGAAATATACACAAACAACAGATTTCAAGTAGAAAATCATGAGGATTATTTCCGAAACGTGGAGACTCTGCCACGGGAGGAAAAAAACACCTTGACTTTCTAACCCAGCCTGTGCCAAGTAACAAGTACCTGGAGACGGGAGTCTCAGTGGAAATGCACTGAAAATCTCTGAACAAAATTACTGAGATGAGTTGAAACGTAGGAATGTGGAAGGTGACTTGTTTCTTGGAAGAGGCGCACAAATGTCCAGAAAACATGATCGGTGGTGGTGAACTTTTAGGAAGTATCTATATTTGCGAAGGGGAGAATCATTGCTGTCTGTTAGATAACATAAGACTGAAAGAACTTTCGTTTCCAAGATCTTTGGATTGTTCCAAGTTCTCCATTGTTTGATGGAGCACAGTTTTATTTTGACTCAAGGCTAACTTGCTTCCAATTTTGGCTTTACATATGTGTGGGGTCACTTACAGGGAGTTTTTCTTGAATCTGGACCATTTTGGTAAACCACACATTCGTCTTCTGTGTCGCAGAGGTTAAGAATGAGCACTTGTATTCTTTTTCTTTTTTCACTTACAATCCCAATCCGATCTTCCTAGGGAAGGTTCTCTTGAAACTTCAGCAGCTATTGTTAAAACATCAGTCCTCATTGGAATCTTATAGTAGGATGAAGATTTATGGGTTTTAAAAATCGATTCAAGCATAAAATTATTATTATTATTATTTACATATTTATTTATTTATTTATTTATTTATTTATTTATTTTGAGAGAAAATGAGAGAGAGAGCAGGGCAGGGGCAGAGAGAGAGAGAGGGAGAGATTGAGAATCTGTGCTGTCATCACAGAGCCTCACTTGGGGCTCGATCTCATGAACTGTGAGATCATGACCTGAGCAGAAATCAAGAGTCGGATGCTTCACTGACTGAGACACCCATGCGACCCTGAGTATAAAATTATTTAAGTGGAGATGTAGATTATAAGCCATGTACTCTAACATGTTCATCTTTCCAGTGATAAATTTGGTGGGAAAGAATTCAGGATGATATTTGACAAAAATTCCTCCAGTCCCATCTGAGAGTTCTTTTTTTGCTCCATTTAGCTTCACGTCTTTGAAGTTACCTCACCTAATAATTAATGCAAGCTCAGCTCCCACTTGTAATACTCTGCAAGTTCAAAGTACCCATCGACATGCAGTGAAAACCCATAGGATACAGGGGAAGGTAATCAAATATGGGAGAAACTAACCCTAGGCAGAATAAATGGCAATTTTCAGAAGAAAAATTGGGGGAACCTTAAAACATTTTGACCATGCAAAGTGTTTTTCAGCTCCTCCTAAGAGAGAGCAATGCAGTATGTCATTGCCAGTTGGATTAGGAGTCAGATCCTGGTTTTTCCATCGAAAGGTCCCAGGCAGAACACGGAGATTTCTATTCTGCAGGGTGCATGTTTAGGTGTTCCCTTTGGTATGTGATGTCCTCATCAGGCAGTCAGGAGGCTCCCCAGGAAACTCTCAGGCCTTGGTTTCCACAGATCTTCTTCAGGAAGCACCATAAGCTAATACCATGCAAGGGTCCCCATTGCCCACTGTGAGTGAGGTCACTCATGTCAGGCCCCAGAGCCGGCATCCCACAAGAAAGAAGCAGCAAGGGGAAATATATTTTGGCTTTCACAGGTGTCAGAACTGCAAAGAAAGAACTGTTTGCACAAGACACACACCCCCTTTTAAAAAGTCAGCTTGGATGATTGAAAGCCATGCTAGGAGTTTTCAGATAAAAAGGATTTTGATATGGGTGACCCCTCCTATAGAGAAATCCTCTGCAAATGGAACAGTTCACTTGTTAGTTGATTATCAGGAAAAAAAAAAAAAAGGATACGGTTGGTTTTCTTTTTTCTTTTTTTTTAAGGTTTATTTATTTATTTTGAGAGAGACAGTGCAAGTTGGGGGAGGGACAGAGAGAGGGAGACAGAGGATCCAAAGTGGGCTTCAAGTTAACAGCAGAGAGCCGGATGTGGGACTCAAACTCATGAAGTTTGAGATCATGACCTGAGCCAAAGTCAACAACCAAAGTTACCCAGGCACCCTGATGTGGTTGGTTTTCAACTAGATTTTACTTATTATATTATAGTGAAACATACCCTAGAGGTTTCTTTAAATTCTGATTTCTTTTTTCTTTTTTTTAAAGTTTATTATTATTATTTTTTTTTTTTTGAGAGAGAGAGAACGAACCAGTGGGGTAGGGGCAGAAAGAGAGGGAGAGAGATAATCCCAAGTAGGCTGCACTGTCAGCACGGAGCCCAACGCAGGGCTCGAATCTATGAACCATGAGATCATGACCTGAGCCAAAATCAAGAGTCAGATGCTTATCCATCTGAGCCACTCAGGTGCCCCTAAATTGTGATTTCTTTATTATTAAAACTAGTAACTGAATCTAGGGTGCCTGGCTGCTCAGTCAGTAGAGCACGTGACTCTTGATCTCAGGGTTATGAGTTCAAACTCTATGCTGGGCGTGGAGCCTACATTAACTGAATCTAGTTGGTGTGGTCATGGCTTAGGACACTGTGGGTTCAGAACCTGGTTTCAGTCTCACTTCTATCACCCACCATATTTGAAATCAGGCGCAGATCACCTCACTTTTCTGTGCCTCAGTTTCCTCATCTGTATAATGAGATCCATAATAGACTCTCTCACATAGGTTAATAAGGGTACTAAATGAGATTATTTCTAGAATGAACTTAGCACGGTGCTCAAAAATTATTAATTGTCACAATGAATACCAGTCATGATTCATGTTGCAGTTTAAATATCAATTATCATTAAAATATTACTGAGAATTAATTGTATTCTAGAATTAGAAGCTTTTAAACCAATATAACTAATGATTGTTGTTTGGTTTTAATAAACTTCACTTCACCCACATATTCACAAAATAAGATTTAATTCTTACTCAGGTCAATACGTAGCCATTATATATACCAATAGATTACTGACTTTAAGAGTAATTTAATTTAATATCTACATCATTCAATATCTCCCTGATGATGATGATGAAGAGTCTGGCTCTTGGTAAGCACTCAATAAACATAAATTGTTTTTATTATCATAAATGCATACTTCTCTAGTCTGACTGCCTTTTGGCCTCCCCTTGTAAAGATGTTCCTTGCAAGTGTCTATAAGCCAGGTATCACGTGCCTGCGTTGTTTACACGTGTCTATTTTGAGGACAGGAACTGTGCCTTAAGCACCTGAAGTGATAATGGTTCCTGGTGGGCATGAAGCACCTAGCATAGTATTTGGCACATAGCAGGTTCTTAGGCAATTGAATTCCCTTTACCGTGAAGCGGTGTTTTTGACTCGTTGGCTTCCTCTTCAACTGGGGCATGTGGCAATCAACAGTCTCCATTAGTTTTATGTCACCCCAGGGCTTTCCAGTTATGGCTTATCCCCTCTAGTTAAGAAAGCCAGGATTCTTGGAAGTCAGGGGACAATTCAATAGCATCAGGCTGGCAAAAGCTCTAACTGCCAATGGCCTCATGGTGGTTGGGGACACAGAAATGCAAGAGTTCCCAGGCAGTAGACACGGCCATGCAGCAGAGGTGGATGCTGGGGCAGACTTTTGTTTATAGTTGCATCTCCAATTTACTGTGTCTGTTAATTAAAAAGGTAAATTAATTAATCATCCATTATTGCATGCTAACAGGGAAGTCGAAAGGTGGGAAATGTGGAGATGTTGAAGGAAAGGATGCTTCGTTTGAGAGGGAGTTGGATTAGTTTAACTGATCCTTGGGAGTTCTTCCAAATCATAGAGTGAATGGGGGGGTCATTGACAGTCCAAATTTGATAAATATACTTGGCATTAATGACATTAAGGAAGTCAAGGGAAATCAAGGTATAAAGGAAAGCTAGACAGTGCTCAGTAGGAGTTGGGTATAGCCAAACCCCAGTGACTGGGGTGGCCAGGAGAGGATGGCGAAGCTACTGTACGGGACTCCCAGACTCTCTTAGTCTGCAGTCTGTCCCACTGGGGACCAACATATGGGAGAGTAGGGGAGCAGGAGGTGAACCGTCACACACACCGCACGCTTCACAGGTGGACCGGCAACCATTTTCTGTCTCGGTCCCCATCTTGTTAGCACCAGTCCAACCATCAGGCCATTTAGCTGCACTCTGACAGCAGAGATGGGGAAGTGTGCACGTGGGTCAGGAGAGCCCTAGTGGGATGGTAGAGAAGAAAGAGAAAGGGGAGTAGATAACAGAAGGAAAGCTTTTCCTTCCCAGGGACCAGTAGACAGCTCAGAAAGCTGGCTGATTCTGAATTTCTTTCCTTCCTCTACCGGTCACATTACCAAAAGCACAATAGCATCTTCCTTCTTTTCACGCTCTTAATGCTTATTTAAAGAACACTGCTTCCCATTTCCTGCTCTTGCCTCTTGATTTCTTTTTCCTCTGGGACCCTCTTCCTCTCTGCCGGGAGTCTCCACAGGCTCCCCTGCCTCCTCCAGCGCCCTCTGCCTTCCACCTCTCCAGCTGCCTTCATCCCCTGCGCAGCCGCAGTGGAAGGAAGGCCCACTGCCACTGTCAAGGCTAAGTAAGGACCACCCAGCAGGCTTTTCTTTTTTCTTTCTTTTTTTTTTTTCCGTAGCTTCAAGAACGTGTCTCTCCGGCCTTGGTGGAGAGCGGAGAACGAAGACAGGCACGGTGACAGTTGTGGCAAAGCTCCCCAGCGCCAGCAGGAGGGAAATGTTAGTCTGCCGTTTCTGGGAGCTGGTGAGCAGCATATGGGGAGCCTGGAATTGTCAGCAGCCCAGCTCGGGGCTGTGCCTTCCTGGCAGCTTCGCTGTGGCTTTAAGAACGCATTTCAGTAAGCTCCCTTACCTGTGGTTGTCAGAGGAAACGGTCCTCTGTAGTTTTCCACGTCCTTTAATCTGTTCGTCTGCGTGTCGTTATTAAAGGCTGCATTGTACTCCATAGTGTGAATGCACCATGTAATTTATCTAACAGAATCCTGATATTAGGACATTTGGTTTGTTTCCATTTTTAAGAACTGACTCTATGTGATGCTGTAGTGAATATCCGTGTAATACCCATTTGTTAGCAGTGTCATTGTTAAATCAAAGAATACCCATATTTCTAAGACTTCGGTATGTAATGCCAACCTGTTCCCTAGACAGTGCCAGTGACAATATCCTTCAGCTATGTGGCCTGAGTACAGCGTCTCATTTATACGTGTCGCTATATGAGCATTTATGTTTAGCCCAGGAAATATTCTGAAAGATAAACACTATAATGTTCAGAATGGTTATTTCTGGGTACTAGGATTTTAGGAATATTTGGGGAGGGAGTATGGGAGGTTGGCATTATTTTCTATAATGAACATTTACTAGTTTTGTATTTAAAAACTTAATGCTATTGTTCTCTTTAAGACTGGATGTCTGTAGGGGCACCTGGGTGGCTTAGTCGGTTAAGCGTCCGACTTTCGCTTAGGTCATGATCTCGCGGTTCGTGGGTTCGAGCCCCGCGTCGGGCTCTGTGCTGACTGCCAGCTCAGAGCCTGGAGCCTGTTTCAGTCTGTGACTCCCTCTCTCTCTGACCCTCCCCTGCTCACGCTGTCTCTCTCTCTTTCCTAGAAATAAATAAAAAATATTAAAAAAAAAAAAAGACTGGATGTCTGTAAGAGAAAATAATATCCTAATGAATCTCAATTAATTGATTCTTAAATAAGAATTTTCTTCTTTGTAGACTGATGGACTGTCAGGACCATAAGGGATCTGGAAATGCAACTGGTCTAACTACATTGTGTACTTACTAGTGTGGAAATTGAGTCTCCAGGAGATGGCCTGAGCTGCTTCTATTCACCTGAACTGCTTCTATTCATAGGGCAAACCCAGAGGCTGGAGTCCACAAACATTCTTGACTGACTCTTTGTTAAAACATTTTTCTACACTCTTCTTCCTGTTACTAAAAAAGGAGTATCTAGGGGCGCCTGGGTGGCTTAGTCAGTTAAGTGTCCAACTTTGGCTCAGGTCATGATCTCGTGGTTGGTGGGTTCAAGCCCCACATCAGGCTCTGTGCTGACAGCTCAGTGTGGAGCCTGCTGTGGATTCCGTGTCCCCCACTCTCTCTGTCCTCCCCTGCTCACACTGTCTCTCTCTGTCTTTCAAAAATAAACGTTAAAAAATTTTTTAAAAAGGTAAATCTAATTTGCTTATATTTATTTTCTCTTTATTTTAAAATTATTCACACTTGTTAATGATTCATTTACCAAAATGCTGCTCCAATATTTTTACAGATCCAGAACAGGGTTCTTAGCTTTGCCTAATGGAAGATGTAGATTCCATGTGATTTGATAAGTGCTTATTTAAAACAATGGATAGGGGCACTTGGGTGGCTCAGTGGGTTAAGCATCTGCTCTTGATCTCAGCTCAGGTCTTGATCTCAGGGTTATGAGTTCAAGCCCCAGGTTGGGCTCAAAGCCTACCTTAAAAAAAAAACACACAAAAAACAGAAAACGCAAAAAAAAAAAATAGGTAATAAGAGCTATAAGATGAACACGAATGAAGACCCAGAAGAGAGCCCACCACAGTCTTATTGCTGGTGTTGCTTTTTTTTTCTTTGCCTTTTTAAAAATTTCTTTTTAGGAGCGCCCGGGTGGCTTAGTCGGTTAAGCATCTGACTTTCGCTCAGGTCATGATCTCGCGGTTCGTGGGTTCGAGCCCCGCATCGGGCTCTGTGCTGACTGCTGGCTCAGAGCCTGGAGCCTGTTTCAGAGTCTGTGATTCTCTCTCTCTCTCTCTCTGACCCTCCCATGCTCATGCTGTCTCTCTCTTTCTCTCTTCTAGAAATAAATAAAACATTAAAAAAAATTTTTTTAATTTCTTTTTACTTTTCCAGTCTCTTTCCTGTTCTTTGTCACCTGTCCTTAAATTAAAAAACAAAGCTTCAAATTGCCCACACAAGGTGGTCATTTCAGACCACAGAAAATTATCTTTACATTTTCAGAATGTCCAAATAAGCTCTCTACTGTTTAACGGAAATGAGGGCAGGTTAAATTGCTACTTCCCAGGAGGACAGATGTGTGAGCAGAGGATTTCTGCCAACTGGTGATACTGCATGACATGTGGAGCCTTAACACTATTTAAAGAATTTTGATAAGAGATGTTAAAAACGGAAGAAACACTGATACTAAATTCTGTAGTGCACGGAGTTGCTAACCATTTGGGAAGTCGATGCCCCACACCGGCCTCTATTTTCATGCAAACTATAAAAGCAACATTTGGGTTTATTGTGCCTGCTGTACTCCCATTTGACCAAAAAATATAGCAGGATCCTGGAAATACAAGTCCTTCCTCTTAATGGGTTGTTAGCTGAGCTGTGAGAAGCCAGGCCACTGAGCATTTGACTTCAGGTCAATTCACCTATGACCTCAGAGGAATCCTCACTTTAGATGATGAGGATGGGTCTGAGGATTGTTGTGACTTTTCCCAACATGGAGCATAGCATGCCCACTTGGTAAATAATTTAGGAAATATAAATGGCATAAAATTAATTTAAATATATATATATATATATGTATATATATATATATATATATAAAGAGAGAGAGAGGTTTTCTCTCTATATGGAGAGCTTCTTTTTATATAGTAGCTTCCTGAAAATCAAAGTAGTGTAACACAATAGGAGGAAAAAATCCTCAGTGAAATCTTTCCTTTCTTGTAGTTGACGCAGGTTGGAAAATAACACTACTTCGATTAAGAAAAATAAACATGGTCTTTTTTGGAAAAATACGTAGGAGTTCTGCTGGGCCCTGAGATAGGAAAACTCCCTGTCCTAGCCCCCACTTGCTTTTGTTCCTCATCCTGTGTCTGATTGCATGTTATCACCTTCAAGAGAACAGCTGGGTCACCGTGAAAGGGTGTTAATCTCCCAGTGGCTTCCCTAACACCTTATTGACAGCTCAAGTCAGGGTGGCCTACTTTGACTTTGGTGAATCGACTTGTCAAAATTCCTTTTCAACTTTATATTCATTAAAAAAAAAAAAAAAAGACCGCGCCTCTGCAATTTCCGGAGCAAGATCTGTAATGCCAGCTATTTTGAATGACCTAGCAGCATTGTGGGAGAGCACTCCGGTTCCTGGGAGGTATTCTGCACTGAAGCCAACTCCTACCTGCATCCTTCAGCCGAGCCTGGGGCTCTGTCTTTAGAAAGCAGCTAACATACAACTCGTGAGTTATAGACAGTCTCATGCACTGCACAGAGGAACTCCAGTGCTCTGCTGGTTTGAAGATTTTAGTGTTGTATTCTGTGCTTTTTAGCTACAGCGAAATGAGTGCATCAGTTCCAGATTCTCTGTGGTGCACCTGCCTGGACTTCAGCCTGCCCAAATTGGGCCTGCCCTGGATCAGAACCAATCGGTCTATCAGCAAACCCTGAGTGTCCACTCATTTGATGAACCTCCGAGTTAAGCAATTACACTGAACTAATAGGGAGCCATGAGTGTGCAGGACAATGCCCTGCCCTTGAGATCATGCAGCAGGGACCCAGGTGTATGGGGAGCTGAACCATGAGTCAGTGGGTGATTAGCTAAGATCTAGGTAGACTCCACAGGAGAGAGGCATATGATGAGGAATGCGATAAGGGAATGTCTGATGAGGGAAAACCATTTGAACCTGGCCTTGAAAGACCAACCATGAGATGAGAACGTTCCAGGATGTTTGCATTTTAGGATGCAAAACCTTAACCCATGCTAGAGAAGGTAGGGAGGGTGACCAGATGTCTTGGTTGGCTTGTTACTGAGCAGGTCCCTGAGGCTTGAGGTTTCAGTGCTAAAACCAGCAAAGTCCCAGAAAGCTGGGACAAGTTGGCCATTCTACATGGAACTTGCAGTCTAGCTGATGAAGTAAGGCTACGAAACACTGAACAGTTTTAGCATTACAAAAGAATATTCCACGCCGAGCAGATTTAGTGTTGATTTGTGCTTTGCACACAATTAGGGCAGGGACCAGGTACGAATTGGGTAGCCAGAGTGAATTATAGACAAGGTAAGGAGAATGTCCATAGGGTTTAGCCAAGGTGTCAAAGTAGGGGCAGGCAGACAGCGGCATGAGAGATAGGAAGAGAGAACTTGAGTTTAGGCTTGGGTGTGAGGCAAATTCTAGTGTGGGGAGAAGATTGCCTACTACCTACTAGAAGAGAAAATGTTCCTGCCAAATAATAGCTTGGGGACATGATTAAGCAGGGCCTAGGAGTCCAAATCGAAAATTGAGGTGTTTTAAGAGGCCAGTATTTCCAGGAGGATGTTGTCCAGGTGACCAGGCCCCTGAGCTTCTCAGGAAGATGATGGGTTCTCCGAGGTATCCATTCTGGGAAACACCACATGCTGTCTCCATTAGTGGAGCTTCATAATGAACAGTAACACACCTCAGGCTCAGAGAAGTTCTGCAATAATGAAACAGAGCACCCTACCCTTTCTGACACAAAAGGCCACTAAGTCCCCTTTGTCTGAGGACAGGGTCAAGACTAGAATGCAGGGCATTTAACAATATTCTGTGGACAAAGGAGTCTTTGGAAAGTACTTTGAGGCACTTTACTACAAATATGAATGAGTTATTTTTTTTAAAAGCTAAAGTGATGCTATTAATGAATTTTAGGAAGCTCGCCCTAACAAGGATTGCAGAAAAGATCTGAAGAGGTATTAGAGCAGCAAGAACTGTAGAGAAACAGGCAGATATGAGGTCAGATTCATGGCTCACTCACTGTGAGAAGGCCTCATGGGTTTGTATGGTTCAATTAAAATTTGGTTTTAAAGATCTTGGCGCAAAGCCCACCACCTGGCAAACACTATGTGGAAGCTATTGTTATAATTTTCATGTTTTAAATGATAAATTGGAGCAGAAAGTTCAAGGAACCTAAGTCTGGCTTACCTAGGGGATTTTAAGCTTTCCCAGAGTTGCTCCTCCCACCTTCTCCAGACAAAATCCCTCACACTAACAGCCCCGGGCACCATCTTACCTTCCCCAATGAATGAACTGTTAAAAGACTAAGCAGCTCCCAGCAGAGGCAGAGCCTGGCAATATGCAGCCTGTTGTCTGTCAGACGATACAGTAGCAGTCCCAGTGAGAGGCCCAGCATGCACACCCCAGGAGAGAAAGTCTTGCTCCATGTGATATGGAAGAAACTGAAGAGGTGAGGGAAACACCATATGCTTCTGGGCCTTTGTGTGTGTGTGTGTGTGTGTGTGCACACGTATGTGGGGCAGGGGGAGAAATAAATAACAACAGAAGCCTGGCACAAGGCTCAGGCTGGAACACCCACCAAGATCTCTCAGGTCCTCCAATGGCGTTCTCCTAGACACATGCACTTCCCTTTCTTCTTCATTTTGGAATAAAAGAATGTTCTTAATTTTGGAACAAAGGAACAGTCACAAAGCATGTTCAGCCAAAATGAAAGTGAGGCAAGGGGGAGAGAAGACCCATATGTCCATGTTCATCCAAACAAGTCACATTTCCTTTTGAAACTGGGGAGAAGCCATGTTGTTACTGTGTGTCCTGCTGTTTCCCACCAGGTCACTGTGCACCCCCTGATTTCTTTACCTGGATCCTGCAAAGTGCCAGGTAAGCGTAATTGCCCTCAGGGGAACGCCATATTTGTACAAAGGAAGTATTCGAGAAGCAAGAGGGGGCAGGCAGATTTGGTGAGTAGAGAAAAGCTGAAACTCCATCTGTCGTTCTTGAGGTGTTTTATGAGTTCTGCTGTCACAGTATAGTGAGCGTGGGATTGATCATTCAAACGGGGATGGTTTTTTAGAGTGGATACGTGCTGTGTAATAATTACATTGGGGCAAGGAGCTCACACTGGATATTCCGGGCCACCCAGAGTGTATGGCCCCTGTTGTGGTCTGAACTGTGTTCCCTCACAAATTCGTATGCTGAAGTACTAATTCGTACTAGTCCTCAGTACCTCAGAATGTGATTGTATTTGTAGCTAAGGCTTTTAAAGATGTGATTAACTTAAAACGAGACCTTTAGATTGATTGGGCTATAGCCCAATCTGACTGGTGCCTACAAGGAGAGAAGATTTGGGCACACAATAGAGAAAGAGACACCAGGGGGCGCACCCAGGGGGAACACCATGTGAAGACACAGAGAGAAGGCGGCTATGTGCAAGCCAATTAGAGAGGCCTCAGAAGAAACCAAATTGGCCAACATCCTGATTTTGGACTTTTGGCCTCCAGAACCATAGGAACCACGAGAAAATACATTTCTATTGTCTAAGCCACCCAGCCTGTGGTTATTACAACAGCCCTAGCTAACTAACAAAAGCACTTATTTTCTCTAATTTTCCTCATCTATAAAAATGGGGACAGTCATGCCTAACACTCAGGATTAAATTAGACACTATATGGTACATTGTGTTGTGCTATAATGTAATGTGTATACACCTTGACACATGTAAGCCTACTTGCAGCCACATCCTAAAAGGCCTTGGTTTTACCAATTCCAGACAGTGCACTGGGATATTAATTATAAAAGTAGTAAATATCTGCTCATCCCACATAGTCCTTGAAAATGATAGCTTGAGGGTGTTTTCTTAATGTTTATTTATTTATTCTTGAGAGAGAGAGAGAGAGAGAGAGAGAGAGAATAGGAGAGGGCCAGAGGAAAAGAGACAGAATCCCAAGTAAGCCCTGCACTGTCAGAGGCAGAGCAGGGCTCGAACTCACAACCATGAGCTCCTGACCTGAGCCGAAATCAAGAGTCAGACGCTTAACCAACATAGCCACCCAGGGGCTCCCTGAAGGGTATTTTTAATTTGGAACTTTAGGAAGAAAACAAAAGGACCAGTTGAGAATGACTATACCCACACTCTGGGCTGTGAACTACAGATGAAATTTATTCTAATACGGTTACATTAAATATGGTCCTGTATGACCGAACATTCAGCGAGTTGCGCTGGTGGGAAGGCTGGCCAGGAGTCAGCTGCAAGGTCACGGCATCACCTGTGGTTGGGGCTCATTGACATGACTCATCCCCTTGCATGGCCCACGTTGCATGGACCCCCTTGTGGGGCGGCTCCCGCCATTCTTGACCTCACCTGCCATGGCCAGGTCTTCCCTGCTTGTACCCTGACTCTCCTACCTCTGTGCCTGTGCTCAGACCCCATTGGCCACAGTTCCAAGTTCATTCTGTGGTGAAGTTCAGGGGATTCCAAGAAGGCCTGCTGTTATCAGCTACTCTGCTGGTTACCAAAGGTCGGGGCGGTGGGGGGCGTACAGGGAAAGCTGTGGTGGGGGCTTTCTCTCCATCTGGCCAGGATTTTGTGAAGCCTTTCCTTCTCACTTGGATGCTCTGGACTTGCCCTTAGGACTCGTGGCTTTTTCCACATGGAACTTACATATGGGGCAAACGCCAGCAGAGGGTCTCTGGCATGTCCTGAACGTCACCCTCCTGGTCACACAGTCTGAAGAGGGGCTGTTGAACCACTGCACACGAGCCTCCACTGAACAGGCGCCCAGCCCACAGTGGCTTTTCCTTTCTGGGAATTACTCCAGGACTGCTACCTTGAGCTCTTCTGTTCCGAGGAATAAAGAAGGCCTCGCTCCTCCCTGTGGGATGCGTAAGGGCGTCTGGGACAGAAAGAGGAGGCCTGCTTCGGTCAGTCACATGACCAAGGCTCCTCCAGCCCTACTCTCTGCCCAGGGGTCTTTAGAGGGCGATAGGCCCAGCGAAGGAGGTGGCAAGGACAAGGCGACAGTGAGCTGAGGCTTGAACAACACCTGGCCCCAGGTTCAAGTCCCTCTTGCCCTGATTAGTTTTCCTCTCTGGGCTTCAGTTCTTCTCACTGGATGAATCCTCCTCCTCCTCCTCCTCCTCCTCCTCCTTCTTCTTCTTCTTTTTCTTCTTCTTCCTCTTCCCCTTCTTCTTCTTGTTCTTCTTGTTCTTCTTCCTCTTCCTCTTCCTCTTCCCCTTCTTCTTCTTGTTCTTCTCGTTCTCGTTCTCGTTCTCCTTCTCGTTCTCGTTCTCCTTCTCCTTCTCCTTCTTCTTCTTCTTCTTCATCTTCCTTCTTCTTATTCCTTCTTTTTCTTCCTCCCCCTCTTCCTCCCTCTCCTCCTCCTCCCCACCTTCTCTTCCATTGTGATTCTTTCATTTTGCAGAGTTTGTTCAGATGGCTGGAATGTTTTCTGATACTTTCCCACGGAAACATGCTGAGGTCAAAAGTCAAAAGATGGGGCTCTACCCCACCAGAAGCTGCTTCCTATTTAGAGAGACGTCTTACCAAAAGAACCAACACTATTCAGTCACTCAGTAGTCATGCAGGGCCAACTCTTTGTCAGGAACTGATTCACTTATTCACTTACTTATTTATGTAACCATTTATTTACCATCTTTTTTATGGTGTACCAGGTAATGTTGCTAGGTTCCTGAGATTTATCAAAAAACCCAAACAGGGGTACCTGGGTGGCTCAGTTGGTTAAGTGACCGACTTCGTCTCAGGTCATGATCTCTTAGTTTGTGAGTTTAAGCCCCGCTCAGGCTCCGTGCTGGCAGCTCAGAGCCTGGAGCCTGCCTCCCTCTCTCTCTGCCTCTCCTCCACTCACGCTCTGTCTCTCTCTCTCTCTTTCAACAATAAACAATAAAAAAAATTTAAAAACCCCCAAACAAACAAAAAACAAACAAATAAAAATAAAGCCTTTACCTTTAGGGGAGGGAGCAAGATATTATTGTTCAGGAACAACCAAACATGACATGTTAGAGCTGATCAGTGCTATGGAGGGGATACAGCAAGGGAAGGAGGTGAGAAGTGAGAAGCAGCAAGGGTGAATTTACATAGAGGAGGCTGCGAAGGGCTCTCTGATTTGAATAGAAAATGGATGGGATTGTAGGGCAAACCAAGTGGAGAGCTGGAGGAAGAACATTCTCAGGAGGAAATGGCAAGAGGTGAGCTGTCGGGTTGTGGCCCATGGAGAGCTCAGGGGGGCTGGGCAGGGCGAGTGGCCAGGTGAACGCTGGGAAGCGAGGCCGGATCAGCGAGAGATTTGGGCAGGCAGAAGGACTTTGGCTGTCACTCCGTCAGATGGAGTCAGAGTGACCTGATCTGACTTACGTTTCCAAAGGTTCACTTTGACTTTGATGTTGACAGATGCCAGGGGCGAGGACGTTCCGGAGTGGGTCAAAGACACCTGTGAGTTAGAAGGCGATGGCAACAGTCCAGGAGAGAGATGATGGTAGCTGGGTGGGTGTGCTTGTAGTCCACCTCTGTGGTATGAAATGGTTAAATGGACGCCCTCCAAGCTCCCGCTGGAGGTGTTTACCAGTGTAATGCTTTGAGGATCGCACCTGGGATAGCGATCAAAATAAACCCTCTTCGGTGTTCATCCAGCGTCTGCCATATACAGGGACCTTTCCATGCCTTGGGTCTAATTATCATAAAAATACTCCAAGATAATATGACTGCTTCCAGATTATTCATGGAGACACTGAGGCTCAAAGAGGTTAAGCCGCTGGTCCCGGGCTATACATCTAGTACTTTTCAGAACTGGGCCTCTGTCCCAAACCCATCTGTCTTCAGATCTGCTGTTTATTCACTCCATCCTAAAGCATCTTGCATATTCCCTTTTCATATGGGATCTGTGAGATGTAGCACCTTTTGGTACTTGAAAATTTTAACAGTTCAAAACGAAAAGATTCCCATAAGCCATATCTGCCTTTCTATAAGTTTCTGGCAGATGACTGCCCCCTATCTCCATGTTTACCGAAAAAGCATACTGAATCCTTGCTGAAAGATGGATGGGACATTTTGATATCTTTCTAGAAGTCTAAAGCATACTTTTCTGTTGGAAATGACACTTGTGGATATCCTGATAACACCTCTGATGTCATAAGTGTAAAGGTAAAGAAAGAGAATACATATAAACATTTTAAATAACTTATTCATGGCGTTTTACCTCTCATTAGATCAAATTGTGGTTACTATGACATTTATCTTTCTGCCAATTTTGAAATAAAATTGACCCACATCAGCTAAATATTTTACTTTTCTAGAACCATCAGTCAATACCCAGATCATTTTAATAGAAGGAAAATATACTTGATGTTACATGGTATGTCCTTCAGGCCAGGTCTCCTCCAGCCAAGGGGAGCCAAGAAATGAGATGATTGTCTGGATAATCAGAACAAAAATCATTTTACCATCGGTGATCTGTGGAATTTAAGAGAAAGTGCTTTGTTTTGTGAGTTACCCACCCATGCAATTTTATCTGTTTTTAATATCAGTGTTGGAACCTGAAGGCATCCAAGACTGTTTTGTTCTTCAGGTATTTTGATGCTCAGCAAACTTGATCCAAGTGAGCCCAGACTCTTGCTAGAGGCTGTGGGTCTTTTCTGCCAGCTCAGAAAATCTTCCTCTGAATGTCTGAAACAATGTGGTCTGAACTGTAGGCTGAGTCACTGGGAAGGTCAGATGGACTCTTGAAGCCACCCCACCCCCTACTTGAACCTGAGCCTAACCCGGTGCAGGTGGCTACAGGTGTCTTGACTCAATATTCAGCCTGAAACAACTGTTAGGAAAGAATAAAGGGCTGTGTTTCTGTTTTTTGCTTGTTTTTTTGTTTTGGTTTTTTTTGGGTTTTTTTTTTTTTTTGGTTGTTTTGTTTTGGTTTTACTGGGGCCCTGGTTTTGCTACCTGGAAAGGCTGGTGCTTGTCAAGTGCATCTGGACGGCAGCTGGGGCAAGGTCAAGTGTAAGGGTGGATGATTGCAGCTAGAATGCTAACAGGTTAAACAGCAGTGGCTCCGAGATGAGACATTTTATTCCCGTTCTGGGAATGTTCTGCCAATGCATTCGTGTAGTGTAGGTCTCTTGAGATTTCTCAAGTTCGTCCCCCACTTCTTTGCTGTGCCTACCTACTTCCTCCCCCACATGCTTAGGTAGACCATTCCTAAACATCATTAGCATCAGACTCTATTTGAGGGCAAAGATGAGGTATAGGCATACTACGTATGTTCCTTCTCTCTTCCTTAAAAAGCACAATCTGAAAAAAAAAAAAAGCACAATCTGGTCAGGGTGCTTGGGTGACTCAGTCAGTTAAGAGTTTTTCCTTTGGGTTTCGGCTCAAGTCACAATCTCACAGTTTCTGGGTTCGAGCCTCACATCAGGTTCTGCACTGACAGTGCGGACCCTGCTTGGGATTCTCTCTCCCTCTCTCTCTCTTTCTCTCTGCCCCTTCCCCACTTGCACTGTCTCAGCCTTTCTCAAAATAAATAAATAAACTTAAAAAAGATAATGTGGCCTTAATCATAAAACTGAAATGCACCATAGGCACATATCTTGTATGGGTTCTGTTCAACTCAAACACAAGAAAGTACATCCTATATGTAGACTTACAAAGTCTAGGTGTGGTCTGGAAGCTTTTTTTAATGTTTATTTTTGAGAGCGAGAATGAGTGAAGGAGGGGCAGAAAGAAGGTGTAGGATAGAAGAGATGAAGCGGCTCCACACTGAATGCCAGAAGTCTGACGCCGGGCTCGAACTCAGGAACGGAGCTGGCAGATGATCACCTGAGCCCAAGACTGATGCTTAACCGACTGAGCCACCCAGGTGCCATCTGCTTGTAAGCCCTTAGGGACGTGGCCTTTCCAGGTCCATTGCAGACCAACTTAATCAGAATTTGCATTTTGGGGCGCTTGGGTGGCTCAGTCGGTTAAGCGTCTGACTTCGGCTCAGGTCATGATCTCACAGTTGGTGGGTTCAAGCCCCGCTCAGGCTCTGTGCTGACAGCTAGTTCAGAGACTGGAGTCTGCTTCAGATTCTGTATCTCCCTCTCTCCCTGACCCTCCTCTGCTCACACTGTCTCTCTCTGTCTCCCAGAAAAAAATAAAACATTAAAACATTTTTAAAAAAAGAATCTGCATTTTAACATCCTCCTCTGGGATCCCTTAAAAGTTTGAGAGGCACTGTGTCTGGGAATAGTGCGTATGCCCCTGGCTGTGTGAACGTGGGCGCACTATTTAACCTGCTTTGCCTCAGCTTTCTCATCTACACAGTTGCATCCGCTGAGGCTGGAAAAGGGGAGGGGTGTCCGATGCCGAGCCTGGTGTTTGGTGGAGAGCAGGGGTCACGGCGAACTGGGGCCCTTTGTCCTGCAGGCTGAGTGCAGTGCTCTCTGGGAGTTGGAGACATGTGACTGTGGCCTTGGACAGGCAGCTCAGGAAACGCAGCCAGCCCTGACTCACAGGGAGCGGCGGGCTCTGCTGCGATGCGAACCACCTGCCAGGCTCGTCCCAGCCCCCACCCGCAGAACACTGCACACAAGTGCCAATCAGCGGCAATGAACCCCAGTGGGCCGCCAACAACAGGTGTCTCATTAAACATCTCTCGTCCTCCCCGGCTTAGCCACTGACAGGCACCGAACTCACACTCAATCACGGCTTAATCACAGCCAGACTCCATTAACAAGTCATACTAATTACCAACTTCTAACAGTGTCTCCAGTTTGGAGGCAAAATACCTTATTCTTTTTAGATGAAAACTGGCTTGTGATCCTTCAGAAAGACCCATAATTGGGTCCTTTAAAAATTGGGATCAGGGGAGGAGGTAGGGGTAAAGCTGATGGACCCAGGGTGGGTGCACCCCAGAAAGGGCACAAGGAGAGGCTCTGTTTGTTTTAATTTTTTGCCTGCTGGTGGCCCACAAGGGTCCAATTAGCTTGTTACAGATGCTTGTACTGGTTCCATACTCTTGTCTCATCCTTCCTTCTTTTTAAAAAAAATTTGTTTTCTAGAAGGGATAAACTTGTAGCACAGATTGCTGGCCTGCAGGCATCCAAAGATCAACAACTAGTTTTCTGTGATCGAACCCCCCTGTGAACCGTGAACACTCATTTGCAGAATTCCTAATGCGTGGGCTGAAGCAGGGAGGAGGCTCGACCTGTGTTGGAGGTGCGTCTACCAGGATCCGGTGCATTTTAAATGACCAGAAGGTGTGTATTCTTGGAATGAGAACAACTTTTGTAGACTTGCTTTTATGCCTTTTTCAATTGTATTTTGAATCAGAATAAAATTATTATTGTTGTTATTATTATTCCTTGCATTACCTTTTCCATTGCAAAGCATTCCATTTTATTATTTGAAAGAGATCTTACTCTTTAGAAGAACTTATATGATATGATATGATGCTATAGAACTTATTCTATGCTATGTATAGAATATCCATTGCCAGTCAAATGTAACAAACAAACAAAAATGAATTCCTTATTAGACTGGATGTGCTCATGGACCCAGCCCATGGACGGTAGGCACTCTGGTGTCAAGGTCAGGGAGGCCAGCACCATCGGTTCTGGGAAGGGTTAGGGCAAGAGGCAAAACTACCATAAAATAAGGCAGAAATTTGGGTGATTACCGTCTGTCCCAATCTTCTTTCATTGTTCCAGTTGAGGGGCTCTGTAGCCCAAATACTTGAATCAATTCTACCTTTAACTGAAGAATTTGGGAGGCACCTGGCTGGCTCAGTCAGCAGAGCATGTGGCTCTTGATTTCAGGATTGGGAGGTCGAGCCCCATGTTGACTGTAGAGATTACTTAAGAATCAAATCTTAAAAAAACAAATGAAAGACTTTGAGATGGAATCAAAATCATGTTTTGAAATCTATGATGTGTTCCTTAATGGATATGTGATAAGGGTTCTGATTTGTAGAAAATGTTTCTTTTGAAATTTCTTTTCTAAGAATTCTAGAAGTTTCCATGGGTCCAGCCAGCAAGTGTTCCCCTCCTTTCATATTTTCAGTTATTCCAACTCCAAATGATCAGATTTAGTTTCTGAGGTGGGGGAGGGGGAGATACCATTTGGTGGCACTCATTGGAGATGATGAGTGTGATCTTGGCGATAGAAAAGTCATTAATTGCACATGATTAAAGTCTTATAGGTATGTTCTCTAACCACAATGGAACCGAATTAAAATCAGTAATAGAAACATATATGGAATCTCCCCCAAAGAGTTGGGAAACAATGTACTTCTGAAAAGCACATAGGTCAATACAAAATTCAAAAGGGACATTAGACAGTATTTTGAATTGAATTAAAATAAAACTCGCCGTATCAGAATTTGTAGGGTCCTCCTAAGGCACTACATGGGAGAAATTTAAAGTCCTATATGCTTTTATTATGAAATAAGTAAAGTCTCAAGTCGTGTCTTCAGGTTCAATCTTAAGAAAATAGAAAATATGCACCAGGGGCGCCTGGGTGGCTTAGTTGGTTGAGCGTCCGACTTTCGCTTAGGTCATGATCTCGTGGTTAGTGGGTTCGAGCCCCGTGTCGGGCTCTGTGCTGACTGCCAGCTCAGAGCCTGGAGCCTGTTTCAGTCTGTGACTCCCTCTCTCTCTGACCCTCCCCTGCTCACGCTATCTTTCTCTCTCTGTCCTAGAAATAAATAAAAATCTTAAAAAAAAAAAAAGAAAATATGGACCAAATAAATCCAAGATAATAAGAATAAAGGAACTAAGAAATATCAAAGTGAAATTAATGAAATAGGAGACAGAACAACTTCTGAATGAGTCAATGAAATAAAATCTAATTCTTTGGGAAGATTAATAAAATTGATAAATCTCTGGCTGAACTGGTAAGGAAAAAGCAAGACATGAATTACCAATACCAAGAACTATGTTGGTGACATACATCAGATTCTACAGATATTATATATATATGGAGACAATATTATGAACAACTTCAGGACAATAAATCTGACAATTAGGTCAAATGGCCAACTGTCTTCAAAGTTATAAACTAACAATGATCAAAAATAGCTTTATATCTACCAAAGAGATTTAATTTTTAGTTTAAAGCATTCTCTCTCTCTTTTTTAAAATGTTTTATTTATTTCTAGGAGAGAGAGACAGCATGAGCAGGGGAGGGTCAGAGAGAGAGGGAGTCACAGACTGAAACAGGCTCCAGGCTCTGAGCTGGCAGTCAGCACAGAGCCCGACGCGGGGCCCTAACCCACGAACCGCGAGATCATGACCTAAGCGAAAGTCAGATGCTTAACCGACTAAGCCACCCAGGCGCCCCAGTTTAAAGCATTTTCAAAAGACAATTTCAGGCCCAGGGAACTCTGCCAGTGCATTTTGCCAAATATTTAAGGGAAAAAACCCAACAACAGTTTACAAACTCTAAAAAAAGATTTGAAAAGAAGGGAATATTTTAAACTAATTCTTTGAGGCTAGCACTTCACTGAAAGCAGAATGAGAAAAAGATATTACCAAAAAAGACAACCATATACCTATATAGCTCATAGAAATACATGGAATTAACAAAATTTGATCAAGTAAAATACAATAATATATAGGAAGGGTAATACAGAGGATAAAGAGAGGTTTATTCCAGAAATGCAGAGTTGTTTTAATATTGGAAAATATTAATTGATGTTATTCTTATGTTATCCTAATAAATAATGACAATCCTATGACCATTTCATTAAATAAAAATAAAGCATTTTGAAAAATATCCAACATCCATTCTTTTTTTAAGAGT
Organism: Proteles cristata cristata; assembly: GCA_017311185.1. Taxonomy (NCBI): domain Eukaryota; kingdom Metazoa; phylum Chordata; class Mammalia; order Carnivora; family Hyaenidae; genus Proteles; species Proteles cristata. Next base: position 534,966 of record JAESUZ010004648.1, on the reverse strand, counting down.
CTGTTTTTGAGAGAGAGAGAAAGAAAGAAAGCACAGGAGAGGGGCAAAGAGAGAGAGAGGAAGACTGAGGATACTAAGTAGGATACGCTGACAGCAGAGAGTCTAATGCAGGTTTGAACTCACCAACTGGAAGATCATGACCTAAGCCAAAGCCAAATGCTTAACCAAATGAGACACCCAGGAACCCCTAGTTCTCACAAATTTTAATCAACATTATACTGCAAGTTCCAATTAGGGAAAAAAAAAAGAGGGGGACACTCACATTAGAGGAGAAGAAATGTAACTGTATTCACAGACATGATGGAGAAAATATGTAGAAAATCCAATGGAATCTCTAAAACTATTAGAACTAATGTCAGTTTACCAAGATAGTAGGATATAAGATCAATATATAGAATACAGTTTTGTTGCTATTTACAAGCAACAAACAAATAGAGACAGTGATTATAAAGAAAATACATTTACCATAGCATGAAAAATATAACAATTATTAAAATAAAATACAAAAAGTAATTTGAGTCTTGAACGTAAAACCTAAAGCTACAAAACTTCTAAAGGAAAACAAGTGAAAATGTTTGTGGTCTAAAGTTAGGCAAAGATTCCTCAGTGACAACACAATGGCTGAATCCTAAAACAAAAAATTGGTAAACTGGACCTCATCAAAATTGAAAACTTCTACCCTTCCATGATACTATTAAGAGAATGAAAAAAAAAATATGACAAGTCACAGACTGAAGAAAGTATTTACAAAGCATATCTGATAAGGGGCTTGTATCCAGAATACATAAAAAACTTTTGAAATTCAATATAAAAACTAGTAGCTCAATAAAAATAAGTGGGCCACAGGTCCAAGAAGATGCCTCACAAAGAAGATATATGGATGGCACATAAATGCATGGAAAGATCCTCAACATCATTAGTCCTGAGTTAAAATGTGCCAATTCGTTGCTAACACACTTAAAATCAAAAGCTTGATGTGATACAGATACATTCTGCGTGGAGACTATAGATGCAAATTCCAGGCACAGGGAGATAGTACCACTAATAGAATGGCTAAAATTGAAACTGATCACAGCAAGTGTTGGCAGGGATGTGTAGCAGTTAGAACTCTCACACACTGCTGGTTGATATCTAAGCCGGAATGGCCACTTTAGAAAAGAGAGTGGCAGTTTTTTTGGGAGGCAGGATGAGAGGGGAGAGAGTGGGGAGACAGGAAAGGAAAAAGAAGGGGTGACCAAGGGGAACAAGGAAACATTTGGAAGTAACAGATCCGTTCATTATCTTGATCGTGGTGATGTTTTTCATGTGTATACATATAACACAATCTACCAAATGTTACACTTTAAACATGTAAAGTGTTTTGTACTCCAATTATATTTCAATGTAGCTATTTTTATGTTATGTGTATTAAAATTTTTTGAAGTCAAGTTTTAGTCTTTGTTAATACATGGGGGAAATTAGGTTTTTCCTTTACTTGTGTTTTGGTCCTGGAAAATCCATGGTGCATGGTTGTAGAGCGAAAGGGAGAGTTAGCTCTTCTCTGAGGTGTTCTCCTTCCTTTGTATAATCCATTGTCCTTAATGTGTGCCAAATCCCACTTTATTAGTTGACGGACCCATCATCCTTTATTTTTTTTAATGTTTTATTATTTATTTCTGAGAGAGAGACAGTGTGAGCAGAGGATGGTCAGAGAGAGAGGGAGACACAGAATCTGAAACAGGCTCCAGACTCTGAGCTGGCTGTCGGCACAGAGCCCAACGCGGGGCTCGAACCCACTAACTGAGAGATGGTGACTTGAGCAGAAGTTGGACGCTTAACTGACTGAGCCACCCAGGAGTCTCCCCCCCCCCCCCATCGTCCTGTTATGAGACTTTCAGGTCAACAGAAATTGACTCACAACTACCCCTCCCTAAAATCTCTGATTGCAACTTAATTGAGAAGCAGAGCATGTTGTATTTTTTTTATTAGAGGGTGCCTTGTGAATGACAGATGTGCTCCATGATGTACCACTGTGCACATCCTGTGTTAAAATGTTCAGTGTGTTGCTAAAACACTTATAATCAAAAGCTTGATGTGACAAAGATATATCTTGTGCACAGGGGCTATGTTGGCACTTGCTTAAATATAAATCAAGGCTTATGCTCTGGGACTAAGAACAAAGCTACTCTAAGTGGTTGCACTGGTGAGCCAACCAGAAGCCAAGTTAGAAATGGAAACTTTGATGGCTTTTGTATTTATACAGAGTTTAAGGATCCAAACCTGCCAAAAGAGTATTATATACTCTTAATCATTCGGCTATCAACTCATTAAAATTTGTTTTCCAAATCTAAGAAACAAAACAAAGAAAAAAAACAAAAAACAGACTCTTAACTAGAGAGAACAAACTAGTGGTCAGCAGATAGGAGGTGGATGGGAGATGGGTGCAATAAGTCAAGGGGATGAAGAGACAATTATCTTTTTTTTTTTTAATTTATTTCTAGGAGAGAGAGAGACAGCGTGATCAGGGGAAGGTCAGAGAGAGAGGGAGACACAGACTCTGAGATTGGCTCCAGGCTCTGAGCTGGCAGTCAGCACAGAGCTCGACGCGGGGCTCAAACCCACGAACCGCGAGATCATGACCTAAGCGAGAGTCGGACGCTTAACCGACTAAGCCACCCAGGCACCCCGAAGAGACACTTATCTTGATGAACACCGAGTAATGTACAGAATCACTATATTGTGCACCTGAAATATAATGCTGTATGTTCACTATACTGGAATTCAAATTTTTTAAAAAAGAAACATCCTCCAAAAGATTTGTTTTCTGACACTTCAAAGCACTGATTCTATCTTAAGTTTTTCCTAAACTCTTTTTGTCTTTTTCTGAATGCATCTTTATTATATAGGGGTGTTTTCTTATTTTATTCACAGTGTGAGGATTTTGAAGAAGGACTTGACTTTAAAATGTAAATGAATTCAACATAAAATGAAAGGGCAGAAATTTCTAATTTGGCCACAGTTAGTGAGATAATAAAGATGAGAAATGATTTCTGAACTTTGTGAGAACTTGGGAAAGTTTAAAACTCTCGGTGACAATATTTAACTAAAATGAGTTTAAAGAAAGCTGGAGGACTTCAACTGAATTAAACTATGTGCACAGTAGACCAGCAGCCCAGCGGATGGTCCTGCTTGGCCCCTTTGATGTAGTAATGTACAATAATTCATCCTAATTTCCAGAAGTCCAGTAATCCCCAAAGAGAGAGGGAGAGAGAATCTTAAGGAGGCTTCACACTATCAGCACAGAGCCAGACATGAGACTGGATCTCATGAACTGTGAGATCATGACCTGAGCTGAAACCAAGAGCTGGCCGCTTAACTGACTGAGTCTCCCAGGTGCCCCAGTGAATCATCAATATTAATAAATGTTAACAGTAAGTAACATACCCACTCACTTGGTCATTTGATCATTCACTCAGAAAACATTTTTCGAGCACCTTCTACGTGCCCAGCACTGTGCCAGATTCCAGGCCATAGGACATTTTCTTCCATTCCTTCTTTCAAGGAAGAATCCTGTGAAATTGTCTTTATGTATCTTAACAGTGTTTTGTCCCATTCAGGCTGTTATAATAAAGGACCATAGACAGGGAGGCTTAGAAAGAACAGAAATTTATTTTCTTACAGTTCTGGAGACGGGAAGTCTGAGGTCAGAGTGCCAGCATGGTCAGGTTCGGATCAGGACCCTCTTTGGGGTGGTGGACAGATGCCTTCTGGTTGATTCTCACATGGCAGAAAGAGAGAAAGAACGCTCTTGGGGATATCATTAATTAGGGCACTAATCCATCCATGGGGTCTTCACCCTTATCTGATTATCTCCCAAAGGCCTCACCTCCTAAATCTATCATACTGGGGGGTAAGATTTCAACATATGAATTCAGAGGGAGACACATTGAAATAACAAACATATTACACAGCCTCTTGTTCAAGCCCAGTTGTGATGAGTAACTTTTCTGAAGTTTATGGGCTTTTCCATATTGTGCTACCTTTAATTTTCCCCCAGTTCACTCATCCTCTCTTCCCTCATAACAACCCTCATTATGCAGCAGATTTTATCAAAGGGGTGAGTGGGGAGGGCTTTTGCAGTTACCATTTTTATTATGAAAGCTCTTCATTATGTAAGTTCTTAGGGTCTTGAGGTGTGAAACCTTCCCTGAAGCATGGTTAGGGTCACCTGATGGATCTAGGGGCTGGTGGCATATCTGGGTGCAACGATACAATCACATTTCAATTGTGTTCTTTCTAATATCTCATATCAAGTTAGGTACCTAAATCTAATACGGCAGAAGGGGAAAAGTAAAGGTTCTTGTGTCTAAGTAACTATGATCTAACTCTAACAGCAGGCTATAGAGAGTCTTAGGCAGGTGACAGAGAAAGACTTCAGATGCTCTGCATTTTCTTGCCCTATAAGGTGGTATTCCCCACCACTGAGGGATCAGGGAGGGCATAGAAAGAGTCTGTGGGGAGTTCTACTGGACTCCTCTACAACCCATTACAATTCCGAGTCCTCTAATCCCTGACTCAGTGTAGGCAAATTTCAATATGATCATTTGTAGAGTTTAAAAACCTTTTTTTCAGGAGTCTAACTATCGCAGCCCAACTTGCTGGGCTGACCTTGAGCCGATGATTAATTTCTCAAGAACTGAGTTGCCTTTTCTTTGAGATGAAAATAAGAGTATCTGCCTTGTAGGCTTACTGCCAGCATTAAGTTCTTGCTGGTGCCATTATTAGTAATTTCTTACAAGGTGTCAGACATATATTTAAGAACTAGAACCATGAAAGTAGAGAGTGAGTTCCTGACCTCAGAGGCACCATGGACTAAGGAAGAGACAGACACTAAGCAGGAGAGTAACACAATGTGGTAGGTGTGGTGATAGAGATGGTGGCCTCCTATTGTGTCATAGGGGTTAGGAAGCCTTAGCCTGGGTGGCCTAAGGAGAGAAGAGGAGAGGGATGGGGTGGGGAGCTCAGGTGCCTGCAGAGGCATGGACTGGAGAAGAGATATGTGAGAGCAGGGCTGGTGAGCTGCTTGCTGCAGATGCAAGAGGGGTAGGAGCTGTGGCTTGAGCAGAGTGGAAGACCTTGTATGCCGTGCCCAGGGTCTGGATCTTGATCTTATTAGATGACAGGATGGAAGACTATTCAATAAGGAGGTGATAAGGTGGTACTGACCTTTTGGATGGAATGCTGTTGTGGCCATTAGGTGGTACCCGAAGGCAGAGAGGCCAAGATGGGTCTGGACAAGGGCAGCCACAGTGACCATAGAGAGAAAGGGGGGTTTTGGAGTTACCCCCTAAGAGCGATGTGCCAAGGGGATTTCCAGGGTTTAGTGGAGAAGACAACAGTTGGTTGTTGAGGTATGAAGTCTGCATGTGTATGTGATGGCAATGAGGAGGCCAATAGTAGGGTGATAGCAAAAGCATCAGACTTTTGCCATTTGTAATTCAGGAAGAGCCGTGTGTGGGCATGCTTGGATTGGGAGAACAGCAGGGAGGGGAAAGAGGAAACTGGGCACAATCCCCGTTTCTCCAATTTGAGAAATAGGGATGAACAGAGAGGAACAGACAGACTGGGAGGAAAGCAGTGGATGTCGGGGCAGATTTGCTCACCCTCCCCTTCCTCTGCCTCTTCCTCTTCCCTCTGGCTCTGAGCAAGCCTCAACCTGTTCAGTAGGTGATAACCGGGCTGCAAGGGAACCCAGATGCTTCTGGAACTGTAAACAACTGTGGGAGACAATTGGGAAGGAGGATTGCTGAGCCTCTGGTCTTGAACTCCTGCATCTGATGGGTTTTTGTACATTAGCAATGGGCCATGCCCTCTGGGGATAGGATAGTGCCTTCTGCTAATAGCAGCACAGGGATGCTGACTAGCATCCACACTCATGGAAACATGGATCCTGTAGAGCCCTATGAACTCTTTGTTTTGTTCTTCTTGACATTCCAGACTCAGCTTCTTGGGTGGACATATTCTATCCAACATCCAATTTAAATGACTTCACTGGAAGGGGCTGTATTTCCATAATGAGCTCAAACCTAAGGGTAATTTACTAGCTCCATGGAAGGTGAAAGGTACAGAATTTTAATCAAAGGATTATTCTTTTATTTTCCACACCACCAAATATAACCCTCCTTATGCCTTTTCTTTTATCAGATATTTGCAGCATCAAGTGATGCTTAAACTTGTACGTGATGTTACTCAGGTCTGATTTGAAATGCACTGCATGGGAGCCTTCAGAGTTTCTTGGCCCCAAATGGCCTCCTCAAAATGCTTAACCCAAGAGACCAACTACAGAACACACAACAGTATACGGTATGTAAAGCAGTATACTGTATACAGTGTAGACACAGGCTTAAAAATATCAACCTGGGTGCTTATCCCTCGCTTGGCTTTGAAAGGTGAGCTCTTATTAAACACATCAACACAACTACTTTTCTCCAGAAGTTTAAACCCAATACTAGGTACCAACACAGCCTTTTTATGAATTCACAAGCATTTCTTGTTAAGTAAAATCTTTATTTACTGCAGGAAGGAGGAGTCCTCACCTTTCAAGCATCAAAATATGCTCATACCTCTCCCATCTTGAAACCAACACCCTGAATCAACTGCTCTTGACCCATTTACTCAGCTAATCGCCACCCAACTTCCCTGTTCTCACTTAGAGCAAACTTTCTCAAAAGAGGTGACTGCACATCTTTCTCCACTCTCTCACCTCCTTTTTTTCCATATAGCCACCCCAGCCATGTTCTGGCCCCACATGACAGTTGACATGACTCTTATCAAGGTCACATGTGACCTCCTGTTGCTACATCCCATGGTCAGTTCTCAGGACTCATTTCAGGTGACCATGAGCAGCATATTCTCTGCCCTCCTCATTGTCGTCCAAGACACCCAACACTTTGTTGGGTTTTCCTCGATTTCATGAATTGCTCCTTCAGGCTCCTTCACTACTTCTTTTTTTCTCCAGGCTCTTGATTTTGCACTACCGAGCTCAGTCTTTATTCCTCTTCTCTGCTTAAATCCCTCTCATGATCTCAATTCCATCATGCTGTCAACCTGCAGATGATGCACAAGCTTACATCTTCATCCTAGACCACACTCTTGAATTCCAAACTTTTATTGCACTGTGGACCACCCACTCACTTCATCTCCCTTCATAAAAGAACCTTCCTTGCCCTTCAGCCTCAAGGAATACAGTTGGCTATCACCTCCAGCTTCAGCACCTTCAAGAGTTGCTACATGTTTGAGCTGAGTCCACGTTCTTCCCAGACAGTGGCCAGCCAATGAATGAAGACAGCAAGGGTATTTGAGCCCGGCCATTTCTGTCCAACGTGGGAATTCTCTGACTGGCAGAACTTAACCCCAGAGCACTTAACTGGCTTGGCCAAGACTTAATCAGATCCACATCACAATCTGTACCTCTCCCGGTCAGATCCTACTTCCTCCCCCTTAATTATAACAAGTGTTTTTTTTTTTTTTCCCCTTTAAGCTCATGAACTCCCAATTCTGTCCCAGTGTCTCCATCCTGGAGAGCTTCATCTGACAATGGCCAACTACCTGTGACAGCTTTGCAGAGTGGTCTGTTAGCCATCACAAAAGAACATGTCAAAAATCACACTCCTGTTTTTCCCTAGTCTACAGTGACGTTCTCCGTCTCGGGGAATGGCAGGTTCGTTCATCTAGAAACTGAGCCAAGAACCTTTCTTTCTCTCTCCCTCTCTCACAATCCTCCTCTAATTCATCAGCACATCTTAGTGTCTCTACCTTCACAACATATCCAGACTCTATTCACATGTCTCTCTCTCTCTCCACTGCCTGCACCCTGTATTATCGCAGTACCCCTTAATAGGACTCCCTAATTCTCTCCTTGATCCCGAGGTTTACCCATATGTCCTTTGAAAACTTTCTCAGGTCAGATCCCCTTAAAGCAGACACAAGATAGAAATTCAAACATACATGAGTTATTTAAGGAAATGTACCCGGGTGAAACTGATAAGGGAATGGAGAAAGGGATAAAGGAATGAACAAGGAAAGGTGTGATTGAGACAAAGTCCCAGTTCCAGCCTAATCCAGGGCAAAGGTGCTCTGGAGTATCATTTATGCCCTAAAGTTTTTCCAGCTTGAAAGAAAGGATTAGTGCTGGGCATGAATCAATTCTAGGCTCCAGGCCACCTGGGAAATGTAATACCCAAAGCACTGTGCATCCTCTGTGCTGGGATCAAGGCCCCAGGAGCCCAAGGGAAGTTTGTTACACATAGAAGCCAGGAGAGGGGTGCACAGGAGGGCCCAAAAGATTGGATGAAGCTGACGATGTCTGCTACAAAAAATTAGATCATGTCATCCCCTTGATTATAACCTGTAAAGTCTCCCCATTTCCCTTCTACTGGACCAAAAACTTCACATTAATCTATAAAGCCTAACATGATCTCTCCCTCCCCTACCCCCAATTACTTGTCTGTTCTCATCTACTACTCTAATACTCTCCTTCCCTCATCTTTCTCTGGCTCTGGCTTCTGCTACATTTCTAACACTCCAGACATTTCCTCACCACAGGACCTTTGTACTGGTTGTTATCTTCTCCTGGAAAGCTCTTTCTCTGGTATCCACATCATTAAATCCTCCACTGCTTCTAAATCTTCCTACACAGTTCACTTTCTCAATAGGATGAGATTTTCTCAACCTTCTGAGCCCCCTAATTAAAATTGTAATCTGCCTACACTGTGACCTGTTGTTTTCCTGACTTCTCTATGATCTATTTTTTCTATAGAATTCACCCTCTTGTAAAGAGAACTTACCACCTTGTACTATATAATGTAGTTGGTTTGTTGTGTTTATTATTTATTGTGTTTCTTTTGATGCAACCTCAGCAGCAGGACGTCTGTTTTCTTCACTGGTGTGGACCAAGGACCTAGAACAGTGCCTGACGTGTAGGCTTCTCAATAGATAATGATCACATTGATGCTAAAGGGTATAATAAGGGTTAGACTCTCTGCACTGACCATCCTAACAACAGCTATGGTGAATGTTTTTAAAATGTGTTTCACTGCTTTGTGAACTAGAACACACACCTCAATATGGGAGATTCCTTAAGGATGTTTCTTCATGATGCTTGCTTCTGGAGGGATGAGTTAGACCCTGGGATGGATAAAACAAATGTCGTAGAAGAAATGAGGCTGACTATTTTATCTTAAAAGCCAATGATATGCTGAAGCAAGCTGTGTGAGGGCAGAGGCAGTGTGTATTTCTTCTGTGTACTCTTTTGTGTCTCCATACTTACATGCCTAGAGTAAGGACTCAATAATTGTTGAATGAGTAAATGAGTGCCTTTTCTTCTCCTATAGCTTTCTTTTCTTTAAATGGAGAAGGATACGTTTGACCAGTGAGACTAGTTTTGACCTAGGTTTAAGGGTCGGCCTTGGACCTGAGAGTAATTTCACTGTGTCTCAGTTTGGGTGTGGTTCCACTCTGGATGGGTGCTAGGAACTGTATTCCGTAAGGTTAAAAGGACAGAACTCTGTTCTTGGTACCAGAATTCTCCACGAATCCCACAGGAATAAAGTCGGCTCTGGTTCTTTCGAATGGAGTCCCTTTTCCTTTCGACTACCGAGTGCTCGTGCGTGCACATGCACACACACACACACACACACACACACACACACACACACACACACCACATTCCTGGTGTCCCTGGAGGGCAGGGCCCAGATGGCTGCTGATGGATTTCCTTCTTACTTTTATGCCACCTGCCAGACTTGTCTCTCCCAAATGACCTATTTCTGGACTTTAAATGGTTCCCATATTAATTGTTTTGCCTGGAATGTGACTTATGTCTGGCTATTTTAGTTATTGGACGGTCTCTGGCTGCAGTCTCCCTCATTACCAGCTTCTAACGCTCATCTCCTAACCTCTGTTTTTATGTTACCTGCAAAGCAGATAATTGTTTTAGGTTCTAATTCAACCTAACTTGTTCTGCTATGATTAATTCTTTCTCACTCGGCCAGGTAAATATGTCATAAAGTAATCCACATATTAGAGAAACTCAGATATAACTTAAAAACCCATTCTCAAATTTGTGAAACCCAATGCAGGCGGCTTTACTCTGATTGGAGTGACTTGATTCTACCCCTGAAGCCCACCACCATTCTAGAATATCTCTAGACACACTATTTACCTCCTGCTTTAGAACTTGACAGACTTGGGCGTTTGGAGTGAACACAATCGGAAATTCTGGAGCTCACATTCCCCTTTGATCAGGGCTTCCTGTGACGTTGCCCTGTGTGCTGCAGCGAATTCCACATCTATTTCAAGACTGCAGTCATTTGGTAGGCCCTCCCTTCAAAGAATGTTGTTAATGCAGCACTTACAGATGAGAACACCCGCCATCTGCATTTCAGGAACACAGAATATGAAGAAGGATGCCGTTTAAGCGAGGGATTTACAATTTCACCAAACTGCTTTGAAATGAGTATTTTGCATTTTTCAAGTGCTGTATTCACAATAGAACCACTGAAATATCCCCATAGTGAAGAAGACAGGCTAGACTGGCTGGTGTCTAGGCTGTAAATACAACCATTATTGAATTCAGGTGTATTAAAGTTAATATTTCCTTGGTTTCCAATTCATGATAAGGAAAGAAAATACTAAGGTCATGGTATTGGTATAGGTAAGGCCCTAAGATATCTTCATTCATGAGCTTTCCAACTGTGTGCCTAAAGTCCCAGATTTCTAATATGTGGTACATTAGTTACAACTGATGAACCAATACTGATACATTTTTATTAACCCAGGCTATAGACTACATTGGGTTCACTCTGTATTATATGTTCTATGGGTTTTGACAAATGTGTAGTAACATGCATCCATCATTGCAGTTTCATACAGAATAGTTTTGTTGCCCTAAAAATCCCTTGTGACCACCTATTCATTCCTCCCCCGAAAACCCTGGTAACCATTGACCTTTTTAATATATATAATTTTGTCTTTTCCAGAATGTCATAAAGTTGAAATCATACAGCCTTTGCAGACTGGCTTCTTTTACTTAGAAATATGAAGCTAAAATCCTTCTTTGTGTTTTTGTGGCTGGATAATTAATTTCATTTTATTACTGATGATACTCAATTAAATGGATATGCCAATCTGTTTATTGATTCACTCATTGAAGGTCTTCTTGGTTGATTACAATTCCTGGCAATTATGAATAAAGCTGCTATAAACATTAATGTGCAGAGGTGTGTGTGTGTGTGTGTGTGTGTGTGTGTGTGTGTGCGCGCGTGCGTGTGTGTGTTTCTGTGTAGATATAAGTTTTAAGCTCATTTGGACAAATACTTAGGGGTACTATAGCTGGATCAGATGGTAAATCTATATTTATCTTTGTAATAAACTGCCAAAATATCTTCTTATGTGGCTTGGCCATTTTAGATTGCCATCAGCAATGAGTGAATTCCTGTTGCTACTCATCTCTCTCAGCATTTGGTATTGCCAGAATGGGGCCTCAGCCATTCTAATAGGTTTGTGGTACCGTGTCATTGTTGCTTTAATGTGCAATCTCTTAATGCCATCTGTATATCTTCTTCGGTGACTTATCTGTGCCGATCATTTGCTCATTGCTAAATTGCATTGTTTATTTTCTCGTCGAGTTTTAGGAGTTCTTTATGTATTTTCAACATGAGACCATTCTCAGCCATGTGTTTTGGAAATATTTTTTCCTGTTCTGTGGCTTGTATTTTCATTCTCTTAACAGTGTCTTGGAAGAGCTCAAGGCTTTATATTAATGAAGTCCAACCTATCAGTTTTTAATTTGACAAACTGCACCTAGAAAGTCATCACCAAACCCAAGGCCACATGGATGTTCTCCTTTGTGATCTTCTAAGAGTTATAGTTTTATGATTTACATGTGGATCAATAATCAATTTTAGGTTAATTTTTGTGCAAAGTGTGTGTCTTGATACATTTTTTGCATGTGAAATTCTCACTTGATGAAAAGACTTCTATTTTTGTTGAACTGCCTTTGCCCCTTTGTCAAAGACCATTTGACTATATGTATATGGGTTGTTTACGGGCTTGCAACCCTGTTTCATTGATCTATTTGTCTATTGTTTTACCAATGCACACTCTTGATCACTGCAGCTTTTTAGTAAATCCTGAAGTTAGGATAAACTGTTCATTTTCAGAATTACATTGGCTATTCTATTATCTGTTTCTATTCTCTTCAATTGTATATAATGTATTTCTCTTTGTGTGAGTTTTGATAAGCTGTACCTTTTAGAGAAACGTTCCAGTTCATCTATGCAGTTGCATTTGTGGGCATATAGGAGTTCATAATATTTCCTTGTTGTCTCTTTAATGTCAATGAGATCTGTCATGAAGACCTCCTCTTTCATTTCTGATATTATTAGTGTGTGAGAAAACTCTTTTTTTCTTGTATAGCCTGGCTATAGGTTTACCAATTTTGTTTATCCTTTCAAATAACCAGCATATAATTTTTATCGATTTTTTCCATTTATTTCTTGTTTTCAGCTTCATTGATTTTTGCTCTACTCTTTATTATTTCTTTTCTTCTACTTACTTTGAATTTAATGTGCTCCTTTATATCTAGTTTCTTAAGATAAAACCTTAGATTACTGATTGTACATCTTTCTTTACTAACATATGTATCCAGTGCTCTACGTTTATCTTTAAGCTCTGTTTTTGCTACCTTTGGATACGTTGTATTTTTATTTTTGTTCAGTTAAAAGTTTGTTTTAATTTCTCTTGAGATTTCTTCCTTGACCCATGTGTTACTTCTAACCATTTTGCTTAATATCCCAACATTTTGGGATTTTCTATCTATCTTTCAGAGATTGGTTTCTTCTTTTCTTTTTTTTTTTTAAATTAATGTTTTTTTTTTTAAATTTATTTCTGAGAGAGACAGACAGTGTGAGCAGGGGAGGGTCAGAGAGAGTGAGACACAGAATCTGAAGCAGGTTCCAGGCTCTGAGCTAGCTGTCAGCACAGAGCCCAACATGAGGCTCGAACCCATGGACCCTGTGATCATGACTTTAGCCGAAGTCGGACGCTTAGCCGACTGAGCCACCTAGGGGCCCCCAATGATTGATTTCTAGTTTAAATCTATTATGATCTGAGAGCATACTTTGTATGATTTTTATTTTTTTAATTAAAAAAATTTTAATGTTTTATTTATTTTTGAGAGAGAGAAACAGAACATGAACAGGGAAGGGCAGAGAGGGAGAGGCACAGAATCTAAAACAGATTCCAGGATCTGAGCTGTCAGCACAGAGCCCAATGCTGGCTAGAACTCATGGACTGTGAGATCATGACCTGAGGTGAAGTTGGACACTTAACTGACTGAGCCATCCAGGCGCCCTATTTTTTTTTTTTTTTTTAATTTTTAAAAAGTGTCTTTTGTAAGTTAGAATGCAGCCTATCTTGGGATATCTTCCAAGTGAGCTGGAGGAGAATATGTATTCTGTTGTCATTGGATTAAGTATCCTATGAATGTAGATTAAATCCAGTTCATTAATGGTGCTTCTCTGTTCAATTATATTCTTATTTTCTTCTGTTGGGTCTGCCAGTTACTGAAAAAGGAGGGTTAGAGCCTCCACTTATAATAGTGAATTTGTCTATTTTTCCTTCAGTTCCATCAGAGTTTTTATACCATGTATCTTGATGCATTTTTTTTTAGATACAAACACACTCAGGGTTGTTATATCTTACTAGGGCATTGGTCCATTTATTATTATGTAATGCCTCTCTTTATTCTTGATAGTTTTTCTTGCTCTGAAGTCTACTTTGTCCAAAATTAATACAGTGAGTTCTGCTTTCTTTTGATTAATATTATGATGGTATCTTTTTCCATTCCTTTACATTTAATCAATCTGTATTTTATATTTAAAGTGGGTTTCTTGTGGACAACATAAATACTTTAGCCTGATTTTCTTATCCAGTCTGATCATCTCTGTCTTTTAATCGGTGTATTTAGACCATTCATATATCTTATTTTTTATTTTCTCCAATTGTTTTTATTGTGGTAAGATACACCTAACATAAAATGTAACATCTCAATCTTTTTTTAAAAAGTTTATTTATTTATTTTGAGAGGGGAGAGGGGCAGAGGGAGAGGACGAGAGAAAGAATCTTAAGTGGGCTCCATGCTCAGTGTGGAGCCCAACGCATTGCTTGATCCCATGAAACATGAGCTCATGACCTGAGGCAAAATCAAGAGTCAGATGTTCAACCAACCGAGCCACCCAGGTACACTTCAATCATTTTTAAGTGTACAGTTTAGAGATATTAAATATGTTCATAACATGCTACCATCACCACTACTCATCTCCAGGACTCTTTTTATCCTATTAAGCGCTATACTTATTAAATAACAACTCCCCATTTCTCTCTTCCTCCCAGTTACTGGCAGCTACGATTCTATTTTTAGTCTCTATGATATAACTATGTACCTCATATAAGTGGAACCATAGTATGTATCTTTCACTTAGTATAGTGTCCTCAAGATTCATTCCTATTTTATTACCCATGAGAATTTCTTTTCTTTTTAAGACTGAATAATATTCCATTGTATGCAGAGACTGCATCTTGCTTAATCTATCCATCCATCAATGGACATCTGGTGTGCTTCCACATGTTAGCTATTGTGAATACTGCTGGAATGAAAGAATGTACAAATATCTGCTTGAATCCTTGCTTTCAATTCTTTGGGGGTTACATCCAGAAATGGAATTGTTGGATTATAAAGCAATTCTGTTTTTAGGTTTTTGAGGAACTGCCATACTGTTATTCACAGCAGATATGCCATTTTACATTTCCACTAATAGTGCAAAAGAGTTCCAATTTCTCCACATCCTTCCCAACACTTGTTTTCTGTTTTTTTGATAGTAGCCACACCAATGGGTGTGAGGGGGTATTTCATTGTAGTTTTGATTTGTATTTGATTAGTGATGTTGAGCATCTTTTCTTGTGCTGTTTTGACATCTTTATATCTTCTTTAGAAGAATGCCTATTAAAATCCTCTGCTTACTTTTAAATTGGTTTGTTTGTTTCTGTTATTGAATTTTAGTTTGTATATATTCTAGTATATTAATCACTTATCAAATAGATAATTGCAAATATTTTTTACCACTTTTGGGTTGCCTTTATACTCTGTTGATGTGTCTTTTTTAAAGTTTATTTCTTTATTTTTGAGATAGATAGATGAGAGATAGATAAATAGATAATAGATAGATAGATAGATAGATAGATAGATAGATAGATAGAGCTAGTTAGCCAGCAGGAGAGGGACAGAAGGAGAGGGAGAAAATCCCAAGCCCCGTGTTGGATTCTGTGCTGAAAGGTAGCTCACAGCCTGGAGCTTGCTTCAGATTCTGTGTCTCCCCATCTTTCTGACACTGCCGTGCTCACGCTGTATCTCTCTCTCTCTGAAAAAAAAAAAAAAAAGAAGTCCAATTTGGCTATCTTTTTCTTTTGCTGCCAGTGCCTTTGAGGTTATATCCAAGAAATCACTGTCAAATCCAATATTATGAATTTTTTGCACTTTGTTTTCTTTTAAGAATTTTATACTTTATGGTCTTATATCTGGGTCTTTGATTGATTTGGGATTAATTTTTGTATATGGTGTTCAACTTTATTATTTTTGTGTGTTTGTGTGTGTGTTCAACTTTATTGTTTTGCATGTGGATATCTAGGTTTTCCAGCACCATTTGTTGAAAACACTGTTCTTTCCTCCACTGTAACTGTTCATAGTACTCTTTTATAATTCTAGTCATTTTTATAAATTAGGTAGTAACAATATTTTGATTTCTGATTTTTATTAATTTGAGCCTTCTTTATTTTTTCTTAGTCCATCTACTTAAAGTTTATCTGTTTTGCTGACTCTTTCAAAGAACCAACTTTTGGTGTTATTGATTTCCTCTATTTTTTTTCTATTCTCTATCTTATTTATTTCTGTTCCTATTTGTATTTTTCTTTTGTTATGTTTTTCTTGTTATGTTACTTTTCTTATGTTACCTTTGAATTTAGTTTGCTCTTCTTTTTCTAGGTTCTCAAGGCATAAGGTTAGGTAATTAATTTGAGATCTTTCTAGTTTTTAAAATAAGCATTTATAACCTATAATTTTTCTCCTCAGCACTGTGTTTGCTGTGTCTCACAAGTTTTGGAATGTTTTGTTTCTTTTTTATTTATCTCTAAGTATATTTTAGTTTCCTTCATGATTTATTCTTTGATCTAGTGATTATTTTAAAATGTGTTATTTACTTTTCACAAATTTATACATTTTCTAGTTTTTCTTTTGTTATTGATTTCTATCTTTACCTGTTGTGGTCAGAAAAGATAATTTGTGTTATGTCTATCTCTTTAAATCTATTAAGATTTAACTTGTAGCCTAACATATAGTTTATACTTGAAATTGTCGCAATGCCCTTGAGAAGAGCATTTTATTGTTGAATAGAGTGTTATGTATCTCTATTAGACACAGCTGATTTGCTCTGCTGTTCAAGTCCTCTATTACCTTACTTATGTTCTATCTAGTTGTTGTAGCCATTACTGAGAATGGGGTATTAAAGTCTCAAATTATTATATAATTACCTCTCCCTTTAATTCTGTTAATTTTTATTTTCTGTATTTTGATGGTCTGTTATTAAGTGTACAAATGTTTATAATTGTTATAACTTCTTGCTTTATTGAAACCTTTGTTAATATGTAATGTCTTTCTTTGTCTTTTGTAAAGTTTTTTGATTTAAAGTCTACTTTGTCTGATATTAATGTAGCCCTTCCTTCTCTCTCTACACTTTCAATATATTCGTGTCCTTAGATCTAAAATGAATTTCTTGCAGACAGCATGTAGTTAGATCATGCATTTTCTCCCAATCACTGCCTTTTGATGGGAGAGTTTAGTTCATTTACATTTAAAATAATTATAAGAAGGGACTTACTTTCATTATTTTGCAAATTTTCCCATATACTTTATATCTTTTTGTCCCTCACTTCCTGTCTTACTATCTCTGTTTTGATCTTTTATAATAAAATGTTCCAATTCTTTTCTCACTCGTTATATATATCCTATAGCTATTTTCTTTGCGATTGACCTGGAAATTATGTTTTGCATCCTTACGTTATAACAATCTAATTTATATCAGCTTAACTTCAATGACATAAAAAACTCTGCTTCTTCATAGTTCCATTACTACAATTTCAGTAGTTGATGTCACAGAATTATGTCTTTATATATTATGTGTCCAAAACCACAATTGAATAATTCTTTTTATTGTTGTGGGCTTCTCTGTGCTGAGGATAAATCTGAGTTGGAACCTGAAGATGTTCTTACTTCATTTTGGAGCCTGTACTTTCTCCTGGTACATGTGGTGACTTCCTAATTTTCTCCATCTATACAGCTTGCTATGAATGTCCTAAACTGAAATCTGGCTCCCAAAAGGGGAAAAAGAGAAAAAAGGAAGGAGGAGATACAGGGTGCTAGCTATTGAAATGCCCTGGAAGTCACTTCAGCTGGCACAATGGGAAGGGGTGTAACAACAGTGTCTTCTTGCTTCTTTGTCTGCATCTCTGAAATCAGAAGCAATAATTAGTCATAAGAGCACAACTTCCTAATATTTGGAGGACAGGGACCTTTTGTCCCCTCAGACACCAAGCTGCTTGCAAGTGAGCCCTGAGCAGCTAGTGCAGAGCTAAGATTTAAAATTGGATGAAAGTAACTTTAATTTACCATCCTAGCCTTTCCCAGGAAGGTGCATGTTTCTAACGGAGTCCAGAGTTCCAAGGTAGTTACACCAGACAGATTCTGAGAGTGCAATTGTCTGGGTGAGGACATAGCATCATGGTGTTTCTTACTCTGCCATTTTCCCATAATCCTCTTCAAGGCCATTTATATTTAAAGTGATGACCAACATAGTTGGATTCATATCTATCATTATTAACTTGCAACTCTTTTCTACTCATTGTCCTAATTCTTTGTTTCTTTTTTTTCTTCTACTATTTTCTGCTTTTTCTAGTTTTAACTGAGCATTTCATATGATTTTATTTTCTTTCCTGTCTTAGTATATCAAATATAGTATTTAAAAATTTATTGTTGTCCACTAAATTGTAAAATCTAAGTTCACTTAGATTTACAACTAATCTAAGTCCATTTCAAATAATACCACACTGATTCACAAGTTATTTGGGTATCTTATACATACAATATTCTTAATTCATCCCTCTCATACTTTGTTAACATTGTTATCATTCATTTCATTATGCATGAGCTATAAATGTCCAATATATTGTTGCTATCATCATTTAAAAAAAACTTTTCTGTTATATTTGTTAAGAATAAGGAAACTAAAAGATTTACATTTATACATATTTTACTTTATATATTCCTTTTATTATTTTTTTTTTTTGTTAGAGAGAGAGAGACAGAAAGAGAGAGAGAATCTTATGCAGGCTCTATGTTCATCATGGAGCCCAATGCAGGGCTTGATCCCATAACCTTGAGATCATGACCTGAGCCAAAATCAAGAGTCAGATGCTCAAAAAACTGAGCCACATAGGCTCCCCAATATATATTCCTTTTCTAACTCTTTATATAAATATTAAGTATATCATTTTACTTCTCTATGAAGAACTTGTTTTAACATTCTTGCAAGGAAGATGTAGTGATGACCAATTCCCTCAATTTCTATTTTTCTGTGAAAGTCTTTATTTCTTTATGTTTAAAAGACAATTTTCTTGGATACATAATTCTAGATTTAAAAAAATCAACATTTGCTTTCACTTATTCTCATTTTATGTTCATAGTTTCCTACGAGTTCTCTGATATAATTTTTATCCGTGTTGATCTACAAGTAAGGTGTTTTGTCCCCCCTCTGGCTTCTTTCTAGATTTCCTTTATGTTCTTCTAACTTTCTTTACTGTGGTTTGATGTCTAGCATTAATTTTGGAAAATTCTCAGACATTATTTCAAATATTTCTTCAGTTCCTTTCTCATTTCTGTTATTACTACTGTGTGTTACAACTTTTGTAATAGTCCCACAGTTATTTGTTGTCCTTTTTTTTTTCTTCATTTGTTTTATTTTTTTTTTACTTTTCAGTTTGGGAAGTCACTATTGACATTTCTTTAAGCTCACTGATTTTGCCTCAACTATGCACAGCCTACGGATAAGCCCACCAAAGGCATGCTTTATTTCTTTTACCATGTTTTTTATTCTTAGTATTCCCTTTTCATTTGTTTTTGTTTCCATCTTGCTTTTTGCATTACCTTTTGTTCTTGCATGTTGTCCACATTTTTCCATTAGAGTCCTTGGCATATTAATCATAGTTTTTATTTTACTTAATTTTTTAAATTAAATTAAATTTATTTTTATTTTTGAGAGGGAGACAGAGCGCAAGTGGGGGAGGGACAGAGAGAGAGGGAGACACAGAATCCGAGGCAAGCTCTAGACTCTGAGCTGTCAGCACAGAGCCCAATGTGGGGCTGACTCATGAACTGCAAGATCATGACCTGAGCTGAAGTTTATCTCTTAACCAACTGAGTCACCCAGGCACCCTTATTCATAGATTTTTAAATTAATGGTCTGATATTTCCAAAATTTCTGCCATATAGTGTGTCTTATTCTCATATTTGCTTTTCTTTTCAGACTATGTTATTTGTCTTTTTGTTGACAAGTTTGACTTGTAACTTTTTGTTGAAAGCTGAACCTGACATATTGGGGAAAAGGAATGGAGATAAATAAATATGTAGTGGGAGGTTTTATGTTTACTTTGCTAGGATTTCCATTGTATTTACTCCTTGCTGTACTTCCAAGTACACATTTCTTCATGTGTTCTGGTTTTTGTCTCCTCTGTTGTCTTTGGGTTTCCATAGAGATTTCTTCTTAAATAGGTATGAGACTTGCAGTTCTTTCTGTTGTATTCCTGTTAGTATACAGGAACCTTATTGAGGTGATGATAACATATGGGGAGGAGGGGAAGCATTCTCTAATCCTATGACGATGTCTCAGCCTCATAATGAGCCTGTGACCCTGGGCTGTGGCCTTCACGAATGTTTCTCAGCTTATTTTAGCCTCTTCCTGAGACAGAAAGGCCAACGGGAGCTAGAATTGCATATTTCCATTTTTAAGGGGAACAGAACACTTAGCACATATTTCAGACTGGTTATTGTTTCCCTTCTCTTGCCAAAAACAACAAGGGATTTTGTCTTATCTTCAAAGTGAAAAGTCGGCAGGAGTCCTAGAGGTATGAGTCATGAAAATGTGCACCCTACTCTTCTTATAACAAGCCTAGGCTCAGGGAGATTTTACCTCTTCAGCTAGTTCATGCTCAGTGTCCAGTAGTCAATTTCCCTTTGAGTATTTTTTTAATATATTTTTATTTATTTCTAGGAGAGAGAGAGAGAGACAGCGTGAGCAGGGGAGGGTCAGAGAGAGAGGGAGTCACAGACTGAAACAGGCTCCAGGCTCTGAGCTGGCAGTCAGCACAGAGCCCTACGCGGGGCTCAAACCCACGAACCGCGAGATCAGGACCTAAGCGAAAGTCGGACGCTTAACTGACTAAGCCACCCAGGAGTCCCTCCCTTTGAGTATTTTTAACATTTGCTGGTTCCAGGGGTGGGTTTTGCTCCCAATATCTGCAGTCTTCTGTGTTCACCTGTCTTTCTACCTTTGGAGCAGCAGTGTACCACACTGACCTTAATTCTCCGAAGGATCTAAGAAGAGTTCCTGATTTTCAGTTTATCTTTTAAAAAGATCTTCATTTATCTTTTTCTGAGGATGGAAGTAATGACTTCCAAGCTCTTTAGGAGTTGCATGGGGGACCACAAGCCCAGCATATTTTTATTACATTTGTGATTAATGTATGTTTGTGATAAACGTCTATTTTTTAGACGTTTGATAATCATTGATCTAGTTCAACATCTTCTTTTTATGGAAGACCAAACTAAACAAAAGAGGTTTTATCAGTTGCCCGATATTGTATAAAAACCTGGTGACTATGTTAGTAAAAAGCAGGTCTCTAGACTTAGTTTTCTATATGCCAGTGATTAACAATATGAACCTCCTTCTCCTCTTCCTCTTCTATGTCTTATTTTTCTTCCTCCTCCTTCTCTTCCTTTTTCCTCGCGTCCTTCACTTCCTCTTTCCTTTATCTTTCCTCTAACCACTCTATTGAGATGTATTTTTCATATCATAAAATTCATCCATTCCAAGTGTTACAATTCAGTAATTGTTAGTAGTCTTACCAAGTGATGCAATCATCACTATGATCCTAAATAAATTTTAGGATATTTTCATTCCCCTGATATGAGTATTCATGCCTATTTATAGTCAATCCCTGCCTTCTCACCTGCTCAATCTGTCCCCAGCTCCAGGAAATTAATGTATTTTCTATCTCTGTGAATTTTATTTTTCTGGATATTTGAAATGTAAGTGTACAACAAACATATATGGTTCCTTGTGTGTAACTTCTTTCACTTCAGATATTATTTATGATGTGGACCCATGACAAGCATGTATCAGTAGTTTGTTTCTTTATTTTATTGAATACTATTTCTTTGTAAGTTATACTACATTATATTTCTGCATTCACCAGCTGATGAATATTTAGGTTGTTTTTAGTTTTGGCTGTTATGAATAACGTTGTTGTGAACCATTGTGTGCAAGTATTTTTGTGTATATGCTTTCATTTCTCTTGAGTGTATAACCTAGAAGTGGAATTTCTGGGTCGTATGAAAGTTTTTCGTTTAACTTCTTTTTATTTATTTATTTATTTATTCATTCATTTATTTATTTATTTTTAAATGTTTTATTTACTTCTGAGAGAGAGAGAGAGAGCATGAACAGGGGAGGGTCAGAGAGAGAGGGAGATACAGGATCTGAAAGAGGCTCCAGGCTCTGAGCTGGATGTCAGCACAGAGCCCGACGTGGGGCTTGAACCCATGAACCATGAGATCATGACCTGAGCCGAAGTTGGCCGCTTAACCGACTGAGCCACCCAGGTGCCCCTGATTTATTTATTTTTAAAAAATAGTTTATTGTCAAGTTGGTTTCCATATCACACCCAGTGCTCATCCTCACCAGTGCCCTCCTCCATGCCCATCACCCCCCTTCCCCTCTCCCCCACCCTCATCAGCCCTCAGTTTGTTCTTGGCATTCAAGAGTCTCTCATGGTTTGACTTAAGACACTGCAAATTTTTTTACATTCTAGCTTTACCACTTACAATTCAACCAGTAAGGTACCAAGATCTCATTTCTTCACATCTTAGTCCTTATTATATATATGATCCGTTATAGACATTCTCATATGAGTGAAGTGGTATTTCATTGTGATTTTCACTTGCATCTCTCTAATGAATAATAATATTGAACACCTTTTTGTGTGCTTATGAAGTATTTGTATATCTTTAGATAAATGTCCATATTTTGTCCTACTTTTTGATTGCGTTGTTTTTCATCTTAGTACTGAGTTGCAAGTATTCTTTGTAAATTCTGAATAGAAGCCTTTCATCAGGTATGTGTTTTGCAAATATTTATGAGTTGTTAGATGAGAAGATCTTGGAGGCCACTGAATGTGAGCTAACAAGGTGGGAAGTACTAGACACAGGGTCTCACATGCTATGGCATCCATAGTTCTTTTTTACAAATAGCATTTTTTTCCTAATAATGTGTAATTATGTCAAAAATCAAGTTGTGGGGCATCTGGGTGGCTCAGCTGGTTAAATATCTGACTCTTGATTTTGGCTCAGGTCATGATCTCATGGTTTGTGGGATTTAGCCCCATGACAGGTTCTGCGCTGACAGTGCAGAGCCTGGTTGGAATTCTCTGATTCCCTCTCTCTCTGCCTCTTCTACGCTCACATGCACATGCGTGCATGCACGTGCTCTCTCTTTCTCAAATAAATAAATAAACTTAAAAAAGTCAAATTCTTTATATTGTTAAGTGGAGCCAGCGAGTGTCTCTGGGAGATCAAGAAGCCATGCCGACATTGTTCCCTGTCATATATTTGGAGGTGGGCTGGGGTGGGAGGAGGGAAGTGGCTTCTTGTATCTATTGGCAACACAACAAGCTCTCAAAGAAGCCTTCCAGCAAAATTGAAAATAATTTTGATAAAACAGCTTTGAACATACGTGAACTATTTATAATTAGGATCCTAATAGAAACAGCATCTTAAATTTTTACCCGAATTGTAAGCCTGATGCATTACTTCACTATTTTTGTGAATCTACTTCACGAAAGTAGACCTATGTGCTTTGACCATCTCTCTTTTCAGTGGGAACATTATGCAGAGAAATATGTATGAGACCACCTTCCAATATATATATATTGTGGCATGAGTCCCATTGCCACACCATGGGAAGCCCTCTTATTTCAGAGAGGGGGAAAATACAATGGAAATTGCAATTGTATGGTTAAGTGTATATGAAAACAATTAGGTATGTTGGGACACATGATTCCTGTTGTTATTTTATTCTATTCATTGCTCTGGGTCAATAGAAGATCTTCCTTTTTTGGGGCGCCTGGGTGGCTTAGTCGGTTAAGCTTCCGACTTTCGCTTGGGTCATGATCTCGTGGTTCATGGGTTCGAGCCCCGCGTCGGGCTCTGTGCTGACTGCCAGCTCAGAGCCTGGAGCCTGTTTCAAGTCTGTGACTCCCTCTCTCTCTGGCCCTCCCCTGATCATGCTGTCTCTCTCTCTCCTAGAAATAAATAAAACATTAAAAAATTTTAAAATAAACTGGGATGGGTGGGGGTGGTAGTAGAGAAACAACATGACAATGAATTGAGAGTTCTTGAAGCTCCTGATGGGGATCTCATCAGGAGATCAAGAGCTTCTGTGACTCCCTCTCTCTCTGACCCTCCCCTGCTCACGCTGTCTCTCTCTCTCTCCTAGAAATAAATAAAAAATATTAAAAAAAAAAAGAAGATCTTCCTTTTTCATAAAGATAGAAAATAAAAACAAAGACACTGTGAGTATGAACCGAAAGACCTACTACTGCTCAAATTACCTCCACACATCACTCTCTCTTTGTGGTCTTCCCAGTCCTCTTTTTTTAAAAACATTGATCTATAACCAGTACACTCCGAAGTCCCTTGAAACAAGAGTCTCATGAAAATCAAATCGAGATGGAAGAGAAAAAAAAATGGTAGAGATTATTCATATTTCTGGCCTGAATTCTTTTAGGTCTTTGGCATTTCTCTTCTTAAAATAACTCAGGATAACTTCTAGATATTGATTTGCACCAACAATGCCTGTGTGAAGAATAGTGGAGGTAATTAATCACCCGGTTTTAGATTACAGGAATACTGAGTCACAGAAAAAAATATCGTTACACTGTGCCTTAAGTTAAATGTGGGTTTTCAAAAACTTGTTTATTATGTTCTAATAAACTGAACAGTTTTAAATACATGAAGAGTTTTGTGTATTTAGAAATAGGTTGCAGTGGATCGTAAGAAGTGATTAAGTGCAGAATTTCAGTGTCAATAAGGGCATTCTCATAGGCTTGTTCTGTGAGTAGAATTTAGTATGTGCTTCTTGGACTAGTTAGCATGGCTGTTCCTTTCTGTGCCAGAGGAGGTGCTATTCACACCCATGGTGGAGGCAGAGGGAATGCATAAGGAGGGAAATAGGCTTGCAGACGTCATAACTTGAGAATCATCTGAACACCCCTTGTCCTCCTCATCCAGCGATCCACAAGGACCTAGACCCAATAGATGATGTGAGAGACAGGGTCATCCTCTTGAAATCTTCTCTAACTTGAGCCTTTTTTGGAGACCAACAAAGCTGAAAGCAGAGTCTGATAAACATCTCAAAGCAGGACCACATTTTGACTTTAAGGAACTAACATATTCCCATGTGCCCCATCCAGTGGAAGAGACTTTCTCACATGCTTGGGCTTTTGGGTGCCCTATGTGTGGGCCCACATCTAAAGCTAAACCTGTATTATTATCTATATCTCTATCTGCTTCTTCTTGTCTATTTCCTAGATCTCCTCAGTCTTTCTCTCAAAAAGCTTATTCATATCCTGTTAATCTACTTCTCTCTGCCAATCACCTCCACTGGAGCCATAAGTCCTGGATCCCTTAATTTAGCTTAAAAACCTTAGCTGTTCAGAATTTGGCTTCTTTTACCCAGATTTTTCTGGAGCCAGATAGGGCAAGGGTAGGATAAGGGAAATGATAATGCTTTGATTCCAGTTCTATTTATTTGCTAGGGAGATCTGTAAGTAGCTCACCAAAGATCTTAGATTAATCTTCATGCCACTCTTAGATTTATTTTCTTCCTAGGAAAACAGAGAGATTAATGGGACTTGATTAACATAATTTTGCACAAACTCCTTTAGTTAAATCCCTTCTTGGAAAATGATTATTGAGCACTTGTTTCCTTCCTGAATTTACTTATGCTATAAGAGTCCTCCATGTTGTGGATAATATCTCTCACTCATCCAGAATGAATGGATTCTCACTAATAAAATGTTCCTTTCATTGGAATATGAAGGTGGGAAATAGTTCTTAGTTTTTCCTTTCACATATGCAATGCCATTGCCCATTACTGCTTAGAGTATAACAGATCACTTTGTTTTAGAGTTTTCAAATTAGCCTCTTGTGAACCCCCACATTCAGATGAGAGGGAAGTTGAGCCTCTCCAGGGAGAAACCATCTGTTTAAAATATCAAGGACTTAGTCTGCATGGACCAGTCCTGTTCACAATCCTTTGTTCTGAGCTATGTTCAGAATTTAATCAGTTTGTTATTGGGGCCCTATTATTCTAGGTCCTGGTTGACCTTATTTTGGGGTTCTGAGGAAGGCCGTGGTGATTCAGATAGCTGCAGAAAACAGAAGAATTCCTTGTGAACAGGTATCCCCTTCTCTTTTGTGTCCTGCTTGGCCCAGATGTGCCATATTGGGCTCCTTTGGTTATAGGCTTTCAGATGATATTTGTATGCTTAGCCAACTTCGTGGATGTTGTTGATCTACTACCCACACTCATGTCCTCCTCACTAACTGGGCTCAAGCATTCTTTCTTTTCTATTCCTTGAGCCCACAAGGCTTATGGTCCCCTTAGAATATTTGTACAGATGAGTCCTCTGCCTGGAAAGTTTTTGTCCCTCAGATTTGCATGGCTGGCCCATTGTCATTGAGATCTCTGATGTCAGGCACAGCATCACTGTATTAATTCTCTGCTTTTGTTGCCATCTGATATGTGTGTGTGTTTGTGGTTTGCTGTCTACTTCTCCCAGTAGAAGGTAAGCTCTTTAGGACTCCCACCATAATCTGTCTGTTTACATTCTGTGTTCTTTTTTTTAATGTTTATTTATTTATTATGAGAGAGAGAGTGTGTGTGAGTGGGGGAGGAACAGAGAGAGAGAGAAAGAGAGAGAGAGAGAGAGCCCAAACCAATCTCCAGGCTCTGAACTGTCAGCACAGAGCATGACACAGGACTCCAACTGACAAACCACGAAATCATGACTTGAGCCGAAGTTGGCTGCTTAACGGACTGGGCCACCCAGGTGCCCCTAAATTCTGTGTATTCAGTTCATAGAACAGTGCCTGGTATGAAATAAGTAAATATTAGCCATTTTTGAAAAAAAAAAAAGCAACTGGCAGTGAAAAGAAGAGATAAAAATTTGTGGATTTACATTTAAGAGAAAATAATTTTTCATAATTTCTCTAAATAAAGTTCTTTCTTCTATTTCTCTGTCATTTCTTTCACACGCTCCCTCTTTTTCCCCCTTCTTTCTTAATTTGGTTTTTATTTGTATATTGAAAATGGAGATAGATAGACCCTAGACAATAACACATGGAAAAGCTAGACATTGTGATTCAGTCCCCAACACATTAATAGTTACAATGCTGTAATCTCATTGTAAACTATATGTTTATTTTTAAAGCTCATTTATTATTTGGGGGGGGGGAGAGAAATGGACGGACAGAATCCCAAACAGGCTCTGCATGGGGCTCAAACTCATGAACCATAAGATCATGACCTGAGCTGAGATCAAGAATTGGATCTGTAATCGACTAAGGCACCCAGGTGCCTTGTAAATTATGTTTTATGTTAACCAAATATATAGAGCTAACAATGTAAGATGTCTATTTATTCCTGATATTTACCTCCATATTTGTAAATAACACTATATTTTTATGTATTGAATTTTATATTATTTTATTTAAATTGTTTAATGTTTATTTTTGAGTGAGAGAGAGAGAGAGAGAGAGAGAGAGAGAGAGAGATAGCAGGGGAGGGGCAGAGAGAAAGAGTGAGACACAGAATCTGAAGCAGGCTCCAGGCACTGGGCTGTCAGCACAGAGCCCAATATAGGGCTCAAACCTATAAACTGTGAGATCATGACCTGAGCCAAAGTTGGGTGCTTAACCAGCTGAGCCACCTAGGCACCCTTATCTACTGAATTTTAAAATTTCATATATCATCTATTAGTATCCCATTAAGATTAGTGTTTAGTTCTCCACTTTGCCTGTCTCCCTCACTTATATTTACCTCCTCTTTCCTCCTAATGTTGCTAATTGTATTTACATGATTATGCCTAGAAAATATTGTTCACAGCAGGCTTTTAGGTTGGAATTTCATCACAGTATCAGAAAGGTTTGTTCCATGGTGTTCCATTGTTCATTTCAAGAAGTATAATACCATTCTCAATTCTTTGAAACTCGCTTGATTTTTCAATCTTCTATTTCCTTCTTTTCTCCAAAGTGCTTTGGATATATTAAATGTTACAGATAATATGATTATATCTACATTCTCATTACTAGCTTAAAAACACAGTGTAACACAGGGGTGCTTGGGTGAATCAGTCGGTTAAGTGTCCGACTTCAGCTCAGGTCATGAGCTCACAGTTTGTGGGTTCAAGCCCCTGCATTGTGTTCTGTGCTGACAGCTCAGAGCCTGGAGCCTGCTTCAGATTCTGTGTCTTCCTTTCTCTCTGCCCCACCCCAACTTGTGTTCTGTCTCTCTCTGTATTTCAAAAATAGATACACAAACGTTAAAAAAAATTAAAATGAAAACACAGCATAACACAGAGTACAATTTGAAATTCTATGCCCACCACTTCCCAATCTCATTTCCCCCCGTCTTTTTTTTTTCTTTGCAAAGGTAATCGTCATTGGTAGTTTAACATTCCATGCCTTTTCTCTTTTATTTTCTAAGAATATATCCATAAACCCAATATATAGCATTGATTTGCATGTAGTCAAACTTCATAAACGTAATATCGTATTGTATATTATGTTCTGAAACTCATTATGTCTATAAGATTTATCTGTGCTGGCACATGTACGTCCACTTCATATTTCCCCTATAATTAAAAAACAGGAGTTTCCACAACAATAGCCCATCAAATAACTACTGTAATGACTGCTACACTGAGGCACATGGTTGTGACATTTTGGAATGCTAGATAGGAGATTCTAAAAGCTTCCGGAGAGAAAAATTAGGTCATTTGGTGTGTTGGACATTTTGTTCATCCTTAAATCCATTCCTGGTCTTCCATGCTTAGGGAGGCTGAAAGCCTGCAAACTGGGTTTTTAGACTCTGACAGCTGAGTTCTGATAATGCTTTGCAACAGAAGACACTGGCACAAGCCTGTAAGGTGGAAGGAAGAAATTAGCCATACTCCTTCTAATGACAGCCCCAGCTGTGCCTTTTGATGGCCCTGGAAGAGCTGCATGGACTAGCCTGGGATGCTGAGAATACAGGCACCCAGGGGTCCAGCAGGGACTCAGGTAGCTCCCTCATCTGCATAACACTCACCCCTCTCTGGCTGCTGCAAGACTTCCCTTTGCTCCTTTGCTTCTGTACCTCTTCACTCTCCTGGTAACCAAATTCCCTGCATTCAATACATCTCTGTTTTCTGACTTTTCCCTGACAGATGCACTTAGTTTCTGACTCTTA
This sequence comes from Proteles cristata cristata, assembly GCA_017311185.1. Taxonomy (NCBI): domain Eukaryota; kingdom Metazoa; phylum Chordata; class Mammalia; order Carnivora; family Hyaenidae; genus Proteles; species Proteles cristata. The sequence continues at coordinate 506,035 of JAESUZ010004648.1, read as the reverse complement.
AAAAAAAGACTTTCAGGGGCGCCTGGGTGGCTTAGTAGGTTAAGCGTCCGACTTTCACTTAGGTCATGATCTCGCGGTTCGTGGGTTCGAGCCCCGCGTCGGGCTCTGTGCTGACTGCCAGCTCAGAGCCTGGAGCCTGTTTTGGTCTGTCACTCCCTCTCTCTCTGACCCTCCCCTGCTCACACTGTCTCTCTCTCCTAGAAATAAATAAAACATTAAAAAAATTTTTTTAAAAATAAAAAAATTAAAAAAAATAAAGACTTTCAGGAAAGTGTTTCTGAGCATTCTCCCATGGTGAGCACCTAGAAATTCTGGATGAAATATAAACTTCCTTTCCAATGGGTTAGTAGAAAGGAATCTGAGAGGACAGCTCACAGGCCAAAAGCATAGTGGTAAATAAAATTTCACAAAGTCTGAATAAACCAAGCAGACGCTGGAGTAGCTCAGTCAGTTAAGCATTCGACTTTGGCTCAGGCCATGATCTCATAGTTTGAGCCCCGCATCTGGCTCTCTCCTATCTGCACAGAGTCCACTTTGGATCCCCTGTCCTTTCTCTCTCTCTGTCTCTCTCCAACTCTTTCTCTCTCTCTCTCTCTGTCTGTCTCGGTCTCTCTCTCTCAAAATAAGTGTATTAACTTATAAGAAAAAGTATGAATAAACCGAGGGCTAGTGAGTGTTTGGAGTAATTGAGTGAACATTACCTACTGAAAGGGGTAAAAATTAATACAACTACACTGGAAAGCACTTAACAATAACAAGTAAAACTTAAGGGAAGCATTTCCTCAGCATCCTGCAATTCTACCTCTGCTAATCGTGTTTAGTTCTTCTTCTTTAATTCTTTCTATGCATTCCCTAGAGAAATTCTTTCATATGTGCCCAAAGAGAAATATACAATGAAGATCATAGCAGTGCCATTTAAAATAGTGAAAATTGGTATATCTGCCAACAGGACCATCAATTAAGAAATTGTTTCATAGTAAGGAGGACAATACAAAGTTAAAGTTAATGAATATGATAGGTGTCAACATTGATAAACCTCAAATATGTGATCTTGAGTGAAAAAAGAACTATTTGTAAAAGCTCGTGACAATTATATCTTAAAAAGTTTTTTTAATGTTTATTTTTGAGAGAGAGACAGAGACAGAGTGTGAGTTGGGGAGGGGCAGAGAGAGGGAGACACAGGATCTGAAGCAGGCTCCATGCTCCAAGAGGTCAGCATAGAGCCTGATGTGGGGTTCGAATCCACGAACTGTGAGATCTTGACCTGAGCCAAAGTCGACACTGAACTGACTGAGCCACCCATATACCTCATGACCATTATACCTTTATGTAAAATTTTAAGGCATGTAAAATAATTCTCTATGTTGTATATGAATTATGGATACATGATAAAAGTATGAATACATGTAAAAGCAGGATATAAACTCTACCTGCCAAATTCAGAATACTGATTAGTTCCATGGCGAAACAAGACCAATTGGATAGGTTAGAGGCACACAGGAAGGAAAAATAAAATGTACTCATTTCAAAGCAAACAAAACTTTAACTGTATTTTCATCAAAAATACCATTAAAGTACATTCAAAAGTCAAAAAAATAAAAAAGCTCTCTCCTTTGACAATATATATTAGAAATAAAAGAGAAACACAAAAGGCACCATCAATATTTAAAACTAAAATTAAAAAAAGCCGAAATAAGTTCTTACTTTTTGAAACATTAATTCATTATTAAATGTATTTGTCAAAATGAAAACCGCTTTCAATTTAGAGCTCGGTGCTCCTCTCTTTCTTTTCCAATCCCGGAGAAGACCTCCCATTTCATTTACCCTTAATCTGTATTCACCATCGTTCACACTTAAGCTTAATACAAATTTTCTTAATGCTGCGAAAATGTCCCTTAGCGTTCAGGGCAACGGTTGTGTATACCTTGTTAATTTCTATACAATTCACTTTGGAAACACAAGTTGGAACAGGAAGAGAGGTGGAAACCCGGAAGTTGGGCACTGCGCAAAGGTCTTACTGCATTTTATCTGAGACTAAAATACTGAGAGGTTAATTAATTTGTGTTTTCGCTTTCCCAAGTGATCTTGCCATTCCAAACACTGCCCTCACTTTCAAGCCATTTGCATCTCCATTTTGGCTCTTAGCAACCTGCAAACCACTGTATCTAATCCCAAGTGACAGAGGCACCTGTGTGCTCTTTTAAAATAAATGTATTTCTTTGTGTTTGTGACTTGTGAGCCTAATGCATGGGGTCCAATACAGGGGCTCCTATTGCCAGAGTCTAAAGGTGGTGCTGTTGAAAATAATTTAGAGTCAGAATGATTAAGTCTGTTTGATTCCTTTTTTAAAAAGTCCATTTGATTTCTAAAATCTTGGAAAATAGTCACAAATCTTGAGCTGGTCAACCTGGTATTTCCATGCAAATTAAGAAAATGAAAATACTAAGTCATTTTAAAAATGGTTAAAGATGTTTTTAAATGTTAATTAATTTTTGAGAGGAAGAGGCAGAGCACAAGCAGGGGAGGGGCAGAGAGAGAGGGAGACACAAAATCTGAAGCAGGCTCCAGACTCTGAGCTGTCCTCACAGAACCCGACGTGGGGCTCAAACGCAGGAACAGTGAGATCATGACCTGAGCTGAAGTTGGACACCTAACTGAGCCACCCAGCAGCCCCTGAAAAAAACTTTGAATGTTTATTCATTTTTGAGAGACAGAGAGACACAGAGTGTGAATGGGGGAGAGACAGAGAGAGAGACACACACACAGAATCTGAAGCTGGCTGTAGGCTCTGAGCTGTCAGCACAGAACCCAATGCAGATATCAAACCCACAAACCACAAGATAACTGAATCAACTGAACCACCCCTAAGTCAGTTTTTAAAAATGAAAATGAGGGGCCCCTGGGTGGCTCAGTTGGTTAAGCGTCTGACTTCTGCTCAGGTCATGATCTCATAGTTCGTGGGTTCGAGCCCTGCATCAGGCTCTGTGCTGAACGTTTGTTCAGAGCCTGGAAACTGCTTCAGATTCTGTGTCTCCTTCCCTCTCTGCCCCTCCTCCCTTCACACTCTCTCAAAAATAAATAAATGTAAAAGAAAAATTTTTAAATGAAAATGAAAAAAGTATATGTTGAAATAATAATGGTATTTTCCCCAAAAGATTATTTTTTTAAATCCCACTTTTATGTTTGAGGCAGCCTCAGATAATAACAGCAATGCACAATATCTCAAGGTTTGATAAGGGTTTTGGATGTACCATCTCTCGGTATTTAGCCCTTAGCCCATCATTTTGATGTCGTTCTTTGGGGCCTAGTGGTCAGTAGTAATGAAATTCAAATAGGCGCTGTGTGATTTCAAAATCCTTTCTTTTAACCACCGTCAAACTGTGGGTCCCGAGAATACATAGTTTTTATGGTACAACATTGTGAATGTACTAAATGCCACTGCACTGTACACTTCAAAATGGTTAATTTTAATGTGTTGTGAATTTCGCCTTAATAAAAAAAATCAAATTCATGATTTTAATTTTCTTTCATTGTAAAGTGATTCCTGCACTTGCATTATCTCCATGTGAAAACATTATGTCTGCTATGGAATTGTACTTTGGGGCCCTTGTAATAAAATGAGATGGCATTTTAAAGCGATTTTATTGATCTTTTGTAAATTGGAATTGTAAAAAAAAAAAGAATTGATACGTGCAAATGTATGTGCACTCATATTCACATTTATACACGCACATTTATGTTTTGTGGTTCTTTGTGTGATGGAGTGGATGCTGGGGATAGGAATGATGGATGCTGTGGATAGGGAGGAATTAGATTGGAAAGGAAGATGCAGGTGTGGATATTCCTGTAAGTGGCCTCTGCCTGGGAGGGATCACATTCATCCAGTTATGTTCATAGATGTTGCTGGTGGCTCCAGATTCCAGACTTTGGGCTTTGAAAGCAGCTTTCAGTGGTGGCTGAGGAAGTGGGGGTGAGAGCTAATGTGCCCCTTGGCAGGCTTGGCAAAAGCAGCAAATTTGACCTCCAGGAAAACCACCTAAGACATGTAGTGAGTCTTGCCTTTTGGAAAGTATTTGGCGTTGAAAGTGCGACTTCTGGCATTTCATGATAAAGTGCAGAATATGAACTCTCTTTAAAGAAATTGTTTAAGGGGCTCCTGGGTGGCTCAGTTGGTTAAGCAGCAGACTTTGGCTCAGGTTATGATCTTGTGGTTCGCGAGTTCAAGCCCCATGTCCAGCTGTGGGCTGACAGCTCAGAGCCTGGAGCCCACTTCAGATTCTGTGTCTCCCTCTCTCTCTGCCCCTCCCCTGCTCATGCTCTGTCTCTCAAAAATTAATAAAAGTTAAAGAAATTAATAAAATAAGAAGAAATTGTTTTAAATGTTATTATGTGTGTGTGTGTGTGTGTGAGAGAGAGAGAGAGAGAGAGAGAGCATGAACAGGGGAAGGGCAGAGAGAGAGGGAGAGAAAGTCCCAAGCAGGCCCAGCATAGTCAGCACAGAGCCTGATATGAGGCTCGAACTCATGAACCATGAGACCATGATCTGAGCCAAAACCAGGAGCTGAACACTTAACAGACTGAGTCATCTTGGCGCCCTCTTTAAAAAATTTAATGTCCATGTCCAGTAGATTATAATTTAATGGGTTATTTCAAATATTTTCCGGGACATCTTAAAGTAGTACATGCAGTGAGGCATCTTATTTTCTGTACATAGCTTGACTCATTTGACAGTTCAACTGATAGTTTATTGGACACCTCGTAGTAGGTATACTGGGGAGATTTTTAAAAAATATGTATCTATTTTGAGAGAGAGAGTGAGAGCGTGAGCATGAGGGAGGGAGGGGCAGAGAGAGATGGATAGAGAGAATCACAAGCAAGCTCCATGCTGTCAGCGCAGAGCCCAGTGCAGGGCTTGATCTCACAAACCGTAAGATCATAACCTGCGCTGAAATTAAGCATCAGATATTCAACTGACGGAGCCACCCAGGTGCCCCTGTATACGCTGGAGAGGTTAAAAAGATGAGTAAGGAGTTGCATTATACATGGAGCAAGTTCCCGTTCATTATCACACGAAGCAATCCATTCTTCATGTGATAAAGAACATATCCGTTCCATATTTTTCAGATACTTCCAAAAGCTGGAATTATTATTTTTTAAATAGCTCTTGTATCTAAAATTCAAGTAGCTCAGATATATGAACTGTTTTACTAACAAGAAACAAAATCGGTGAATCCCAGTGCAAACATCTTATCCAACATAATTTACATTGACATACTAAAGCCCCTGGCTCTTTCACATGAATGATTGGGAGCCCAGGGTACGTGGCTTTTGTTCTTCAATGAGCTGGGGTTCATGGTTCCTTGTGGGCAACTTTTCCATAAGGAGATGTAGCCCTCCCCTTTACCACTGAAAGTTCATCGTGTGTTTAACATTGAAAGTTCATAAGGTACATCCAAACCCTTACCAGACCTTGAGCCATCATGCATTGCTGTTATTATCTGAGACTGCCATGTGAACTACTTAAATATAGAAGAACATACATGTATTGCATGTTATTCAAACACAATAGAAGTAGACACGCAAGCTAACATTTTCCTCTCTGGGAGTCATTTTAAGCTGATGATATTTAGGGCTCAGTTAAAACACTTAGTGGCACTTGGCAAGCAAATTCCCTCTCCGTCAAGGTGCTAGACTTTAATTTCCCAGTTCTAACAAGAGAGAGTGGTTCAATCACCTGACAGTTTGGGGGTTCATTTTTTCCAGTTGGCTGCAGAGTGAAGAAGAACGACAGCAGCTCGTGGTCCCCTGGCATGTACCGAAGTGGCGGACCACTCCTCCCAATTACGGCTCCTGGAGGATGCCATCAATATGCACCAGTGGTTTCTCACTATTTTTTTTTTAGCCAGAAGCAAATGAATATATTATCTGTCAGCAGCAAGACACAGGGCAAATGGAGCTCTGAGTCGTGGGTGATTGGGATTCCACGCGTGCGTGGGGGTGTGACTATACTTCAGATTTCATTTTCAGTGATGCTGACATACAGGATGGTCCTGGGAGACCTGTCTATCAAACTGCAGCATGCTCTTCAGAAAAATTAGATTACTCATGCTCAGGCAGAGGGGGTGGTGGCAATTTAGAATGGCCTCTTAAATACCAATTACACTTGTATTTACAAAGCAAATGAAACTCATGCGAAGGACATTGTTCATACTGGCTACCCAGTCTATGGATGAAGGGAGTCTTCACTGCTGTTTGAAAACTCATAAAGACACACACACACACACACACACACACACACACACACAGTGTGTACAGCTTTTCTCCCCTTTTGAGATTTCCTTTCAATAACCTAGAGCTCCACCTATGTATTATAGGAGTGGGATTTATTGTTTTACTATTATTGCAGTATGCCTAAGTTTGTAAGTCTGCTACCTGAATACCTATTATCCACATCCAAATACCTATTATAAGTGAGAAATTTGCAGGTGGATTCTCTTTGTCAGAGCTGAAGCTGGGGCAAGGCTCCCTGTGCTCATGGTGAGGATAGATTGTTGGGCTCTGTGCATTTCATTCACAGTGTTTGCATAGTTACGGAAGACAACAGATGGGTCAAAATCCATCAGACGAACCCGCTGCTGTTACGTGGAGGCTCGCCAGTACAATGGACTTTTTTTCAATAAAGATATACATTAGCAAATCATGGGTAATGAAAAATTGTATATTGAAGGGGCAATGAAATCGCACTGAAGAGCTAGGTGAATAGCTCGGGAGATTTTAAAAGAAACCCGAGAGGCACATGATGCTTCTTGGCTGGAAATAGAGTCTGATGCATGGGGAGGTCGACTATTTCCCAGCACCTCGTGGAGGGCTTTTCACAGGGCTGGATAATGAAAGAGGCTGGCGGGGGTAAGATTTCCCTTCTTGTAATGACATGACACTGCTAGGCTCTTTGAAACTCCCAGGGTGTGTTCTGGAATGCTAATTGAGCATTTGGATCCCTATCTAGTGGGGTGTTCATCTGGATTTACTTATTGCAGCCCAGTGGCAAATTCTGCTTGATTTCTGTGATCAGTGGAGGGAGGGATCATGGAGGGTTTCTTGGATTTACAAGTCCTCAGACCACAGCACTTGCAGCCGAGTGCCAAACTTTCTTCACATTTCCACATTCTGGTATCTTTCCGGATATAATCAGTGTAGATTTGTTTATCCAGCATTCTGTCATCCAGAAAACTCTATTAAGTTTTGCATCTGTTCTTTGTTGCTATTGGGATAATTGATGTTCGTAATAATGACCCTGAAGCAATTCAGGTGCCTTTTGAATCTCCCAGGATTACATTCTATTTTGAAGCGCTGGGAGTGAAGGAGTGTCTGGGGGTCCTGAAAGAGTGCAGTGGTTTGAGAGGCACAGCCGTGTCTAGCGTGGGACAGAAAAAGACACTTGATAGAGAAAGAAGTCTTCTTTGTTCACTCACATCTCTTTATTCTTTATGTATGCATCCAGCCCTCATTTTCTGAATGCATATACCAGCCGGATACTCTGTGAGGCACCAGAGATACAAAGATGGGCTAAACTCAGCTTTGTGTCTAAGAGACCCTCAGCATAGGGAAGGGACAGGCTAATGCTTGTGAAATGGTGGTCGGTATGAGGTATGGGCACCTCAATTGGCAAGGCCCAAAGGGAGGTCAAGTCGGGATTTTTGATGGAGACAGAGCTTGAAGTGATTGTAAAACCTGAATGGTATTGGAGGGGGTGAAGGGTGCCGCGACAGAGTGGGGAGGATGAGCAAAAGCCCAGTGCCCTGACACAGTGCAATGTCTACTGGGAACTGCGAGCAGTTCAATGTCATCGGGAGACGCTGTGCATTTGAGGGGACGATTCATACAGGTTCCTGGCATTGCATAAAGCCGCTACACTTCATTTTGAGCCTGTGGTGGCTACAGGACTCAGGGCAGTGGCCTGTGGGGCCACATTTTTGTTTTTGATTGCAGTTTCCTCTAACTTTTTGTTTTAGTTGTAGAGCTTTGCCTCTGTTTTGTTTTCCAAGAATAACATTGGGAAGAGACCTACCCCCTGGAGCAGACAGAGGTGGAGGTCTTCTGTTGGAAGCAAGGTAATGATGGTGAGCATCTAGGTTGCCTTGACCATCCTCCTACCTACTGAGGTCCCATGATGCTGTCCCGGGGACCTAGGGGCTTCCTGGGCATGTAGTAAGGATCCAAAGCAGGGTGTTAAGAGCAGGGCAAGGGGTGAATGAATGATTTGAGAAGCATTTAGAACTGGTAGATAGAAAGGGAGCTTTATGAAGACTTTCCCTGAGAAACGAGAGTCTTACAGCTTCGCCCTGGGTTCGAGACTCATTGCATGTGACAGTGAGGAGGAAATGGTATTTTTTTTCCAGTGAATGTGGAGAAATTTTTTCATGCTCTTGAATTCTGAGCCTTTCTTAGAAGAGCTCAGGCTCAGGGCGCCTGTGTGGCTTAGTCAGTTAAGCGTCCAACACTTGATTTTGGCTCTCACATTTCATGAGTTTGAGCCTCATGTCAGGCTCCGGGCTGACAGTGCAGAGCCTACTTGCGATTCTCTCACTCTATCTCTCTGGCTCTCTCTCTCTCAAAATAAATAAATAAACTTAAAAAAGAAGAAGAGCTCAGGCTCTCTGGGGTGTGAAAGGGAGGGAGAGAAATGCTTTGTGATTAGGGAAAGGTGAAAAAAGAGCAACATTTCAAAACAAGAAAGAAGAGCTGTGGCTTCAGGTGACACTAGCCCTGGACTCCTAAGACCCATGAGCAGAAGCATCCCCCAGAGGACTTCCTATATATGACCGAAAGAGCTCAGCACTCAGACACCAGGACAATTTTGGCTTATTGCAAGGTTCAGCCAGGGAGAGCCATCTGGTGTCTCTAATTCCATCATCTGTCAAGGAAAAGCAAAGGCAGCAACCAAATCAGTAGGTAGACCTCCACCAGGGCCTGTCATGAGTGGGACTGGCCACTGCTTGGAGCAGACTTCCCCTCTCGGTGTTCTAGAAGATCCAGAAGATGGGCACTGCACGGGCAGTGATAGTGGACTTCCCGCCCATATAGCAAATGGAAGTGTGTGCTGGTTTTCTTGTAATTTATGAGAACAGAAGAGATGCAAGTGTGCAAGCATTTCCAGTGTCGTGAACGGTTCACCCTTGTTAGAATCGCAGTGCATGATTGCTGAGATTCATGAGTAAGGTGAGTCAAAGAAGACTCTTTGCAGTTTAGAGTCAGTGGTTATATGGAATATATGCCATAGGAGAATATCAGGAGAAAAGGTGGGGGATGGTAAATTCAGTCTTAGAGCATTAAATGTGGGGGGCACAGCGGATTCAAGCATCTAAGAGGTGATGTAATTTGGAAGTTAAGGGTGTCAGCTCTGAAAGTACGTTATCGGATCCTGGGTGAATAATCTCTCTCTCTGTGCCTCGGTTTCCTCATCTTTCAAATGGATGTCAAAATAGTGTGTTGGTTCTAATATTGGCTAAATAATTCTTTGGTGCTCTTCCCCTATCCTTGAATTTGGGCAGGTTTGTAACTGCTTTAACCAAAAAAAGTATGGGATGTGACATTGGAAGATATATCATAAAAGACAATGCAGCATCTGTCATCTCTGTAGGACACTCATGTTTGGAGGCCTGAGGCCCCGCTGGAAGAAGGCCAGCTCCCTGGAGGCTGCCATGCTTGGGGGAAGCCCTATGCACATGGAACACATGTAGATGCTCTGACTGACGGTGCTCACAGAGGTCCCAGATCACAGACAACCTCACCTGCTCTGCATGTTGGTGAAGACGCTTCCAGGTGATTCCAGCCCCCAGATATTGAGTTACCCCTGGCTTCCCAATCTTTCCCATTGAGGTCCTACACATCACAGAGCAGACACAATCCATCCTTACTGAGCTCTGTCTGAATTCTGTGTCCATAGGGAAAAAAAAAACAATTTATACCGCTAAGCCCTGAGATAATTTGTTACACAGCAAGAATGTATCAGTCTGAGAACCAGGTATCAAGAAGGGACTAAGTGCCAAGATATTTTAGAGGAAATACCTAAAAGAAAAAGTGCAGAGGAAGCCAGGAGACACTTGGAGAACCATCAGGCCATGATGCATGTCTGTCCCCTACTGAAGGAGAAAGGGAAGGAAGGGGGGAGGGTTGGGGAGATCGGAGAAGTTCTAGGGGAAGTACAGTGAGGCTACTGGGGAGTTCTCAAGCCAAAGACACCCGTTGTAAGAGGTCCAGGTCTCCTAGAATCATATCTTCCTTGGTGCCACACCAGCATTCAAATGTGTGGCCATGGGACACAGGCTCTGATGGATTTCAAAGCCCAGTCAATAGCAGAGATCAGAGAGGAGCATTCTCATGGCTATCATAAACTCTAACTAGAACAAATAATATCTACCTCATTTGAAAATTAAATGATTACACACACAACACACACACAGAGACACACATTGTGCTTAGAGCATTCATTACCTGGTGCATTGCAAATTTTTGAAATAATGTGAGTGGGGGATAAGGCCATCCAGGAAAAGTTCCCTAAGAAGAGCTGTGTGCTCCAAATAAAACCAAGGGGATGGTAGCATTTAAGAAGCACTCAGCAGAAGGAGAACCATGAATACATCCAACAGCTGATGCTAGCTGAGCCCATACCATGAGCGCAGACTGCATGCATGAAATGTAAGCATCAAGAAAGCAGAAACTTCTGTCTGTAGAGTTTACTGGTCTATGCCTGGCGTCTGGAACAGCCTCTGGTTGAAGAGGCTAAGTGAGTTGTTTCAAGGGAGTAAGGAAAAGTGTTTTAGGTAATAAATTAAGCAATGATTGGATTAGAACATTATCCTTTTGAAGCCTTGGATGAAAGAATGGATCTAGAAAATGACCACCAATAGCTGCTAATATCATAAAATGAGAGACAATCTAGTATTATATACCTCCTGATGGAAAAACACATTACAAGTTATGGAGCGTGTGTGTGTGTGTGTGTGTGTGTGTGTGTGTGTGTGTGTGTGTTCTAATGTATAAAATCAAACTTGAGGATGATCATATCTCAGGATCTAACTACAAAGTTAACAGAAACATAAAACAGAGAGAAATATGTTAAATAACATTAGATTTCGCAATCAACAACATTTATACCTTGGGTAACTGTAGGGCAAGTTCACCCAGTTTCTTCACTAAATAAATTGCTAGAAAAAGAGAGAGATGTATTTAACCACATTACAAGGTATGGAACTTGTTTGGATCTGACCCACCCAAATTATTACAAAATGCCTTTGTAATTACAGTGAGAATTTGAACACTACTTGGATGTTTGAGGATATTAAAGACTTACTGTTATTTAGATTTGATAGTGATATTTTAAAAATGATTTTGGGGCACCTGGGGGAGGGGGTCAGTCAGTTAAGCGTCTGCCTTTGGCTCAGGTCATGATCTCACTGTTAGTGGGTTCGAGCCCCGTGTCGGGCTCTGTGCTGACAGCTAGCTCAGAGCCTGAAGCCTGTTTCAGATTCTGTGTCTCCCTCTCTCTCTGACCCTCCCCTGCTCACGCTGTCTTTCTCTCTCTCTCCTTCTCTCTCTCAGAAATAAATAGAACATTAAACAATGATTGTAAAGGCTTTTATTTACCTTTTGAGACATACAGTGAAAGATGTATTGATGAAATGACACACTGTATGTGATTTGCTTCAAAATAAACTGGGATGGGGCTCCTGGGCGGCTTGGTCGGTTAAGCGTCCGACTTTCGCTTAGGTCATGATCTCGCGGTTCGTGGGCTCGAGCCCCGCGTCGGGCTCTGTGCTGGCTGCCAGCTCAGAGCCTGGAGCCTGTTTCAGTCTGTGACTCCCTCTCTCTCTGACCCTCCCCTGCTCATGCTGTCTCTCTCTCTCTCTCCTAGAAATAAATAAAACATTAAAAAATTTTAAAATAAACTGGGATGGGTGGGGGTGGTAGTAGAGAAACAACATGACAATGAATTGAGAGTTCTTGAAGCTCCTGATGGGTTTGTGGGATTTCATTATACTAGCCTCTCAATTTTCATATATATTTAATATTCACCTAATTCAAAGTATGGCCAAAGTTAAACATATAGTGTGGGGCATTTAAGCAAAACAAATGAGAGAACAAAAATGTCAAATGTGGCAAAAGTCTGGTTAGATGCAAACTAGAAGAAACATCACCTGTGTGGTGTTAGGAAGTCGGTGCTGTGACTTGCACAGTTTGAGAAGTGGATTTGTAGTAACAGACGTACATGGCATGTTTAGTTCCTTCTTTGAGGAAGTTTGAAACAGTAAGACACAACTTGGTTTTGGGGAGCTTGAGAGGTCCTCGGTCCAGGAGTAGAGAGGCAGTGGTGAGACAGACAGGTCAGTTAGGAGTCTCTAGAAATTGAATGCAGAGGAATAATACAGGTGAAGGAGTTTGGCATGAACCAAGGGACATCCTAAGAGGCAGGAGCGTATAATTCCACTGAAGGGGAGGAATCTAGAAGCCTCCGTGAAGTAGGAAATAAGTCTGCTGAACATGAGCACAATATGATTGAGTAGGAGTTATGGGTTTCTGGGGTTAATGGTCCAGTTGAGGTTAGAGACCATGAATATGTAGACCCATTGCACATGTTTGGTGTGACTTTCATTGTGCAGTGTTTGGTAACCCAGAGCAGAACAAGGGAGGAGAATACTTTAAGCACTGATGGAGAGTACAGTAGAAGATGGAATATGAAGTATGAGAAGGCTCTTCAGAGACAGGCTGTGACCATCGGCCCTGGGCTTCCAGTAGGGTCCAAAAGGAGGAAACACAGTCAAGGAGGTTGAAGTGAATAATGATGAAGGGATCTGGGTAAGAGGCTGTGATTAAGTCAGTGAGTAAGTGAGGGCACTGGAGGGGCCAGAAATGATGATCAAAAGGTGGAATATAATTTCTCTGTAGTTACAGCTAATTTTGGGATGTGACTGAAGTAGAGTTTGGGTCATGGCCATTGGAGTTGAGAAGGCCAAGACCAAGGTATTGGCTGGTCTTTAATATGGGCTCTGAGGTTACTCAAGGTGAAATTTGGATGTGTACAAGAGAGTGACAGATAGCAAGATGGCATGGTCCTTTATGAAAGTGTTAATAACCAGACAGGGCTGTGATCATTATGTTTCAAGACCTCACTTGGGTAGTCTGGGTCTAAAAGCCAGATAGAATAACACTTAGTCTGATTGACCCTTTTAATATTCTTTGAGTTTTTATTGTCTCTGTAAAAAAAAAAAAAAAGGTGATTCATTATGAATCAATTGTGTATTACACATTCATTGTGTGCTAATTCTACAGTCCCAGAATTATAGACTCTGTTAGCTTGTCCCTTTACCTCTCTGTCTCAGAAATGCAAGTTTAGGCTGTGATAGAATAACTGACTCATGATTATCCTTCCTTCTCTGAGCTGTGGGCCAGGGGAGAAAGAGAGGCTGAGATGAGATCTTATAGACCAGAAGAGACTTTTTTGTCTGGCAACTTAATTTTTTCTGATGCTGTGCAGACATGAATTGGTCCTTTCGATATCTCTGCTTTTGTGCTTCTTCATAAAGGAGATCTTCAGGTTTCTCTGAAAATCACCCATTTACTAGATTCACTGTGACTTTTCATCTGGGTTTTACTTTTACTCAATATAATTAAATATATCAAATCAAATTAAAAATTAAAAGTATCAAATCGTGCCAGGGAACTGACCAACACCTCCCCCGCCCCCCGCACCATGTCCTGGTTGCTCTAGTCTTTGAGCCTCCGAGAATGATGCTTGAGGACAGAAACCAACTGTCAGTATTACCCAAGGTGGCCTGGAATGTCCGGTGCCTGACAGGTAGAGCGCCACAGAAAAGGCTCTGTCATCCTGAAGGTGCAGTGAACACAGGGGTCAGGGAGGTTCAGGCCACCATCTTGGATCACAGTTCTGGTGGTTATAAAAGTGTGCTCTCCCTCAGATCTTTCTTCCGCTAAGGGTCTCTGGTGCTGTCCTTTTTGTTGCAAACTCCATTACAGTCATGGGATTGCCCGGTGGCTGGATTGTGTAAACACAGAGGAAAAGAAAGAAAGAAAACAGAGAGGACATTTTGGTTGTCTTCCAGGATATCCCTGCTAGTGTCTATTTCCCAGGGTGTTCAAATAGCCACTGTGTGTGCTTCTCCATGTTCTCCAGCAGCATTCAGTGGGGGAATAGGTGCTATGTTGCTCATCACCTGGAACTGAAACCTCAAAATTGCAATTTGATTATTTGTCATTATTCCAGGATAAATGTTAATGCTCGTTATTTTAATCGTTCACCCCATTATTGTGACCAAACTATTCTTTCCTTCTCCCATCATCTCTTTAATTTTAAAGTCACCTGCACTTAGATATAGTATTTTTTAATCTGGATACGGAAGCAGAAAATAATTTCCTATTAATGAAGAAAGAGGGTAGAAGACAAACCAGTGATCAAATTGAATATTGAATATTCAGGATCCATTCTAGGACAGAGGGCAAAATGTGAGGACCAGGGGTCTCTCTCTGAAGGCCTGACTGGAAGGAAAAGCACAAAGTCCCGCCTACTCTTTGGCCCCATCATTTGCTTGCCCTTCAAACAGCTCAACAGGAAGATTAACATAGTCTTAAAACTACTCTAAAGCCTACCTGGATTTACATGAGAAAAAATGTGGTTTGTTAACTGAGAATGGAAATATTCAAGGTAACCTCAATGCAAATGTGTTTTGCTTAATGAATGTTGCTGAAAACTGGGACTGGAGTCAGGGAAAAAAAAAGAAGCAAGTGGGAAAGACATAAATTAAAAATCCGCAAGTTTTTCATAAAGGATCAACACTTCCCTGGGGTTCTTTTACATTGCTATAGGATTCTCTGAACTTTCTAATTTCCAGTAGGCATTTCTTCAGGTGTGCTATTCATTTTTCTTTTCTTAATTTATAGAATACACAGACTTCCTTTGGTGATCAAGTGATTGTAAAGAGCATTATTTGACGTTTATTTAATTATGTCTTCAGGTGTGGTGTATTTTGTTACATGATGCTTTTGAATTTAATAAAATCCTTTATTAATACCAGTATTTAGTATTTCATGTTTACTCACTTCAAATGATGATCTAAGTTCCTGACTGTATAACTATATATTCACTGGAATCACAGTGCATGCTATTTAGAAAGGAAGGAATTTATTTGGGAGAAGCCACAGGCAGTGGGGGGAATCCAGTCCCTGGTCCCTGAGAAGATCTCGAGCATGGTAAGAATGTTGTGGGGGGTGTCTAGCCTGGTTGTGAGTAGGGTCCAGCAGGGAAGTGATGTTGCAGAGGTCAAAGTTCTGTTCTTGACTTTGCTGCTAATCAGCTTCATAACTTAAGACATTAAAAAAAAAAAAAAGATGTTTCTTTGGGTACAAAGGAAAGGGAATTGATACAATAATTTCTGAGGGCATATCCACTCCTGAGATTTACAGAATCTAATTTGTGGCTATGTTGAGGGTTTTATCTTCTGAAAAGCAAATCAAATCCATTTTTACATCAGGGGAGAGATGTAAACCTGAATTGCTAGTTCTTGAACATGGCAGCAGGTGGGAATGATCTGGATAATTTAAAAAACAGATTCCTGGGTCCCAGTTGAGGCTTACTAAATTATCTTCTCTGGTGGCAAGGCCTAGGAATCTGTAATCTAAAATTGTCCTTGGTGATACTGATGCAACAGGTTCAAAGTCCTTGAGTTTGAAAATCTCTAGTTCAGGGTACCCTTAAATGCTCTTGCATTTCTGGCAATCTCTGATTCTCACCAATATTTATTAAAGTACCTACTCCATGTCCAGAACCGCACACAAATGGTAGTGCACTAAAGTGAGGAAAACCTGGCCTCGAGAATCTCAATTAAAAAAAAAAAGGTACATGCATATACCACAAAAATTTGTCAATGAATTCAAGCTCCTTATGCAGATATGATTGAAAATCATGTAGTTCCAACAAAACAAATAAGTTCACTAGTATAATGTTAAAATAATCAAACTGCTTTTAGAGGAGTTTTAATAAATACCTTTATAATACTGGCCCAGCTTTGTAATGTTATAGTTGTAGATCGAGAAGAAATATTTAGAATTTAAAAAAAAAGTAAGATTTGTCATAGTCCCAATTTAAAAACTTGTAAATTTAGAATGCATTGGAGCTATTCAAAGGAAACAAGGGGCGCCTGGGTGGCTCACACGGTTGAGTGTCTGATTTTGGCTCAGGTCATGATCTTAACAGTTCGTGGGTTTGAGCCCCGCATCGGGCTCTGCGCTGACAGCTGTCTCCCTCTCTCTCTGCCCCTCCCTCATTCACACTGTGTCTCTCTCAAAAATAAACAAACACTAAAAAATTTAAAAAACAAAAAACAAAAAAGGCAAAACAAACAGCAAACAAAAAAACCAAACCAAAACCTACCTTCTCCTGATTCCCGCCAAAAAAGCAGCGCCCCTCAAAAAAACAGGAATAAAGTATTCAGCGCAATAAGCTTATCTGGTGTGACTTTAGGACACAGAACAATGACCTTGTTTCGGAACTACAGAAGACAAACAGCTTATCTTGCTCTCTTCTCACATTCTCCTACATGATTTCTCTTTTATTCAAATGCCATGTGAGATTACAATTGCTTTTTGGCCCATCACTTATCGTAGCTTTTGTTTAAAATTGGGTGGATGCCTGGTTCAAATGGGGAAACAGTCATTGGGGTGTACATGCTTTGAGGTCGATGTGAATTACAGGTTCTGTGCAGAGCTTTTGAGAATAGGAGAGTTCGGGACACGCTGCAGTTCAGGGAACCCCATGGGAACAGTTGGGGGTCATGTTGAGGGAGCCTCTTCCCCTTGGGTAAATGTGTGGATGGAATGACCTCCGAGCGTCCGCCAGAAGGATGAGGAAATGAATAAAAAAAAAAAAGTTGATCAATCTGGTGGAAAAGCTCTTTTTAAAGCTCTTTTTTTTTAATGTCACTTTTTATTAAAAAGAAAAATGTCCATTAAATGTAAGTCAGAACACCTCTTGGCTATTTATTTTTAGGGTCCTGGAATTGTCTTCTGCCTTGGATGGAATGGTGGCAGTTACAGGGGCCCTCGGTATGTAAACATCCATGGAGTTGTATACTTAAGAACTGTGTAGTTTAGAGTATAGTTTTAAACTTAAAATAATCAAAAGGCTTTTGGTTGAGTTTTAATACTAAATATAACGTCCTTATCATACTCTGCTCCTAGATCCAGAATAGCTATTTGGAATTTAATATGTAGTGTTAGAGGTTCTTAGTAGCTCTCTTTTTTAAATAATATTTTTTATGTTTATTTTTATTTTTGAGAGAGAGACGGAGAGAGCAAGTGAGCAGCAGAGGGGCAGAAAGAGAGGGAGACCCAGAATCTGAAGCAGGTTACAGGCTCTCAACTTTTAGCACAGAGCCCAACACGGGGCTCGAACCCATGAACTGAGATCATGACCTGAGCTGAAGTCGAACGCTTAACTGACTGAATCACCCAAGCGCCCCATGAGTAACTCTCTTTGATTGGGAAGCATCCTACAGGGCAAAGTGGGACTTCTAGGTGATTCCTAAGATCAAATTAAGCACAGTTTTGAACAAAACGCAGGGAGAAGTAAAAACCACAACCTACAGCAACAACAAAAAGTTAAAAAATAAAAACGAAGGCAAGGGAAAACACTTATGAATAAATCATCCGTCATCTTTGATCTCAGCAAAATGACCGCTGACTTGGCAAGCGCTCAAGAGAGCATTTCTTTTATTTGTAAAAGTTGAAATGATTTCTCATCGTATTATCTTTGGTGCCAAAGCTGAGGTTATTTTCTCTGGCTCAACATCTGTGGCTACCCCTAGGAACTAATTGGGCCATAAAAGTTCTCAGGCTCATGAAAATCAAGTATTAAAAAGATGGCTGATAAATATTAGTTTTATAAATACAGCAACAGGGTTGGGGAACTGAGCTCGGCCAGTGGCGTAGAGAACAGATTTCAAAATGCCAGAAGTGAAACCGATGTGGCCATGTGTCAAGGCTGAGGATGTTTGCCTCTGCCTGCACATGAAACAACTTTGATGTGGCTTAAGATGTGTTTTTGTATTTCAAACAGCCCACAGAAGGGAAACCAGCAAGGCATCAAATTATTTACCCTTCTCAGGAAAATATTTTAAAAGCTCTACGAGGGCTCCATTTCCTGAAGCCACCTGTCACCTAAAGAACATGTAATAAACCCCAGATGCGGGATCCCAACCTGCGAGCCCCATGACTCGGAGAGAAAATATTTCACTCATTCCTTTGGCACATCCTTAATTCGTTCGAGGCTAAATTTTTAGGCCATATTTTCTACTTAAACTTAATAACTCAGCCTTGACATTCCTTCCCAGTGACCCCAAAGTTCCGTTTGGCTGCCTCGACATCTGCTCCCAAATGTATTAGAGGCACTCAGGTTTGTTTTTTTTTTTTTTAAGTATCAGTTTTGTTTTCTTTGCTCAGCCTTGAGGCCATCCTTTGAATGCACGGAAGTGGAGGATACTAGTCTCTATTCCATTGTGAATTTTATTACTGTCTTAGGTTTCTCTCTTCAAGCTCTTGTTGATCTTGTTTCAGAGGCAGAGATATTTTAGTCAATAGGATTTTGGAAATCTATAAAATTGCTGCTTTGAGTCTTGATTTTGGAAGATAATGGGGGAAAGATTGCAACAGTCCTATATATATAAATAAGTTTGTGTGAAGAAGCTTCTTAAAAGTTTACGGATCTTTTCTGTGATGTGAAAAAAAAAAAATCGATGACTACTTATTCATGCTGGCATTGGCATTAACATTCCAGGACACAGTATTCAAAAACTTAGTTGATGATCTAAAACAATGGACAGCTAAAATGAAAAGTGCTGAGGCTTTTTAATCAAAGTTTGTTAAAAAATCTGAAAACACAGAAAAGGTGCAAATCCATTGAGAAATAATAATACCCATTTTCAGTGGAAGGAAGATTACAGCTTTTTATTGCTTTCTGACCAAGGAGCCAAAATCACTTCACCTTCCAGTAGGAAATCATTCTCTCTCACTTGTCTAGTTTTAAAATGAAGTGTCTTTCTCATATTAATGAAATTACCAATCAAAACATGGTCGCCCGGGGCAGGTGGGGGAATGCATGTTAATTCTGGAGTGTGTATGTGTGTGATTATTGACAAAAGAAAAATTGGAACACGAAAGAAGGTTGAGGCTTAGACTCCTCAGGTGACTTGATAAAAAAAAAGATGGAGGCGCCTGAGTGGCTCAGTCAGTTAAGCGTCCAGCTTCAGCTCAGGTTATGATTTCACGGTTTGTGGGTTCGAGTCCTGCGTCGGGCTCTGTGCTGGCAGCTCGGAGCTTGGAGTCTGCTTCGGATTCTGGGTCTCCCTCTCTCTCTGCCCCTTCCCTGCTCACACTGTGTCTCTGCCTCTCTCAAAAATAAATAAACATAAAAAAAAAAAAAGATGGAAATTCGAGAAGGTTTCCGGGGCGGATGACTGGTTTTGCTGTGTCGAGCGACAACGTATATCTGTTATCCATTCTTTCCTGAGAAGCTCTAGGAAGCACAGTACCACAATAGCTGTGTGTTTCAGATAGGAATTGTCAGTGGAGGCCTTTGTTTTTTGGAGGAGCGGAAATCAAGAGGTTAAAATAATAATCTCCACATACAACCTGTTGTGAGCTGCTTTTTTCGATCAAACGGGTAGGCGTGTATAGAGGCCCCAAAACTGGGCTCCCCTATCATATTTCCCTCTAACTCCAGATAACACCAAATAAACCCTCAATCACACAAGAAATCACTCAACTTTTACTGCTCTTCTTGCTCTTTGACCTGCCACCAGCCCATTTCATTTCCCATGGTCTGGCCTCTTGGCCTCTTTCTTTATAAGCCGTATCACCTGGCCATCAAGAAACTTCCAGCTCCTGGATCCTGTCTGGTTTCTAGTTTCCACCAGGTTACCCAGAGTTTACAGACGGGCTGGGCTCCTCTTGGTCCTTTCTGCCCCTGAAGTTGCTGTCTTTCCTCAACCATCAGGGCATCAAAATCTTTCTCGACACTGGGCCTGTTCTCTTCCTAGCCGCTGGGAAGGCCTTGATCACTTCAGGGAGACTTCTCTTTTTAAAATTTTTTACATTTATTTATTTTTGAGAAACGAAGTGAGACAGAGCATGAGCGGGGGAGGGGCAGAGAGAGAAGGAGACACAGAATCTGAAGCAGGCTCTAGGCTCCGAGCTAGCCATCAGCACAGAGCCTGATGTGGGGTTTCGAACCCATGAACCATGAGATCATGACCTGAGCCGAAGTCGGACGCTCAACCGACTGAGCCACCCAGGCATCCCAAGGGAGACTTTTTTATCTTCATTCCCATCAGGGACGGGAAACCCTTCTTCCAATCCGAAGCAGGAAGACTTACCTCCGTTGGCAATTCTCCATGTCATTTCCCATCCACAGGCCAATGGTTTGTAAGAGAAGAGCACCTACTAAAAGTACAAAACCAGGCAGTCACTCTCCATGAAACAAACTAAGCGCATAGTTTCGAACCTGAACATTAGTATCAGAGCTTTAACATCTCACTACTTCAACTTCATCATGTCCCAAGTAACCTCCACCTTGATCCTTTCCTTCCCTACTCATCCTCTAATGCTTAATTAACGCCTTTCCTTGGTGTGTCCTGTCTCTTCGCATGCCTCAAGATTCTTCCACCACCAGATTCTAAACAAGCAGACCTCTGGTTCTCCTTCCCCGGTACCATAGAGACAGAATGTATTAGCGGCCCTCCCCCCCCTCATCCGAGTTAGACTGAAGTGGCTTTGAATCAAGTGCTGTAACTTTCTAGATTTGGAAGCTGCTAGATGACCTCCCGTTGCAAACTGAAGGCAGCAGTCGCCAGCATTAGTGAGGTTTTGTAAAATACCTTGTATAGCGCTAAAAAACAGGAAGTTTTCTACAGAATGTCAGTTGTTGGTTGTAATATTATTAATCATTAAGATGATTAGTAGGCTTCAAAATCCTAGCTCGTTGCCTTTCCGTATCAGGGAGGGGTAAGCTAGAAAATTGGAACCACGGGGAGTCATATCTTTGCTACCAGGATTTGATGTTGTGCAATTGTGAGAGCTGGTTAACAGCTGTAAGTTTCTGGAAGGCTGTTTTGCTGTTATCTTTATATCCAATGCCAGAGTTTCAAGCCCACAGGGCATGTAGTCCGGTGGGGAAGATAAATGTATCGTGTAGGATGACAAGAATAAGCTAGAAGATGAAAGGAGATCTGGGTCAGTTCTTGGAACCTGGAACCCTTCATCATGGAACTGAAGACATAACCCTAACCCAGGAACTGGAGTAGCTGAAGAAAAATCTAGGGCAAGGTAGAGTGGGTACAGGCCCAACCACTGCCTCATGCAAAGGAGGTGCGATCAACAACAACTTATGAGGTGTAAAATGTCTGCCCCTTCTCTGCACCCTCAAGTCTGCCCCAAATCTCCATGGTGGTCTGCCCAAGCACAATGTGTACAAGAAAGGGCATTCTGGGAAACACAGATCCACCCAAGCCACCATATCTTCTTCCAGCATGTTCTGTCCACGGCCTCCCTTTTCAGTGTCCATTAGAGCATTGGTCTCTAAGTAGTTCTTCGTGTATTATCTATTCTCCCCTTCCCATCAATTCTTCTAGATTGTTCATCAGAGAACTCTGCTGTTACCACAACACCATTCCTAATCTGATGCCACTCAAGTCTCCAGACCAGGAGGGGCCCACTTGTTAGTCCACGACAGTGTGCTTGAGAGAGAGCCAGACAGATCTCCTCTCTCTTCCCAAAACACACTGGACCATTTCCACGTGAACACCACTATAGCTACTTTAGAGCCTGAATCAAATCCTACCTTCTGTCTCAAGACTTTCCCATCCCAGGCAGCTCAGGTGTTGTGGCAGATTCGCTTCTCATTTAGGTTGGGAGTTATCTCTTATGTGGTATTTAATCACCCTGAAGTCTCTTACCAGGCTGGGGAGCTGATGGGAAGTAATAAAATGCCTTACAGTGAAAGAAATAACATTTTGTGTGACGTATACTATACATAAGTGGAAGAACAAAAGTGATGTTTCACTGTATGGTAGAAGAGCTCTATTCTCCAGTACGGGAGTGTGGCATCCACTCCCTGGCTCTTAATGACCAGATCCAACCAGATCCAATTAGATCTTGACTAAGCTCTACTTGCATGCAGTTACCCCTGCATCTTTGTTGAACCCAAATGCACACACTTCCGTGTTAACATTCCTCTCCAGAGAAAGGCTTTTCTTTTTTTCTTATGTATTTTGTTTTCTAGAGGAAGACTGAGCATTGCTCGTTAAGGTTGGGATCTGGTCTCCCTTCATCAGAAAGGCCCTGCCTGCTCTTTCTACCATTCCTTCCTCTCAGTCGCCCTTTTGTCCAAGTTTATTTTTCTTTGTGACACTCATCTGTGACTGACATTGTAGACTGTCATCACTGATTTACACCTTATCTTTCCGACTGAAAAGTAAGGACTCTGTTTTAAGTCACTGTGGAATCTCCAGCATCTGGCACTTAGTAGGACCTTAGTAAATATTTGTCAGTGACTGAATAAAATTGGTCTTGTTTGGCTCTTATTGGCACATCAGATCACTTCCCCTTTCTGGGTATCTGTAAAATGGGAGCATTAGACGCGGCTGCTGGTGATTCCTCTGCTGGCACTTGCAGATTGTGGCATGTAGGAGAAAGACATGAAGAGGGTGAGTCACAGGCTCTGAGATCAGACCCCTTGACCAGGTTCCTGATCAGTCTCTTGTGTACACATAGATGTAGTCCCACTTTATTGAGCTTCAGTTTCCCCTTAAAGTGGGGAAAATGATAACACTTGTCCCATAGGGCTGTCATGAAGAGTAAGTAAGATAGAAAGAACTCAGTGCTTCACACAGAGCCAGTGCTCATTAAATGTAAGGTAGGCTGACTCATGGACCCAGAAAGATGCCCACATTCAAATCCTCAGAACTGGGGAATATGTTACCTTCCAGGGCACAAAGGGTTGTGCAGATGTGATTAAGTTAAACTTGTTGAGATGGGAAGATTACTGTGGATTATCCAGGTGGGTCTGATGTCAGAAGGAGAGAGGAGGGCCAGTGTTAGGGAAGAGGGGAAGACAAAATCAGAGGCTGGAGTGATGTGCTATGAAGATGGAGGAAGAGATCATGGGCCAAGGGATGGAGGTGGAGAAGACGAAGAAATGGAGATGGGGGGCGGAATGAGCCTTGCCAACACCTTGTTTCATCTTTGTTTGGAACTAGTTTTGGTGTTCTGACCTTCAAAATGAGAAGATAATAGGTATTTGCTGTTATGAGTCTCTGAGTTCGGGGTAATTCATTATGGTGGCAATAAGACACCAACATGTGTATCACCATGCATTCACTTTTACTTGGCCTGTTTGCATCACCTAAGCACTGAGATTATCATTACTTTTTCAGTTCCCCACAGAAGACACTTCTCTGTGTTACCTCTGGCTGAGGACTCTATGTTTGAGTACTGGGGACTGACTGACTTGTATTTCACAGCCGAGATCAGGATTGTGACATCATGATCAACGTGATTTTCTTCTCCCTTGTTTCCTCATGACCTTCTTCCTCCTATTTTGATCCTTTATTTTCACTCTTCAGGGTCCTGAGACTTCTCTTCACTTGACTTGCCCCCTGGTCTCCTTTTAAATGATCTGTTGTTACACAAAACATCTCCCCAAATGTAGAGGATTAAAACAACAGCCATTTTGTTATTTCCCATGGCTCAGTGAGCTCAGCTGAGCAGATCTTCTGCTGACCTTGCTGGCATCCTCTCGTGGGATTGTGGTCACACAGTGACCAGGTAAAGGGTCATGAAGCCTTGACCAGGATGCTGGCCCTTTCTCCCTCACAGGGAAGCTTCAGGGTCTCTGCTTTCTACATGATCTTTCCATGTTGCCTTCCTGACCTGACAGGCATACTTTTTAAATGGACTTTGAAGACTCTAGTAGTAGTTTTCTGGGGCTTTCATGAAAAATTTTTGCAAGCTGGATGGCTTAAAATGACAGAAATTTATTCTGTCACGGTTCTGGAGGCCAGGAGTTAGAATCAAGGTATAGACAGGGCCACACTCCCTCTAGAAGTTCTTGGGGAGTAATCCTGGAGGAGGCTCCTCTAGCATCTGGTGGCTTCAAACATTGACTGGTCTATGGTAACATCTTTCCATTCTCTGCCTCTGTCTCCACATGGTCTTTTCCTTTTCTGTGCCTCAGATCTCCCTCTATTTTTTCTCTTATAAGGGCACTGTCTTTGGGATTCAGCTTCCCTGGGGAACCCCAGGTGACTTTATCTCAAGACCTTTAACCAAATCACATCTACAAAGATTCTTTTTCCAAATAAAGTTACCTTCCCAGGTTCTGGGGCTTAGGACATGGGCATAACTTTTAGAGAGGCTCATTGAACCTACCACTGCTCCCCAAAGCAGCACTCCAGGAGAAGTAGAAGCTACCAGGCTTCCTTAGCCCAGAATTGGCCTGAGGTGACCTTTGCCCCATTATCCCCATCACTGTGCATCATAGATCCAGCCCAGATTCAGAGTCCAAGGGGACTCCATGCAGGCACCAGCCCTAAGATGCGGGGCTCCCCGGGACAATAGTGGGTCACAAACTACCTCACATCCAGACCTAACTTCTCATGGGATTACCTTTTTTCCAGAGACATTATTCTTACCCCCCCGCCCCCATGTGCCCCTGCTTCATTAGTTAGGGCTCTCAAAGTGGATTGGCAGTAAACCTAACTCCTTAGAATAAAAGGTGAATAAAAGAGAACAATGATTTAATGTGTTGATTCGTCTCTATTTTAAGGGGTTGCAGGCTTTCGTTCAAATTCACAACCAGGTAGGAGAAATAATTTCCATGCAGTGAGAGGGCAAAGGTGGTTATGGGTGCTTTCTCAGTCTCTATGCAAAGTCCACTTCCTGCTTTTCTCCGTGTGGCCTAAGGACAGAGTGGATTATTGCCGTGCAGCTGAGGCTTTGAGGGGTGTGGCAGTTGTAAGCAGACAGACTCGCACTTGTGCTTAGCAGTTATGGTGGCTCTGAGACCCTGGCGAATAAGGAGGTGCCTCCTCCGTCAAATGCAGAGATAAGACAAAACTCCCAACATGGGTAGGAGAATAACATTGATGAAGGTGAGATATTGTGATGTCAGTGGGACCCACCCAGTGGGTATGTAAAAAGCATTGGAGTAAACTTGATTTAAGGGGATCAAAGCAAAAAAGTACCTTTCTTTAGATATCTAATAGTCAGCTACTTTATTTATTTATTTAAACATTTATTTATTATAGAGAGATAGCACTCACGTGCGCAAGTAGGGGAGGGGCAGAGAGAGGGAAGCATAGGATGTGAAGCAGGCTCTTTGCTGTGAGAGTTTGAACCATGTGGGGTTTGAACTCATGAACTGTGAGATCATAACCTGAGGCAAAATCTAGAGTTGGCAGCTTAACCAACTGAGTCACCACCCATGTACCCCTCAGAGCATTAAGACTTAACTCTTAATTGCTTTTAATAAACACACATTTTTTTATTCATTAATAAATGTTCACCATGCCATCTGTTGAGGCAAGCTAGGGTAAAATAAGAAGAACCAGCCTGATAATGTCCTGAGGGCTTTGGTTTGGACTGAAGCTGTGTGAGAAGGAAACCCCACCAACCGTTAGAATCCGGGCTCACCTCTATCTCTCTGCCTTTGTCCCTGCAAGTGAATAGGCTTTCTCAGAGCCTCCTACATGGAAGTGGTCAGGGGGCAGGGCACCTCGTGTTAACGGAAGTGGCTGGAGGGGAAGTCACTCTCTGATGACAGGAGGGTTTGATTTCACATCCGGTTTCAGTTCCGGTCCGCAGGACATTGCTTGGTGGGGAGGGGGGGGGCTCTTATACTTGCGGCAGACAGTGCCTTTGTCTTTCCAAACACTCCCCGCCCTGCATGCAGCACTTGGTTGGTTCACAGGCACAGACTGGAGAAGGTGCCACAGGCCACAGAACCAGAACCGACAGAGGGTCTAGGAATCAGCTGTGGAGGTGAGATTGCCCAGGCCAGCTCGCTGCATCCTCCAGGGCCCTTCGCCTCTGCTAAGTTTGTCCCGAATCCAGCTCAGCTGGTGAGGCCTGCTGTGACCCAGGGACTACCTTTTGTTAACCGCCAGGCATCTTGCTTCCTTCCTCCTCCGATCTCTCCTGCCTGCTCAGTATTCTAGGCAAGTGTGGAATCTGGAGGTAGAGGCTGCCTTTTAAAGTCAGCTTCTGGGTCGCCTGGGTGGCTCAGTCAGTTAAGCCTCTAACTTTGGCTCTCAGATTGTGATCTCATGGTTTGTGAGTTCAAGCCCTGCTGTCAGTGTGGGGCCTGCTTCAGAGCCTATGTCTCTATCTCTCTCTCAAGAATAAACAAACATTAAAAACAGCAAACAACAGAACTACTCTCCCTTACTCTGTTGGGGTATCCTTAGGGAAAACTGGTGAGTGGACTTATAAATAAATAAATGAATAAATAAATAAGCAAATAAATAAATTCAGCTTCATGGCTTATTTCTTCTTCTCAGATCGTCACCAAATTATTTCACCTCCTTGAGCCTCATAAAAGGGAAAGAACAACCTGTGACCTGATCTTTCTGTGTAGAGAAGAGATATGATTCAATGAGATAGTGTCTGTGAAAGCTCTTGGAAGCTTCTAAGCGCTTCGCAAACACCAGTCGTTTTTTGTACATTGCTGGTTGGGAATGGAGTGGCCAGACACACGGACAGGTGGGTGTTCTGAGGAGGTGCAGGAAGGAAGTGGACGGGTAGGTCTGGGCCGTTCGTTCAGCCTGCACCATGTGTCCTGGTGAGGGGAAGACACCTTGAAAATGATCCAGGATCAAGCCTATTTTTTATATGAGGAGACTGAGGGCAAGGCAGTAAAGGGCTTGGCCTATTCTCAGACTTCCTTCCTTTCTTCCCTTATTATTTTAACAGCATTTATTGCGACCTGCACGCACCTCATTTATGAATGTTCCTAAATTGTTTATCGGTTCGCCTTCCCATCCCAAATGCTATAGAAACTGTCACTCCTCTGAGCATCAGAGACTGTGTGACTGGTTCGTGTGCACAGAGTTGTGGGCACCGGGCTGGCATCTAACTGGGCCTTGACAAAGTGTCCAGGGGCGACATGCCTGATGCCTCTCTTGCCTTCTAGTCCAGGGGCCTTGATGGCTCAACTTACATCTTCCCGTTTTGGGGGTGGCGTGGGGACCCTGGGCAAGTCCCACCAGGGTTAGGCCTTCGGAATCTGCCAAAGAAATCCTCAGCAGAGACTGCCTGTCATTTGTCATCCACCTCTTGGAAATTAATAAACACAGGCCAGAAAGCTACCTATAAGGGAGGCATGAAAAAAGTGAAGTCCACAAGGTCATGGATGGGGTGGCATGTCTGTGATTGCATTTCAGTGACTAGGAGCATGGCTCGCCCATAGGAGACCCTTGATAGCATCTGCAGCAAGAGCGAGGGAACGAACCAACAGCTTCTTTAGAATATTGACAAACTTGCGGCATCACTGCAAGATGACTGTTGGAATGACACATTGATGGCCCCTAAGTCCTCCACACGAGAGGGGATGAGGAAGCTGGGTGATAAGGGGATACGGCATGCTTTCATCTGTCACTGCAAGTCAGAGTCTCTGGTTGGATAGTTCCCGTGCAGATGGAGGCAGGAATCGGGAGCCACTGCAGGTGCGGGGGGATGAGCAGGCCGTCAGTGTAACCGTAAATATGCCAGGGACACACGCTGTGATGCTGACAGATCCCCTCCCTGCTAGGCTCAGATGGGAGGGATGCGCCGAGTCCGGATTCTAAATTAGATTCACCTGAGCCCAGTCAGGGACCTGTCATCCTTCCGATGGAATGGGAAAGGAAAGGAGGGGGGACAACAGAAGAAAATCTTTGTAGCTGAGCCTACCTGACTTTCCTCAGTGGGAGACACGTGAAGACTGTTTCATGTCAAGGAGAGGTAGTTAAAATGCAGACTGCTCAGTCCTGGTCTCAGAATTCGGGAGGTGTGGTTCATGCCTGTAGACCACTCATCTTTCCTTCCTTTGATCTATCACTTGATGTAGAGGAAGGCTTTTATGTGTGATTCCCATATAATGGGTAATTTAGTCCATCCCATTATGAAAAAGTAGTGAGTCCGGTTCTAGTACGTTTGCTTCAGTTAGTCCTTAAAGTCACTAGTAAGGTATTATTCTCATATACTTTAAGTAGCTTGAATAGCTTCTCTCAGTTGTTTGTAATATAATTTGGGGGGCTCCTTTGAAACAGTTTAAAGCTAGTAAGTTGCAGGTTATAAAGCAAATCAAAAGGGGCTCTTGGGTGGCTCATTTGGTTGAGCGTCCGACTTCGGCTCAGGTCATGAGCTCACAATTCATGAGATCGAGCTCTGCATTGGGCTTGCTGCTGACAGCACAGAGCCAGCTTTAAATTCTCTGCCCCCCCTCCCTGCCCCTTCATCACGCGCACCTCTCTTTGTCTTTCAAAAATAAATAAAACACTTAAAAAGCTTTAAAAAATACACTAAGGATGACAACATGTACTCTGCCAATGTGAGCAGCTGTATGAGAAAGGTAACCAAGGGAATATATTAGCACACTGAGCAAATGCACCTTGCCTTCTTTGTCACTGACTTTAGCATATTATCATGGATGCTAACCTTTGGGTCCATTTCTGGTCTTTTTATGCAATGACTCATCCTTAGAAGAATATCCTCCCTTTGCTCAAAGCCTGGGTACTATATTTCCGAATTTGCTTCCTTAGCTGGTCAAATGAGAGCACTAAACTAATTCACAAGGAATCAACCACAGAAGCTTGGGATTGAGGTTAGACGTGACCATGTGTGAATGAAGTGGCTGCCCATAGGAAAGTTCAAGTTCACCAAATTTAGGTGAGCTACCACAAACCAAGACTAGTAACCCTTGATTCACAAATCATATGTCTACCCTTTATTTTAAAATGATTGAAAACGTTTTGGCATGGCTGGTTCAGTTGGTAAAGCATGCCACTCTTAATCTTGGGGTTGTAAGTTCAAGCCCCATGCTGGCTATAGACATTACTTTAAAAACAAAATCTTTAAAAATAAATTGATAAAATGATTCAGAAAAATTTAAGATTAGCGAAAAAGTCTTCCTTCCCATTTGCATTTCTCAGAGGAAACTCTTTTTTCTTTAAAAAATTTTAAGTGTTTATTTATTTATTTTGTGGGAAAAGGCAGAGAGAGATGGAGAAAGAGAATTCCAAGCAGGCTCCACTCTATCAGTGCAGAGCCAGACACGGGGCTTGAACACATGACTTGTGAGATCATGACCTGAGCCAATATCAGGAGTCAGACACTCAACTGACTGAGCCACCTAGGCATCCCTCTCAGAGAAAAAAATCTATACAGACTGATATTTCCCTAAGAAAGAGTGTACTTTAAAATAATAATTGGCTAAATTGCCTAAATATATTATATATATATGAACTCATATATATATATGAACTTTCTTGGTGAGGTCTTAAAGAAGGAGAGAGAATGCAAAGAAACAATCACTTCCAAGCTTCTATTTGGGTTGAAGATACATGAAGGGAGAAGAAGGGGGTTTCTAAGATCTAACAGGATGGAGTTTTGGGTTATCTAACTCATTGGGGGAAATAGGGTAAGAATGTGAATAACCAGGATAGTCAAGTAATTTCTGAGTATACCTGACTGTTTTATGAGCTTCTTACTCCAAAGCAGAGTCCTGTCTAAAGGAGGCTTTGTGGACCAACTTGCTTTGTGAATGGGGCAGGGCTTAAAATGAACTGGGAACACAAGTGTGGGGTGTAAAACCTTTGTTGAACACCTTGGGCAGAGGAGCCATTGCCTAATGAGGGGAGATATGTTAAATCTAGAAAGTAACCTCTATGGCTTCGATGCCAGGAACAGTTTTACAGATTAGAGACTTTTCTCCTCTTTCAATAGAACCAAGTAATTTCCAGGGATTCTGAAGTTAACCTGGAAGGGCAAACATGGAGCAAATAATGGAAGGATTTCCTGCTAACTCCGTTAGTTTGGGGCTGAGGCAATTTTTAGGTCCATAAATTCTTTGCTCTTTCTCCCTTTAAAAAGTACAGCTTTTCTTTTTTCTTGAGTGTGGGTTACGTTTAGTGCCTTGCCTCTAACAAATGGCTTGTGTTGGAAAGAATGGATGTCACTCCCAATGTTAGGTTATAAAAAGACTGAGGCTTCCAGGGGAGCCTTGGTGGCTCATTTGGTTAAGTGTCCCAAGTTTTGATCCAGGCTCAGGTCATGGTCTCACGGTTAGTGGAATCAAGCCTCGCTTTGGGTTCTGTCCTGAGAGTGTGGAGCCTGCTTGGGATTCTCTCTATCCCTCTCTCTCTCTCTCTCTCTCTGCCTGTCTCCTGCTCTCTCTCTCAAAATAAATAAACATTTTTTTTAAAAGACTGTGGCTTCTATCTTTTATGTGTCATTGTTTCCTCTTGGCTTGCTCTCTTTGTAGGAAGCAACCTGGCATGTTGTGCTCAACATGAAACCCAAATCCCTCGTTGGCCACTTGTGAGGGATGGATGGTGTCTACCTGTGACCACGTGAGTACCACTAGTCTTTTAAGTGTCATCTCATTGCCTCTGCCACATATTATTCATTAGAAGTTAGTCACGAGGTCTAACACACACTCAAGGGAAAGGGTTTCCACAAGAATGTGTACACCAGTGAACAGAAACCATTGGAGGCCATGTTATAGGCTACCATGAAAGGAAATTTAGTTTCAAAACTATGTTTTGAGAAGAAGGCCAAATTTTCTTTCTGGAAATTTGTCCAGAGTAGTGAAGAGAGTTTGATAATGAAAATTTCCTGGTATGATGTTCCATGGAATCTTGTGGAGCATCAACATGGAAAACAGGCCCCTGATTCCTTGTCAGATCACAGTATCTGCTGCGTGATATGTTAAGACCACGATCTATAGCCTGAGCCGAGTCTTTTCAAACCAGACCTTACATGTCAGAAACTCGTAAGCCAGGTAGGCCCAGAGTTAAGCTACTTTGTGTTGATTCCAGAATCAGAGGAAAGTAGTCACATGTTTTTCGCAGTGGTAGGATTGCTCTCAAGGATCAGAGAGCAAGGGACAGATTCCTATGATCAAAACCATGCACTCAGGGAAACAGTTACTTCAAGGGCATCTATAGAACTTCTAAATAAAAATCTAGTACTGATAGTTTTTTTTTTTATTTGTAGGAGAATCACAGGGAGGAAAAAAAAGATAAAGCAAAATAACAACACATCAGGCATATTCTATTACCAGGCTAATTATTAGCTATCAGCACAGAATCAATTCTACTGCCTAACAGTAAGAGAGGAAAAGAGAGAGAGAAAGAGAAGGAGAGACAGAGAGAGAGAAAGAAAACTCCCAACTGAGTTATCAGAATCATGTAGTTATCAGCCCCTATAAATAGCAAAAAGATGAATGAATCAAGAAGATGCAGTTTATATATACAATGGAATACTACTTGGTAATGAGAAAGAATGAAATCCTGACATTGGCAGCAACGTGGATGAACTGGAGGGTGTTATGCTAAGTGAAATAAGTTAGAGAAAGACAGACATCATATTTCAATCATATGTGGAACTTGAGACACTTAACAGAGAACCAAGGGGAAGGGAAAGGGGGAAATAGAGTTTCAAACAAAGAGGGAGGCAAACCATAAGAGACTCTTGAATGCAGAGAACAAATTGAAGGTTGATGGGGGGGAGCAGGGGAGGAAGAAATAGGTGATGGGCATTGAGGAGGGCACTTGTTGGGTTGAGCACTGGGTGTTGCATGTTAGCCATAAATCATGGGAATCTACCCCCAAAACCAAGAGCACACTGTATGCACTGTATGTTAGCTAATTTGACAATAAATTATATATAAACTAACTAACCAACTAACTAAATAATAAAATTTTAAAAAAGAAAACTTACGAGTCAAAGGAGAAATCAAAGGAAAAAAAAAGAAATAGCAAAAAAGATCACAGGCCATAAATAACATAGGTAGCCAGGTACTGAGCAAGGGGCTAGTTTTCTCCTTGTGAATCTAGCCATGCATTCCCAGTGCACAGCTTTCAGCAGTGTCTGGCCAAGCGAATGGGGACCTCTTCTTGTTGGGTTCTGTCCCCCTTACCATGTTGGCTTCTCACTGGGCTTCCAGTTTCAAAATCCCTACCTCCTGAGTGTTGCTTGTCCTCTTGGTCTTTGGCTCTGACTGCTTTTCAGGACTTCCAAATACAGATTTGTACAAATATGACCTCTCTTTTTGTCTCCCCCACCCCATTCTCTCTCTCTCCCTCTTTTTTCCAGAAGGAACGAATTATGCTAATGGAGATTTTGCGTAGACCCACTAAAGAGGTCTAATAGTAGCTCTCGGGCTGTGTGACTGATGTGTGGTGTCATCAAGCCCCAGTGCAGTGCAAGCAGAGGTGGTGACATTCATCCCGGCTGCTGTAGCAGAGACAGGGCTCCTGGTGGCAGGATTTGTTCCTCTTGTGTCCTACTCCTTATGGCCAATGATTGCAAAACTGTGATGCAACTTAAAGACACTGGAGCTAAATTTCATTCCAGTTGCCTTACCATAGGGCTCTGTGAGTGAATTTATGCCTCAGTGAATAAATAAGATATATATACACGAATATGTGAACAAAACATTCTAACATTAGGTTCATTAAAAAATTTTTTAATCTTTATTTTTGAGAGAGAGAGAAAGAGAGAGAGAGAGAGAGAGAGAGAGGCAAGTGAAGGAGGGGCAGAGAGAGAGGGACACTCAGAATCTGAAGCAGGCTCCAGGCTCTGGGCTGTCAGCTCAGAGCCCGACGCAGGGCTCGAACTCATGAACTCTGAGCTGAAGTAGGACGTTTAACTGACCGAGCCACCCAGGCGCCCCTGGGTCCATTTATGAACAGGCTTCGGAAATGTGGTGTAAGCCTTCCTCCTTTGTACTAGCTGAGAAATCCTGGATGTGTTAATTAAACTCCTGTCTACACAATGCATTGTGTACTCAGGGACAGTATGGGCTGTTGATTACATCTTGTTTATCCTTTCTTGCTTTACTATGTTTACAGTTGTGCTCCATTCTCTCAAACTGGAAGCCACTAGAAAACATGAATCAGATCATATCATTCCTGGGACCTCAGTGCCTGGCTGAATAGTTTTCACAGTAGCTACTCATATTAAAAACAACAACAACAACAACAACAACAGCAGCAGCAACAACAAGTTGATTGAATGAAAGGTCTGGATTCAAATTTTGCTGTAATTCTTTCATGACTAAGACTTCCCGGTCTCCTTTTTCTCGCTTATAAAAGAAAAGTCTTTTTTTTTTTTTTAATGCGTAATTATTTATTTTGAGACAGAGACAGAGAGAGAAAGAAAGAGAGAGAGACAGAGAGAGAGAGAGAAAATACCAAGTAGGCTCTGCTCTGTAAGTGCAGAGCCTGAAGCAGGGCTCCATCCCAAGCACCAGGACGTCATAACCTGAGCTGAAATCAAGAGCTCAACCACCTGAACCAACCAGGTGGCCCAAGAAGTGTTTCGTTTTGTTTTAAATCTGCCTTTCACGATTGCAATGGAAAACGAATATGCTAGAGTACTCAGAATCATCTGGCACAGAGTAGATTCATAAGAAATTTTAGTTCCTCTCCTTTCTTTTACTCAAAATGTCCAGAATCTCTCATCGTGTTCAAGTCCTGGGTAGCCCTGGTGCTGTCTCTTGTTCAGGAAGTCCCTCTAAATCCCAAGGGGCATGTGACTGGAGGCCGCAGATGATGGGTGTATGGTGTACAGGAGAAACCAGCCCTGACTGAACCCACCTCCTTCCATTCTTTCCTCCTTCCCCAACCCACCCCCCCAATTCCTGCTGTCTACCTTCCTCCCAACTGGTTTTATTGGCTTGTATGCACCCAGCATAAAGGGCATACTTCACACTGGACCTGCAGAAGAATCTACATTGACTAAATAGGACTAAATAGTTGGATTAAGAGGGGGTCAAAGTTAGGGTGCACAGGTGGGGCTGGAAAAGGTAGAAAACCAAGATGCTTTTTGGCCATAAAGGGAGATGGATAGTGGGCTGGCCTTGGAGAAGCATGTCGGTTAGACGTGTGATCCACTAGAGAGGCAGAGGCAGAAATCGATAGGGCCCCATTAGACAGGGCTTGGGATGCCGTGTTCAGAGGTTTGGACCCCCGTTACATGGCAATCGGGAGATCACAACTGTTGGAGATGGCAGAGGTGGGAAGAGGGGAGGGGTCACCGGACCAGGAGAGGGAGAGAGGCTGTGGGTATGCATCAGGACAGGGATACTGGCACATCTTTATTTTCATCTTCCAAGAACACTGCTTTTGATGTTTTTCTCAGCTTGAGTAGCTCTAACAAAATACCACAGACTGGGTGACTTAAACAGCAGACATTTATTTCTCACAGTTGTGGAGCCTGGGAAGTCCACGTTCAGGGTACCAGAATGGCTGGGTTCTGGTGAGACCTCCCTTCCCGGCTTATGCACAGCTGGCTGCCTTTTCGCTATGTCCACACATGGTCTTTCCTTGTAATATGCACATGGAGAGACATCTCTCTCTCTCTCTCTCTCTCTCTCTCTCTATCTTCCCTTTCCTTTTCCTCTAAGGGCACTCAGTAATTCCAACATGAGGGTCCCAACATCAGGGTCTTATTTAGACCTAACTACATCTCTACAAACTCATCTTCAAACATTATCACATTGCATGTTAGGACTTCAACATATGACTGTTGAGTGGGTGGGAGCAGGGGACACAAATATTCAGTCCATCACCAGGACAGTGCAAAAATTGGCTCAGCCTCCTCCTGCAGAGTCATATACACCCCTTCCCTGTACAAAGGGTCAAATTAGATGATGAAAATTGTCACTTTTAAATTTGTCATCATTTGATAAGTGCACCGAGAGCCCCATGCGACACAACCTGTATCATGGGTTTGTGAAAAGGAAGATGTAATGCGTGCACTTACAATGCTCAACACTTTGAAGATTAAAATGTTCCTGTCTTGAAAAAGGGAGGCCTGAGATCTTACCTCTCACTAGAATTTCCTTTTTTTAAAAATTTATTTTAATGTTTATTTATTTTTGAGAGACAGAGAGATAGAGAGCATGAGCGGGGGAGGAGCAGAGAGAGAGAGAGGGAGTCACAGAATCGGAAGCAGGCTTCAGGCTCTGAGCCATCAGCACAGAGCCCAACACGGGGCTCAACCCCATGAACCATTAGATCATGATCTGAGCTGAAGTGGGACGCTTAACCAACTGAGCCACCCAGGCACCCCTAGAATTCCTTGATCTCTACACTGCCAAACAGGTAAACCATATATCAAATATGACACATATCTGTACCCCTGAGCATCCATACTGGTGTCTATGACATGTCACCACGGAGATCTCTGAATTACAGAAAAGAATGTCTCACATTCAAAATCACTCTGACGTTTGCAACACATGTATTATTTGAAATCGCTCAGAATCCCAACCACCGAAGTTTTAGAAATAGGTATCTTCTTCTGAAGTAATTGTCTTTAATTGAAATCAAAGAGATGAAAGGTGTTGAAGGGTACAGCATGAAAAGATGCAAAATGGTGACTTCTCTTCGGGCATTCTCCCAAGAGGTTGAAACACCAGTTCAGGACTTGGCTTAGGAGTCCCGTGCGTGTTGGAGAGTTCACAGCTGTTTAGGCTTAAAAGGCAATTACGTTTAATTACTGGTGTCAGATAAAACACACACACACAGCCACTCTGGTCAAAGCGGAGCCACGGTGGTGAGGGGAGTGAAGCCAGAGGGGTTACACTTGAAGATGGAGGTTTGATTCTTTAGAAAAGAAGTTCCTTGCCTTCAGCCTTCTCTGAACATTTGTCAGACGGAAATTACTGTTGAGACTCTGGATATAAAGAATGTTGGAAGAGTGGAAGATTTATGTGCCAATTCTCAGATTTATTTTGATAGATTGTACTGTATCAATATGTAAAAATCTAATAAATATAACTCTTTAAAGAGGGGGCAGCTCTAATTTTACTGTTTCAGAGAAGAGGTTTGGCAAAAAGTCAGAATGTGCATTAAAAACACACTTTCAAGAAGTCTAATAAATAAAGTCTTTGAAATATGGTTTCCCAGTGAAAGGCATTTTAAATCATTTTGATAAAGGATCTAAATTAGACCTTTAAACAAGAAAGGCAAGTTTTCCTTAACTTAATATTTATAGATAGTTTGGAAATAAAATCTATGCAAGCTGATTTCTTCTTCCATTCTTTATAAGGCAAATAAATATATTGTCAAGTTTTAACAGTCCATGTGGTTAGCCAGCGATTGTCGTCCTTAAAAGGGGGACGCAGGGGCGCCTGGGTGGATTAGTCGGTTAAGTGTCCGACTTTCGCTTGGGTCATGATCTCGCAGTTCGTGGGTTCGAGCCCCGCGTGGGGCTCTGTGCTGACTGCCAGCTCGGAGCCTGGAGCCTGTTTCAGTCTGTGACTCCCTCTCTCTCTGACTCTCCCCTGCTCACACACTCTCTCTCTCTCCTAGAAATAAATAAAAAATTAAAAAAATAATAAATTAAAAAAAAAAAGGGGGGGACGCAAAGGCTAACTGGGTAGCCTTGACTGAGCGGTTAGTATGTGCTGGGTGCTGGGTGAAAAGGTGTATACTCACTCTCTCATGCAGTCCCTGCTCCAGGAATTAAGCATGCAGGCTCTGGAGCCAGCATGCCTGTCCTGTTCTAGCTGCGTGCCCTTGAGCGAATCACTTACGATCACTGTGCCTTAATTTCCTCACCTATAAATAGGGGCAAAAATAGTACCTGACTAATAGGGTAATTGGTGGATTAATTAAATTTGGACCTGCAACGTGCTTAGCACTGTGTCTGGTACACAGGAAGTGTCAACAGAGGCTAACGCATAGTATAGTTGTCCTCGTTTGACCTGGGCTCAGGGACTAAGGGATTTGCCTGCACACCCATACCCGGTTAGAGACAGAATCTGGATTCAAATCTTGGGAGTCAGCTGTACTCGGGGACATCCTCAGATTGGTGTACATTCAGAATAGTGCTCTTCACCACCTCCATCTCAGACTCTTCCATGCTTTCATTCATTCATTCCATCACATTATATATATATATTCATTCCCTCACATTATAATATATATGCCCATATGCTATATATCTATAGTATGTAATATATAGCAGATTAGTATATATAGATTATAGTATTTTGTAATATGGTATATTTTATGATAAAATTATATGGCAATAATATTATATAATATGTTATATGTAGAATATGTGATGCATAACGTAAAATGTATCTTACCTTGTAATATACCACATGCTATATCAGATATTAATGTATTATATATTACTATACATATAGTATAAGGTAAACATATCTTATATCACCCATTATATATTGCATATAACATATTATAGATTTATCTTATAATTATCATATACTATACTATATTACAATATGTAAAATATGCTAAAGAGTGTATAATAGTGCATGTGTACTTATACATATACCTATAATATACATGCACAATGTATAAGTGTGGGGACATGTACATGCACATACACAAATACATATACATATACTAGTACTGAGGACCTGCTCTAAGCTATGCACTGGGGATTAAATGTGGCAAGAAAGACCCTGTGGTCTTTCAGACCACATGGGTCTGAACTTACAATAGAACGGGGAAGACAAGGATGTAGCAACTATGACAATAAAGCTGTTAACTGTTATGATCAAGGGAAATGTGAGTTGCAAATGGGACACATAGTGATAGTAGAGTAGAGGCAGCTACCTGCCATACAATGAAAAGATATTGACAATCTGGTTATTTTCATTAGATGCTATTTGCTAAAGTAGACTTTGAATTGACCAGAATGCCCCATTTCCTCAATATTTTGGATAATCGAGCTATTACTGAAACAACTGCAAAGGTCAGAAATAGTCTAAATTAATGCTCAAAGCAAAGCTTACGCTGGCTGCACGCGGCTTGGTCAGGTAGAAAGAAGATGTGCACTCGTCAGCCACGCTTGTGTTGGATTCTTGTCCGGACCACTTACCAGTTTGGGGGCTCCACTAGGACATTTACCTCATCTGGAATTCGGTTCCTAACTCTTTAAAAGGGGGACGGTGTTTCTTTCATAGAATTTTTGTGTGTTTCAACACTCCCCACCCTTAGGTTCATTCCCAGCACAGAGTTTCCTTGTCTCTGGCAGGCATGCAGGTATCAGGGCACTGATTAAGTCCTCTGCAGGGGGTCGGGCACCGGGGATACTTGAATGCCCAGTAACTTGCCATAACTTGAGACATTTTAGTGATGGTCCATTCTTTCTACAGATTCTCACAATGAAAGGGCTAAGCTTTACATGGGACAGGAGAACTGTTAGGGATTCTTGAATTTGCTATTCATTATTGGGAGTTTATCTGTACAACATCCCATAGGTCAACTTGTGGGTCAGCCCTGCACTCTCTTTGGGCGGCAGAGTTTGGGGCCACTTCCTTGGCTAGTGGGGGATCAGTCTGTCCTTCACTTGTGTGTTCTACGTCTATTCTGAATCCTCTCTCTAACCTCCAAGCCCTACTTCTCTCTCTAGAAAATAACGCACTGCCCTAAGGAAACATTTTATGACTTGGTAGCGTTTGGGGGATGGTGCATCAATATGGATTAGAGTTTAGGTTTGTACTTTGTGACTCCCCCAGGCATGGATTTGAAAGGCACCAAATTCAAGATATTCACTCTGGGGAAGCGCATGAACTTTCACATCTCCCTTCCAAATCTATCATCTCAAAAGCCTCTCTGGAGAACTTTTGCAAAAACTGAAGCCATACACCTTCCATCACAAATTGCCAAAATGCTACTTGTGGGAGGGTGGGGGCATGGAGGTTGGATTTATAAAACCTCTTTTCCATCCTCTCCTATGCACTCACAGGAACATCTAATTAGGGGGAAATTTAATGTAAGCACTATTTAAAAATCAATTTTTATTTTCAAAAATGCTGCGTAGTGTCACTGAGGCTTAGATCCAAGCCTTTTGCTGTTCAGACTCAATAGCAAAATTCACCAAGGAAAATTATTCCTCCATCCCTCTCAACATTCATATTCAGGCAGATGCTGAGGGCCATCACTTTTCATATTAAGGTAATCCATGCTTGTTTATATCTCCAGCACCCAAGGAAAACGAAACTGCATCCTTGCCGAATAAATTGCATCTCTCTGCAAGAAGAAAGACATACGGCTCGGCAGTGAAATGTCAGGAAAAATCACATTCAGAGGCGCATCTGAAATGAAAACTATGCCATGAGATGTGACATTCTTAACTTCATTGCTACTGAGTAATTGTTAATTAGATTAATTACTGTCCGGTACGCTGAGCTGGAAACTTCATTTTCATGCAGTAAGGTGTGAGGTCGCTGCTTTGCCTGCCTCGGACGGATCTTGGGGTTTCAGAAGCAGCTGCGAGAAAACGAGCAGCCATAAGGTGACTGCAGCCGCAGCAGAAAGAAAAAATAAAAAATGAGAAAATCAAGTCTCAAAAGCCTTCGAGTGCCTGTGCTTCCTCCACAAACCCACTTGTCGATTAAATGAAAGGATTCGTCCAAGCTCAGTTCCCCAATCTTCAAACGCTTCTCAATAAACAGTTGGAGATCTTAGCCCTTGTAAGAAATGAATCATATTTTCTCTGTCGTACTTGATCGCTGTTGACTACTAATTCACCCTGTATTGATCTCAAGGCCGTATTTCTTACCGTTTAGATGGGGAATTATCTTATGCCATTAAAATGCTGCCAAGTTTCAGAGGTCCTTACAATCGCTGTATCCAGAGGCCAACGCCGTCCTCCGGAAGCGTGGAAAAATTGGGCATTCAGACCTGACTTTTTGCCCCTTAATTACTTGTGTCTTCTTTGATCCATGGGTCTGTGGGTCAAGTGGTCCTGTTATTTGGGGGAGAGAAAGAACACAGAGTGCTTAAGAGGAAGTGAGAACAGGCTTCTACAGAGATGGCATCTCCGTGGTAGCTTGCCAAATTGACGATTCTAATACTTCTCTCTGGTCCTGGAAACTCCAAAAAGAGCTTTATTTAAAAGGTTCCTTGTGGGGCGCCTGGGTGGCTTAGTCGGTTAAGCGTCAGACTTTCGCTTAGGTCATGATCTCGCGGTTCCTGGGTTTGAGCCCCGCGTCGGGCTCTGTGCTGACTGCCAGCTCAGAGCCTGGAGCCTATTTCGGAGTCTGTATCTCCCTCTCTCTCTGACCCTCCCTGCTCATGCGGTCTCTCTCTCTCTCTCCTAGAAATAAATAAAAAAGAAAATATTTTTAAAAATCTTTAAAAGGTTCCTTGTGGGGGTGGCTCAGTTGGTTAAGCATCCTACTTCCGCTCAGGTCACCATCTCATGGTTCCTGAGTTCAAGCCCCGCCTGGGGCTCTCTGTTGTCAGCACAAAACCCTCTTCAGATTCTTTGTTCACCCCCCTCCTCTATCCCTCCTCTACTCATGCTCTCTCTGTCGCTCAAAAATAAATAAACATTATAAAAAAGCTTCCTTGGAACTGAGAAATTTTTTACTGTCTGAAACGCAGACCATGTAAAACAGGGAAGATGTAAAAATATCATCTTTCCCTGGTTAGAAATGTAAGATACATTCATTATAGAGAGAATGTGGACAACTTAGAAAAGCATAAATGGGAAGAGAAAACTGATCCACAACCTCCCCTCTCAGGGGCTGCTATTATCGACCTCTGTATTTTGAAAGAAACAGGTTTTAGTGTTTAAGAGTGTAGACTTTGACCCCAGACACTTGGGGTGTGAATACAGGCATGGCTATATGCTGGCTGTGTGACCCTGGGCTATTTGATCATCTGATTCATGGGGATCTTATTAGGGATGACTTCAGATGGGCTCTGTGAGGGACAAATAGGATGACTCATGTAGGGAACCCAGCCGGGTGCTGAGCACCTAATAAGAAGCTGATATAGGCAACCATTGCCGTTGGATATTTTTGTGTTAGGATTCTCTTCCTCTGTACATAGGCATGCAAATACATACATGTGATATGTATGACACATAGTCAAACATTGGCTACCATGTCAAAATGTGTTGATCAGCATTTTATATTGTTTCATATACTGAGCACCTGAATTTAATGTACTTGTTATATGGCTTTGCTTTATTGAATCGTAGTAATTTATATTGTTGCATAAATCATAGGAATAGGAAATGAAGGTCCATTTTTTCCCTTCCAGGCAGCTCTTGGTAACAGAGCCAGATGCCTTATGGGATGGGAGAGGGCCAACTTGGCTCTGGGCATGGGGCTTATATAATTCTCCGAGGGAGACAGTTGTTAAGGCAAAATAAAGAAAGTAAGGAAAATGCTCCCAGGTTCATTCCCCTTCTCTGACCATTAACAGAGGTGTCATTGAAAGTGGCCCCTCCACAGGGTTTGAACCTATGACCTACAAAACATGAAGCAGCCCCACCTCCCAATCTCCTGGAAAAGCTTTTATCCCGATGGGTGGAATCAAACTGACCTGAACTGGCATCTGGCCAAGACCCCAGAGAGAAGGGTTACTTTTCCTTCGAGGAGGGAGGGAGCGTCCTAGTTGCTCTAATGACTGTCTTCATAAGAAATGGCCTTGGAAAGCAGAGTGCAATTACCTGGGTTGAAATCGAGCCAGGATCTTTGGGTTATTATCTCTGCTTATATAAGATGTGCTAAGGCATTGTTAATGACCCTCTGGGTTAAGACCCAGGTTTGCAAGAAAGAAGAGACTGAAAGAGAGAGAGAGAGAGAGAGAGAGAGAGCCATTGGATTAGAAAGAAGCTGCCTCTGAGTCTCCAGCTTTTTCGCCAGGCGTCACTTTGGTGTTGGCTCAGACGTGTGAGCAGTAGCCCTGGGGTTGTCTTGATTGCCTTTCTGATCTGATCTATGTATCAACCACTTCTGAAGGTCACCATTGGGGTTGCTGTTGGGGTGGGGGGCCTAGGTGAACGGTGCAGGAGAATAATACAGAGTTGGTTGGGGATGGGCTGCTCTCTCCTGCTGACCACAGGACGGAAAATAGTTTACAGGAGCACCGGCCTTAGGGCCCGGAAGCTCTAATGGGCTGGGGTCAAGGGTCTTTAGAATTAGCCCTGATGCTCCGTCTGTGCCCCCTCCAAAGTGTCCCTCCCCCTTTCCATCCCAGCCCATCTTTCCTTTGTTCTCCGTATTTTTCTGCATCTTTCTCTTTCATACATTTAGCTAAATGCTGGCTTGACAATGCTTGGAGATTTTTAGCCAAAATAACAAATAGACATTTGTCTTTTCAACATGTCTATAGCATTTTCATACACACCTTTAGTTCAGTCTAGAAAATATACTCACACCATGCTGCACACCTTCCCACTGCAGATGTTATCTGAGTGGTGAATGGCATATGCCATTTCAGGGATAAGGAAACTGAGGCCAGAGAGACTGAGCAACTTGCCCAAGACCCACAGCTAGTAATTGGTGGCGTCGAGGGGTTAACAGCCTTGACCTGAGTTTGTCTGTGTTCTTCCTACTTGTATGAGGAAGGAAATGATGAGTAACCTCGCCCATCATCTCTTCCATGTTGCCTTCTCAGGAGTAACGATGAACGCCTCTCACTATGTCCCTTGGTTTTGTATAAGTCAGTCAAACTGACTCAGACTGAGTCAAACTTGCTTTCTGCAGAATGGATCCCCTGTAGCCCTTCCGGAGGGCTGTCCTAAACACGCGGTTTCCCATAGTCCTTTTAGACACAGACAAGGGCCTGGGCCTTGGAACTCCTGCCCATCTGCGTTCTGGCTCCTGGCCCTTCTCCAGCTCCCTTGTCCTGGATGAACCTATTTTATGTTTTTTCTGACCAGCCCTCCTCCGTCTGTTTGACTTACCCCATCTCATCACGATGTCTGTTTGATTTAAAGCCAAACCTTCTCTCCCAGGTCAGGAGGGGGGCGTCTGCTGGGAGCCACCACCACTGTTTCCGCATTCTCCTTCCCAGCAGTGGGTTGGGCTCCACGTGCCTCTCCTCACACTGCACCTCATTTAGCGCCTTTGTTTTCTTGTGTCTTTTCCAAGTCTTGGCAACCGGGTAGCACCTCAACACGGTTATAAACTTCTACCACAAGTTGTCACTGATGTTTTCCAGGACCCAAACTGCTTTTTTTTTTTTTTTCTTAAATCTTCTTCCATCTGAGGCACTCCTGGAACAGCCCAGAAGATCCAGGCAAGGCACTGGCCAAGGAGGGAAGACTCTTCTCTTGCTAAAGACAAGCTCCCTGAGCCATAAAATTGTAGGGGAAACAGAGAGAAGCCAAATCCCATGATACGCATTCACCATTATCCACTTGTTTGTTCAACAGACATTTTGGGACGCCAGGGTGGCTCAGTCAGTTAAGCAGCCGAGTCTTGATTTTGGCTGAGGTCATGACCTCACAGTTTGTGAGTTCGAGCCCTGCATCAGACTTTGCGTGACAACTCAGAACCTGCTTGAGATTTTCTGTCTCCCCGTTTCTCTGTCCCTTCCCTGCTCACACACTCTCTCTCCAAAAAAAAAAAAAAAATAAATAAACATTAAAAAAACAGAGAAACATTTATGAAGCACTGGATTCTTAATGATCCTAAGCATCACAATTTAATGCATGAACAAGAAGATGTGGCCCCCCCTTCCTGGAGGAGGTATTGAGATGAGAATGGCATACTCGTGACTGTGGCAGTGGTGGGAACAGGTGCCGGGCACATTTCCAAATAAAATTACAGGCCCAGATCCATAAGCATTTCCCAGAAGGGGAGGTGCTCTACCGAACTGAGCTCAGTTGAAATTTGAGCTCAGGAGTTCAGCCAAGGATGGGAAAAGTGTGTTCTGGTGTTGGTGACATTTGCAAAAGCCCAGGGAAATGAGACCACATTAACGTGATGGCAAAGAAGGGAGAAAGGTGAGGCCAGTGGGCAGTACATAGTTGTGCAAGGGGGTCTGACTGATACGGTGGGTGCAATGGGGACCCTGAGATCTCCTCTTGATGGCAGGTGGCATGACCAGATTTATGTTATAGGCGACATGGAGTCAGAGAGCAGTTAGGGTGCT
Source organism: Proteles cristata cristata (assembly GCA_017311185.1). NCBI lineage: Eukaryota > Metazoa > Chordata > Mammalia > Carnivora > Hyaenidae > Proteles > Proteles cristata. Next base: position 461,831 of record JAESUZ010004648.1, on the reverse strand, counting down.
GTGTTATTCCTCCAGGAAAGAAGAAAGGAGGACCTACATCATTGTGTGGGTAGAGGGGATAGGGGCAGGTAAAAGGTGTTTCTGAGACTGAAGCAAAGGGCTTGGGACTGGTTGTTGAGTGACTGACAGAACAGGGTCTTAAGAAGACCTCATTTCTGTCCAATGCCATTGTTGAATGGTAGATAGTGCCATTTGGTGAGAAAGGAGGCAGGTGTACATCTGGTGATATGGAAAAGATGAGTGTCATTTGGGATATGAATATTCATTTGGTAATATTTGAACAGGTTGACATGAGCTTGGAAGATACATATGACCTGGAAATGTTTCTCATGAGGAGGATGCTGGTGGTCTGCTGTGAAAATTTCCCATGACCACCTGGAACCCAATCTTATCCCTTGGAGAAGGATAGATATTATTAGAAGGATAAAACATTAGGAAAAGTTAAATTTATTCCAGGATATGAACAAGACAAGAGCATGTTGTTAACTCAAGTCCTTCTCTGCCTTCTCCTCCCAGAATCTTAGAAGAAGGCAGGAATTTTGGTTTGCCCAAGAGTGTGGTTGACCATGCAGTTGAACATGCTGTTGACACAGTTGACCATGAATTGACACAACTCATTGCAGTTGTCCAAGCAGTTCTCAAAGCACGTTCATCGTCTAGGTTGATCTCCCTAAAATTAGTGGAGAAGAAGATATTTTTGTTTTTTCCCCTTGATAGGTGAGAAAACTGGCTCGGAGAAGGGAGTGGTTAGGGGACCACATGGCTTGGAATCAGTGGGGCTGCGATCGAAACCAAGCGTTCCTCATTTCCAGTGTTCAACTTGCCCCCCACATGACACCATCATCACTGATTGGAGAAGACCTGTGTCTGTTCCCCAGATTCTTGGAGGCACAACCTCAACAATTGCTGAGGCTTTTCTTCATGCTCACGTTTCTGTGTGTCTTTTGAGGGAATCATCGCATCCACCCCACAACCTTATGGGGATAAGGGACACCTTGACTGTGATGAAGACATTAAGGTTCAGAGACTAAGCAGCCTTCCCAGTGGCAGGGCGTGAATTTGAATTTATATATGCTTACCTTTTAAAACTCTGATTTTGTACTGGCCATTTGTAGCAACATGGATGGAACTTGAGGGTGTTATGCTGAGCAAAATAAGTCAGGCAGAGAAGGACAGATACCATATGTTTGCATGCATAGGTGGATGAGGAGGAACTTAATGGAGGACCATGGGGGAGAAGAAGGGGGAAAATAGTGGGGGAGAGAGAGGGGGGCAAACCATGAGAGACTCTTGAATGCTGAGAACAAACTGAGGGCTGATGGGGGTGGGGGAGAGGGGAAGGGGGGTGATGGGCACCTAGGAGGGCACTTGTAGGGATGAGCACTGGGTGTTATATGGAAACCAACTTGACAACAAACTATTTAAAGAAAAAAAAGGAAAAAAATAAAGCTCTTATTTTGTAAATGAAGGCAGGAAAGAAAGGAAAATGCTTGGCCACCCACCAATATAGCAAAAATATGAGAATTATAAGCAAGGAGGTTTCACTCTTATTTTAATGAATGCTTTTCACTGGTCATAAAATAATACATGTTCACTGTAAAAAAATTAAAAACACAAAAAAGTGAATAAATAATTTCATTAAATGAATTTGCTCACCAGTCTGTGAACTGCTTGGAGGTCAGGATTTCATCTCTTTTGTTGCTGCTGAGATCCCAAGAATTGGAAGTCTGAGTCACATTGAATGAATAAAAAATGACCCAAAATTTCACCTCCTAAAGATAGGTACATTAGCATTTTGGTGTCTATTCTTTGGGAACTAGATGGAAGACAGATGATAGATGATAAATAGATAGATAAACAGATAGATAGATAGATAGATAGATAGATAGATAGATAGATAGATAGACAGACAGATAGAAGATAGTGTTACCGAAACCCAAGTTCAGCTACCCATCACTTGAAAGGCCAATACTCAGGGACGACAGTTTTCATTGGAAAGGAATTGGAGTTTTATTCAAGAGGCTGACGACCTGGGGAGAAGGTGAATTCTTGCCCAAAAGCTAACTCCAAGGTTTCTGCCTGGCCCAGAGATTTTTAAAGAGGTTTAATAAGTTAGGGAAATATAGTGATCTGGGACATTTCTTGATCACATATGTGCACATTCGATGATGTCAGCTACAGAGTTATCTTAGATGCTCAGAGGTTGTGCAAGAAAGTCTGATTCCTTGGTTCCCAGGAGAGGCTGTGCAAGAGAACCTGGTGACTGACAAAGTGCTCTGTTCATTCTAGGAAGGAATGTATGATTTATAGATATACACAGAAAGATAGTTAATAGAAGAATGACAGATAGATGATATATAGATGGGTAGATAGGTAGATAGATTGGCAGATAGACAATCATGATTGATTTATAATAATAGATTATAAATAGATTGATTTAGTTAATCAATCACGGAGGTTAAGAGAGCTTGCTAAAGCTTAATGATGATGAGGTTGGCTGGAGGGGCTGAGGCAGCTTCAATAGTAGATAGATGATAGATAGATAGATGATAGATAGATAGATAGATAGATAGATAGATAGATAGATAGATTAGATAGATAGACAGGTAATCTAAAGAGAGAGAGAGAAAAAAATCATAATACAAGATGCAGTGATTGAGTTTCTTTAAGGACCCACTGTTCCGCTTCCTGATAATCTGGGAATGTTTTCCTGTTGGGAAAGATGTGATCTCACTCTCTCCAGTGGAGAAGTACCTCTTCATGGATTTGGGTGTGGATTTGATGTGTCCACTGTAGACCTTTCATTCCTCCCCCTCCACTCCTCTCCTCACAGCTTGGGAAGCTTTCGTCTTAGCTCAGAGAGTGTATTCCTACCACAGTAGAGGTCTTGGATGCTTTGTTGAGAAGGAGGGTAACCTCGTATATAGACAAAACCTACTCAGCAGTAGCGGTTGTTTGTCCACGTGTGGGATGTCTCTGTGAACACCACACTGCTCTCTGACGGGGCTTGTTTTCTCCGGGGGCCCAGAGCTTCAGAACGGGAATTTAGTGGCCTTTCCTGTTTTTGGCAGATCCCCTTCATGGAATTTTGTAGCCTGAGGAAGCTAGCCTAGGTGTATCACACACAGGCTTTGGAAATGAGGTCTTCTGGTTCCTTGTGCTAGAAATTTCCCCAGATTCTAACATTTACCCTGAATTTCAGATAATCCATCCTTCCTAACAGCAGTGAGTTACCAACTCTGACACACATGATGGATCCAATTTTCTTTGAATTGAGAAGAGGAAAAATACCGTTAGTGAGTTTTCATCATTAATTTGACTTTTATAAAATATAAAACGCCTGGTTATTGCAGTCCAAACACACACATCAAGCTACCTGTGAGGGACTTAGGCCGCAGAATACAAATAATTTTGACCAAGTGTACGGGATAAAATTGCCCTGTGTGCACAGTTTGAGAACGTAAACTCAAATAAAAGTCAAGGAACTGTTTCTAATCAAGGGATAGCAGAGCTCTGGAAAATAATCCTTCTTTCTCCCTCCTATAAAGGTGAAGGCGCAGAGGCCCAGAGCAGGTGGCGACTTGCCCAAGGTCACATGTATCGCAGTGGGCTGAGTCTCCAGAGTCCACTCCCAGTGCTCTGCTCCACAAATCCAGGACGTATGCTGAGCTTCAGGGCCACCTCCTGCTTTGTCCAGCACAGGCCTTCAAGTTGAGTCTTTCTTGGGGCCCAGGAGGTCTGGCACCTTCTCTCACAGCTCCTTCCAAAGCTGCAAACATAGCACGGAGGCCCCAGTTTGGGCGTCTTTTGTTCAGTGAAAGACTCCTGGCAGGCGATCACATTCATCTCAAGAAGACAAGGGAGCGCCCGGCTGGCTCAGTCAGTTGAATGTCTGACTTTGGCTCAGGTCATGATCTCACAGTTCATGGGTTCAAACCCCACCTTGGGCCTGAGGCTGACAGCACAGAGCCTGCTTCAGATTCTCTGTCTCCCCCTTTATCTGCTCTTTCCATGCTTGCATGTTCTCTCTCTAAAATAAAATAAACATTTAAAAGAATAGTAAAAAGAAGGCAGGAAGTGGTGCAATGACCCAGGAGCCTCACAAGATGGATGATATGATTATTTTACAGATAAAGAAACTGAGGCTCAGGAAAAAGAAATTACTTGCTAGAGGAGAGAATGGTGTTGGAGGTGGGGCCTGCATTCAATCTCAAGTTTGGGTCAAAGATCTTATTTCTTTCTTCCAAATGTTTCACAGTCTCCACTAATAAACAATTGCCATTTATAGCCCGGTGCCAGGCTTTGTGCTGAGGGCTCTGCAGGTGTTGTATGATTTAACCCACACAGCCATGCCATGAGGCAGGGATCCAAATAGTGGTCAATGGTAAGGAAGTGCTGAGAGAGAGATGCAAGCCTGATCCAGACTTTTCTGACTGGGGACCACTCTGAAGCTTGGTGTCTTCATCTTGCTGGCCCCTGTGTGACTTTGGGCAAAATATGAAGGTGATGGTGCACATTGGGAAGCACTCTAGAGGAGTCTTCCTTTCTCTGCTCCCCTTCTCAGAATGGCAAACAAAACCCAAAACCCTTGTATCAGTGCTTTGGTAGCAGTAGACATTTCTTTTTTCAGTTCTGGAGTCTAGAAGTTCATGATCAAGGTGTGATAAATTTGACAGTGGTGGGAATCTCTTCTGAGCTTGTAGGTCACTCTGTTGCCTCATGGCCTTTCCGCTGGGTGTGTTCAATGGAAAGTGGGCAGGGTGAGCTCCGTGGTGTCTTTATCTACAAGGACATCTATCCAGTCAGACAGGGCCCTTCCATTATTACCTTATTTACCTTAATTTCTTAGAGACCTTGTAGCCAAATACAGCTAGTTATACTGAGGAGTTAGGGTTACAAAATACGTTTTTTGGGGCAGGACACAAACATTCTGTCCATAACAACCATCAAACCAAAATGCCAGTCTTCAACAGTCCCAGCAGGTCTCACCAAGGCCTCCTGTTGGGCTTTGCCAAGTTAGGAAGCTTCTCCATTTACCTAAATACTTGTTTAAAATGTATATTAGTGAAAGACTAGATTCTATTCCAAGTAACTTTCCAAACATGGTACATGGTTAATCTTCCAGCATGGGCCAAGCCAGCTGGGCTGAGGTTGCCCTGCCTTGCTGTGTGGTGGCAATGGCGAGGCTCAGGTCAAAAGTGGTCTTTTCACAGCTGAGACTGGAGAGTACAGAATGCATTTGTCATCATCTTAATAATGAAAATAGATAAACTTCCTGTGTCAGTAATGGTTTGGACTCCATCTAGAGCTGGCATCAGGGGTACTATATTGTTAGTCTTAGCTCATGAATATAGAATATAACATTATATTACATAAAGCCCTTAGAATAATGCCTTGCTCATAGTAGGCATTTTATAAGGGTGTGCTGTTACCATTGTTATTTTGCTGTTGCTATTATTGTCCTGTTCATTTCAGTTCCACTTAACTAAATCCAGTAGCTACCTTACGGACGGGCCACTGTGTACTGTGCTAAGCACTATAGATTCAGGATTAAATGATGCAGACATGGCCTCTGAATGCCCATTGCGTGAGGGTTATCAAAATAACACTGGACCATGGAAATAGTTGTTTGGACAATTAGTAAGTGCCACACTCACCTTGGAGATAGAATAAGGGGAAACTGGGCCTGGGTCTTGTCATCAGCTATTTCACAGGGAGGACTTCTCTGTTTCCAGCACTTTCTTCTGTAATGGAAGGAGTTACATATATAATCTCTAAGGCTTCCTCACTCTAGACATGCTCTGAGGAAAGGCATGGAAGCCATTCCATGACAGTCAACTTTTCTCTCCCAGAATATCTGCTACAAAATTCTTCTTTGCTGGATCAGCTTCTGTAGATCAAATTTAGATTCATTTTGGGCCTATGTATTGTAAGATATAACTGTGAAACAGAGCGTCTATTTTCTGGACTGTATAGTCATTAATGAAGTCCAAATATCTAGATATTTCACCACCTAGATATTTACCATCATGAAAACAGTGCTGCCACTCACCCAACACTTGGATGAACTGAGTTCCTGTGCCTACCTGCTCACATCATCATCCTTTTAGGGACCAAAGTGGATGATCCTTAAGAGATGATCCATCACCCACATTGAACAGAACGCCTTTTCGGTTTGGGCTTGACATACTCATATACATGCAGACTATTTGGGAGTGAACATAGTAGAGTTTTCTTCAAGAAAAGGAAGAACCAAGAGCCACATCAAAAGAGCAACAGAAATAGAAAGCTCTGAATGCCAGGTCTTAAATCATCCTGGCAAATTGTGAGTCTTTTTTTTCCCTTCTGGTCTCCAAAGCATGGTGATAGATTGCCATTCGCTGGAAATAGTTGGAGCTTATGATATTAACCTAGTTGTTCGAGTGATTAAGGACATCTGTTCTCCACAAATAATGGGTCTCGTTCCAAGAGTGTTGACTATGGAAAAATCTTTTAAAGTTTGATGAAGACACTCCTGAGTTAATGGTTCTCCCCATATACTCATGAAATGGAATGGACTGACTTTTGTAGAGAAGGTGCTGTTTGCTAATAATTGAGGAACCCACCCCACCCTGTCTTTTTTTCACTTTGCGGGCAGGCACATTCACTGAGGAGTCTTCCTTATCTTTGAAATTTGTGGAATCCAGGTAAGCCTATGATATAATGATGTTGATGATGAATTATACTCCATATTACCATTCCTGAGATTAGTTTCATTATGTTCTTAGTAGATAGAAGAAATAGAACACAGAAGCATTTACTGTGTTACTCTTCCTAACTTTATTCGGTTATTAGTGGCAACATGAGAGCCTCAGCCCATCAATGCTTTCTCTCCTTCGAGGGCATTCCAGCAGATGCTCCAGGTCCTAGGATGCCTCATCTGTGCTCGTATCTGCAAAGCTATGACATTCTGCCCCACTCCTAAGGAAGTACTTCATTCAACCTACTTTTTTTAAAATTTTTTTTTTTACAAATAGTTTATTGTCAAATTAGTTTCCACATAACACTCAGTGCTCATCCCCACAAGTGCCCTCCTCCATGCCCATCCCCCCTCCCCGCCACATCCATCAGTCCTCAGTTTTTGTCAGCATTCAAAAGTCTCTCATGGTTTGCCTCTCTCCCTTTCCCCCACCATTTCCCCTTCTTCTCCCCCTTGTTCCTCCGTCAAGTTCCTCCTAATCCTCCTATACGTGCAAACATATGATATTTGTCCTTCTCTGCCTGACTTATTTCGCTCAGCATAACACCCTCAAGGTCCATCCATGTTGCTACACATGGTCAGATTTCATTGTTTCTCATTGCCATGTAGTATTCCATGGTATAGATAAACCACATCTTCTTGATCCATTCATCTGTCGATGGACACTTAGGCTCTTTCCATGTTTTAGCTATTGTGGAGAGTGCTGCTATGAACATTGGGGTCCATGTGCTCCTATGCCTCAGCATTTCGGTATCCCTTGGGTAAATTCCTAGCAATGCTATTGCTGGGTCATAGGGGAGTTCTATTGTTAGTTTCCTTAGGAAACTCCACACTGTTTTCCAGAGGGGCTGTACCAGTTTACATTCCCACCAACAGTGTAGGAAGGTGCCCATTTCTACACATCCTCGCCAGCATCTAGAGTTCTCTGATTTGCTCATTTTAGCCACTCTGACTGGCGTGAGGTGGTATCTCAGTGTGGTTTTGATTTGTATTTCCCTGATGAGGAGGGATGCTGAGCATCGTTTCATGTGTCTGTTGACCATCTGGATGTCCTCTTTGGAGAAGTGTCTGTTCATGTCTTCTGCCCATTTCTTCACTGGGTTGTTTGTTTTTCGGGCGTGTGGTTTGGTGAGTTCCTTATAGATTCTGGATATTAACCCTTTGTCTGATATGTCATTTGCAACTATCTTTTCCCATTCCGTTGGTTGCCTATTAATTTTCTGGGTTGTTTCCTTGGCTGTGCAGAAGCTTTTAATCTTGATGAGGTCCCAATCATTTATTTTTGCTCTTGATTCCCTTGCTTTTGGGGATGTGTCACATTCAGCCTACTTTTGATTGATCCAAAATGATTTTTAAAAATCTCCTTAGCACCTTATTTTCTATGGAAATAGAGAAAATGAGAAAAAAAAGATCGTTTAACTCAAAAATGAGAAAAAAAGATCCTTTAACTCCAGGAACTTGGAAAATTCCAGTAAAATGCTCTATAGCGACATTACCCAGAATGAAATTTCCATGCTTCCTTCCTTTCACACTACAACCTCCACAGACTTTAGAAAAATATACATTTTTTTGTCCCCCACTTCAATGTTTCCTAGTTTTCCCTTATCTGACCAATCCTATGGAAATGCCTTTTCATAAAGAGCTCCAAAAAGAGGCATTTTCTTAGAATTTCTACTTCTGATCAGTGCCCTGAGAATTCTGGTCATGGGGTTTCCCATCTTCCACAGTTATTCTGCCATCACTGTCATGGGAGCATCACCCTACCAAAATTTTCATCTTAGATTGTGTATCTCTGGAGTTTATCCTTTACTCATAAATGACACCATTTTGTACATCGAATGAAGAAAACTAGGGCTGTACTCTAAAATGTGAATTACAAATTACTTCTGATGCTTTCAACATGTAAAACAAGCAAAAAGAGTCAAGTCAAAACAAAACACAATGAGAAAGTTAAAGAGGTGTATGCCTTCTTCTTTCAATAGAAACCTCAAGCTTTTATTTATCTATTTATTTATTTTCATGTTAGAGCTCCAGAGATGTTTTCATCTTTCTTAGGTAGAAGTCAGCTCTCTGTAAGGTGGGAAGGTCGTGTCTTCATTCATTGTATGAGTGGAGGAAATAAACAGTACCATCAGGGGTTGTTATAAAGTATTACCTATCATGGTAACTCTTATCCACTGAATCACGGATTGTCCCCAAATCAAATTGTCCTCTAAGATTAGTTATTTTTTCCCTGTCTTTTATGAAATGAAAAGTATCTCACAGGATTATGAAGATTGTGCCTATTACATAATAACACATCCATGCCTTTTATTAAGAGTTGCCATATAGTGAGCAATTGATTTCCTTCGTTGACAGTAATCAAGACTTGCTTGGCATTGCATCTCACTAACATCTAGTATGGGCACTGGACACAGTGATGCTTGATAAATGTAGGCTGAAGGAGTGTGAATTGGTTGAATGAGAGAAAGGAAGAGTTGGCCTTTCTGTGTTATTACATAGTGTGTTAGGATCCTGACTCAAATAGAAATGAAGGGTAAAGTCATGACTGGGCCATGGTACATTGAGCTGAAAAGGGGTTTTCCTCCTATACTTTCTGGATTTTTTAGCAATGAATCCTCAGCCTTGAGTTCTCTCAGGCTTTTGAAGGTAGAATATAGAAGGGTCTATTTGTCTTAGAACAAATCAACTGGTGATAAAAGCTATGGGAATGATAACTTGAGCCTGGTGTTTTGCTTCTGGGGACTTCCCGGATGCAACGCTGTTTTTCCCCCAACATGGCTGCCCCTCGTAGAGCTTTATCTGGAGTTGGCTATATTTGCTTTAGTTTTTAATTATCTTTGTCAATAGTGAATTAGAAGTAAAATAATTTTTATGGTGGAGTTTTAAGACTGAATTATAGGCTAGACCTTCAATCATAGGTCTGTAGAATAGGAACCACTCAGTTTATACATGGGGTTTTGGGCTGCTTTGAACACTTGTGTGTCAGTCCACCCATCAAGAAAATAGGCTACAAATCCAGCATGCCAGAAGGCTTCCTCAGGCTAACTCTGCCAGGTGGAGGCCAATGAAAAACTGCTCAGGTGGCTCAGTTGGTTAAATGTTAAAACACTTGATTTTGACTAGGGTCACAATCTCACAGCTGGTGAGATTGAGCTCCATGTTGACCTTCATGCTGACACACGGAGCCTGCTTGGGATTTTCTCTCTCCCTCTACCTCACCCCCCAATAAATAAATAAATAAACTTTTTTTTTTTAAAGAAAAACTGCATTGGTTTATTTACATTTATGTTAAAAACAATGTCCATCCCTTATTTCACCATACATAAGGGTTCATGCATAGAGATGAACAATGAGAGATGAAAAACTGAATGCTGGGTGTAGCCTTGATATGCACTTGCCACACCAGCCAATGGAAACAGGATTGCAAAGGACCTTGTGTATGTAATACATACTAAGGTGGAGGCCTTCTTTCTGAGCATGACTTTAGTATAGATCTGAAAGAAAGATCCCCATTACCTCTCATTAGGACTCAAGACGCACATGTGCAATGCAATTGTCCTGTTACAGATCCATAATGGTGACGGCCCTTAGAAACACTGCTTGAAGCTTGGGGGGACAAATAAAGAATTTAGAACATCTTCCTCTATGTATGGCATATCCACAAAATATATTTTTACTCTTTAGAGCTACATGTGGCCATATTTTTATATTCATGGAGGAAACAGCAGCACCATTCTGAAAGTCTCACTGTTTGTTGTTGTTGCTGTTGTGATGTTTATAAATAACCCCAGCCCCCCAAAATAGCTCAGTGTGAAGTTTTTGAGCATAGCATTTGTCTGAGAAAAAGCAAAAGGAAATATTCATCACAGGGGCAGATTTGCTTGCCTTGGAACGGGTGATTGGCCTAAAGAATGTATTTCAGAGATTGTAGAAACAAGCTCGTTCCTCTTAGTTTCTATCCCATGTGCAGGTCAGGCTTCAGCTGCATATTAATTTTTCTGAGCGAGTTCCTGACTTGGAGGAGGGAGGCGGGAGGACTTTGGTGATGGAGAAGCGGAGTGACCCACACTCTGGAAAACCAGCAAGAAGACTCTTAAACTCCAAGCAGTTGATTTTATTTTCAAGGCTTTCATCACCAGCAAAAAGGATATACAAACTAATGGAGCTTTCTCTGCCACTGGTGGATTAAGCCCCACCAACAACATCGGATGGCTACACAAAATCACAGTTTGCTTATTATCGGCAGTGGAAGGATTTACAGTGCTTGGGTCATTTGTCTGTCCCATATCACTCCAAGATCAAAGCGGAGAGAAACAGGATTAATAAACATTTGGAGGAGGGTTTGTGTGTGTGTGTGTGTGTGTGTGTGTGTTTCTGGACACAGCTCATCACATCGTTTTCTCTTTATATATTATTTCCCTATCTAGTTCTGCTTTGTTTGTGGTTAAGCACCCATGTTTCTGCTGGCAATGAAAACTGCAATGTTGAAGCTTCTTTTATTTTTTTTAAGTTTATTTATTTATTTTGAGAGACAAAGAAAGAGAGACAGAGAGAGGGAGAGACAGAGAGAGACAAAGAGACAGAGAGACAGAGAGAGACAGAGAGAGAGAGAGGGAGAGAGAGGGAGGGAGAGGGACTCCCAAGCAGGCTCTGTGCTGTCAGTGCAGAGCCTGATGCAAGGCTCAAACCTATGAACTGTGAGATCATGACCTGAGCCGAAATGGAGTTGGATGCTTAACTGACTGAGCCACCCAGGTGCCCCTGAAGTATCTTTTTAAGACCGCTGGAATCACTAGAAGACACGAAGGAGAACACCCCATACTTGTGATCAACAGGCAAGAAGGATGATAGTGTTGATGGTCAGACGGGGAAGAACATAGACCGGGAATGTTGACCCATGGGTTACAAAGCACCTATCAGTACTTGCTTTTCGACTGTCAATCTACTGCCTCCATCAGGGTGACAGGCTCACAGCTAGGATGCTAATGAACAGCAGAGATGCGATAAACCCACTTGCATGATGTCTTACAGTTTACACACCGCTTTCATGGATGCTGGCACATCTGACCTTCACTGTGGAGTATTCATGTTTGCATCTCACAGACAGAGGAATCAGAGCTCTGCCAGGCAAAGTGCAGTGTCTACAGTCATGCAACTGGACCATGGCAGTTCCCATGGAAGCCAAAGCTCTTGCTCCAATCTTGAGTTCTTTCTAAGATACCAGGTTTCTCTGAACTATAGGAGAAAGGGGAGAGAGAGTCGGGTTGTGCGCCCCGCTGCACTGTTTTGTCATCATCTGGCTTTTGTCGTATTTTCATTATATCCAATTTTGGGAAATTAGGATTTATTAGAGAGTCGCAACTGACCCACTGGGTCAAGTTATGCTGCCTCTCTACAATATGCAAGTATGCTATGTCTGATAGGGTCAGGGTTGAGTTCAAGGCTTAGAGTTCAGAGAATCAGACACATGATCCCTAAATCCCTCTCAATTATGGGCTAAGTACATCATGCGTTTTCTTAAAACTGTATTTTCACTGCTCATAGCCTTTTAGTTATGAAAAGCTCCCAGGATTAAAAACAAAAGTGGTTTGGGGCACCTGGTTGGCTGAGTCAGTTAAGGGTCTGACTCTTGATTTCTGCTCAGGTCATGATCTCGTGGTTTGTGAGTTCGAGCCCGGCATCGGGTTCTGTGCTGACAGGGAACAGTCTGCTAGGGATTCTCGCTCTGCTTCTCTCTCTCCCTCTCCCCTGCTTGTGCTCTCCCTCCCCCCCTCTCTCTTTCTCTCTCAAAGTAAATAAACATTAAAAAAATTAAACTAAACAAAAGTTGCTTGAGATTATTATCTCTAGTGTAAATAGTATCATGCTTTCTTTTTATAATTTTTTACATTAGGAGAGTGGTAGATTTTTATTGCAATTTGTATTTTCTAGAAACAAAATCAAGCAAATAGTTCACCTGTAATCCCACAGTAATATTTAAGTTTTGCTCTGAATCTTTATTTGATGTTTATATCCTATCCATAACATGTTTATATTATGTCATATTAGGAAATGCTTTATAAATCTGGCCATGTGTAGCAACATGGATGGAACTTGAGGGTGTTATGCTGAGTGAAATAAGTCAGGCAGAGAAGGACAGATACCATATGTTTGCACGTATAGGTGGATTAGGAAGAACTTAACAGAGGACCATGGGGGAGAAGAAGGGGAAAAATAGTTGGGGAGTGTGAGGGAGGCAAACCATGAGAGACTCTTGAATGCTGAGAACAAACTGAGGACTGATGGGTGTGGCGGGGAGGGGAAGGGAGGTGATGGGCATGGAGGAGAGCACTTGTGGGGATGAGCACTGGGTGTTATATGGAAACCAACTTGACAATAAACTATTTAAGAAAAGAAATGTTTTATAATAATAATCATATCTAAAAGGGAAGAATTATTGTACATATTGATTTCTAAATCTTGAGATGTTTAAGCAGCTTTTATTGAGGGATAATTGACGTATAATAAATTACACCTGTTTAAAATGTGCAATTTGTCCATTTGGGCCCTGCATATATATTTGTGAAACCATCAGCACATTCAGGATAATAAACATATCCATCAGTCCCAAAAGAATGCTCACAATCCCTTCTTTGTAAACCTTCTTTTCTTACCTCTCCCCCGACCTGAACCCCGGGAAAACCCTGAATTATTTCCTGTTACTACAGATTCATTAATGTTTCCTAGAATTTTATATAAATGGAATCCAATAGTAGGCACTCTTTATTTTTGCCTCTCTTCACTCACTCGGCATCATTACTTTTTGATTCATCAATGTTGTGTATAGTAAACTGTTCATTTCTTTTTACAACTCAGTAGTGTTCCATTTTATGGCTATAACCGTATGTGTTTATCCATTCACTGGTTGGACATTGAGTTGTTTACACCTTTGGGCTATTGTATTGCTATTAGTCTGTGTATGGACACATGTTTAATTTATCTCAGGAAAATAACAAAGAAGGAGAATTACTGAATCATATGGTAAGTCGATGTTTAACATTTGAAGAAATTGCCAAAAGAGTTTTCAACATGATTCTACCATTTTGCATTCCCTCCACTGTTGTGGGAGAGCTCCAATTATTTTTTAATATTTTATTAAAAATTTTTTCAATGTCTATTTATTTTTGAGAGAGTGAGAGAGACAGAGCATGAGTGGATGTAAGGGGCTTAGAGAGAGAGGGAGACAGAATCCAAGGCAGGCTTCAGGCTCTGAGCTGTCAGCACAGAGCCTGACACGGGGCTTGAATTCGCAAACTGTACAGTCATGACCTGAGCCAAAGTCGGACTCTGAACTGACTAAGTCACCCAGGCACCCACAACTCCAGTTCTTTATATCATTGTCAAAATTTGGAATGGCCAGTCATCTGAATTTTGGCCAGTCTACTAAGTATGTAAGTGGTTAATCTGACACATCCCCAAAAGCAAGGGAATTAAGAGCAAAAATAAACTGTTGGGACCTCCTCAAGATTAAAAGCTTCTGCACAGCCAAGGAAACAACCCAGAAAATTAATAGGCAACCAACGGAATGGGAAAAGATAGTTGCAAATGACATATCAGATAAAGGGTTGATATCCAGAATCTACAAGGAACTCACCAAACTACACGCCCAAAACACAAACAACCCAGTGAAGAAATGGGCAGAAGATATGAACAGACACTTCTCCAAAGAGGACATCCAGATGGCCAACAGACACATGAAACGATGCTCAGCATCGCTCCTCATCAGGGAAATACAAATCAAAACCACACTGAGATACCACCTCACGCCGGTCAGAGTGGCTAAAATGAGCCAATCAGAGAACTCTAGATGCTGGCGAGGATGTGGAGAAACGGGCACCCTCCTACACTGTTGGTGGGAATGTAAACTGGTACAGCCCCTCTGGAAAACAGTGTGGAGGTTCCTAAGGAAACTAACAATAGAACTCCCCTATGACCCAGCAATAGCACTGCTAGGAATTTACCCAAGGGATACAGAAATGCTGATGCATAGGAGCACATGTACCCCAATGTTCATAGCAGCACTCTCCACAATAGCTAAAACCTGGAAAGAGCCTAAGTGACCATCAACAGATGAATGGATCAAGAAGATGTGGTTTATCTATACCATGGAATACTACATGGCAATGAGAAACAATGAAATCTGGCCATGTGTAGCAACATGGATGGACCTTGAGGGTGTTATGCTGAGCGAAATAAGTCAGGCAGAGAAGGACAAATATCATATGTGTGCACGTATAGGAGGATTAGGAGGAACTTAACAGAGGACCAAGGGGGAGAAGAAGGGCGGAAATGGTGGGGGAAAGGGAGAGAGGCAAACCATGAGAGACTCTTGAATGCTGACAAAAACTGAGGACTGGTGGATGTGGGGGGAGGAGGGGTGGGCATGGAGGAGGACACTTGTGGGGATGAGCACTGGGTGTTATGTGGAAACTAATTTGACAATAAACTATTTGTAAAAAAAAAAAAAGTATGTAAGTGGTTATTTACTGTAGTATTAGTTTCTATTTCCCTAATGGCTACTGATGCTCGACAACTTTTCTTGTCTTATTTGTCATCTATATCTTTTCTCTGGTGAAGTGTCTTTTCAAATATTATGTCCATTTTCAGTTTTTTAATTTTTAAATGTTTTTATTTATTTCTGAGAGAAAACGAGAAACAGCGTGAGCAGGGGAGGGTCAGAGAGAGAGGGAGACACAGAATCCGAAGCAGGCTCCAGGCTCTGAGCTAGCCATCAGCACAGAGCCCGACGCAGGGCTTGAACCCACAAACCATGTGATCATGACCTGAGCTGAAGTTGGACGCTTAACCGACTGAGCCCCCAGGCGCCCCATATTATGCCCATTTTTAAACTGTGCTTGGTTTCCTTATTATCCAGTTTTGAAAGTTCTTTATGCATTTGGGGTAAAAGTCCCTTGTCAATATGTGATTTTCAGATATTTCCTCCCAATCTGTGACTTGTCTTTTAATTCTCCTAACCGTATCTATCAAAGAGCAGGAGTTATTAATTTTGATGAAGTAAAAATATCAGCTTTTTCTTTTACAGGTTGTAAATTTTTCTTTTATAGATTCTTTCATGCATCACTCTTTTGACATCATATCAAATAAATCTTGGCTTAATCCAATGTCACAAATGGTTTTTCCTTTGTGGTTTTTTTCTAGAAATTTTATAGTTGAATTTTGTCCTATGCTCTATTCTAATTGTTGTGCATGGTACAAGATACCAATCAAAATATTTATTTATTTGCACGGTTAGCCATGTTTTATAGCTTTCAGTCTGTAAGTCAAACTCATTTGGTTAAATTTATTCTTAACTATTTTATTATTTTTGATGATAATTTTGATGACATGTTTATAATTTTTTATTATATATTTGTGATCATGCAAGGAATTGTTTCCTTCATTTTATTTTTTGATTGTTCATTGATTGCATGTGGGAATACAACTGATTTTTTTTGTGTATTGATTGATCTTATGTCTCATAGCTTTGTTGAACTTACTTATTAGTTCTGATAGTGTGTATGTGTATGTCTGGGTGCATGCATTTGTTTGTGTGTATGCGTTCCTTAGAAATTTCTATGTATAATAATATGTCATCTAAGAACAGATGTGTTTTTATGTCTTTCTCTTTAATGCAGATGCCTTTTAGTTCTTTTTCTTTCCTACTTGCTGTGGCTAGTGACTCCAGAGCAATGTTGAATTCAAGAGGAGAGCACGCATTCTTATCTTGTTTATTTCCTCCCTTGATCTTAGGGGAAATAATTTAGCCATCCCCTGTGATATTATCTGTAGGTTGTGTATATGCTTTCTCTAAGGTTTAGTAGCTGTTCTTCTATTTCTAGTTTGCTGTTTGCTTTTATCATGAACAGGTGTGAATTTTGTCAAATATTTTATTGAGAGGGTCATGTGTGTTTTGTCTTTATTCATTAATATGTTGTATTCTATTGACTTAGTTTTGAAATGCTATTTTGCATTCCTTGGATAATCCCACTTGTGGTCATGGTCATTGCTGAGATTTGGCCTGCTGGGATTTTGGTGAGGATGTTTGTGTCTCTATCCACAAGGAACATTGGTCTTGTGATGTCTTTGCCTGGTTTTGGATTCAAGGCAAGACTAGCTTCACAGAATGAACTGGGAGGTATCCCTTCCTATTCTGTTTTATGAAAGAGTTGTGAAGGATTGGTATGAGTTCTTTTTAAAAATGTATGGTTGGGGGTGCCTGAGTGGCTCAGTTGGTTAAGCATCCAACTCTTGATTTTGGCTCAGGTCATGGTCTCGTGAATTGTTTGAGCCCTGCATTGGGCTCTGCATTGACAGTGCAGAGCCTGCTTAGGATTCTCTATCTCTCTCTCCTTCTCCGTTTGTCCCTCCCCTGTTTGCCTGCTTTCTCTCATGCTCTCTCCCTCTCTCTCAAAATAAGTAAATAAACATTCAAAATAATGTGTCATTGAATACACCAAGGAAGTCCTCTCATCCTAAGCTTCTCTTTCTGGAAATTATAAATTAGTAACTGAATCTTTAACTTGCTTTGACCTGTTTAGATATTTTTGAGTTTTTTTGAGTCAGTTTTGGCAGACTGTGTTTTTCTAGGAGTTTATCCACTTCATCTGAGTATCTGATGTGTGAACATACAGTTGTTCATTGTATTTCCTGATAATCCCTTGTATTTCTGTAAGGTTGGCAGTTATCTCCCCTCTTTTATTCCTAATTTTAGTAATTTGAGTCTTCTCTCTTTTTCTTGGACAAGCTAGCTAAAAGTCTGTCAATGCTGTTTATTATTCCGAAGAGCCAACTTTTGATATCATTGATTTTTCTCTACTGCTTTGCTCCTTGCTACTTCATTTATTTTCACTCTACCATAATATTTACTTTCTTGCATTTGCTTTGGTTTAGTTTGCTCTTCTTTTTCTAGTTTCTTAAGGCAGAAAGTTAGGTTATTCATTTTCAGTCCTTCTTTTTAAATATAAGTGTTTATAACTATAGATGTTTGTGTAAGCACTGCTTTCAGTGTCCAATATGATTTTACATATTGTATATGTTGTATTTATATTTTCATTTGTCTCAAATTATTCTCTAATTCCCTTAAAGATTTTCTCTTTGATCTGCTGGTTATTTAACAATGTGTTTCTTCATTCCCACATATTTAAGAGTTTTTGAGATTTCCTTCTGGTATTGATTTTTAATTTCATTCCATTGTGGTTGGAGAACATATTTTATATTATTTCAATCTTTTATTTTTATAGAGGTCTGTTTATGATATAACATATGGCCTAGCCTGGAGAATGCATATTCTCTATCCACTTATTTTTTTTAAATTTTTTAATGTTTTATTTATTTCTGAGAGAGAGAGAGAGCGTGAGCAGGGGAGGGTCAGAGAGAGAGGGAGACACAGAATCTGAAGCAGACTCCATGCTCTGAGCTAGCTGTCATTACATAGCCCGACATGGGGCTCAAACCCACCAACCGTGAGATCATGACCTGAGCTGAAGGTGGACACTTAATTGACTGAGCCACCCAGGTGCCTCCTTTCTATTCACTTCTGACAAGGTTTAGATGGTGTCTATAGTTCTGTTGCCCAAGGATCCATTGAGAGAGTCTATGCTTATCTATCCTGCCCTAATTATTATTTTATAATTTGTGTAGATCTAGATGTCATGGTTCGCTTTGCAAATGGTGGCCTCTAACAATCCATTCATAGATAGACATCTATAACATATCTTTAATAAGTGCCTAGTATATATGGGGTCCTCTGCTGAGGGTACAGAGTTCAGAAAGAGATCTCTAACTTTAGGAAGTTTTTATTCTGGTTAAGAAGGAAAACTTATGAACAAAGAATATAATATAGAAGGTGGGTATAACAGAATAGAAGATAAATGGATCTCCTTATGAGATAGAGGGGAACTGGGAACACCCTCCTAGAGCCTGTGATATCTGAACTGGATTTTGAAAAAAAAAAAAAAAAGCAGGACACTGACTTAGAAATAGAAGGACATTTTAGGCAAGAGCCGCAAAAGACAAGTTAGATCCAAGTGTCATTGTGCTTGTGCACAGCTGTGACGATGGCTTTCTTAAATAAAATTAAAGATAGGTATACTTTAGTAAGTCTTTTAGAGAGCTTCTTATTCGTATTAGTTTTCTAGGGCAGCTGTTATAAAATAACACAAGCTGGTTGGCTCAAACAACACATATTTTTTGTCTCATAGTTCTGGAGGCGGGGAATCCAAGATCTAAGTTTGACTCAGGAGTCGTTCCTTCTGAGGGCAGTGAGGGGTCTGCTCAGGTCCCCCTCCTCACTTATAGACGGCCATCTTCTCCATCCATATTTTCACATCGTCTTCCCTCTGTACACGTATCTGTGTCCAAATTTCTCCTTTTTTTTTCTTTTTTTTTATGTTTTTTTTTATTTATTTCTAGGAGAGAGAGAGAGAGACAGCGGGAGCAGGGGAGGGTCAGATAGAGAGGGAGTCAAAGACTGAAACAGGCTCCAGGCTCCGAGCTGGCTGTCAGCACATAGCCTGACGCGGGGCTCGAACCCACGAACCGCGAGATCATGACCTAAGCGAAAGTCGGACGCTTAACCGACTAAGCCACCCAGGCGCCCCTAAATTTCTCCTTTTTATAAGGATACCAGTCTTGTTGGATTAAAGGCCCATCCTCACGACCTCAGCATTACTTGGCCACCTCTGTAAAGACCCTATCATGACAGGGTCTGACAGGTTCTAGATGTCTGCGTCTGTTGCATGAACAAATAAATAAATAAAGAGTGGATATCACTGGCAGCTAAATAGAACCCCTAACGGACTTGGCCACCAGGTTCCTGGTTCTGAAACTGACACTGAGGAGCTGGATGTCCCCGGCTCATGAATTTATTTCCCACAGTGCTGCCTCAACCAAGCACCCTGGGCCTTTTCCAGCCATCCAGACTCTGCTTATGCAGCTGTGTCCTGTGTTTATCATACTTCCTGTCTCTTCCGGTGCTCATCCAATTTCTGTTCACCCTTCAGGCTTGTCACCTCTCTTAAAAATGTTCTCTGCCACTGTGAGTCTTTCTGGGGACTCCTTTTTATCCCTAATTATTTTGTGTGTGAGTCTTATCTGCCTCCTTAGATGTAAACTGATGGGAAACAAATGCCCTGTCATCATTTTTTCTTACATTTTCTCATTACCTTTACTCTGCTTCTGTTACCGGTACTCTCAGTGACAGAAACAGTTGTGACAAATACTTGTTGCGTACTTTCAGGACATGAGGCACCAAGCCATGTTACTTTTAACCTTGACAATAGCTCTTCACGGCTGGCAAAAGGCTATTAGTACAATGGGAATATTTATATATACCCGGCAGGTAAGAACTAAGCATCGAGCTCAGGGTCTGTCTGACTCTGATGTGTGTGTGCTGAACTGCCACATACCTGCTGACCCAGAGTAGACATTCAGTCATTGCTGCTGTTGCCATAATTCCTATCACTGCTTGGACCTCCCTGCACGTCTCAGAGTTACACTGATAGATGTCTTCTGACCCATTATGATGATTTCTCCCTGGTATATTAAAGGATGACCACCACCCCCCAAATCCAGGAAAAGGCAGCTCTTATTAGGGACTGAAAACCAGATGCTATGCCTTCTGTGGCTCCCATGGAGGAAATCATGGCCAATGATTAAAGGGAATGAGTCCATCAACAACCCAGATGTTTCAACTTTAGAATGTGTTAGTCGGGACATTGAGAAATCATTGAATGGCAGATGGCATTTTCATCTTTAAAAATGGTCAAATAACTAAATATTTTAGTGTATGTTATAGAGGACCATGGGGGCAAGACCCATCAAGGGGTAAGTGCAGGATAGCCCTCCATTCAGATACAGCTTTAACTTCACACTCGTGGGGCCATTTCCAAGTAAGGTGGTACCTATAGACACAGATACATTGATAAGGTTAAGAGACCAAAGTATTCATCGTTTTACTTAATTTTAAAATGTTCACAATTTCAGGGGTGCCTGGGTAGCTCAGCCCGTGAAGCATCTGACTTTGGCTCAGGTCATCATCTTGTGGTTTGTGGGTTTCAGCCCTGAATCAGGCTCTGTGCTGACAGCTTGGAGCCTGGAGCCTGCTTCAGATTCTGTGCCTCCCTCTTTCTCTGCCCCTCCCCCACTAGTGCTTGCGGTCTCTCTCTCTCTCTCTCTCTCTCTCAAAATATACATTAAAACATTAAACATTAAAGTTTTTTAAATGTTCACAATTGTGATTTGTCACAATTTTTATAAACTTATTTTGGCATTTCTCAAATTTAAAAAAATTGGGGTGCCTGGGTTGCTCAGTCAGTTAAGTATCCAACTTTGGCTCAGGTCCTGATCTCACAGTCCCTGAATTCAAACCTCAAGTTAGGCTCTTGTGCTGATAACTCAGAGCCTGGAGCCTGCTTTGGATTCTGTGTCTCCCTCTCTCTCTCTGCTCCTCCTCCATTCATGCTCTGTCTCTCTCTCAAAAATAAAATAAACATTAAACAAGAATTAAAATTTGTCTGGAAAAAATAAAAAAATAAAAAAATAAGATGGCTCTCTTGACTTCTGATAAATACTGAGGAAAGGATCTAAAGACCTTCCTGTTCTTGGGCCTTCCTTTATCAGAAAGATCAGAAGACTGACATGTTGGGTCTTGGGTTTGATTATTTCTGCTTATATGTAAGTAGATCTTTTCCACGCTATGAGGAGAGGAGCAACCACAGTCTGTCTGGCAGGAAGAGACTTTGACAGCTCAGAGTCTGACTGCTTTGGTCTTGGATAAGGAAACTGAGGCCTCCACAGCCTTTGGGCCTTTGCCCCCATCACCCACCTTTTGGTTAATAGGTGAGTGGAATAAATTTTGTCCTTGGCCACTGATCCATGTCTTTTCCACCTCTCTAAAGTTCAGGGACCTGTAGAGACCAGAAACTCAGGTTGGATTCTGTACCCGACACTGCCATGCTCTGTGGCATCTTATGGACCACGCACCCACCACCCCACCCCTCATTGTGGGACAGGGTGGGGAGGGGTGCAGCAAATTCATGGACTGGAGGGATCTGGAGAGTTGTTTCAGGCAGTGGCACTTCCTGGGCAATGACTGATGAAAGATGGACAGGTAGAACTTCTGCAGCTTGTCCTAGAGATCATGGAGCATGGTACTCAGGCCACAGTGGTCTGTTCTTATAGCTGAAGGTCACAGAGACAGGACTGATGGAAAGAGGCCTGAGAGGGTCAGCCCTGCCCTCAAACCTGGGCTAAACCTCTTATTGGCTGGGTAAGCTTCTCTGAGCCTCAGTTTCTACATTTGTAAATTAGGAATCACTGCTAACCATTTGCAAACAAATGGTTATACTAATAGCAAAGAGCTGGGTGTTACCAATCTGAGACACAACCATTGTTCCCTTTGTATGTTAGGCTCAGTCGTAAGGCAGGTTTGTCTTTAGTTTTGTCTTCCATTTGCCTTTAAACCCACTTTGAATAGTGACAGTTCATGGGTGATTTCTCTCATCACTGTTAGAGTCTCCAGTCATTGGAGCCACAAAACACTGCCTCCATTTAATTAATTAATTGTTTCTTTGTTCATCTTAAGAGAGAGATAGTCCATATGTGAGTGGGGGAGTGGCAGAGAGAGAGAGAGAGAGAGAGAGAGAGAGAGAGAGAGAGACTCAAGCAGGCTCTGCATTGGCAATACACAGCCTGATGTGGGGCTTGATCTCACAAACTGTGAGATCATGACCCAAGCCAAAACTAAGAGTCCGATGTTCAACCAACTGAGTTGCCCAGGCATCCCTCCATTTACTTATTTAAATGTTTAGCCTTATTATTAAAAAGAAAACATTTCCCCCTCAGAATTGCTCTCCTCTTCTTCCTGTGTCTTAAATTTCAGAATGGCCGCTGGTCAGAGGAACAGGAGGCCTGGCCGACTTCCTCTCGATCTGATGCCTCCCCACGTCCCTCCCAACCATGCGCAGAATGGTTTATGAAGAACTTCTTCGCCTGACTGGAGTTGGCCTGGAGATCAAGCTCGACACCTTCTGTCTTAGCATTGATTTAAAGCCAGTCTTTGCTATTCTGAGATTGCTCTCCCCTCCCCCTTCTTCTGTCTCCTTTGTGCCCTGGTATGTGTGTTCTCACACATGGATCCCTGAGCATCCGTCACCCTGCACTTTTGGTGAAAGGGCAATGCTTTCTTGCTCCAGCTGGTCGCTTGTGACCACTTTGTAGTCTCCAGCCACCTCCTGCCAAAGTTTCCTTTCCACAGGCTGTCGTCTGGGATGAATCTAGCTCTTTCTCTTGATTGGTTCCCATATGAACCCTGGGAGACCCTCAAGCATTCATTCTCCACACCAACTCTGGGAGGGCAAGCCTGTGTCAGTGCAGGGCGTCCTTTCCTCCGTCCTGCTATCGGAAGAGCAGGCTGTGTCCTGTGACCCTCAGGCAACAAGGCACACACATTGAAGCTATAGGAAGTGTTGACAAAGGGTTGCCAAATTTAGGGGGACCAAAGGAAAACAAAGATGGCGCCTATTAACACTGAATTTCAGATAACCAAGGAAAAGTGTTTGGTATAAGTATGTCCCATGTCGTATCTGGGATATACTTATACTGACAAAATGTCTTTATCTGAAATTCAACATTAATTGGACATCCTGTGTTGTCTCCATCAACCCTAAGCTGGCCAAATTCAGAAACACCCCCAGGTCCTTTTATACACTCACTGTAAGTGAGGTGTTAAATAGTCTTGTAAGCTATTCTTTCTTTTTAAAAAATTTTTTTAATGTTTTGTTTATTTCTGAGAGAGAGAGACAGAGTGAACAGCGGAGGGCCAGAGAGAGAGGCAGACACAGAATCTGAAGCAGCTCCAGGCTCCGAGCTGTCAGCACAGAGCCTGACATGGGGCTTGAACCCATGGACTGTGAGATCATGACCTGAGCTGAAGTTGGACGCTTAACTGACTGAGACACCCAGGCGCCCCCTCTTGTAAGCTATTCTTTTGTTGCTAATGTTCTCAAGTCTGAGACATCCCTTGGGAAGGTGGTACCTATTATCTCAGTGCTTTGACTGAAAATTCATTTAAATATCCTGGTACATTAAAAAATAAATAAATCAGACTCTTTGCTTGCTCTTCTCAATACCTCACCCTCCCCGGGCCTCGGGAAATATATCCATTTAAGACATATTTGATTCTGTTCGACTTAGCTGTTACATCAAAGACTTCTTACCTTCATAATTTAGAGATCGATTTCACAGGGATTGCTTAGGGTAACTCAGTGATTCATTCAGAGGCATTGAGATTCCTAACATTTTAGAAAGCACTGTACTTGGTTCAACTTTTGGAGAATTTCTGCTTCCTTCCCAGTGCTGGTGAGGAGCACATCTAATGCATAGTGAGCCGAGGTCAGACTCTCTACATAGGTTTGCCTTCTGGGGCCAGATCATGGTTTTTGTTTTGTTTTTTCTTTTCTTTTCTTTTTTTTAATTTTTTTAAAAAATGCCTTATTTATTTCTAGGAGACAGAGAGACAGCGTGAACAGGGGAGGGTCAGAGAGAGAGGGAGTCACAGACTGAAACAGGCTCCGGGCTCCGAGCTGGCAGTCAGCAGAGAGCCTGACCCGGGGCCCAAACCCACGAACCGCGAGATCATGACCTAAGTGAAAGTCGGACGCTTAACCGACTAAGCCACCCAGGCGCCCCTTGTTTTTTCTTTTAAATGGATGATATATGATACAAATATTGTTCTTAATCAAAAGTATATTAGCAACCCACACTAATGCAGAGTTACAGGGAAACATGATAACATATTTGGAGGAGACGTTTTTCATAGGAAACATATTCAT
Source organism: Proteles cristata cristata (assembly GCA_017311185.1). Classification (NCBI taxonomy): domain Eukaryota; kingdom Metazoa; phylum Chordata; class Mammalia; order Carnivora; family Hyaenidae; genus Proteles; species Proteles cristata. The sequence continues at coordinate 437,219 of JAESUZ010004648.1, read as the reverse complement.
TTCTCTGTCTGACTTTTGTCAACATGGGTTTATCAAAATGTGGAAGCTTGTCCATGGGCCACATTTTAATGACTCATAGGTTGCTTGAAGATAGCTGCAGTCTAGGAAGGAAGAGAGATTGGAAAAGCATAGGGTGTGCTTAAAATTTGGCTACAGTTTTAACTAGAGGATTCTGTTGGCTTTCTTCCCAAAATCAAAAGAGAAGTTTCCACCCAGCCTTTTGAGATCACTGACATTTCCTTATGTAGCACTTAGAGTGGCTCCAATAGGCTTTATCGTGTGTGTGTTTATATGATGTTTTTCAGATTAAAAATTATATAATTTCACCAGATTTGGAACATATACAAAAAAGTGGAAAGAGCTCCTTGGATCCTACCATGAAAGATTATATTTTGGTGATTATAAAAAAATATCATACATGGTAGTTTTCAATGAAACAGAAATCATGTGGATTATACTCTTTTGTGGTTTCCCTTTCTGTCTTGACAATATACCGTAAAGCTGTCTGATTTAAAAAATATTATATAATGTTATTCCTGCCTGTGGGGCATTTTATAAGGGTGTCCTACAAATAGCACCATGCTGGGTTTTGTACGCGGTCTTTCTCATTTTTTTAATTATTGGGAATTAATTCCATACTAAAGATCTTTGAATAGAAATCCTTGTATGCATTTGACTATATTTAAGTATAAATTTATAGTCATGAAATTTTAGATTCCAGGGAAAGTATACTTTGGAGGCCTTGGAAATGTATTGCCAAACTGCTTTCAGGAAAAGCTACGGCATAGTGTCCTATGAGACACCATGGATATTTTTCTAGATAATTTCCTGAACCTTCATTAACATTGAGTTTAATTATTTTTAAGAAAAATAACACACTTTCTTTAGCATGTAAAAATTTTCAAACATTCAAGAGATTGGCAAAATCGATGGAGTTTGAGATCTTTGGGTTTCGTTTATTTGTTAGTGAAAATCAGGGGATTGAACAGGATGGTCTCCATCTCTCTCTGTCTTACTGATCTCTGACTTAGCAGCTGAGTCATGGTGAATTGGCAGCAAGCCATGCCCTGGTTTTCTTCCCTGTAAAATGTGAGTAAGATCAGGTCTTACTCACAGTCTCAGACTAGTTACAAAACTAATGGCCACCATACAACATCACCTTTAAAATATCTACCTTTGATTCCACATAACTTGATCTAATCTCTGCTTATTTCTACCCAACTAAATAACATCTCTACACAGCTCACGGTATTTAATTTTGCTCCTCTTGCCAATTTCCTGGACTCAAGAACATCACGCTTCAGGCTGACATAACACATAAGGACATCAAGTCAATGATGAGATCCAAAACCAAGGTGTTGACTTTAAAAATATAGTAATAGTTAATACTGTTTGTGCACTTAAAACGTGCCTAGCTTTGTGTTGAATGTTTCATGCACAAAATTTTGTTTCGTTTTTGCCATTTTGTCACAGATGCCACAGTGAAGCCTACAGTTACCCAAGAACGTACAGACTCTGTGAAAAAGGAGAACTTGAACCTAAGATTTAATGGGTCCCACCTGTGCTCCTAGACCCAGACACCCACCCACCCACCCATGTGCTGGGGGTTCCTTCCCCTGCTCTGTGTCCTTCTGTGCTCTGGTGCATGGGCCTGAAGGTGCCTGATATATACAAGTGAGATCCACATCAGGGAGATTTTATTTTGGAAAGTCCTCAACTTGGGATCATTTTTTTCCGTAATTTATTATTTACTTTAATAGAGTGAGTCCTCAAGAGAAAATCCCTTATTCTACATATGAAGTGTGATGCATGTATGTTTCAACTAAAGAGACTGGATTTTTAGAAAGAAAAGTAGGAAAGGAAGCCGTACAGGGAAAGCCAGTCATGTGCTGGTCACTGGACTAGACACGTTCAGAAGGAAAAGAACCCCCTTACAATTCAACTCTTCCTGGTTTTCAGATATATCGCGCAAATAGTGGTTTCTGCATTAATGCCACCATTTGGGCTGAGTCTTAATCTGTGTACAGATGTGTGCACGCCTGTGTCTGGGTGTGTGCATTCTTGTTTTTTGGCTCGTTAGTTCTCTTTGCTTTTGTTACAACCGAACAAAACGAATCTGATTTTTAAGTAGACATCATGGATGGTGTATGTGTATGTGTTTGGGGTTGTGGGTGCAACTGAGTGTGTGTTGGGGAAACGGGTGAGTGCAGCTGTGTTTCGTGTATGGGGTGTAGCTTGTATTGGCAGGAAGAAGATTATGGAGACCTGGTGGGGGCACAAGGCGCTGGCCCCTGAGTCTTTGGTTTTTGGCATGTGCCAGAGTAAGTCTGCCAACAAGAAGAAGACCCAAGGGAAAGTTTGTGGCCCCTAAGTATAACAGAACCACCTGCACATTTCAGGATTCACTGTTATCTCTGTTAATTTCAAGCACTACTGGGACACCTGGGTGGCTCAGTCAGTTAAGCGCCTGACTCTTGTTTTTGGCTCAGATCACGATCTCACCATTCATGAGTTCAAGCCGCATGTTGGGCTCTGCCAGTTTGAGATTCTCTCTTCCTCTCTCTCCCGGTCCCTCCCCTATTCACACATACTCTCTCTCTGATCCCCCCCAATAAATAAATGAACATTAATATTTTTTTTAATTTCAAACTCTGCTGTTAAAATTATTTTCAGCACCACCTGAATTCTTATTGACTCAAGTTAATGTTTTTGGAACTTTAAATACGATGTCATAGTAATCTATTCTTTTTCTCCTACAAATTAACTTATAAAAAGATGAGCTTTAAAGACAAGAAAAGTTAGCAATCTTTCAGCTATGATTGGCGTGATGGTAGAAAAAATGGCATTTTCTCATGTTTTCTCCCCAGAATCAGTGTGTTGGTCCTGTTTGCTGATTGAGGGGAAAGGGTGAGTTTTGTAAACATTTCAGGCAAAAAATTCGTTCTTTATTAGATGACCAAATGAGGAGTGTCAACATCCATGCTTTCATCCTGCTACTTCTTTGGGGAACAAAGGAGAAAAAAGATGCTGTGAAACTTCCAGTTGTTTTAAATGTATCTGGAGATAGACCGAAGAAAATACTAGCCCAAGCACTTGCTCCCACCGAGCTTATGTTTTAACCAAGAGGGGAGACGGAAACAATGCAAAGTTTAATAGATAATGTCTTGTGTAGATAAATCAAGACACGGCAGTATAAGCCACATTTTTCGAAGTTACGGAAGTTACCCCCCAAAAAAGACCAAAAAAAAAAAAAAATAGAGAGAGGCATTAAAGTGATCTGGGGAATCAAAATGGGATGAAACTGGACACACAGGTCCTGAGTACAAGCCCTTTATCCTACCTGCTTTCCTAACTTGTATTTTAATTTATAATTCAATAGCATGAAATATTCATTTATTGAGAGAAAGACAGAGGGCGCAAGTGAGCGAGGGGGGCAGAGAGAGAGAGAGAGAGAGAGAGAGATGCATCAAGTTGGAGCTCCAGCTCACCCAATGTGTACTCTGAACTTGAACCCTGAGATCATGACCTGAGCCAGTCAAAAGCTCAAGGCTGAGCCACCCAGGCGCCTGGAAGCATTTATTTACAAAACAAAACCTCAGTTAAAGAAATAATCAGACAGACAGAGACAGAGAATGAAGCTATACCTTGAGAAGCCTCAGCAAGGTGGACAGGAGAAGGGAGGGACCTTCCAGTGGAGAACAACAAATAATGATTATGTTTAAATGTGTTCGTGCTCTGCTGGGGGGGCGGGAGGGCTGGGTCAGGTAGGGTGAACAGGAGAACGCAGAGAATCTTCCATCTGCATTTCCAAGCACACTTCTTCCACTCCCGAGGCCTTTGGCAGGTTCCTGTGCATCTTTAATTGTTGTGCTTTCCCCACTGATTAAAGTGAGAGGCAAGGCAGAGACTCTGATGGTTTAAAAGCCTCCCAGAAGTCGGGAGAGGGGGATGATGTTTCTAAGAGAGCTCTGCTCTCTGGCTGCCCCCTGCAAACCCCAAACCCCAAATGCTCAAGGAAAGTCTTTTTTTTTTTTTTTTAATGTTTTATTTATCCTAGGAGAGAGAGAGAGACAGCGTGAGCAGGGGAGGGTCAGAGAGAGAGGGAGTCACAGACCGAAACAGGCTCCAGGCTCTGAGCTGGCAGTCAGCACAGAGCCCGACGCGGGGCTCGAACCCACGAACCGCGAGATCATGACCCAAGCGAAAGTCGGACGCTTAACCGACTAAGCCACCCAGGCGCCCCTCAAGGAAAGTCTTTGTATCAGCCTTTGTTGGTACCCGTTTAGCTGCTTTATGCCCTTCCCGTATTTTATAACATTGCCATAAAAACTTCGGTGTCCTAGAACTTGGCGTTTTTAGCAAGCAGGTAAAAGTTTTATACAGTTCCCACGACATTTATCAGAAGAATGTTGTTTCACTCCTTGGGTCATTTTTCAGGTTTTTATCTAACCCTGGATTTTAAAATATGGAATTGTTTTCGATATTTAGAAACCAGAGAATTTTTTGGGATGGAAATTTTGCTGAACGGTCTGATTTTTCTTTTTACTGGTGGGAGAGGCGTTACCCTCCTCTTCCTCCTCTCCTTGTACAGATGTTGGGGATTCAGTGAATTCTGTCTATTTTAGTCCAATTTTCAGGAGTTAAAAAGTGGGTTATTAGACCCCAATACATACAGAGTTCTATTAAAATGGAATAACCCTGGCCTAAATATATTAATTCTGGGTCGTTCCGAAGAGCAGAAAGCAGGGGATGAATTCTGGAACTGTGTCAGTCTATGCCAGTCCCGGAATGACCTGAAACTGTCACGGCTCAGGGACCCGAGGGTCATGCTCTGCTTAGTCTTAGAGCAAGAATAGGATCCAAGGAGCGGCAGCGGCCCGGCTCAGAGCAGGTGGCTTCAGCAATTGACGCGGAGCCAAATGAGAAGCTAGATGCCTTTCCCCTTCTCGCTCGCTTTCATCTTTTCTTTGATTCAGAACATTGTTTTCTCCTCAATAGGAAGAACATGCATTAGGAGAGAATTGGAAGGCCGGGTGCATGCAAATGGGCAGTGGGGTGCTGCAAGGGAATTCCCAATTGCCTCGACGTGCAGAGGCCCCTGGCTATGAGGAATTATCTTCCAGGAGCCGATCATCCAGCTGGAGATGATGGTCACGTTGTTTGGCTATTTGTGAGGGGCTGCAAAGAGCAGAGAAGGAAAACCAGAGCGAGAAACTGCAGTTGGTAGAGTGACTTTATTATTATAACAGATATTTGCATCATGGCAATTTATGTCATAGATTACAGTTATATCATGCATCTGGACTAATTGTTTGCATTAATGATAATCACAAGAAGAGTTATCATTTGTCGAGATTTTATGTTGTGGTCGGCAATGTGCACAGCACGTACATATCCTTGACACTTTTCCATGATGTATCTCTTCAAAGAGGAAGATGTCAGAGATAGAGAAAAATAGTTGGGAGGAGAAGAGTAGGAAATACTTTAATGAAACAATAATATTGCTAGATAACAAATAGATAACCACTATAAAATTGGAAAAGATAGAATTAGGATACAAGGGGGTGGCTCAGTTGGTTAAGCATCTGACTCTTGATTTTGGCTTGGTTATGATCTCATGGTTTGTGGGATTGAGCCCTGTGTCGGGATCCATGCTGACAGTTCAGAGTTTGCTTGGGGTTCTCCCTCTTCTCCTCTCCCTGCTCCTTCCCCGCTTGTATTTTCTCTCTCTCTGTCTGTCTGTCTCCTTCTCTCTCTCAAAATAAATAAAAATAAAATAAAAAAAGAATTAAGAGACAAACATGATTTGGCAAGCTGAAACAATGGGCCATTTCAAAGTAGAATATATCTCATATAACTGAACATAAGAATATTTTCTTAGTTTCCAAAAAAAAAAAAAAAAAAAAAACCCAAAACACCAAACAGTAGTTTTTGTAAGTCGATTAAGAAAGCACAGCTTAGCCTTAGAAGCAAACAGAACAGATAGAAAATATCTGGGAGATTTCTTGTGTACAGATTACATGTGGTGTTCGTGACTGTCCAAATACCTACCATGACCTTTGGTTATATTGAAAAAGGTAGAACATGCAGATGAAAGGAGGTGATCAACCTATACTGCAAAATGCCTTTTTTAGATTCAACATTTAGAGAGAAGAGGAAGTAAAGGAAACTGTGTTCAGAGGATAGTCCTCTGACTTGCAGAAGGCACTGAAACCAATGTCAGATGTGGAGCTAACGAAAAGAAAGACGACTGCTTAGTTTGCAGGAGAGACGGGGGGCAGTGCCTGTGTATGTTGAGTGCTGACTGGTGAGGAACAGAGAGGAACAGAGAATCCTGCCCTCAGAATTCTGAACGGTTAGAGGAAATTATAAAGGTTTAGAGAGAGAAACAACCTTCTCAGGAGAGCCCCAGAAGACAAAGCCACGCCCAGGAAGGGGTAGTTACTGGTGCATAGATTTCAGCTCATAGTAATGATGTATTTTCAAGCATCTGGAGTAACCTTCAAAGGAATGAGTCATTCCAGTAGAGCTTTCAAAGTGTTTTGGTTCTAAAATTCTTTAATTCTATAAATTTAAACCTGTACCTTTAAATCGTTACATTTGAACAATGGCCAGTAGATGGCGGTAGGGTACCATGGATTTTGCCAGGAGCAGCTGGAATTTCACCCTTAAATATTCTGGAAGTAGATGATTTTTTTTTCCTAATTATTATTTGAAGGTGTGTCCTAATCCATTGTTCAGAGAGAATTCGCTGTTTTGAGAAACAGGAAATAATACCTTCTAATCAAATAGACAAGAATAATTAGCAAATACTTTTATTTTATGCTAGCAATAACACAATGTCTCTTTATTGGCCTTTCTAATAATTCGTGGTAGGAAGCCTGTGTGTGTGTGTGTGTGTGTGTGTGTGTGTGTGTGTGTGTGTGTGTGTAAATAAAAGAACGAAATGTCCGGTTTGTTTTTATATAATTCCAGAATCTAATGATATCCTAAATTGGTGTAAAACTTAAAAAATAGCTTACTAAATTGAAAATATTTCTACAAAGCAGTTTATTGAATTGTGTATCCTTATACAAGCATATATTTTTGTAGTTAGATATCTATGCATTTAAAAGTAAAAGTATGCCTTCTTTAGAAACGCACTGAATCGAAGCCAATTTCTTAGCACTTAAAAAAAATGCATTTTGTCAGGGAATGTTCAGCTTCTGAGATTTTCATCTGTAAGAGACTGCTCCCCCTCTGGATACTTTCAAGAGCTTTGTAAAAGAGAGAAGAGTCTGCATTTTTTTGACATACAAGGCTAGAGAAATACTCTTCAGAAATAGATACACGTCCAAAGCATGGAAAATCCAGCATATTGGTCTTTAATTTGGAAACCAGAAAAATGTGCCATTTCATTTCAGCCTTCTCCTCCATGTTATTTTTTCTTTCTTTCTTTCTTTTCTTTTTTCTTCCCCAAAAAGCATAGCCTGACATTCATGCCTGTCAGATTCATATGTATCTAACATAACACCTTATAACACCTTATAACCATCTACCTCTGGGAATGAATTTACACGATGTTTCGGTTTTACCTATTCTAGGCTAGTTCTATATTTAAAAAGTTGCAAGTGAGAGCAGTTACTCACAAAAGCACATGTGGGCTCCCTTAACCCTCTTCAATTCAAAGCAATGAGATGTCCCCGGACTTCCAGAGAGACAAATTGTTTTAATTTGCTCACATTTTGGGACTCTCCAGGACCATGTGAGCTCATTCCAAAGTAGAGAGAGCTCCCTGATAGAGGCTTAGTCAGACGTCTTGTAAGATTACTCTTCTAGACAAAAACCAAGCAAGAAATTAATTTCTGCACAGGGTTCCCACCCGAGCCGCCCACTCATGCTCTTTCTGATTCATTCTCTCTCCTGTCTCATTCTTCTTTCTCTTCCTTGTTTTTATTTTAATTGATGGGAAACATGAGCGAAATTGTATTTCTCTGTGAGATAAATGGCAGCCGGGAGATGAGCACCTCTTCACGGAAAGGCTGTGGGAGCTTCGCCAGCCTTTCTGACTCACCCTTGTTATCCACGTTTGCTCTCCTGCCGTTAGAAACTTGGCAAAGACCCACGAAATAAATGTCTAAAAAGTTGTGTTCAAGACTCTCTCAACAAGCCTGTACGTAAAGCGAAAGTGACACCCACTTAAACATAGCATTGTCAAAGTGCTTCGTTTTGGCCAATACAATAGTCACAATTAATGGTCACCTATGCATTCTCCGTATAAACCCTTTAGATTGCCCTTTTGAAGGAGAAAGTCAGGGGAGACTAAATGCTCTCCTTTATTTTAGCAAATCATGCTAATATTCTTTTCCTATGAACTATACATTCCTCCCATATGTAGATACAATGTTTAGATAATATGTTCTGCTTTGTGTTTCTGCAGGCATTAAAATATTTAACTAAGTAGCATTTAAGGTCTTTCTTCCAAGTATTACTATTATTTTTTTTGAGCATTTTTTCATCAATTAGTCCAGGCTATTGCTTTAAGGTAATGTTTTTTTTTTTCTTTCTGTTTCTTAATTCGAGTATTAGTTAATGAGCGGCTCTAGTAATTCACACTTTAAAGAAACATGTAATTTAAAAATCTTGAAGACTTTTTTAACCGAAGACCCATGTGTAATGTAGATCTCTAGGTATTCCAGTTGCAATTCTTCAAGGTTAAGCCCTAGCGTTCTTTAAACATATTTTGATTTGAAAGAGTTTGTCAGGCAGCAACTATTCCCATGCTCACACAATAAATTTTTTAGAAGATTATCAGCACAGAAGCATCTCCCACCAAACAACTTGTTCAGTGTGAACTCATAAGAGATCGTGTTATTTGTTTATTTGTTTGTCTTTTCCTATGAGAGATAGTTAATTATTGAGGCATTGAGAACATTTTTGTATCCCAGTTAGTGGTTGTGTCTTACAAACCTGAGTCTAATGAGACCAAGCTCTTGCCCCAAACGTGCACTTGCTGACTTATCTGATTTAAATCGGAGCATCCAAACATTGGTGAGTTATTTTAAATAATGATTTCTTTTTGCTGTTGCTGCTGCCTCATGAAAAGTGATTTTTTTTTAAACACAGCAAAGACAATGCCTCAGATCTGATGTAGGAAAAAGCCGTGATGGTCTGCCAGATATCTATGGCACGTATATTTATTTAAAGGCTTGCTATAATGCATATTATTAATGATGACAATCATGAACTTGCATGCATTGTTTATTTTGTAAATACACATAATGAAGCTTTCAAAAGAGGAGATCAGCTGCCCCTTGCAATGATGACTGTCTGCTGTAGAAGTACCGACTCGGGGACCTCTTAGGATGAGGGTTCCTGACCTGGTCCATTTCACTATTTACGGCTCTTGGAATATTTCAGACCATCTGTAATTTTCCTGAGCAAGCATCTAAAATGGACCACAGGGCTCCTTTAAATCTATATGGCAGATGAAATTTGAATATCTATAAGTGGATTTGAGCATCAACGGCACCTGCAAAGCTAAACAGGCATAAAAAGCCATTAGTTTGTGGTCATAAAATGCAGAAAGGATCTCAGGGTTCTTGGGTTATGGGGAATACTTGTTAAAACTGGAGATAGGTAATTTGATCAGCATACCTCTAATCTACTCTGTTTCGACTCGGAGAAGAAGAAATAGAATGAAACTAGAGGACAGAAACTCTTTCTACCTGAGACCCAAGATCTCTGGGTTCACTTCAGCACTTTCGGTTTGTATTCTGTATTTTTCCACTAACCTTCGTAACTTTCACTGGACATTTGGATTCCTTTTTGACCTTTCTTTGCTCTATCCCAACATCTGAATTATTTAATTTCCATGAAAATAGATGGGGTAGAATGAAAGAAGCGTCAGTTTGGAGGGACAAGTCTGATCATGTATTATCTCTGAATTCATTTGCCTATTACCTGAACCCTGAGCCATCAGGCCTGCCTGACGTTAAGTTTTCCAGCCGATGGAGGGGTTGGAGAATCACAAGGAAACACTTGGATAAAAGGAGAAAATATTTGTTTTTGTAAGTTTCACAAACCTTGGCTGTAAGAGATCTTAAAAGTCCATCTTATATAGCGTGGAGACTCAATGTTACATCTGCTTTAAATATTGTGGGATGTCTGAGGTCTTTGTGGAGAGGGTTTCACGCAGTCCTTTGTTGTGGGACAACTAGTGTATTCCCTGATGCAGGAAGGTTGCCTAAGGATACAGCCTTCCTCAGGGTTTCTTTTCTTTCTGTCTTTTCTTCTCCCTTCCCCCACACCCACATTGTGGTTTTTGCTGATGGGGGGGTCTTTAGTTTAAAACATTTACATGAAACTCCCCTCTTTCTTCTTTCAAGAAAAGACAAACCCTTTATGATCATAATTACAAAATCCACAGTAGGATTTATAAATTGAATACGCATAAACGTATATTGGCTAGTACCACGACCTTTGTCCTAAATCAGGTAAATAACTCTAAACTTTGTGTTGGTGGAATGGAAAGTATTTATAGATATTAATTACCGTCAAGCTAATTTAAAGGATCCCTTATTAATTTTCTTCCAGTTTTACAATTTTCAAGAGTAATTACAACCACCTACATGCACAGTCTTTCCATAATATTCTTAATTATATTCAAAATCAAACTTCACTGCCCCCACCCGGTTTAAATAGCATTTTGATAAGTATCCTTTATTCATTTTTTGTAAGGGCTTTGATTCATTCAAACGAAATACTAGTTTCGAAAGTGGAGGAATGAGCTATGAGATTTGTAGTCCTGGGAGGTTTCGCAGACACTGATTTGGGTGGGGCGCCTGCGTGTTTGGTTGAGAAAAGAACTGGACAGGATATTATTGACCGTTTCCTATCAATAGCTGGACCCTGGAGGCCTGGTTGATCGGAGCCACACTGATTGACTACTCCTTAATAGACATATAATTGTTGACAAATACCTTCCAATAGACTGTGGCAGCTCCCGGCAAACAAAGAAGATTTCAGGATGATAGAGACCAAAGCAGAGCCATTTGGTAGAGGCAGACCCTTACAGAGCAAAGGACTCTCGCTCCTAGAGAATTCTTCTAAGAGAAACCGCGTCATGATATCTTCGTCACCCGTCCTGAGCCATGCTGCCTAAATCAAGAAATTAAAAGGACTTCATTGTCTCCGTGTATCATGGAATTCGCTGGGAGAAATGAACCCAAATTTCTTTCTCTGTGCCTTGGTATCAAACCCATCGATCTGCTCACGTTAAAAAATAATCACATACGTGTGTGTGTGTGTGTGTGCATGTCTGTGCATATCACATACATATACAAATACACGCATATATGTAAGATACGAGGTCAAGAATATTTTTCAGCCTGTTACATTATGAAGCCTATCAACCTGATGCTTGCAGGAGAACAATAGGCTTATTCATATGATTTCGAAGAGCTTTGGATAGTGATGAGAACACGGAGACAAAGTTTGTATTTGGACATCAGCCACATGTACTACTGAAATGTCAGAGGAGCTCAGAGCTGTCCCTATAAAGGCAAGTGCATCCAAGAGCGTTTGGGAACTCCATCTCAGCCTTCGTGGGTGTCTGGCCAAGGCTGTCTTCCCAGATCAATGCCTGGCTGGGAAATAGCTCTCGAAAGTTGGCCTCCCAGGATGCATTCCCTTGTTCTGTTCAGTTTCAGTAATTCGCCCTCCTTGGGGGTCTCACTCTCGCCCGCGGGAGGCAGTGCATGAGGGCAGCCTGCTAACTATGAGGCCAGGTGATATTATTTAGATTTACACGCTGGTGCAAGCCAATGAAATGAAATGGAAACAAAGTTCAAACACAACCTTGGCCTATTGGCATAAGACACTAGACAAGGCAGCAGATGGAGCCAGGCCTGATGCGGTCAGTGAGGCAGGTGAACACATCAAGGTGACACGGCAGGCTGCCTCCTGACGTCCTGCATGAAACCCCTTGTGCCCCAAAGACCTTGAGTCTTGCCTTTGATTCTTATTGATCAAATATGCAGATTAAATCCCACATCACACGGATAGGGAAAACCTGAGCTTCTCTGTCAACTTCTAGGAATCCCGGTGAAGTCCCCTTTCCAGTTGTCTTTTTATGCATGAAGGAGAATTGAAGTGCTCACATATTTCAGGAAGATGTACAAAGTGGGTGAGTAGATGTGTAGGTTCGATAGCTCCTGGGCTCTGTGGCAGAAGGACGGGCCAGATAAGAATGTTATACTTGTTACCTGTTGTCAATTTCAAACCCGTGGTTAGGATTCATTTAGGGCTGGCAGGGGTGGGGGTAAAAGATGATTTTTTAAAGTTGCTTCTTTGCAATCTGAAAGCATTCCTAAACAGTCAGGCTTCTGCAAACAGCTGCCTCAAAATGTTGCGTGTATGTGTGTGTGTGTGTGTGTATGTGTGCGCGCGTGTGTGTGAGTCCATTAATTCAGAATTACTCCAATTACAAGCTTTTGATGCTCTGAAACCCTCTCTCTAACCCAAAAGAGATGGAGAGCCCTCGGACCGTCCAATCAGATCATTTTCCCGGCTGCCTGCAGCAGATGTAAGCAATTTACTTTTTTATTTCTGCATATTCAGTGTGAGCGGAGCTGTGGGGACCTTTCACCCCAGAGCCTGCAGGATTCTAACCCTATCAAATTAAAGCATTTTGCTCACTTATTCCCAAACGCTTTGCTGGTGCTAAGCAGACATCCCGCCGCATAGCAATGGTGGGTGTTCGTGTCCACTCATAGCCCCAGCCTAATCAGAGATTATTAAGGAAAATATACAGTGCTTTAATTTGATGAGATTGGTTATAGGTAGTGCAGTTAAAGGTCACACTCCTGCGTGTATCTCCCTCCGTCTCTGTAATATTTTCTTCTCGCTTCACAATCCTGAGCTGCAAACAATAGGCCAAGGCGACACATTTATTTGTGACATGCTGTGATGGGCTCAATAGGGATAAAGATGAATTATTTAAAGATGGCATAAACAAACATCCTAGGCCAGGGTTTGGTGACATCTTTCCCTTCTGTGCTCTGCGGATGCTGGTGCGTTAAAAGAACATGTTCAAGGAGTATGCCTCCTCTGGGAAGGGATGCATTTAGATGGAAGGCCCGGGTACATTGCTGCCAGATGGCTGAGGTCGGCTGCCTAACTCCTGTCACTGGCTGGGCACGGAGGGAGGGCCCCCGGCTCTCTGGGCTCCCAGGCAAAGGTATCTCTGAAGAACTGATTTGCTCCTCTGACCCTGGAAATGCCTCCACCTGCTGTGAGCTAACTGAGCCAGCCTGGCAGCACCATTGGGAGTGGGGGGGGGGGAGGGCATCTGGAGGCTATCGTGTCTGTTTGCTTTGCACCTTGGTGCATCTTCCGGAGGGAGTCAGGGTACCAGGGTGGCCCAGGCGCTCCCTGGCAGTGTGAGAGAATTACCTGGCTCCTTGTGCTCATTCGAAGGTTGATTTTCATATTAAGTTTTCTTCCTTTCGCAGAGAGGCCCTTTCTGATTCCATCACATTCAAGACTAGGGGATGCGCAGGCAGAGGTGACCACTCTGTTCCTGTGTGACGCTGGGGCACGATTGTGACTCTGGTTTTTTTCTAATTCAGACCCCGTCCAAGGAGCAGGGGGGAAGGCATCCAAAGCAACAAGGGCAACTTCTAATCTTCTGTCAAACTTAATGGTTTCTGGGTATGTGTCCATGTAATAGACCAACTGCAAGCTGATTTACCTAGAAATTTACATGAAAATTGCTTTATGCAGCTGTATGTAAAAATTCAAGGCGCACTGCGTCACTGTACCGTGCAGGTCAAAGCGAAGCCCCGTGGTATTGTAGCCAAAAACAATTTGTTTGCATTCATGGGACCACGGGGAGGGTGGAAGCGCGAGGACATGGATAGGGCTCTTCAGGACAGCTCGGGGGGTTTAAGGGAGCAGAGCCACTCCTCCTTTCCGTGGGTGCCCCCGACTCATGTCTTTAGTGCCTTTTTTCCCTCGAACCTCTCAACATTTAAAGAGACATTGCGCCTGATTTGTTGCCCTGGTCCCAAACTGGATTACTTAATGTGTGTACTAAGTTATTTGAAAGGCATCAACTGGAAGATGGAAGGGATAAAGCTTCCTCGAGTAATTGTTGCTGTGTGCTTATTCACGCGTCTCTTTCATATGCTGTTTCCTTTACAATTTGCAGACTTTTGAAATGGGATAATGTGGAGAGAGCCAGGGAGGAGGAGGAGGGTGCAGGGCACTGTGGAACAGTTTCTCATGAGGAGTTTAGGTGGGGCGGGTGTGGATGGCCTCCCGGGTCTGGCTCAGTCCTTGAAGATGGAACCTTCTCTGCCTTCCCAAGGAAAAGCCACAAGATGCTGGAGTTCTACATTCAGGTCTCGGCAGGCTTGAATGCATTTCAGTGCGGGTGTGCAGTGTGCACCCCACTGCTTGAATCAGAGGCCCTGGCACATCCCAGTGAGGTCACCTTGGGGGCTGCTGTCTGGGAAGAAGCCCTGCCTTCTCTCTAATTGTTGGGGCTGCAGCTTGGAAGGAACCTCCTCCTAGGTTTTCCCTCCTCCTCCCTCCTTCTCCTCCCTCCTCCTCCTCCTCCTCCTCCTCCTCCTCCTCCTTCTTCTTCTTCTTCTTCCTTCTTCTTCCTTCTTCTTCCTTCTTCTTCTTCTTCTTCTTCTTCTTCTTCTTCTTCTTCTTCTTCTTCTTCTTCTTCTCCTTCTTCCTTCTTCTCCTTCTTCCTTCTTCTTCTTCTTCCTTCTCCTTCTTCCTTCTTCTTCTGCTTCTGCTTCTTCTTCTTCTTCTTCTTCCTCTCCTTCTTCTTCTTTCCTTCTCCTTTTCTCCTCCTCCTCCTTCTTTTAATGCTTATTTATTTGAGAAAGAAAGAAAGAGAAAAAGAGAGAATGAGTGGGAGAAGGCAGAGAGAAGGAAGAGACAGAATACGAAATAGGCTCTGTGCTGTCGGCACACTGCCCTTCACGGGGCTCCATTCCACTAACCGGGAAATCATGACCTGAGCTGAAATCAAGAGTCAGTGGCTCAACGGACTGGGCCACAGGCACCCCTTCCCAGGAATTCTATGAGCTAAAAATGCCAATAACAGCTTCTTTAATGCTTTATTAATTTGAATATATGTGCGTATACCGCATCCATCAAAAATTTTATCACTGTTTTATGCTATGAAATGCTTCCATAAAGCAGTTACTATGATGGCTCTCATTTTCTATAGTTATATGGCTAAGCGAACATCTTTGTTTAGAACAATTTGTTACAGCAGAGACCTGCGTGGTTTTGAAGATGCATTAGAATTCTGTTGGCTCCATTGGTTAGGCTTCCCACTTCGGTGCAGGTCATGATCTCACTGCTCGTGAGTTCAAGCCCTGCATCAGGTTCTGTGCTGACAGCCCAGAGCCTGGAGCCTGTTTCAGATTCTGTGTCTCCCTCTCTCTCTGACCCTCCCCCACTCAAGCTTTGTCTCGCTCTCTCAAAAATAAATAAACATAAAAAAAATGTTTTTAAAGAAAACAACTTAGAATTCGGTGTTGAGGGTTGGTGGGCAAGGGTCCCCTCTACCATGGGAATCACTAGGTCCACCTCTCTCCTTAAGGAGCCATTTCAGAATCTTCCCCCTTATTTGAGTAATCCCTGCTGCTTCCCATTGAAAAACTGATCCTTTAACCATGTGTTTTGTCTCATTTTTCTCTTTGCTTAGCTCCAAACTATATTTCCCCTACTAAAGGAAAAAAAAAAAACTAAAAAATAAAAGCACACAATAACAAAGGACATTTAAAGGCCCACTATCTTTTTTATTTTCTTCTGCACAACATTCAAAACAATGAAAAAAATTATTTGTGTTTTGATCTTTCCCTTTTAAGACCTTAACTCTGTCCTGGATGGCACCTCAAATTCTTATCTTTATTTATATATTAAAGATGTAACTGAGGCAGGCCCACAGGTCAGATGAGAATGCACTCTTCTGGTGAGTCAGTAAAGCTTTAACTTGATGAAACAAAACCCAAAACAAACAAAACACCTTTTATTTATTTATTTATTTATTTATTTATTTATTTATTTATTTATTTATTTTAACATTTGAAGGCCTTGCAATGTAAGCCTGCCTATTTTGGAATCCTGGGAGAGATTGCGGCGTTGGAGGGTGTGGCATAGGGAACGATATTTTTAGCTGAAAACTTAGCAGTTATTGGTAGGGGGGCATTAGGAGGCCAAGGGAAGGGATAAGAGTGGATTTGCACATTGTTGAGATGATTATATAGACTAACTAGGAATAAATGCTTGAGCTACTTCTATCAGATACTCGTTCTAATTGTATCCAAAGTGCTTTTGAGAAATCAAAATAATTTTTTTTCAAATTGTCTTCAGACTGATGTCCTTATATTATCACTCTCAGTTTTGCAAATGGGATTTATTATAATTTTTCCATGGCTGCAGCACAGTTATAAACGCTGCCATTCCCCTTCATGATTTTCCACATGAGATCCAGGCAATGGACTTGCTTCACCTGTCATATGCATCGCTGAATGTGTCATGTTACTAAACATAACCTGGTGATCAGGAAAAACGTGACAGAGAAGTTTACTGAAAATTAGATGAATAATCTAAACACAAAAACAGAAAGAGGCTATTTTAAAGAATTTCTGATACACATGTTTGCATTCCTCCTGGATATTTTATTGTCTATGTAAAACATACGACACATCTAGTCTCATGCAGATGATTTTACCTTCCTCAACCCTGCAGGGAGAAACAAACAAACAATGAAACAAACTGTGTACTGCAATTTAAATGTTAGAATGCACTTCAGTCTAATGTAATGTGACAGGCTTAAATAACTACCGTCCTTGTATCATAGTGAAATATGTTCCTGATATGTCATTGTGATTCTTTCCATTTAGGACTCAGGTTACGTTTGAAATACCCGCAAGCTACAAATGTTGATTTTTATGGAGATCTTCTGCTTCTAATTGTGAGAATGGCCACTAGGTGGGAGTGGTGCTAATGAGGGTAGTTGAGGTCCCCTAGGTAATTAAGGTACCTCTAGGGATAAAGGGACTGCCATGTATGAACATGACTTGCCACAAAATAGGGATGTGTAAGAAAGCTTCAACGCAATATCCCACTAATCACTATTTACCAGTGCTTGATTAGGAAACTGAAGAGAAATACAATTTGAGAGGGAGAAAAAAATAAATAAAGCTATCTTGGTAGGCTAAGTACCAGCCAAACCAGTTTGCTGCTAATCATTTAGCCCTGCTAGGCATACTATCCTATCAGGAATAACTCTGAAAGGCTACTCAAGTACAGATGTTATTACCCTGGTAATGAAAAAAACTATGTACTTTTCAGGCATCTACTGAGAAATTAAAAAGGGAAAAAAGAATTATATTCTAAACCATAAAAAAAAGAACACTGCCCCCTCATTCAAAAAAAATTACATGGAACAAAAATATTAAATCAACCTACTTAGAAAACTTGCTTACTATTCTAAATCTCTATCAGGTCAAGAATGAAATTATAAATACTGTTATCATAAAAGCAA
The DNA here is from genome assembly GCA_017311185.1 of Proteles cristata cristata. Lineage (NCBI taxonomy): Eukaryota > Metazoa > Chordata > Mammalia > Carnivora > Hyaenidae > Proteles > Proteles cristata. Next base: position 419,662 of record JAESUZ010004648.1, on the reverse strand, counting down.
AAATTAGAATACTATTCATAAAAGTTATTTGATGCTTCCAAAACTGTAGTAAGAAGCAAATTCGTAGCATTATTAAATCAGACAAAATGGAAAATGAGCTAATCATTGAACTCGAGCAAGTAGATAAAATCTAATTACAAGGGTACAATATTGGTCAAGAGTAAAATCTATAAATAAATGGATGAGCCTATCTAAGAGACTATTTTACGAGGACAACATTTTCAAACATACCTCTAGAATTCTCCACAAGATAATAAAACAAATAGTACAAACAAAATTAGAATTGAGAAACCGTCTAACAGCCAATGTGGAGGAGCTGGAAATGATAAGGTCATTCTGTATAAATCTGTGCTAAGCAAATTGAAGAGCTCAGTTCTACAAATGATTTTCTTTTCCAGAAGACATAAAATGCTAGTAGGAATTCCACATGACTAAATAATCTGAGTGTGCTAATACCATAAAAAGCAGTAATAAGTACACATTATGGAAAAAAACAGCTATAAAATAAACATGGAATCAAATAATACTTAAAAGAATACAAGGTGGGCCTTATTGCAGGAATGCCCAAAGAATACAATAAATTTCAAATATGATTGTTTTCTAAAACTGGATCTGCCCATTTTAAATGACTGATCCTTGTCAAGATCACAGCCCACACATTCACAGAAGAATCACAAACAATACAAGGATATTAAGGACGTTCTATATATTACACAGAATGCATTAGAAATGGAACAATCAAACGAGAAAACTCAGAACTCAGAAATACAGTTTTAAATTTTGTAGATAATATTTTTTAACCTACAAACCCTGGAATAATTATTTAGAAAAAAAAATACTAGCATGAATAAGAACGTTCATTTAGATAACTGAATACCAGAAAAGACAATTACTTGAGGAGCATACACAGCCCTGAGTAAATGAGGATCCATTTTCAAAAGAGAGACATGACTACTGTAGTTTCATGCTGATTTATTTATAGTTTTAGCAAAGTCATCAAAATCCCAGTGGTATTGTTTTGGCACTTCTCATGTGATTAAGAAGCTCATTGGATGAATGAAGAGCTTGAATAACCCAACACACTGGGAACAAAAAGGATAATTAAGGAGAACTTGCCAAAGTAAATATTATTATTATTATTATTATTTTAAACTGGTGGTGATTTAGAAAGGCACATTGGTGTGAGAATTAATGGAATAGATCAATGGCAAAGAACAGAGCACTTTGACATGGATTCAATGCAGATGTATTATTCATTTAGCAAATGGTTAAGGTGGCCTCACAAATAACAGCAGAAAAATGATTTTTCAAAGCCTGGAGTTGAGACAATTGGTGTTGACAAAGATTATGTTGATGTATCGCATTATCAGCCTCAGAGGAGGGAGGGGTCCTCCTGGAAGAAGAAGCATCAAGGAAAGAACACAGAACTGTGCTTGAAATTTACCGGCCAAATATTTCACACTGGTAATTGGCTCAGATATTGTTAGAAGTCCGAGTTCCCTGTCCACTGTTAGCATCCTGCGTTCCCAACACCCCCCACTGCTTTGTGGGTTCCTTTCAACCCACTCTGCCATTCTTCTTCCTTTCTCCCTGCACGTTTCATCTCATCTTGTCCTTTTGATTTCCAGATCTGTGCTTAGCAAGAACTCCCTGACACCTTCATCCTCTTGTGGAACATTCCCTAGGATGTGGATCTACAAGAAGAAAAATGCTGGCTATTACCTAGGACATCTCTAATATGGCAGGTCTACAGTGAAGGCTATTTTTTTTTGTTTGTAATCTCATATTTCAAGGTCTGGAGATAGAGTATTTTCATTACCCATTCCATAGGTCTTCCCCTCGTTCTTGCTTAAAAGCCACTGCCTTTATGAGTGGGGCCATCCTGCTTATGATTCTCATGTTTTAGGAACTCATTTGCCACAGACAGTAGTTGGTTCCTAGCTTTTGGGTTGTTTTCTTGTTTTTATTGAAGTATAGTTGACACACAATGTTACGTTAGTTTCAGGACATCGTTTTACTTTCCATCTTTGATTCTGTTACCATTTGGTGATGCTGGCATCTTTATGGGGGACTCCTCCAGCGTGTGGTCACCTGTTTTCTTCATCTTCTTTCTGGCAGGCAGGTGAATCTTACTTTTGCTCTGTTGCAGTCTCGCAACTGAGGCTCACAACCAGGACCTGCACCATCTCTGAAATCTTAATCTTGTCCATGCGATATTCTGACCACGCCTCTCTCAGCTCACTTGGACTATAATTCCTGATCATACTGAGTATTTTCTCTCTATCCTTCAGCCCTTTTATGGCTTTCAAGGCATTCATTTGTTTTGAAACTATTGCCATTATAATCATGACGTGGCAAATGGACGGCTTTGCAGATACCCCATTATGGTGCTTATCTAGTGAAAATGTGGCCTCCTGTGAACTGCCACCTGTCATCTTAGGACCTACAGCCAATGGTTGAAAATTGCCAGAGAAGGGCACCTGAGTGGCTCAGTGGGTTAAGTGTCTGACTCTTGACTTTGGTTCAGGTCATGATCTCGCATTCCTGAGGTACAGCCTGCATTAGACTCTGTGCTGATGGTGCAGAGCCTGCTTTAGGATTCTGTCTCCCTCTTTCTCTGTCCCTCCCTGACTTGCTGTCTATCTCTCTCTCATATTATATATATCATCTCTCTCTCATATTATATATATCTCTCATATAATATCTCATATTATATATATCTCTCATTATATATATATATCTCATATCTCTCTATTATTTATATATATATTATATATATATATAGGTTTCTGGCTGGCTCAGTTGGTTAGCATTTGACTGCCTCAGGTCATGATCTCATGGTTCATGGATTCAAGCCCTGTATTGGGCTCTGTGCTGACAGCTTGGAGCCTAGAGCCTGCTTTGGATTCTGTGTCTCCCTCTCTTTCTGCCTCTTCCCCATTGATGCTCTGTTTCTCTCTCTCTCTCTCTCTCTCTCTCTCTCTCTCTCTCTCAAAAATAAACTTAAATAAAAAAAAAGAAAATTGCCAGAGAAAATAGCACAAACCCAGCTGATTTCTCTTTAAATTGACCCCCTCAAAAGGGCAGTGAGAACTTTCTGGAAATCCTGCTGGGCAGTTGCCTGATTTGTTCATTTGTCCTCCATTTGAGATGATTTCTCCATACCATTTCCCTCCTCCCCAAACCTTCCTGAGACTATCCTCACTCTCATGCAGCGGCCTTGCCTCAAGAATCCTATCATGTCATCAATTCCAGCTACATCTTCAGCCCTCTTCACCTCCCTCTCTAGTACTGGAGAGGAAAAAACCCAACCCCCCAGTTCTTTGGATTCCACCCCCTCTTGCCTTTTCAAGGAATTTGTTTTGTTTTGTTTGTTTTTTAATTTACATCCTTTTCTTTATCACCAACTTTTCCCCTTGTTACTGGACCATACCTGTTAGCAGGCAAACAGGTTGAAGTTTCCATCATTAAGAAAAAGTAAAACCTTAGCCTCCTTAGCCTCTCTCTAGAGACAGAGAGCACCTCATTCCCAAATTCTCTAAGATCACTCTACACTCAATGGTTTGGCTCTTCTCCCCCATTCACACCTCCGTCTACAAAAGGGGGCAGGACCTGTCCACACTTCTACACTGAAGTGATTTTCAGAGACCCAAATTAACCCCGAGCTGCCAAATTCTGTGGATTTCTCTGTTTTCACTTCAGAGCATCATTTGGAATGCTCTCTTCTTGTTTCTTTCTGTTATTTTCCTCCTTCCTGTCTCATTGGCCATTCCTAATTAACTTCTTTGCTCTACAGCTTCTCCTTTCCTGGACCAGGGCACAATCTTTGACTTTTTCTCTCCTCTATCTTTCCTTTCTCCTTGTTTGGTCAGAGACAGTCCCACGACTTTACTTTCTGATGGGGTTCAGGACACGCTATCCCCAAATATGGCGCCTTAGCATATTGAATATCTTTAAGCTGGAGGGTTTTGTGAAGAGGTAGACTCACAGACTATCGGCAGGACTCCCTGAAGCAGGCCATAGACCCTCAGGTGAGAGGTGGCCTTCCTGGACCCGGAGGAAAGGAGCATCCTTATCTCCAAGAATGGAGGAGCTTCAGAAGAATGGGAAGGACCAGGCCTTTCTGTCTCCCCCGGTTTACTGCACTTAGCTCATACCTTTGTCCGGTCACATTCTCCACCATTTTCCCCTGTTCATCAAGCTGAGCATGAAATCACTTAGTTTTCACCTTTTCTCCTGATCTCCTTTCCTTTCTGAAAGCTGCTGTGTCACATAAAACTTACCTTAAATCAATTTGTATGTTTTTTTTTTTTCTTGTTAATCAGTCTTTGGTTATGGAGACCCAGCCAGGAACCTAGGAAGGTGAAAGGAAAAAAATATTTTTTTTCCTCCTCTTCAGCACTTTGTGCTATTTACTCCTGAATCCACACCTCCAGTCCTCACTACTCCACTGAGCTCCAAACCAAGGTATTCAACTGCCTATGTGGTCTCACTACCAGGAATTCTGATAGACTCTCTGCCACAACAGGGCCGGATGGAGCCTGTAATCCTCTCTATCTTCAATATGCTCATCTTCCAAGTTTCTTCTGCCTAATCCATCCCATCTCAGTAAGAAGCCTCCACCCTTGACCCACATGGAAAACCTAACAGTTGTCTTGAGTTTTTTTTTTTTTTTCCTGATCATCTGTCCACTTCTCCATGGACACCATGGACACTGCCTCCCTTCCCCCAGTGAAGCCAGCATCGTTGTTGATCGTATGCGTTAACTTAACCAGGCTCTGGCTCCACCTCATCCTCCTACAGGCCATGCCCACTCAGAGGGAACCATTCACAACCATACACAATACCAGTTCATTTTCCAAGTGAGGAACTTCTTAAGAGCTTCCTGTAACTCTTGCAATAAAATCAAAGCTGTTACGATCTTGAAGCCCCACGTTACAGCTCTTTTTCTTTCCCTCAAAACTGAAGACCTTGGAAATGCTTCTCTGCTTCTAGGCCATGCCTTCTGCCTGAGGATAAGGCTATTCTCTCAACCTTTTGCATGCCTTGTTCTTCTCATCATTTGTGTCATTTGGTCCAACACTCCTTCTTTGGAGGTTTCCTTCCCTGACCTTTCTATCTAAAGTACACAATCCAAACTTCCCTGTTCTTATCCCACCCCTGTGGTCTCTCATGTTTTCCCATACCACCTGGCTCTGATCATAATACTCTTCTGAAATGTGCATCATTTCTTTTTCTGGGAATAAACACTATAGAAATAATCAGAATGTGAGAAAAGATTTATGTGCAAGGTTCCTTACCTCAGCGTTATTGTGTAATGGCAAAAATTTAGAATCAACCAAACATTTAAAATAAGTATAAAAATCAGTTAATTATTGTTTATTCTGAAGACAAAGCATTTGCCTAAAAACGTTAAAACTGTCTTGTTGTTTTTGGGTGCCTGGGTGGCTCGGTTGGTTGAACGTCTGACTCTTGATTTCAGCTCAGGTCTTTCCGCTCAGGTCATGATCTCACAGTTTGTGAGTTTCAGCCCACATCAGGCTCTGTGCTGACAGCGCAGAGCCTGATTTGGATTCTCTCTCTCTCTCTTTCTCTGCCCCTTCCCTGCTTGTGCACTCTCTCTCTCAAAATAAAGAAATAAACTTTAAAAATTGTGTTGTTCAATGATAGTTATTGACTTATTCATTGTTTTCAGTTTTCTGCACCCACAAACAATGCTACAATGAACATTCATATCTATCTGTTTATATCTATCTGTGTATCTCTCTATCTTCTTGACTATCTATGTAACTATAGATATATGGGTATAATGACTGATGTTTTTATTGTGTTTATTGGATTAGATTGGATTCACAGAAGTAGAAATATTGTACTACCAAGTAGCAGGGCATTTGAAATTTTGATGGTTATTATCTGAATAGTTTTTCAAAATATTTGAACATTTCATACTGCTGATTTCACCATAGTGTTATCAGCACTGATTGCTTTCAGTTTTTTAAATTTTTTGCCAATCCCTTATGTTAGAAATGGAATTGTATTGTTTAATGTGTGATTCTGTAAGTATTAGTGAATATCAAAATTCCTTCTTAGTTTCTTTTTTTTTCTGTATCCAGTGGTAAGGCTGGGGAGGAGGACTAGAGATGCTTTTAAGTTGGGCCAACGAAGACCTCTGTAACTGAGGTTATTTACTTATCGCTATTTTCATAATAGCTAAAATCTGCATAACAATCTTCTGTATATAAATACTTTCAAATACATCATCAAATTTAATGTGAGGTACAAACCATTTGCAAAATGGTCTGTAAAGCACAGAAGTAGCTCATTAGACATAGATATAAAGTGCCACTTACTGCACTGAAGATTGTCAAGAGAGAACAGCTTCTCTTTTCTTTCTTTAATACTGATTTGGGAGGATGCTATGGGTGGGAGACACCAAGTTTTGAATTTGTGGTTCTGTCCCATCCTTGATCTTCCCAGACCTCAAAGAAAGGTGTCATTCTTGATACCAAGTGCTTTTGGGGGGAATGATCTTAGATTTTGCATGTGTGCCCTGAAGTTTGCAAAAAGCATAATGTCTCAGTGTGGTGATTTTGTGCCTGCTTAACAGCTCTGCCTTAACACATTGCCACCCTGAGGTTGTGTGGAGAGGGAAGGGCAGCGGCCCAAACATGGTCAGGAGGGCTTTATGCAGCTGGGCTCTTGCTCACTGTGGCATGGCCCATAATATCTCATGGAACAATTGCCATGTGCTCCTTATTCGTACCAAATTACCAGGGCATAGCCTGGCATGCCAAGGAGCAGATACACAAGGTCAAATTAAGATAGGATGGCCTTTCTGGGTCTGGTGTGAGGAGAAAAGAACCTTCTGCATACAAAACCTGCCTCTGAAAAGCCTCAGCAGGATGCAACATCTGAAGGTATTTGCTACTGTCTTGGTATTGAAAATCAAATCGCTCTCATTTAGTAGCAAAGCCCATCTTCCCTTTTTAGGTCCTCAGTGCTTATTGACAGAAACAGAGTTGAGAATGGTAGAGAGGAATTGTGTTGCGGTGGCTTTCATACAGAGGAGGCATCGGCTGTGCAGACAGAGGGTAATGATCCTCCCCTCTAGGGAGGGGTTGTGAATTGAGCAATAGAACACAGATGCCAAGAGAAGCAAGGCAAATGGACTTCTTACTTCTGCATCTTCTTTCCTGTGGGCACTTATAGGTTATTGAGTTATGTGGATGCTGCTATGGGCAGAGCCAAGGTAATATATGGTGGCTTCTCCTTCCCCTGCCTGCTCCATCATCTGATATCTTAAACAGGAGTAACTGTATATGGAATAAGGAAGACAAGTGGTCTAGAGGGCCACTATGCTTACCAAGTTCAGGAAGGGCTATTTACACAGGATACAATGCCCGTGACCAACCCTCCCCCTCCGAGCTGTGTAACACCCTATGGCCCCGAGTTCTTGACTGACCTTTCCCTGCATCATATAATGTCAGTCAAAATTCTACTAATTATCCTCTTCTACTTCAAAATCATCCATTGTCTCTGGTAAAAATATGCAGAACTTCCCCAGGGCTGTTATGGTGTAATCTTCCAGAAATACCAACACATGGTGAAAGAGAGACTCTTCATTTCAAACCAGTCCACCTTTAATTCAGGCTTTATCAGCAATGAGAATTTAATTAGGGAAATTAGATCTCCATAATCCCATCTTGGAAGACAGAATAGCATGAGGACGTTCACAAGAGTTTGAAGAATTTGGGAATGTATAATGCCAGACTTTGGTGTACCACATGGAAATATTTTATATTTGGGTGCCTGCACACTTTATCCTGTGAACTCTATCTTGAGTGCTAAAGAAGTTGTTCACTTACTTTAAATAACTACTGAATTAAAAAATCTATAAGGTCACCCTGGGTTCAGGCCACAGGGAGAGGCCATGCTAGGAGGAAGTAGTTATGAACTAAACTCACAAAGGCTCCCCTTGAAAGAGGATGAGTCCGCCTTAGTCTCCTTCTTCCTTACAAAGGGCAGGTGATTCTGGCTGGCTGATCTTTTTCAGGATGCCTTGTTCAGTCATGCAAATGGATTAAAAAACTACAGCCATTTTAACTAGGTGGGTCTTTCCCACTTATTATTCTTGTTTCAGGATCCATTTCTGATTCTTAGGATGAATAAAATCCCATTCAGATTGTGTTGGGGTTCATGCCAAGCTGACTTGGGATGCTACGTCCAATACATAACCAGAGTGTGGAACTGTAGACAAATTACTTAATATCTTTGAGCCACACTAGCATGGGAATAATGATACTTAACTGAAGGGGTTGTGTTTTGAGATTAAGTGCACCATTCGGTAGGAGATCACCTTCACAGCCCCTGGTTCACTCTAGGTGTTCATTGGAGAGTAATTAAACTTGGTTAATGAGGAAGCCAATATCTGGTGAGTGCAAAGGGCCTGAAATCAGGTACTATTAATTATTCCATCATTCAATTGTTCTCAATGCCCTCCAACCAATGCACCCAACCTCACTCTTCTAGTTAAAATGACATCAACCCATTTTGGTTATTAATTCTTTTTCTTCAAGTCTTCTTTTCCATAAATATTTATTAAAAACCTCCCATGTTCTAAGTGTTCAAGGGAGCCAAAGCTGATAGAGAAAATTTAGAAATGCATTAGAAATGGACTACGTCCTGAAGATCTCATATTAAACGGGTTACATCTGAATAAAAATGTCCTATGTGGTGATGGGGATGACAGAGAAGAGGGAGAAGTGGGCTTCACTTTCCTCAGGCCACATCCTATCAGGGGGAAACCAAGGTTTTCTCATGTATTTTTCACTGCCAGCCCTGGTATGGAGGTCTAGGTAAGCTGGATGCTTGCGTGCGTGGTAAACTCCACCCAGGGAACGCCAGCTTTTCCCACAGTGCTGCAGTCACACACATTCAAAGATGTCTCATCAGAATCAGTCTGAAGAATAACTGGCTTCAATCCTGTGCTTTAAAGAGGTTCTTTTACAAACGAAAAGCGCTACAAGGCAAAAATTGCACTGTAACATGCGCTAAAATGTGACTCATGGCAAGGATCTCAAATCGAACAACTGGGCTAGAACAGCAAGAGGAGCGATTAAGAAAAGTAGTCAGGAGGCACAGAGAGGTTCCAGAAGGGAGTTTCTACAGAGATTTTGGGACCAGAGAACCCCTTCGAAGAAGCATCAAACATACTTATCTGCACTGAAGGAAGCATTGTGAGCCATATCCAACTCAGAGCATGAGATGAATATTTTTTTTAATTAAATAATGTTTGTTTATTTTTGTTATTATTTTTAAAATTTAAATTCAGGGGCGCCTGGGTGGCTCAGCCGGTTAAGCGTCTGACTTCGGCTCAGGTCATGATCTCACAGTTCTTGGGTTCGAGCCCTGCGTCGGGCTCTGTGCTGACAGCTAGCTCAGAACCTGGAGCCTGCTTCGGATTCTGTGTTTCCCTGTCTCTCTGAGCCTCCCCTGCTCACGCTGTCTCTCTCAGAAATAAATAAAAACATTAAAAATTTTAAAAAATAAGATAAAATTTAATTTCAAGTTAGTTAACATACAGTGTAATCTTGGCTTCAGGAATAGAGCCCAGTGATTCATCTCTTACATATGACACTCAGGGCTCATCCGGAAAAGTGCCCTCCTCAATGGCCATTGCCCATTTAACCCATCCCCCCCCCCCCACCTTCTAACCTAGCAACCTCAGTTTGTTCTCTGTATTTCAGAGTCTCTTACGGTTTGCTTCCTTCTCTGTTTGTATCTTGTTTTTCCCTTCTTTCCCCTATGTTCACTTGTTGAGTTTCTCAAATTCCACCTGAGTGAAATCATATGATATCTGTCTTTTTCTGACTTATTTTGCTCTGCATAATACCCTCTAGTTCCATCCACGTTATTGCAAATTGCAAGATTTTATTTTTTTCATTGTTGAGTAATATTCCATTGTATATACATACCACATCTTCTTTATTCCTTCATCAGACGATGGACATTCGGGCTCTTTCCATAATTTGGCTATTGTTGATGGTGCTGCTATAAACATTGGGGTGCATGTGCCCCTCCGAATCAGCATTTTTGTATCCTTTGGATAAATTCCTAGTAGTGAAATAGCTGGGTCATAGGGTAGTTCTATTTTTAAGTATTTGAGGACACTCCATACTGTTTTCTAGAGTGGCTGCACCAGTTTGCATTCCCACCAACAATTCAAAAGGGTTCCCCTGTCTTCGCATCCTCGCCAACATCAGCCATTTCCTGAGTTATTAACTTCATCCATTCTGACAGGTGTGAGGTTATATCTCATTGCGGTTTTGATTTGCATGTCCCTGAGGAGATAGGTGTTTTAACAACGTGGTGACAAATTCTTTCTCATTGCTTCAGTCTTTGGTGGCATGGGGGAAGCTTGTGGGCTAGTCCTGTCATCCAGAGCCACTGACAAGAAGCACAGGTGAACTGGGATGCCTATCCTGGGAGCATCAGCACCCTAATGTACTGTTGGTTGAAGGGTAATGCCTGGGCAAGGACAACCCCTCCAAGACCAGGGATTGGCAACCCCCGGAAGTCATCAGGGTTGTCACCTGGGACTTTGAACTTCTTACCCCTGAGGATTGCTGCCTTAAGAAGAAATTTCAATTTCACCCAACATACTTTGAATACAGAGTTGTCCATCTCTCATCTGGTAAGCATTATCTAACTTATGATCTGCTCCCTACAGCACTGGGCCCCGGATTCATTATTGGAGCTCTCTTAATTTTGAAATGTCCCATGTTTTTGATCATCTGAAACTGGTGAATGATATTAGCTCAGGCACGAAGGACCCTTTGCAAGTGTTTTGCTGTTTACAATGTACTTTCATATGTATGATTTTACTTGAGTTTCAACAACATTTTGAGGCAGATAAGGAGGGAATATTATGTGTTTTCTCATCGAGGGAACAAAGAAATCACTCGATTCACCCAACCAGAATTCCATGTCCAACAGGAATGGAGTTGGGGAAAATCTGACAATGATTTCCATTCAAACAGACTCCATTACATGCCAAATCAGCCCTTGTCCTCTGGGGACTCTGAGCTGAAAGAATTAACCAACATGGAAAATATGAATCTTGAATAGAACACTTTCCAATGATCAACACCAGTGCCGTTGAATATTGATTTGTTTTTCAGCATCTTCCTATAAAAGTTACCCAGGTATTTACTGACCTTTATTTCCAAAAATACCTCACAGCAAACAGATTAGCCAACCATCATGTCGTTCCATACTCTTAATTACATCTTCCTGGGGAATATTTAGAAACTAAGCGAGGATGAATTATGGAGAAGTAGGGGCTGACCCCCTGCTCTCCCTGGGGCAGCAGGCAGGTTGACACTCGCCACTGGCAGACGAAACAAGGCTCCTTGCCCCCCACAGAGCCTTTGAGCTACGTTGGCCTTTGCTCTGTGAACTCTGCCCTCTTATTTACAATAGGACATTTCTAAAACAAAGCCAACATTTGTGAAAGGTCAGCCGCCAAGAGGAGCGGAGAGTATCAGTGAAAATGACAGGAAGAAGATAAACAAACTGGAAAACATCTGTCTCAAATATTTACCCAGGCTGGCCATTTTGGGATAATGGCTGATGGGGCTAATAGCTAAGATACCAGAGGGTGAAGCCCCTGCTCTCTCCTCCCTACCCTCAGATATTAAGGGGACTCCTAGAGGCTGACTCACTTACTGACAATTCCTATTTATGTTTTTGATTATTGATATATGCTGCTGTCTAGTTTCAACACTCATAAAGCCCATGTTTGGGAAACATATTTGGCGACTTATGAATTTTAGTAATAATTCAAGGTATCACACTGGGGGCAGGGTGGGGGTGGGGTGGGCAGGGAGAATAGGGCAGAAAGGAAGCATTGCTTTTCTGAACTGCCAATGTGTTGCACACCTTAGTTAGGTGGTTGTCGTTGTTGTTGTTGTTTTTGTTTTGTTTTATTTTATTTTATTTTATTTTATTTTATTTTTTTATTTTATCTGATCATTCCTGCACAAGGAATAGTGTATCTGGAAAGAATAGCAGCCAGGCTGTTGAGGCTACCAGAGCTCACTGGTCCCATAGCCCTACCTGGGTCTTCTTCAATCCAATTGTGCCCTCCCCCGTTGCAAACATCTCGGCGTCAGGGAGGAGAACTTCTGAAAGCCATCAAAATGGCACTGACAGGGCAAATCTCACAAGCCCGAACTAAATTATCACTCCATTCATCAGTGACAGCTCCAGAGAGCATAGAAACCAGTCATGTTTTAGGTGGCTGTTTATAGGAAATGTGCCCAGGGTGCACGAGTGCCCAGAGATCCTTTAAGAGGATGTGTGTGCTTACTGAGCCCATCTTGAGCTCCAGAGGAGACAATGATTTACTGGGATATATTAGGTGAATCTTATGGCAGCATCTATCATGAGAGACAAACTTCCTCTAGATTTACCATAAGGTTCTGGACTTTGTCTTTGAAATCAATATCATAAGATATTAATGTTTCTATATAGGTCAATGCCAAAGATTTGCGGTGTGGCACTACTAAAATTTATTAATTTATAATAGCAGGAAGGATAATTCCTGGAAATTTTCGCTCTTGCAAGAATAGCTGAAGGCCCTCCCCTTGTTAAAGAACATGGCTTATTATAATAGTGATCTGCATATCCTGGGGGCTAAATCATTTTCCTTGAAATGAACCAACTCTAACAATTAAATCCTGATAAAAAGTTGCCTATGACACTGGTAAGGATTCTGTCTCTTGCACCAAACTTAGAAAATAAATTGTACTTAACAAGTGAATTTCTTAGGGTTTTGTGAAGGACCTTAATAGTATTGTCTGTGTTTTTACCCTTTGTTTTATTTTTTAATATCTACTTTCCATGTATTTTCATACACATACCCATAAATTAAAACATGGGTATAAGCACGTGCCATTTTTACACACACACTCCTTTCTCTTTCCTTCTCTCTCTCTGTCTTTCTCTCTCTCATACACACACCCACCCACATACAGAGCCTTTCTTCATATAGACTTTTCTTTACTTTTTTTTTTTTTCTGTCAAGGTTTTCTCCTACACTAACTGAAACTTGGAGGGGTCTTAGCATTGATTTCTCTGTATAATTGTATTGCCTGTATGCTAGGATGTGGTAACATGTGTGTTATCTTGTCATGAAGGAACTACAACAAACAGTTAAGAACGTTTGGTTTGGGGCCAGGCTTACCTGGTTCCGCCATCTACAGGGTCCATGATTAAGCAAATCGTTGAACTTTCCTGAGATGAAAATTTGCCCATCTTCAAATTTGGTGCGACCATATTAACATATGAATGTTTGCATCAATGTGTATGTACAAGATTCAGGTGCTCAGAGCAGCACCAGAAGTAAAGCGCTCAGTAATAATGGCTATTGTTATTACCACTATAATTATAATCCTCCTGGATAAATCATGTTAACTTTTCCTATTTCTAGTATCTTACCCATAATAATAATAATTATTATCGCTGTCAGGAAGGCAAGATAGCATGATGGAGCTCTGGTTCAAAAACATGGATTTTTTTTGGCTTAAGGAAAAGTTTTTATTTTCCAACCAATGACATGGGGATGACAGTACTGTCATCCCTAAGTCCTTGTCCTTATTCTGCGTCTTCACAGTGCTGGCGTGAGGATGACTAGTTAGAGAAATAATCCAGGTTCTTAGTGAATTGTAAAATGATCTCCAATTGTTGGTTATTACTCCTGCTGCATTTCATTACCATTGACATATAAGATATGGTAGATTTACTTTGGATCTTACCCAACAAATTATCAAATGTGTTTATATTATATATGTATATGTACCGAATGTGTATATACATTTAAATGGACTATTTGAAGATCTGCACAATATGGTATAAGATAATTTTATGGTAGAGGTCACTTAGAGTGAAGTTATGATAAAATTTCAGCATGAACACCTTCGCAGTCCACAGCAAGGACTAATTTCTGTGATGAATAAAGAAAAGTCAGGTACATAAACATATACCCCAGGTAATATCTTTCACAGTTATTTTTTGGAGGAGGGGTTATGAAATGCTTATCAAGAGGCTTATATAGTTCAGGCTCTACCTCTCAGTTCTTCCACTGAAGATAGTGGGGTTGGTGGAGATCATATCAAGGGATCTATTTTCTAACATCCCTTGCAGCTCTAAAATCAAGTCACTGAGTGCAGACTGTGGTCAGTATACTTACATACAAGGAATGTGTGTATGTAAACATTTTTACCAATTCATATACGTACCCAGCAACTAGAGGGAAGCCTCTCATTTTGAAAGTGGAATTGAAAAAAAAAAACTATGTGAAATACCTTTGAAAATTTAAAATTAAAGTTAGAGTATGCCAATTTTCTAGGAAAAAAAAAAACCCTTTGGCTAACATCACCATATCCAGATCTGATTCTTAAAATGCAAAGAGTCTGCTTTAAATCATGGTTCTCTTAATTAGGGTCATTGCTACAAATGAAAGCTGATTTGGGTGCTCGTCTAATAAGAAAATGCCAGTTACGGTATATTATCAACCCCGACTTGCCAGGCATTGAATTTCCTGATATGGTCTGCTGGGAACCTTAAATGAGCAAGAGCAATTATAAACCTAAAGTCTGCAGCCATTTGTTGGCATTATCTCAGGATAATTTCCCTGAAACATTCATGATGAAATGCAAAGGTAGATAATTTAAAAATCCATTTAAAATAGCTGTGGTATAATTTAAGCTAAGATCTTTCTCTGTAGTGGACATTACAGCAAGACCATGCATTTTGAAATGAATCCCTCACAAATGATCTTTTGTTAGATATCATTGCCTTGGGAAGCACTTTAAACAAGTTGAAACAATTTTCTTCAGTGGTAAGAGTAAAACAGAAACATTGGTACTATCTGGTTTTTGTTTAAACGAAGAAAAGCATAGAAGTTCATATTCACGGGGAGTCTGCCAATGGCTCATTGTCATCCAAAGGAAAGAAAAACATGGTGGGACATTTAACAAGTAAGAACAGTACCACCTTTTTTTTTTTTCCAGGGTTTTTACACGACAGTAAACCTCATGTTTTTAAATTAATTTATATTTTGATGGGGGTATAGTTGACATTACATCTCATGTTCTTTAGCTGACTTGAGGAATAAATTAAAAGGTGAAGACATAGTGATTCTGTGGACATTACATGTATGGTAATTGTGTACAGGGAAAATTGATTTGTGTTTACCATTCATTTCCCTCTCTCAAATAATAATCCCTCTATCAAATAAGGCCCATGACAAAGTGAAGCATAATGAAACAAAAGTGAACCTTATAATCAAAACATTGCCAAAACAATTGCATAAATACAGAAATTATGATGCCAATTCATGGGTTTTTCTTTTCCATCTTTTTATATCTATCCTTCTCTCTTTAATGTCTCCTCTTATGTTCTTGGGCAGGGACTGAATATCAAGATTAAGGTTCAATCCTAGGCCAATTTTATCGTTGATCTCTCTACCTAGAAAATATGGCTTTATAATGGAAGTCCTGACAGAGGCTGTGCTCTAATAAACTACAAGATGGACCAATAAACTACAGCAAGAGCCTATTATGAAGAACCATTACTACTCAGAGAACAGAGCAAAATTTATTGTGTTCTGAATCTTGCTGGAGATCTCTAGCATAACACAGACGACTTTGGACTTTGCTTCATGTGGAAGACAAGTCATTCCATGCTTATATCAGAGGGTAACCCTGAACTCCTAAAGAAGTGATATTCAATTACCCTTCTGGTAATATCCAATGTGTGCCTTATCAAATTGGGAGATGACTCATCTCTGAAGGAAACTTACCTTGGGATACAACAGAAAAGGCCTATGGATCATACCTACTATTGGTTCCAAAGAGGCCCCCTTGAGTTAACATATTTTGCAGCTTCCATAATGCCCTGGTGTTCTGTGACCTTTTCTTTACCCCTGAAGCTATTTGGATGGATTCCTTTAGAAGTGGTACAATTGTCACTCCTTTCTTGTCCCTTCCCATTTCTTCAAGTTCCACATTACTTCCTCACCCATAACATTCTGATCACTTAGCAATGACAGCATCTTGAGAATGTCCCTTAATGTCACCCACAGTAGAACAATGAATTGTATTTGAGTCACGGTCTCCCAGGCCCATGTTGTTATGCTTGAACTTGTTCTTCCCAATACAGATATTGGTTAAGTTCAGAGTCACTGCTGTTCCCGGTATAAGGGTCGGGTCCTAGTTTCTGGTGCTGAACTCCAGGTCTTCCATTTCTAAGATGGGCTTTCAGAAGGATTAGATGCAAACAATTTCAGGTCTAAGGACATGGTGCCTGGTGACTACTTCTATCCCTTGCCTCTATAGGATTGGAGTGACTTTGACTCTAATTCATCTTAGGGATTTTGCCTCTTGTTTGTTCCCCACTGAGGATTTCATTTCTCATTTGCTTTCCCAGAATCAGACATTGACCATTTCCTCTGAATTTTTCTCTGCCATACAGCTCAGTCTTGGCATCCCGATTCCTACCTTCTCTTAGTTTTACATTATATTTACATTTCTGAACAGCCCTGCCCCTTCCCCCAAATACACATGTCACACCAGCTCCATCTTGGCTAATGGTGACTTTGGGGATAGAGTAGAACTGATGTTTACCTCTGTTTACCAAAGGCTGAGCAAGTTGTGTATCTACATTAGAAGCAAACTCACAGACCAAAAGCCTAACATCATCACAAAATAAAACGCAGGTGACTGTTTTATGCATACTTACAAATGACACACTAGAAAGAACAAAAAAAAAAAAATCAAGGAGTAAGAAGGAAATAGTAGTGAGTCAATACATGCTGTACAAAGATCTTTCTTTACTACTTTGTCATCTTTCAGCTTGTTGTTACAGTAAATAATTAGAGGCAGAACAATCCTGAGCCATTTTATGTGAAGATTGTTAAAGGAAATAAAGGTGAAGGCAGACAAACATAAAAACTACTAAGAAACCATGAACAGAAATGGCTAATTATAGAGCTCCTATTAAAATGCATTTTTTCCCTTCATGGAACAGAATTTTCCTTTGATAATTAACAGACCTACAGGGCCCATTACATTCTCAGACTCTGAAGGTATTGATTCCTCTGTCTCTTGCTGCCACATTTGTTCTTTCTGGGCCTTCTTCCCTTGAGAGGTTTGCTGATTTTATAATTGAGGGGTGGAGTGAAGACTGAGGTAGTCACCAAAGATGACCAACTGGGGCTGTGAGAAGGGGGCTCCTCGGTTGTCCATGCAATTTCCCAGCTTTGTTTTTGTTTTGTTTTGTTCTATTTTATTTTATTTTATTTTATTTTATTTTATTTTATTTTATTTATTTATCTTAGTGATTTTCATAACAGGAAGATTCCATACCAGGGTATGGTTTAAAAAAAAAAAGCATGCAGATGTAACATATGCATAGTTAACCCAAACACGTCCTCTATCACTAGGGATCTATTTATCTTTTAAAACAAATGGTTCCATTTAACCCAGGCCCTTTTGTGTCTTGTCAGTTAAAGGAAATGGAGAGCAAACAATTTTTACAATTATGAATCCAATTCATAGCTCAGGAATCCTTGGGTTGTGGGTGACTTGTGTAATGCGACATCTCACTTCATTTCCTAAGTGGGTTTTGCTTTGAACAGAGGCTTCCCTTCAAAGACACCTTCTTGCCTTAATCTTAGGGACCCAGGAACGAGCCCAGTGGACCCTGAGGACTTTTTTTCTAAGCTGGAAATGGTGGGGTAAGTGAAAGACAAGCTTAACCGGGAAGGCATCTTAGAAAACAGCTATGTGTCAATCTGCCTCAAAAAAAAAAGTGGTCTCGTCTAAATGACATTCTGATTGGCAGCAGGGAGTGTAGTTGGCTCCTGACAGCATCCAGTGTCATTCACTGGCAAACAGCCCCCATGTACTCTGACCAAGATGCGAACCATTTCATCTCAGGTAAGCCATGCTCATGCAAACCTAAGGTCGAGGAATTGATCTGGTGGGAAAACAGAAGAACTTGTCTCTTTTTCTTCTAGAAATATCAGAGGTGTTTTTTAAAAAGTGTTATTTTAATAATAGGAGAACCGTTTTAATAAAGGAGGACAGTTCCAGATTGAATATAGGGTGAAATGATTTTCCTTTCAATTTTTGAGTTGTAGATTTCTTGAATAATGGGTCTTACACATAGCAGGGCCTCAATAAATTCTTGCTTGATGGTTTGCTTTGTTTTGTTTTGTTTTGTTTTTGTTTTTTATTTTTTAAACACACTCAAAATAAGAGAAGGAAACAGAGAAAGGATTTAGTGTTAAATTTCCTGCTTCATTCTACTGTCCAAAACCTGCTGGAAAGAGCTGAGACCATGTGTTGGAAAATTAAGGATGAAAAGGGACCCTCATTCCTTTAGGTGGTAAGCAACGAAACATGTGGTTGAGGGAGGAGGAAATAAGTGTCTGCTGCAGGAGAGCAGAGTCCGATCTACTCTGATAGACTGACTAGCAATGGGCAGCATTTTAATCCAGGCAGAACCATAGAAACTCTGTAACCTAATTGAAGGTAGTCCTTGAATGCTAAGAATTCAAACAGGGACTATGCTCCTTTGTGGGCCCGCCTTTTCGGGATGTCCCTTACCATACTCGTCCACGGAAAGCCGAATAGGCGGTCAATGCAGCCTTCTCATGTGTTGCCTGCCTGTGTCACAACTGTAACCTTATCACTAGGGCTGGAGATTTCTTCCTGACATTTGGCAAAAGTCATCAAAACAATATAGCCCAAAGCTGGAAGGCAACAAATGTGCCCAAGGCTGTCACTCAGGCACTGTTTGTGGGCTGGTTCCCTGCCCCTTTGCACTCTTCCCTAGTCAGCCTTCTTTGAATGTCATCTGAATGTCCTTACCTCTTTGGCCCTGTCTGTGGCTTGCTTCCTTCCTTCCTTCCTTCCTCTCTTCCTCCCTCCTTTCCTTCCTTCCTTCCTTCCTTCCTTCCTTCCTTCCTTCCTTCCTTCCTTCCTTCCTCTCTTTCACCAAAAATCTGAACAATAAATTGATTCTTTATGTCAAGTAGTGTTGTTTTAATGGCCATTTCTGAGGTTTAGCTGATTCATAACCTCTGCAATCACAGGCTTGGCATTTTTCTTACTGAAGAATCTAAGTGAACAGGCAGGAATCTGTCCACATTATCGGCTTCAGTCGCCCCTCGTTTCATCCTGCTCTGTCCCACACATGCCCTCATTGCTCTGCTACTCACCCACCAAGGCAGGCAGCAAGAGGTCGACATCAAAGCATGCTCCCAGCTGGCGGCTGGCCTCTAATGCTGGCATTATAGAGGGAAATGGAGAGTGTATGTGAGAGAGAGAGGCCAAGAGAGAAAGAGAGTGAGGGAGAAGTACCCGATTGCTTGAATGGGCTCTCACACAGAAAAAGCCTGAAGAATAGAACAAAACCTTCAATTCTCCCGCTCTTTGTAATAAGCCTGGGCAGAATGGGCATGTGTGGTGCATAGCTGAGTTTGAACTGCATTAGTACTCTTTCAGTTTACAAACAAGAGGCCTAATTTAGAAGAAAAATCTCCTATCTGATTATTTCTTTGTGTTCATCCGTGTGGAAAAAAAAGTGTCTGTTCAGAGAAGGGGGTGGGGTATTGAAGGTGGCTTATTAACTCTTCAGGCTGAATCATGATTGTGAAGGGCAATTGGGAGATCGGTATTCAACCTTCATTTCCAGACTAAAAAATATATTAAGGATTGCTAGTTTTGAGCACTATATCAAAATATTAGGCAATCTTATTGTCACTCTGCCTAACCAGCTTCCTCAGAAGCAATGCAGCAGATACATGTAGTATTTGATTAAATGTCTCCTTTCTCTTGATTACGTTTTATGGCAATATGAGAGGATGCAATTAGAGTCACTGATAGAAAGCTCCAAAGACTTTCTTGAAACCTTCTTGGGTTAGCAAGACCATCACAGATGCCAACTCCCTGGGTCCTAACCAGCTGCAGTTTTTCCAGAGGTGCAGAAGCGCAAGACAAAAAGGATGGATTGCATGGGAGATGAAGAGTTGTTTTTCTTTAAGATAATATCTGAGTCTTTCCTAAGTTAGGCGAGGTGGAACTATACTATGGAAGAACATCCCTTCTTGCATTTTGAACATGAATTATGTTTTAGGGAAAGATAAGATGAGCCCAGACCCTGGTTGTAGAGTATGCCCTGGTCTCTCACTTTGGACACTCCTTTGGATCACTCTCCTGCTGTCATTTCTCTCCCCCCGACCCCAAATTCTTAGAAGCTTTTCTGAAGTTGTGTACTCCGGGGTCTTATGAATGGGGTTGAAACTCTACACAAAGCCACAGCTTTAGGAAGACAACAGGAATATTTAACCATTTATAGCTGGAGGCAGCCTCTGTGCACAGGTAAGAATGAGAACTTGATAGGGACGCCAAGGTTGGTGACTATCTTCACTGAAGATCTGAATCTAGGGTCAGTGTCATTGTTCCTCGACAGTTCAGATCTGTTCTTTCTCAAAGGCAGGAAGAATGCAGTGCTATTTCACCTCACACGCAACCACTGACTGACTGGTAGTGGTTATTTTTTCTTGCCTTATTCAATTGGCCAGATGGCCCATATCATGTTGAATTAATATTTTGAAGAGTAGACATTCTTGTTTTACTTCTGTCCTTAGGAGAATAACAGTTAGTCCTTCATTTAAATATGATGCTAGCTCCAAGTTTTTGTAGATGTCCATTATCGGGTTGAGGAATTCCCTTCTAGTCCTAGTTTGCTGAAAAATTTTAATCAGAAATGGATTTTGCTAAATGCGTATTTTTACATGTATTGAAATGATCTTATAGTTAATCACTTCTGGTTTGTTAATATAGTGGATTACATTGATTGATCCTAGATTGTAAAACCAACCTTGCTTTCCTTTAGTAAGCCCCACTTGGTCATGATGTGTTATAATTTGTAGAACTTGTTGAGTTTAATCTGCTAAAACATCTAGAAGTTTTGCTTCTTTATCTAGGACGTATATTTTTCTTTATTTTTCTTTTCTTGTAATTTATTGTCAGAATCTATCAGTAGGTAATGCTGTCCTCATAAAATACGTTGGGAAATATTATTTCCTCTTCAATATTCTGGAAGAGCTTGAGAATAATTGGTACTGTTTCATCCTTAAATGTTTGGTAATATTTACTCATGAAGTCATCTAGACCTGGAGTTTTCTTTGCAGGAAAGTTTTATCTCTAAACATAATTTTTTTCAACACTTACAGGGCCATTCTGATTACCTATGTCTTCTTTTTGTTTTAATGTATATTTATTTATTTTGAGAGAGAGCGAGAGAGAACACACATGAGTGGGAAGGGGCAGAGAGAGGGAGAAAGAGAATCCCTGATGTTAGTGCAGGACCAAATGCGGGGCTCAATCCCATGAACTGTGAGATCATGACCTGAACCAAATCAAGAGTCAGACACAACCAGGTGAGCCACCCATGTGCTCCTACCTATGTCTTCTTAAGTAAGCTTAAGTAGTTTGTGTCTTTCTTCTCTCCTTCCTTTTTCTTTGTTCTTTTTTTCAAAAATTAATTCCAATGTTAGTTAACATATAGTGTTATATTAATTTCAGTGTACAAGATAGTGATTCAACAGTTCCATTTATTATTAAAGTGCTCATCAAGACAAGTGTCCTTTTAATTTCCTTCAACTATTTCACCCACCGACCTCCCCTCTGGGAACAATTTGTTTGTTCTCTATAGTTAAAAGTCTATTTTTTGGTTTGTCTTTTTTTTTCTCCTTTGTTGGTTTGTTTTGTTTCTTAAATTCCACATATAGAATTTGTGGAGTGAAATCATATGGTATTCGTCTTTCTCAGACTGGCTTATTTTGCATAGCATTATACTCTCTAGCTTCAGCCATGTTGTTGCAAATAGTAAGATTTTATTCATTTTTATGACTAAATATAATGAAATATATATATATAATTATATATTATTATACTATATATATATAATTTCTTCTTTATCCATTTATCTATAGATGGGAACTTGGGCTGCTTCCATAGTTTAACTGTTGTAAATAATGCTGCCTTAAGCATAGGGGTGCATACATCCCTTTGAATTGGTGTTTTCATATTCTTTGGATAAATACCCAGTAGTGTGACTACTGGATCATAGGATAGTACTATTTTTATTTTTTTGACAAACCTCCATACTATCTTCCACCATGGCTGCACCAGTTTGTGTTTCCACCAACAGTGCACAGGCTCCTTTTTACCCCATATCCTTGTGAACACTTGTCGTGTCTTGAGTTTTTGATTATAACCATTCTGACAGGTGTGAGGTGATAACTCATTGTGGTTTTGATTTGCATCCCTGATGACAAGTGATGTTGAACATCTTTTCATTTGTCTTGTCTTTCAAGGAATTGACCAATTCTATCTATGTTGTTGAACTTATTGACATAATGTTGTTCATAATATTTCCATATTATCTCTGTAATATCTGTAGAATCTAAATAATATCACTCTTCACATTCCAGATATTTATAATTATGTCTTCTCTCTTATTCGTTACTGATAAGGCTAGATTGATTATTGATTTTACAGATCTTTTCTAACTTCCAGATTTGGTTTCATTGATTTTCTCTATTTTATTTTATCTATTTCATTGATTTCCACTTTGATTTTTTTATTATTTTCTTTCTTCTTCCTACAATCATTGTTATTTGTTCTTATTTTCCTACTTTTTTTGAAAGGTGGAAGCTGAGATCATTACTTTGATATGTTTCTTCTTTTTGTAATATAAGATGTTAATTTCTATAAATTTCTCTATAATTAATGTTTTAGAAGCATCCAACAAATTTTGATATGTTGGGTTTTTTTGTTTTAATACAGTTCAGAATACTTCCTAATTTTCCTTTTGATGGGTTATTTCTATGTATGTCATTTTGTTAATAAATCTTCTGGGATTATCCAAATATATTTTTTGATAGTGATTTTTATTTATTCCCTTTGTGGTCAGAGAACATAGTTTATATGAATTGATCATAAAATTTCTTCAACTCACACACAAATAAATAAAATCAATTTTCTTCTACACTTTTCTCCATATACTTTCCTTTCTCATGACCCAGAATATTATGTATCTTGGTAAACATTCTGTAAGTACCTGAAATAAATGTTGCTGGGTAGAGATACTTTAAAAAATTTTTTTAAATGTTTATTTATTATTGAGACAGAGAGAAACAGAGCATGAACAGGAGAGGGGCAGAGAGAGAGGAAGACACAGAATCCAAAGCAGGCTTCAGGCTCCAGAGCCCGACATGGGGTTTAAACCCACAAACCCTGAGATCGTGACCTGAGCTGAAGCCGGACAACGGACTGAGCTACCCAGGTAGCCCCTAGGTAGAGTTTTTGTAAGTGTCAATTAGGTCAAATGTTTGGCAGTGTTGTTCATCTTCTATATTCTTATTGATTTCCTAATTGTTTTACCATTTATTAAGGAAGATTGAATAAATTTCCAGTGATCTTTGGGGTTTTGAAAATTTCTCCTTGCAGTTCTATTAGTTTTTGATTCTTGAATTTTAAAGCTCCATTATACATAGACTTTTAGGATTGGATTGCTATGTTCTATTGGTGAATTAACCCATTTATCATCATTGCTACTCCATCTGTAGTAATATTTTTGCCATGAAGTCTACTTTATTGAAGAAGAAGATAGCCACTTTTGCTTTCTTTTGACTACTTTTATCAGAGTGTACCTTTCCCGATTCTTTTTCTTTTAGTCTACTTGTGTCTTTATATTTTATTTTCTATTAGATATTGTTATTTTATCCAAAATAATAATTTCTAGTTTTTCATTGGCTTTAGACTATTTATATAAAACAGTTATTGATGTGACTAGATTTACATATACTATATTTAAAGTTTATTTATTTATTTATTTATCTATTTTATTTATTTATTTAGATAAAGGACACACACAAGAGAGGAAGGACAGAGAAAGAGGGAGAGAGAGTTTTGATGCAGAGCTCAATCTTATGGCTGTGAGATAACTTGAACCAAAATTAAGTCAGATGCTTAAACAATTGAGCTACCTGGGTGCCCCTATCATTTTTATATGTTGCATTTCTTTTTTTGTTCCTGTTCTCTCTTTTACTGCACCTTTTGGGATTAATTTTTAATTTTTTAATTTTAATTTTTTTTGGATGATTAATTTTTTAATGATTTTCTCCATCATCAAATTATTAGTTATCACATTTTCAATTACTTGTTAGTGGTTGCTTTAAGATTTATGATAGTCTACCTTTAAATACTATGGTAGTAGTTGATATACATCAGAGGAAACTTACAGTGCTATATTCCCATTTCTACTTTGCCTTTCTGTTATTGTATGTTTTACTTCTATATATGTTACCCTCCCCCCCACAGCATTATTTTTAAACAATTACCTTCTCTCTATATATAATATTGGATAGTACAATCAAGCCTTTTATTTAAATAAAGGAAAAACATTTTTCTATTTCCCCATGTACCTGTTATTTCTGGCATTTTTTCATTAATTATGTAGGTTTATAGTTCTCTATGGTATCATTTTCCTTCTTCTAGAACAACCTTTAACATTTAGTGTAGCACACACCAGTCAGAGTGGCTAAAATGAGCAAATCAGAGAACTCTAGATGCTGGCGAGGATGTGGAGAAACGGGCACCCTCCTACATTGTTGGTGGGAATGTAAACTGGTGCAGCTCCTCTGGAAAACAGTGTGGAGGTTCCTCAGGAAACTAACAATAGAACTCCTCTATGACCCAGCAATAGCACTGCTAGGAATTTACCCAAGGGATACAGAAATGCTGATGCATAGGAGCACATGTACCCCAATGTTCGTAGCAGCACTCTCCACAATAGCTAAAACATGGAAAGAGCCTAAGTGTCCATCAACAGATGAATGGATCAAGAAGATGTGGTTTATCTATACCATGGAATACTACATGGCAATGAGAAACAATGAAATCTGGCCATGTGTAGCAACATGGATGGACCTTGAGGGTGTTATGCTGAGCGAAATAAGTCAGGCAGAGAAGGACAAATATCATGTTTGCACGTATAGGAGGATTAGGAGGAACTTGACGGAGGAACAAGGAGGAGAAGAAGGGCGGAAATGGTGGGGGAAAGGGAGAGAGGCAAACCATGAGAGACTCTTGAATGCTGACAAAAACTGAGGACTGATGGATGTGGGGGGGAGGAAGGATGGGTATGGAGGAGGACACTTGTGGGGATGAGCACTGAGTGTTATGTGGAAACTAATTTGACAATAAACTATTTGTACTATTTGTAAAAAAAAAAAAAAAAAGAAGGGATCCTCAGGAGGCAGGAGCCCTGTCTACAGAAGTTAAGGTGGGAAGGAGCACAGGACACAGGGATTCAAAATCCACTCTATCCTTCTTCTATTCCCTCAGTACTTAAAGGATTTGAAGGGGTGCCTGGGTGGCTCTGTCAGTTTAGCATCCAACTTCAGGTCAGATCATGATCTCATAGTTCGTGAGTTCGAGCCCCGTACTGACAGCTCAGAGCCTGAAGCCTGCTTCAGATTCTGTTTCTCCCTCTCTCTCTCTCTGTCCCTCTCCCACTTGTGCTCTGTCTCTCTTACTCTCTCAGAAATAAAGATTAAAACTTTTTTTAATTTAAAATAAAAACATTTAGTGTAGCACAAATCTGCTGTTGCTGAATTTTGCAGTTTTTGTGTATCTGAAAGAATCTTTTAGTTTGCCTTCATTTATGAAAAATATTTTTGCTGGGTACATAATTCGAGGTTGACCTTTTTTATCCCTTCAACACTGAAAGATATTTTTTCACTGTGTGCTGGCTTGAATCGTTTTTGACAAATCTTTGTTTCTTTGTAAGTAACATGCCTTTTAACTTTTAGCTTCTCTTAAGATTTTCTTTCTGTTGTTTCATAAAGAAATTTGATCATAATGTATTTTGGTGTGGTTTTGTCTAACTTTTTTGTGCCTAGGTTTCCTTGAACTTGGATCTGCAGTTTTACAGTTTTCATCATATTTGGAGAATTTTCAGTCATTATTGCTGTAAATAATTTTCCTCTCTCATCTTTCTTCCACTCTCTCAGGGATTGCAATTACATGTAAACTGAATCAAAACTGTTTACAGTTATGCTACACCTAGTTGAAGTTGTTTACTGTATTTAGTCTTTTTATTTTTGTGCTTTATCTTTGATTATTTTATAATTTCAAATTCACTCCTCTTTTCTCTTTCAGTATTTAATCTGCTCTTAGTCAAAACCACTGTACTTATCATCTTCATACAGTGCTTTTAATTTTTAGAAATTCAAATGTCTTGTTTCTTTTTTAAATTTCCATGTCTCTTTTTAGCATCTTTATTCTTTCCTTTATCTTCTTGAATATATGGAGTTCAGTTATAATAGCTTTTAATCTGTCCTTGCCTATTGATTCTATAGTTTCTGTCACTCCTTCTATTGATTTATTTTTCCCTCATATGGGTCATATTTTCCTGCTTTTTTGTATATTTGCTAATTTTTTAACAAATGCTAGATTCTGTGAATTTTCCTTATTTAATTCTAAATAATTTTGTATTTCTATTAATATCTTTGACTTTTGTAGGGAAAACAGCTTATTTAACTTACTTGGGACTGCCTCAGTTTTAAAATTGAACATTCTATAGCCTAGGAAACTTCCCATTCAAGGAAAACTGGGATTGTTGGTCAGGCTAGTCACCTAGAAAAACTTTGATGCTTCTGTGGCTTGCTTTCAAGATTTCTTAGATGGGTACAGAGTACCATTATTGCAGGGCTAAACTGCCCCACCACTGCTGAAGTACCTTTCTGAGTTGTCTGCCTAATTCCTGTTGGATTATGAGATTCTTCATACTGGCAGTGAGAGGAAGAATTGTGTGAGCTGTGGGCAATGTTCCTCTTGCTAAGTTCAGGTGGTTCTTTTCCTGATCTCTGTTTCTTTCCTCATACACATGTGTTCAGAAGTACCTTGTTCAAGACTCAAGGGTGACCCTTGGCTGATCTCTGGAGCTCTCTCTATGCAGCTCTTTCTTTTCAGGCACTCTGCCTTGTGAACTCTTGCTGCCTTGGTCTCCTTAGAATTCGGATGTCATCTGCTCATTTCAGGGAGATCATTAGGCTCTAACTGAGCTCACTTTCTCTGAACTGCAGCCTGGAAGATTTCCCCAGGTTGCGAACTGGGGAAATCATATACTCACTTTATTTGTTTCTTCTTTCTCTAAGATCACTGCCTAGCATGGTGTTTTGGGAAGAAAACTGATGTTAATGTCAGAATAACCTGGATTGAAATCTCACCTTCATTTTATATGACCTGAGCTGTTAACTAATGCCATTAACACTGACTTTCTGATTACTCATCTGTAGAATTAAGATAGTAAGAAAGCTGAAGAAAAATTCTGTGTTTTTAATTCTTTGTAAAGTATAAAGCTTTATGCAAATTTAAATTAGTTCAATAAGTATTTAGAGTCTTTCAATAAAAATAAGATTATAGGGGCACCTGGTTAAGTGGGTCAGTTGGTTAAGTGTCTAAATGTCGGTTTGGGCTCATGTCATGATCTCAAGGTTTATGGGTTTGAGCCTCACATTGGTCTCTGCATTGACAGCACAAAGCCCACATGAGCTCTTTCTCTCCTTTCTCTCATCTCTCTTCCCTTCCCTGGTCCTCACTCTCTCTCAAAATAAATAAATAAATAAAAATAATAAAACTAAAGAAAGCTTTAAGTCCCATGTGAAAGGTTAGACCCCACCATCAAACGTATTGATATACAACTTCAGCTTTACCCTTGGCAAGATATTTATTTTGTCTGAAATTTCATTTGACCAACAGAGTAATCTATGGTGTAATCCATGACACCAAACTTGGTACATCTAAGAGTTTAAATGATTTTTTTCCTGGTTATAGAGTTGGCATTTGGCAGTAACAGGATTCTCCACTCTAATACACAACCTTACTTAATACTGTATAGTAATGGCAGAACAAAGTGTGGAAGAAGAAAATTTGGATGTCTAATGACTAATCGAATATATCTAAAACAATCTAATGATGTTCTTTTCCACACACATCTGTAGAGACAGTTCTGTAAACACATCAAAAAAAAGGAAACCCAAGGGGCCATGTTTATTTTATTGTAGCTTCTAAATCTGTAAACCTCCCAGTTATGCAGGTAAGATTTAGTATGTGTATATTTGATAAGTCTGAGTAATTGTATTTTTCACATGACTATTTTAGGTACCTATGGTGGGTTGGTTATTCAGCAGCCGTTCTCGCCTTTCCTTGGTGAAGACTTTGTTTACATATCCATTTATCTTCCCTTCTGCCAACTCAGTTGTAGATCCTGATTGGAATAAAGCAATAATGACCATAAAGCTATAAAATTAATCCCTGTTCAGGCATTTGACTATAGATCAACTGTTTCCACCATTGATGTAAGTATTCTACTGCGTGCATATATTAAACTGCTTCGATCTATTTTCTTGTAAATGTTACAGTTGTTGTTATTATTATTTTGTTGACATTATTCCTTTACTGGTTCTATGTTAGTGGTTATTATTGTAATTATAATTATTATTATCGTTATTAATGCTGTTTTTACACTAATGTCATGAACATTCTTATACATGTCGTTGGAGTTGTAAATTTTGTTTTTTCTGTCTTTAAATGAACAACTTTTGGCTTATTTATCCTCCCTGCTATGGTTTAATTTTCCCTTTTGTTATTTTTTCTATTTCCTTTATTTCCCCATTTTTTGAATAAGAACTTTTCCTGTTTATCTAAAATTTGATTTATTTTAAGCAGAATCAGACTGATAAATAAACACAGACAGTACACTGATGGTTGGCAGAGGTAGAGTGGTGTGGGGGCTGGGCAACATGGGCGAGGGGGGTGGGAGATACAGGCTTCCAATTATGGAATGAATAAGTCATAGGAATCAAAGGCACAGCATAAGGAATATAACTAATAATATTATAGTAGTGACTCATTAGAACAGACTGTAGCTGCACTTGTCATAAACACACCAAAACACATACACTTGGGGCATCATTGTGTTGTACACCTGAAACTAATGTAACATTGTGTGTCGACTACACTCAAATGAAAACATTGATTTGTTTGAAATATTTATATGTTTTCTTTTTAATATGAACGGGACTTTGGTGAACGTTTGACAGTTTCAGCACTTAACTGGTACTTGAAATGTTGTTTCCTTTCTCAGTTTTATTTTTATTGAGGTATAATTGACACATAACATATCGGTTTCAGGTATATGACATAGAAGTTCAATATTTGTATATGTTGTGAAACAATCAAAATAAGTCTAATCAACACCGATCCCTATATATAGTCACAAAGTTTGTTTTTCTTGTGTTGAGAACGTTTTAAGATATACTCTTACTAACTTTCAAGTATGTAATATGTAATTATTAGTTATAGTCACCATGCCGTATATTACATCCTCATGACTTATTTATTTTATAACTGGAAGCTTGTACTTTTTGATCCCCTTCACCTATCTTGTCTATCCCCTGCCTCTGATAAGCAATTTGTTCTCTTAGCTCATTTTTTGTGCTTTTCCTTTGTTTTGTTTTACTTTATATATATAAGTGAAATCATACAATATTTGTCTTTCTCAGTCTGACTTATTTCACTTAGCATAATGTACTCCAAATTTTCACAAATGGCAAGATTTCATTCTTTTGTTAATGGCAGAATAGTATGCCATTGTATGTGTGTTTGTGTATGTATATATGTATATGTATATGTATATTCTGTATCCATTCATCCAGCCATGAACACTTAGGTTTTTTCCCCCATATCTTCGTTATTAAAAATAATGCTGCAATGAACATAGGGGTGCAAATACCTTAATAACTTACTGTTTTTGTTTCTATCTCCATTTCTATTCAAGGACATGCTGAAGAGGTAATCAAAGGTAGTAAAAATATAAAAGGAAAAAATAGACATCGTCATCTACCACGTGTGTTGCATTGACCATTTTTATTTTATTTTATTATTTTTAAATAATTTTGCAAATCACTTACAGAATTAAGAAAAAAGTATAGTGAAAAACAAGTGTATTAGAAATCTTGGTAATAATTTAAACATGGCAGACTGAAAATATTTTTCTAGATTTTCCTGGTTTTGAAAACACATTTATAAAGATACATATGCCCCCAAAGAAGTAATGTTTTTAAATGCAAGTAACTATTCATCACTGAAAACACTAATCCAGCTTGAAAATATTGATTTATTTATTATTACTTCAGTTTCTTCTTGTATGTGCATTCTCAAAATCAATACTTTTGAAAAATTGGAACGCTCATCATTGTGTTAAAGAGAATTGCCAATCTTCTCTGCTCCATAATTGCAAAACATTTTCTTTTTTTAGAATTATAAACACCAATCAGAATAATCAATTCGGTAAGTTTAAAATATTTCTATATCATCTATTTACTTCTAATCATCTCTACACCTGCCTTCAGCATGTCTCCATATGAAAACTATATTTTGGAGGCAAAAGTCAGAGATCTTTGCTACAAAGGTCACTAAAAAAAAAAGGGAGTGTCAAATAAACAGTATGTATGTGAGAAGGGAGCAGAGAAAGGGTAATAAGACATAATAGTGAAAAATAAAATATCTCACAGATTTTCTTTCTAATTTATATTTTAAATGTTTTATAACAAGTCCATCGTACTTCATAAAAAGGTAAAATTGTTCAAAATTTTAAACTTATTTTCTGACAAAGATAGAGCAAATTTTAGTCCTATGGAAATTAATATTGTCATTCTTTTTTTGTGTATTTTTAGACACTTATTTGGTCATCTCAATTATTACCTATGATTTGACTACTTGTAAGTTAATATACTTTGTAAGGAAGAAATACTATCTCATCTTGTTTTCACATAAGTTGATTTTGATGCAAAGAAGATTCACTAAACCCTGCCCAGATGGAAAGGTTTATGACAAAGGATAATGAGTGGGATCTAGAACTAGAGTTATAATAGCCTAACAGAGCTGACCCTCTATCTTTTTCAGCTATCACTGTAATAGTGCTGTGTAACAAACATCCCCAGGGTTTTTGTCTTAAAACAACACTTACTTCTCACTCACAGGCCTGTTGGTCAACTGTAATTATGCTGGGCCAGTCTGGGCCAGTCTGAATACCAGAAGATTCAGGTATGTTCCTCTCAGATATCTCATCCCCAGGCCCAGGTCTCAAGATGATCACTGTAGCCTAAGAGGTCAAAGAGTCAATATAAACATATTAATGGCTTCTGCTACCATATGTCTGCTAATATGCCATTGGTCAAAGTGATTCATAAGACCCATTACCAGTGGGAGGGAAAGTAGATCCCACCCAAAGTGGGAGAACACTGAAAGTTACATGGGAAAGTGTATGATTATAATTTTATTGTTCTTCAAAGTATTGGGACACATAATCCCATCTACCATGGCTTTCATGGAAGGTGATGTGGGATATGGGGTTCTTCTGAGGCTCTTCATAAAAAAGTTTGGAATCTTGATTTAAGAGAATTACCTAATTCATTTAACCCATACTCCTTTCCTCGTTGTTATCCCCTTGCCAACCAGGATCATTGAGACTCTGGCCAGTGATATCATCCCATTTCTCACTTGTTTTTCTAAAACTCCGAGGAATCTAAAATGGCCATGGTAGTATCAGCTTTGTCAATTTAGAGAAACTATTATTTTGCTACCATGATGGAATTATCTTCCTCTTAGGCTTAAAACTTTTGAGTATGCAGAGCTAGAGTCTTTGTTGGAAGAGCCAACATTTTGAGTGTGATTCATGTGTTATAATTGTGCATGGTGCCATCTTTGTTTTTGTGTTCTTTTGTTTTGACTATGAGGGAATCATTCCTATATATTGGTTATCTATATTGGTCACATATTATATTATTAGGACAATTTTGCAAGGCTCCTTCATTCATTCATTCATTCATTCATCTTGGATTGATCTTGGACTGATACCTGAATATGAACAAGGCATCCTGATTTTTTATTAGGTCAACTGATTATGGATGATAAGTACATGATGTATTCAGTAAATATCATTTCCATTTTAATTAGCAGCTGCAATAAAAGTGAGGATATTTTTAACATGCTTAAAAAATGTTTAGTTTCCTTCAATAAGGCCCTTAACATTTCACCAAAATTAAGTGATTCACTGAAATCTGAGGCCAAGCCCATATATTATTGGTTCTGTGATTTTATGTCACCTAATTGTTCAATGGAATTCTATTCTCTGATTTGCAAGACGGAAACAAAGCAACCTATTTGGCCTTTGTAGATTAAATACACATTTGTCTGTCAAAACCCAACTAAAAGTCCGGAAGGTTTTCTTAAAAATAAAACAAGAGAATGGAAGAGAAGAGATCAATGAGGGAAATCAAGAAATTTTGTTGCTTTTAATTAAAATTTTTTAACAAAATTACATATATTTAAGGTGGCCTACATGATGTTTTGATACACATAGATATAGTTAAATAATTACAGCATTCAAGCTAATTGATATATCCATTCCATCACATAATCACTTTTTTTAGGTTCTCTCTCTCTCTCTCTTTATTTATTTATTTATTTATTTATTTATTTATTTATTTATTTTTGTGGTGAGATCACTTGACATCAACTTTCTTAGATACTTAAGATGGAAAATGAGTGAACCACAAATTGGTGAAAGATGAAAAACAAATGGTTTTCTAACAAAAGCAAGCCCTTCAAGCTACAGAAGTCCTAGAAGTGTCAGGAACTCAAAGGTTCTCCAAATTTTAAAGGTGAGAAGGATGAGTAGATGAAAAACAAGAGGAATGGTTGAAAGTCTGTGTGAGGAGTCTCTGTCTCTGCAACTCCTCTCCCAGCTCCTGATCTTCCTTCTTGACTGAGGCATATGGATGCGAATATATCAACCTGTGTCCATAGCGTTCCAGCCTGCTCATGATCTTCCTTTCTTTACAAACTGTGAACTTACTTAACCAGTCCCAACAAATGTGTAAGCCAGTTCCTTGGATTGACCTCTATATATGTATATGTAGACATATAAGTCTATCGTTACCTATATCTGTATCCATATCTATACCTATGTCTGTATCTATATCTATCTATATCATCTACATCCATATCCATATCTATATCTATATACTTATCTTTATATCTCCTACTTGCTCTATTTCTCTGGTTGAACTATAACTTAGACCATCAATATGCTTCTAACTTAACTTCCAGAATGTCAAATGGAATAATTGGTACTGCCACTTGGGTGAAGAAAGGTGTCCCCATTACAATTTCCTAGTCCTCAACTGTTTCACGATTGAATCTTATGTGCGACCCTTTTTCTCTCATACATATCTTTGATCAAAGTTTATTCTTCTGCTTCCTGGGACTGGTGGTCTTGCAGGCTTCAATAATTCGTTCATTCATTCATTCATTTTCCCCAAAACTAAGAATATAAAAGAACAGAAGACATTCTAGACATCCGGCCAGCTGCCATTTCTCATCCTAACCTGGCCTGTCACCATGGCTCCTTGGCTAATGTGGGTTTACTCTTCTTGTCTGTATCAGGCAGAAAAATAGGAGCATAAATATTTAACCTTCAAAAAAGGGACTCGTTTACTGGAACTCTGAATGTATGAACGAGGGTTATAAATCTCTCTGAGGTATTTCAATATGCATAAGAGAATGAAACCACATGAATGACGGGGCTAACTTTAACCTTTGATTGTTTAAAAGCATAGTCTTTTCTCCCTCTCTCTTAGAAAAGGGCCCTCTGAACGTACACACTATTGTCAGACATACATGATGAAATTTATCTTTTAAAGAGACCCCTGTTTCTTTTCTTGTTATCCCTGTGCACTGAAATTTATATCAAGTCTGTCAAGAAGCTGAAAGGAAATTATATTTTACAGCTGCCTATAGGTTTTGTTATGCTGGAAGAGAATCATTTTACTTTTCTCACAATAGATTGAAAGGCAAATTCTCGTTCTTTGGCTGTCTGTCAATAAGAAGAGGGCAGAGGGGGAATCTTCAGGACAAAGATAGGCAACAGAATCCTGTAGACTGAGGTCCATTGTGCTACGTATGTGTTCTTTCTGAGGGTTTATATTTAATTAAAGAAATCTGTTAATCAGCAACAAAGAATTGAATTCTGCCTCGATGCACAATACTGTCTTAGATGCTAGGACAAAATTTAATCTAAGTTGATGTAAAGATTGTGCGAAAATGGTTACAAGATTCCAACTTGGGAGCAGACAAAAGAGCTGAAGGAAGGCGGGGTTCAGGAGCTTGAGGCTCGCTTACGTGTAGCTGGCTTTATGCGATTTAACCATTATGATCTTGTTAAATCCTTGTTCCACCCGCGAGAATATTGAAACTCCGAGTTTTAAGCTCCTCAAAGTCACTCATTTGGAAAGCAGAAGGGACCTTATGATGCCAGACCTACTTTCTTTCCATGTCTTGGCTTTCCTTTAGATTTATTTCCACAAAGATCTATGAATGCCTGGTATGAAGTAGTTACTATGCCTAGCCTCAGGATCTTTAGGGTATTTTTATTATCATCTTATCAAATACTTAATTTACTGTACAGGTATATTTCATTATATTGCCCTTTGCTTTATTGTACTTGGCAGATGTTACATTATTATTATGTTTTATTTTACAGGTTGAAGCTTTGTGGTAACCCTGTGTGGAGCAAATCCATCAGTGTTATTTTTCTAATAGTATTTACTCACTTCATGTCTCTGTGCTGCATTTTGATAATTCTCACAGTATTTCAAAAAGCTTTTCATTATTATTATATTTGTTGTGATGATCTCTGATCAGTCATCTTTTTTTAAAATATTTATTTATTTTTGAGAGGGAGAGAGAGACAGAATGCAAGCCAGGGAGGGAAAGAGAGAGAGGGAGACACAGAATCTGAAACAGGCTCCATGCTCTGAGCTGTTAGCACAGAGCCTGACACGGGGCTTGAACCCACAAACCAGGAGATCATGACCTGAGCTGAAGTTGGAAGCCCAACCAACTGAGCCACCCAGGTACGCCTCTGATTAGTCATCTTTGATGACATTCTTGTAATGGTCTTGAGGTACCACTAACCACTTCCACCGAAGACCCCAAACTTAGTTGAGAAGTGTTGTGTTCCCACTGCTCCCTAAACAGCTGTGTCTCATCTCCCCCGCCCCCCCCCACCTCCTCAGGCCTCCCTGTTCTCTGAGACACAGCAATTTTGAATGTAGGTCAATTAATAACGTTACAATGACCTCTAAAAATTCAAGTGGAAGGGAAGAGCCATCTATCTCTCAGTATAAATCAAAATCTAGGAATAATCAAGTTGAGTGAGGAAGGCGGTTGAAAGCTAAGATAGGCTGAGTGTTAGGCCGCTGGTGTAGCTTAGCCAAGTTGTGAATCCAAAGGCAAAGCTCTTGAAGGAAATGAAAAAGTGCTACTCCAGTGAACGTGCGGATGATAAGAAAGCGAAACAGCTTTATTGCTGACTTGGCATGAGTTTTAGGAGTCTGGATGGGAGATCAAATCAGCCACAATAGCCCCTTAAGCCAAAGCCCAATCCAGAGTCAGGCCCTCATGTTGTCCAATTCTGTGAAAGGCTGAGAGAGGGTTGGGAGCTGCAGAAGGAAAGTGTGAAGCTGGCAGGGGTTGGTTCATGAGGTTTACGGAAGGAAGCCACCTCCCCACAACATGCCACAAGTGCAGATGAAGCCACAGTGCTAAGGGAAAAGCTGCAGCAATGTGGAGGTGAGACGTCCCAGCAGCAGAAAGATTAGGACTTGCTGAAAGCTCAGATGGAGGTCAGCATTTTTTAGCAAAAAAAGTATTTTTTAAATATTTATGTATTTTAAGGGGGGGAGGGGCAGAGAGAGAGGAGGAAGAGAATCCCAAGCAAGCTCTGCGCTCTCAGCATGGAGCCCGAGGTGGGGCTCCAACCCATGAATCCCACGAACCATGAGGTCACGACTTGAGCTGAAACCAAGAGTCGGCCACTCAACCCACCAAGCCACCCGGGCACCCTTAGCAAGAAAGCATTTTTAATTAAGGTATATAAGTCGTTTTATAGACATAATGCTTTCGGACACTTAATAGACTACAGTATAGTATAGCCATAACTTTTATACGCCCTGGGAAACAAAAAGTTCACGTGACTCAGTTGTGTCGTTCACTTTATTGAGGTGGTCTGGGAGTGAACTCGCAGTCTCTCCATGGTATGCCCATATTAGATCTACTGAAGGTGAGAGTTAAATTCATATTCAATTTGTATAAACTGATTTGAAAGACAGTTATCCATCAGGGAAACACCTTCTTTAATTGTTTGGAAAGTTTTAGTTTTTTTGTAATGTTTATTTATTTTTGAGAGAGAGAGGGAGAAGGAGTGTGAGCGGGAGAGGGGCAGAGAGAGAGGGAGACACAGAATCTGAAGCAGGTTCTACACTTCAAGCTGTCAGCCTACAACCTGATGAGGGGCTCGAACCTACAAGATGTGAGATTATGACCTGAGCCGAAATTGGGTGGCTCAATTGGTTAAGCCTCCAAATCTTGATCTTCACTCAGGTCATGATCTCACAGTTTGTGAGTTTGAGCCTCATATCGGGATCTCTTAATCTCTCTCTGTCCTTCCCCTGCTCACATGCTCTCTGTTTCTCAAAACAAATGTATGAACTTAACATCAAAAACCTTCTTTGTTGGAGTCTTGCACAATTTTCTTTTTAAAACAATTTTTTTAATGTTTTATTAAAACAGAGAGAGAGAGAGAGAGAGACAGCATGAACGGGGGAGGGTCAGAGAGAGAGGGAGTGACAGAATCTGAAACAGGCTCCAGGATCTGAGCTGGCAGTCAGCACAGAGCCCAACACGGGGCTGGAACCATGAACCCTGAGATCAC
The DNA here is from genome assembly GCA_017311185.1 of Proteles cristata cristata. Taxonomy (NCBI): domain Eukaryota; kingdom Metazoa; phylum Chordata; class Mammalia; order Carnivora; family Hyaenidae; genus Proteles; species Proteles cristata. The sequence goes on along the minus strand of JAESUZ010004648.1, from coordinate 382,678 downwards.
GACCTGAGCGGAAGTCGGACGCTTAACCGACTGAGCCACCCAGGCGCCCCTCTTGCTCACTTTTCTTAGTCTCTGGAATGTGCCCCTGAGTCTTAAACTGACTTGGCTTCTGATAGGCAGATGGTTCTCTCCATTTTTCCTTTTGTTTTCTCTCTGTTTTTTGTTTGTTTGTTGTTGTTTGCTTTTGTTTTGTTTTATATATATTGGCCTAATAAAGTACAGATCTCTTCAGAACAGAAACTGAAATAATTTATATCATTTCTTTAACACATGACACAGTGGCTCCCTCGTGATGGATGTGTAGGCACAAGTGAATGAACTAATAAATAATGGTTGAATGTCTCTGGGTTCAATCTGGCCCCTGGGCTCTGAGCCCGCTGCCTGTCCAGACCTCACTTCCTTAGGTGTCCTTAAATCTTCTAAGACTTTTCTCAGCACTTCTGGTCTCTTTGCTCCATCTCATCGCTGCCTTAACTGCATACGGTTCTTTTCTGAACATCCTTACAGTCATTCTTAAAGCTTATTTAGTTAGCTAAACTTTTGCTTGGATTTATTTTTCCTTATTCCTGGAGCCCTCTAGCAGCTGAAATGGGACCATTTGACTCCAACTTTCTTCTGGAAACTTTTGTGGTCCCTCAGTGAACCTAATTGCCACTTCAGTTTCTGAAAGCAGAAACAATATTTGAAAAGTCTCACTTTTTAATCAGTTGAGTTAACATGAAAGCCTGACCTCTAAACCAAACCTTTAAACACTCAACTTGGCAATTTATTACTTCTGCAGTTATTGCTCTCAGACCAGCCCGAGGAACAAGTAACTCATCTAAAACACATTGTTCGCCTGCTGCTGCTATTAAGACAAGTGCAAACCTACATGACATCAAGCAACTGGTCATTTGGGCAGACAGCAAAACGGGGCGACCTGCAGTCACCATCGACACTCTGCAATGTGACCTCATTGCACCTTATCAAACTAGCTATAAAAATCAGTTTTTTAGTGAAACACCTATCTTTTCCTGGAGATGGGAATGGTTATGTACATTAATTCTACCTCTGATCTCTCGGAGGTAACTATACTCATCATTCAATTTGAAGAATCAAATACAGACACTTCAGAAGATCAATTGGAAGAAAAACTTTGTACAAAAAAAATTTTTGTTGGTACCTTTGTGTGTGTTTGAGTACTAACTGATTTCTGGTTAAACAGACAAAACTGTTTCCTTTTCAGAAATATACTTAAATAAGCCAGAATACTAATAATGTAGCTGTTCCAATTCTAAGTGGGACTTCAAAGTTCAATTTCAACATTGTAAAAGTCTCCATGCCCAGGGGTCCAGGTGAGATCCGAAGGATATAAGTAAGTGACTGTTTCATTTCCATTATTTTTCTGTCTGCATGAAGGCATTAGATTTTTCTGAGTGAACGACAGGCTGCAGTTGTATTATTATAAGCTAAACATCTTCTTCCAATACAAAATCCCTTTAAAGAGAATTTGGACTGGTAGGGATTTGGTGGAGGGCATAGAAACCATAAAAATTGGCGCATGGAAGGTGTGGACTTTTCTCCCTCCGAAGGTTTTCCTGAAATCCTCATTATTCTTTTTAAGACACAACATGCTTATCTCCCTGGTTTTGTAATTCGTAACATATTAACAATAAAAATACAAGTTCGGGGCTACTCGAGATGAGTAAACCTGTAGCCACATGGATGACCCACCTGTCTTCTGGCAGTAAAGACAGAATTAAAAAAAAAAAAAGAGACAACACTTTTACAAAGTAACAATTAGATAAAAGGAATTCTTTAGGGCCATTTAGTATAGGGGTAAACTCTCTTCCTGAGGACACTTCTATTGCAGCTTAATGATAAATATGCTGTTCAGTATAATGATTCCTAGAGGCAATTGCAATTATTTCAATATGTGTTAATAACGGATTTCACAGTTAGCAGGATTCCATTCCAAAATATTCAAAAAATGGGTATGTTTGAAAGCGTTAAGCTTTAATCACCAGAAAATTTTCTCATTAAAAATATGTTATTCTCCAGTAATGCTATAGAAGCATGGCAATGAAATGATAATTAATAAAAAATAATTAATAATCAAATTAACCTTGAGAGCTTACTCCCTTCTGGGCTTTGCCTGGAAGACTTTACATGACTCACTTATGCAATTTTTTTTAGTTCATTTATTTATTTAGGAAAGAAAGAGATATATATGGGGGGAGGAAGGGGCAGAGAGAGAGAGAGGGAGAGAGAGAATCCTGAGCAGGCTCAGTGCTGTCGGTGCAGAGCTCCACACAGGGCTCAGTACCATGAATTGTGAGATCAAGACCCGAATTCAAACCAAGGGTTGGGAATTTAATCCACTGAGCCACCCAGGAGCCCCTGACTCATGCAATTCTCAAGGTAATCTGTGAGGTACTCCTATTTTCTTCATGAGGACACTGGAGAGCAGAGACAATAATAAGCATCTCACCCTGTATGACACAGCAAAGGAGAAATCCAATGCTGTGTCAATGCTCATGCTTTAAATCTGTACCCCATCATCTCTAAGGTTACAGAATGATTCAGTTTCAGGTTCCACAGTCTGAAGGGCTTATATGGAATTCCAAAAGCAAAGAACATCTTTGACATAATATTGTGTCCTTGTTTTATTAAAAAATCTAGAAAATAAGCATATTTAATGAAATTTTAGTATCAACATGTATTTTATGATATTGTATAATATCTAATCATATATAACTTGGGCATCCCAGCCAGCTGTCCTCAAGAATACATGATTTAATGAAACAACATTTTAGGAACTTCAACTGAATCAAGTATTCTATTTAAAAAGGAAATGGGAACGCAAACTATAGGAATCCTATGGGCACATAGTTTACTTCTTTAAAGAGTTAATTTTTGGGCACTTGGATGGCTCAGTCAGTTAAGCGTCCGGCTTCAGCTCAGGTCATAATCTCACAGTTTGTGGGGTCAAGCCCTGCGTCCGGCTCTGTGCTGGCAGCCAGCTCAGAGCCTGGAGTCTGTTTCGGATTCTGTGTCTCCCTCTCTCTCTGACCCTCATGCTCAGAAACTGCTCACGCTGTTTCTCTCTCTCTCTCAGAAATAAATAAAATGTTAAAACAAATTTAAAAAGAGTTAATTTCAAGAAATCACAGTTCAATACATCTTGGAAACGAGTACAGAAAATGGAAAACCCACTTGTGAATACTAAGGACTAAAAAAGTTTAAACAATAGAAGCTCATGTGAGACGTAAAAATGCCCTTGATAATTTATTCATTACAGAACAAAGAATGGACACTTGTGCAATATGCAACATTTTCTGCCCAAAAGCACATGTTGAAGGGAAGGAAGCACAGACTTTATTCCTATTCCTATTTTTATCAAGCACAAGTTCTCTACCATGGCCCCCAAGTGCCTGTTTGACCTGGCCTTATTCACCCTCTGTCTTCATCTCTTCCTCTTCCAACCTTTCCTTTTCTTCCTGAAATGCACTGGTCCAGGTCTGTGGACCCCCCTTCCCTCTGTCTAGGACCCCGTCTAACATACAAACCTCAGTCTCCCGTTTCGGGTGCTATTTCCCCAAGAAAACCTGCCTTGGTGAAGGTGTGATCCTTTGGGATAGTGCCTCTTGTCCTAATGCTTATCCACGTGACTGTCACTGCTTGTTGAAGAGTGTGTCTTGGGTGCTTCTCTTCTTAGGCTGTGAGCTCTGTGTGCATTATGGATGATAGGTGTCAAGGTGGTCATTGTAAGCCCTGGTTCACAACATAGGAGAGGCAATGAATGTCTTTTGTCTGAACCCATAAACACAAGCATGATTTAATTATAATCTCATTTTATTCTACAGAAGTTTCCATTGATGAAATCGGCTCACCTGTGTTACCTTGTTTACCATCACAGTAACACCATGCCTCCTAGGATGGCCGTGAGGTACCTGACGTTGCCAACCCATCTTTGTCCCACTTGACCCGATGAGGTGGCTTTCCCACCCCTCCCATTGGTAAGTTCATTTATCTGAGAAGTTTCCTAAGGAAATTTAAAATAAAATTACATTCCATCCAACATTTGATTGCCAACTTTAATAAAGAGAATAACATTATATGAGCTGTTTGGAGATCAGGGAGCTCTGGCCCCATATGGACAAGGCTCTCATTTGTCAGCAAAGGCAGTTTTTCCTCATCCCCAGGCACCAGAACTAGAAAACGTTCTACTGTCATTTGAATCCTTTTTACTGACAATCTTCCTTTATCACCTAGTTTTCTGGAGGCTTGACAGATTTTTTTGTTGTTGTTGAATTGTATTCCTAAGCTTGGAGCGTGGGTTTCCCCTATTTATCATTCTGTCCTTGGTGTAAGTTTCTCTTCAAGGCCACGTTCACTTTTCTAAGAGTAAGGCTCAAGTATATCTAAATCAAAAAACACAGGCATTAGCAGAGTCTATTTATCTCTACTACATTAAAAAGTGAATATCCATTCTAACAGCTGGGCTCTGGGACGGCATTGGAGGAGCAGTTAAAGCAGGGGGCTCTTTACAGTTCAGCACATTTCTTTGACGTCTTTTCCAGAGATGCAAAAGAATTAAGACACCAGCTTCTCACCATGACATTCAAGATCTCTCCCCTCTGGTCTCATACCCTTTGGAAATTTCATCTCTTTTTAGTCCCATGCACACACAAATGCATGTGGGTCAGATAGCTTCTCTTATCTGTAACTTCACTCATTTCTTCAATTGCTCACATCTCCTGACCCCCCAATCTGTCTGTTGAAATTACATTGATTCTTGAAAGTCAGTAAACAGCACCATGGCTTAGCACGTAACACAGACTTCAGGGTGATTTGTCCCAGTAGTGTTTGCTCTGAAGGGGATAGACGTTCTTGTTGATGGTCATCTGAGGAAGAAATCACTCCTAGGACAAAGACATGAGACAAGAGAGGGAAGAACAGGCACAATAGAATTATTGTAATAATAGGATTAAATTGGCCCAGGTTCCACGTTGTGAAGATACCCAAAGCCTTTCTGGAAATATCTACCCTTGGAGAATTGGAAGGAGGTCAGAAGCAAGGCAGGGAGCTTGTCCGGAAAAGTCTTAACATCAGACTGAGCTTTGGCAAACAGTTCAGAGGGCCCGAGTCCACAATAATATAGAATATCTGAAGTCAGGTAAAAGGCAGCCTTTCGCTTGTCAATTTGGAAAGTAACAAACTCTTTTTTATTCAGGTATAGAAGAGCTGTTGGACATCTGAATTGGTTTTGGAGGTTTGGCTTGTTTTTCAACTAGGAACCTGGCAGCAATTCTGGGCACTCCCAAATTATTATAATTATTATTATAGCTTGAGAACAAATCCCACTTAGTTTCCTGAGAGCCTCTGTGTCTGGAATATACCATGACACCGCTCTCTCTCTCCTAGCCTCATGCAGAACAATAGAATATATCTTTGTCTTAAAATGCTGTGCATCCTAGATACTTCTGAAGACAGCTGGGAAGGAGAGGCAAATGTGTAGAGATAAGGAACCTTCTGGAAGAGAAGAATAAATATTTAGACAGCTTGTCCTTTTGAAGATCAATACTGATAGAGCATCTCTGAGGATAGTAATACACTCTCTGAAATGCCACAGGGACCCTCTTTCCCCTAGGAGAAAGTCTAAAATGGGTAAGCAAAGCTCAAATACAAAAAAACAAAAAACAAAAAACAAACAAACAAAAAAAACAAAAACCCTGAACTGCATGGGGAAATAGTACTTCTAGACACAGAATGTGGCTGAGGCTACACTCCTCTTGCCAAGCCACTGGTGCTGTGCTTTGAGAATCATGGTTTTGCATTACGAATAGAATACAGAATTCTGCTACAGTTCATTCAAGCTGATGCTGCACGGAACTGAGCTTAACACCAGGAAGGCCTCCACTCCATCTCTTTATACCTGGAGAAGTACCCGCAGGAGAGCCACAGACCACTGAGAGGCAAAGACCTGAGGGGGGAGTGTTCTCAGGTGGGGGTACCAGGACACACTAATACCCAAGAGGGAATGATCAGATCCCAGGAGAATAAGGAAGCGGCAGGTCCAGGTATTTCCAACATATTCACGAAGCATGCAATGGCTCACACATAGTCTGTGCTCTTATTCTGATGCATTTATAAATGTTGTATCATGAAAAAACTGCAGATGCACCTGAAGTCCTAAGATATAATACAAAGAGATCCCATGTACCCTTCACCCAGTTTTCTCCACGGATAACATCTCGCATAACTACCGGGCAATATCGCAACCAGTATACTGGCATGGATACAATCCGCCACAGATTTCCTTAGTTTCACAAGCACTCTTTGTGTGTGTGTGCACTTGTGCACATGTGCGATGAAGTTCAGTGCAATTTTATTACCTGTGTAGATTAGCGTGACCACCACCTCTGCTGAGATACAGAAGAGTTGCATCATACAGATCCCTCCATTTATTCTTTTATAGCCTTTATCATCATGATCCCACCTACCTCCAACCCTGGCATCCACTAATCTCTTCTCCAACTCTTTCATTTTGTCATTTCAAGAAAATTCTATAAATGGGATTATCTAACATGTAACTTCTGTGGATTGGCTATTTTCACTCACCGTATTTCCCTTGTGATTCATCCACATTGTTGCCCATATCAATAGCTTGTTTCCTTTTTTTGGCTGTGTCGTATTCCATTGAATGGGTGTACCACTGTTTGTGTAACCTTTCACTCATTAGAGGACATTTGTTTTTGACATTTATGAATAAAACTCATACATGAATAGACATCCATGGACAACTATTTGTATAACACAAGTTTTTATTTCTCTGGTTCAATTGCTAGGTTGTATGGTAAGTATATGTTTAGTTTTATAAGAAACTACTAAACTTGTGTCCAAAGTTACTCTACCATTTTACATTTCCCATCAGCCATATGATATGATATGACAGGATAGGATAGGATAGGATAGGATAGGATAGGATAGGATATTATAAATTTTACTTTATCCATTCTAGCAGATGTGTAAGGACATCTCAGGATTTAATTCACACTTCCCTAATGGCTAATGATGCTAAGCATCTTTATATATCTTATGGCTTACATATAAGCCATCAGTGTATCTTCTTTAGTAAAATGTCTGCCCAGGTCCTGGGCCTATTTTTTAACTGGATACTTTTTATTTGTTCATTTTATTTTGTTTGCTCTTACTATTGAGTTTTGAGAGTTCTGTATATGGTCTCCATACAAGTCCATTGGTGGATATGTGGCTTACAAATATTGTGTCAGTAGCTCATCTTTTCATCCTCATAGCAGGGTTTTACATTGGGCAGAACTTTTTACTTTTAATGAAGTCCAATCCAAAAAGTTTTTTAATAGATTGTGCTTTTGGTACCAAGTCTAAGAACTCTGTGTATTTTTATATCACAAACATTTTTTCCTAAAAATTTTATGTTTTACTATGAAGTCTGTGATCTATTTTTTTAATTATTTAAATTCTAGTTAATTAACATATAGTGCAATATTGGTTTCGGGAAGAGAATTCAGTGATTCATCACATACAACACCCAGTGCTCTTCGTAACAAGTGTCCTCCTTAGTATACATCACCCGACTAGCCCATCCCCCATCCACCACCCTTTATCAACCTTTAGTTTGTTCTCTATCATTAAAAGTCTCTTATGGTTTGTTTCCCTCAGCAAAGTGGGTATAGATGGAACATAGCTCAACATTATAAAGACCATATATGAATGACACACAGCTAGTGTCATCCTCAATGGGGAAACCTGAGAGCTTTTCCTCTATGGTCAGGAAAAAGACAGGGATGTCCACGCTCACCATTACTATTTAACATAGTACTAGAATTCTTAACCTCAGCAGTCAGACAACAAAAGGAAAAAAAAAGGCATCCAAATTGGCAAGGAAGAAGTCCAACTTTCACTCTTTGCAGACGACATGACACTCAACATAGAAAACCTGAAAGACTTCACCAAAAAATTGCTAGAACTGGTACATGAACTCGGCAAGGGCACAGGCCATAAAGTCAACATAGAGAAATTTGTTGCATTTCTGTATGCCAATAATGAAACAGCAGAAAAAGAAATCAAGAAACTGATTCCATTTACAATTACACCAAGCCATAAGATACCTAGGAATAAACCTAACCAAAGAGGTAAAAGATCTATACTCTGAAAACAGGAGAACACTTCTGAAAGAAATTGAAGGGACACAAATAAATGGAAAAATACTCCATGCTAATGGATTGGAAGAACAGAGATTATTAAAATGTCCATAATACCCAAAGCAATCTACACATTTCATGCAATCTTAAAATTTGCATGCGACCACAAAGAACCCTGTGATGCACTTTGAGGTAATGTTTATATAGAGGTGAGATTTACGTTGACATTTATCTTTTTTTTTTTTTGCCTATGGATATCATTTGTTTCTACCCCATCTGTTGAAAAAGCTAAACTTCCTTCATTAAATTGCAATACACTTTAAAACACTTTGCACTATGTTGAGCTAGTTTACATGCTTTATCACATACAAATGTCACATGGAAATCTGCCATTTCTTCTACTCTCTTCCCTTTATTCCCACTCCTTTGTCTCTTTGCAAAATGTTACATAGACTTGCTGTTCCAGTATAATACATTTAAGCAAACTTGTGGAAAGAATGGCCATATTGTGTTGATGTTATTAGAGGTTCTACCACTGAGTAGTCTTTTTATTATCTTCACAGCAAGATCCCTCAAGGGCAATTCTACATGAATTTCAGGCTGGAAGACTATATGTTCAGAATACCTGAGACTAAGTTGGTTGCTTTGAACACCCAACGAGAACAAATGCATGAATACCTGTCTACCTAGACAGTTAAACACCAGACAATGAGCTGGAGGCTGGAACTGGAATAACTATACAACTATTTCAGAAAGAATAAAGTCATTTGTGATGCGCCTGGGTGCCTCAGGCATCCAACTCTTGATTTCAGCTCAGGTCATGATCTCCAACTCTTAATATCGGCTCAGTTCATTATCTCATGGTTCATGAGATCAACCATCACATCTGTCAGCGCAGAACCTGCTTGGGATTCTTTCTCTCTCTCCCTCTGCCCCTCCCCATCTTGCGTGCATACTCTCCTTCTCTCAAAATGAATAAACATTTCTAAAAAAAGCATAAAGTCATTTGGAACAGGAAAACCTTAGAAATACTGTACCTTTTGGTTGTTCTCTAAAATAAAAAAACACATGGGCACACAATTGTTCCCTCTGACAGTAACACATAGGAATTAGGTAGCCACTCAGTAGTGATTGCAAATGAGGGCAAAAGAATTATGTTAGCACTGTGAAATCGTAAGGTATCATATGGGAATGGTAGTATTGATATTGACATCCTAAAAGCATGATGTGGTCACCATCGTTTCTAGACTCCCAATTAAGAGACAGCCAAGATCAGAGGCCAAGGTCTCCTGTGCTTCTTGCTGAAAAGCTCCTGGGAAGCATCATTGAGGAAGAAGGCCGAGCACCAAATAAAATATACGAGGGAATAGCATAATAGGTTCCAAAAGAATGTTTCTGGTGCTGGATGAAGAATTAGTAAAGAAAAGGCATGTGGTAGATTTCCACTGGAATGATTCTGAATTGTGCCAGGTACCCTCTCTCACCACATTCAAGGCCATTGACCCCTGATTCCATTCTACCATACTCTCCTCTTATTTTCCTTAGCAATTCTACTGCTCATCCTCCAGATCTCTGGAGTAGATGCAGAACTAACTCATTGTCTGGGAAGAGTTTTTCATTAATGCACGTTATCAAAGATGGTTAGTCGTATTAATCATCTGGGAAATGGGAATTTAAAATGAAAAATAGAATGCCTCAGAACTAGGAATAAGCTTGAACAAGGAAGGATGTGGCAGATCTGTTTCTAAACAATGGGTGTTTGCTCTTTTTCATAGTGTAAGGTAAATTATAACTTTCCGGTCACAATAGAAGTATACATTATAACTCAGTGCTTTTCATACTTTAAAAAGGCACTGGACATGGGGCGCCTGGGTGGCTTAGTCGGTTAAGCGTCCGACTTTCGCTTAGGTCATGATCTCGCGGTTCGTGGGTTCGAGCCCCGTGTTGGGCTCTGTGCTGATTGCCAGCTCAGAGCCTGGAGCCTGTTTCAGTCTGTGACTCCCTCTCTCTCTGACCCTCCCCTGCTCACTCTCTCTCTCTCTCTCTCTCCTAGAAATAAATGAAACATTAAAAATAAATTAAAAAAAATAAAAAGGCACTGGACAATGGAGTTGTGTTTACTAGATATTCCACAGCATGTAGATTGAAGATGCACATGGGTGTGCCGTGTCACTTGGATTTGGAAGTGTCACCTCTCACTTTGGGGATAGAATGCCCTCCACTCCCTGGTGGAAGAAGCACAGACATTCAGAGATGGGAAGCATTGACAATGCCCTCTAAGCTAACCTCCAAATGACTCACAAATTCTTGACATTATCTGTGGGAAAGAAAACGCCAAGATTTGCTTGAAAAAAAAAACCTTTGGAGAAGTTTACTCCGTTCTTCCCAGTTCATTTATGCTTTCATTCTGGGCTTTCCCCCCCCTTTTATTGAAGTAAAACTCACTGCTTTGTAACTTCTTGACAGAATTTCTATGCTCCAGAGTACACAGGAGAAGTTGAAACTCCATGCATATGACAGGCTTTTAACAATGTGAAGGCAGTTCTCGTATCTTCCTCCCTGAGCTTTTTTTTTTTTTTTCTAGATGAAATAGCTGCTTCTATTTAGCAAACGTGAACTATGTGAGGCGCATGCCTGAAGTGTTGTCCAAATTGTCTTCTGAATCCTGTCAAGAGTACTGCCTAGAAGAGATCCTTATTGATATTTTCAGATGAAGACATTGAGGTTCAGAGAAGCAATGGCCTCGGGTCCCCAAGCTGTGCTTAAGCTGAGACTAGAACCCCGATCTACTCACTGTGGAGTTGATGTTTTCCTCACGCAGCTCGGCCCTGATGACTAAGTACTCTCAGTTCCTTTAAACTTGTCCTCATGTCCCAGATTGTATGTTACCCTTGTTCTCACTCACGGCCCCTCCAGTGGACACCTCTTATTTACTCTGACCTTCCTCTGGCTTCCATGGCAATGACGGCCCCCACATTTCAGCGAGGGGGTTAGGTAGGACCTAGTATTTGCACGTGTGACTCCATGACCTTGCCACATTAGACATAGACAAGGGTAGGACCTTTCCCAAGCCAAATATAGTCTTCCTGTGGGATTTTGTTGTTGTTGTTGTTTTGCGTTTTGTGTTTTGTTTGCTTGTTTTGTTTTTAACTGGAACTCTGAAAGAGAGTCATCCATCTCTGACTGGAAGCCACCTTATGGAGAGAGCTTTTCTATAAGGGCGAGAAGAGTAGTGGAACACCAGAGGAGTGGAGTTGAGTGTGTGTATGTGTGTGTGTGTGTGTGTGTGTGTGTGTGTAGAGAGAGAGAGAGAGAGAGAGAGAGAGAGAGAGAGAGAGAAGGAGAAGGAGAGACAGCAAAAGTAAGAACAGTGAGGTGACCTGTGTCTCTTCCCATTTGCTCCTAAAATGAAGCTGTGTCCTGCTAGGATGGTCCATATTTGATTTTTCGGAGACAATCCCCAATATGGCTGCAGCCGGTTGGGTTGTTTTTGTTTTTGTTTCTGTTTTGTTTCTTTTTTTTTCTTTTTCTTTTTTTTAATGTTTTATTTAATTTTAGGAGAGAGAGAGAGAGAGAGACAGCGTGAGCAGGGGAGGGTCAGAGAGAGAGGGAGTCACAGACTGAAACAGGCTCCAGGCTCTGAGCTGGCAGTCAGCACAGAACCCGACGCGGGGCTCGAACCCACGAACCGCGAGATCATGACCTAAGCGAAAGTCGGACGCTTAACCGACTAAGCCACCCAGGCGCCCCAGTTTCTGTTTTGTTTCTGGTAAAACTGAGTCCTATCTAAGACCAAAGTGGGATCTTTTATGTGGCAGCCCCTAACATGTGGAATTAGCTAAGTTCAGGTGGGGTGCGTGCAGTAAGAATCCTTCTGCTTCGTGCTGGGAAGTGAGCTTTGTCTTCATTATGCCACAGTTAAGCAGTTGGTTCAACTATTGCCTGTGGTCTCTCGGGACTCAGACCATATGCCCACAAAGTCTGTAGCTTTAGGCAACTTGGTATAAAAACGTGGAGATATTGAGCGTGCCAGCGACTCCGGGCCTTTCATAAGGTGCTATGACACAGCTGCAGTGAAGCTGGCTTTACTGGAGAGAAAATAGGGAGGAACGAGGCCGGGGTAAGTCGTCCAAGAGCTTAATTTTAAGATTCCAAAACATGTACTTTTAATTCAAATACACAGTGATCATGTATCAAAGCTTTCTGCTTTCAGAGAAAGACATGAGAAAATGATACATATATGCTTAGGCAAAGGAAGACAAATTCTGGACATAATATTGCTAAGGTTAGATGCACAATGATTGATATCTGCACAGCAATTATGCTATAACCTTTAGGGTCATTTTCCACCGAACAGAAAGCTTTTCCTCACTATAAGAGAGAAATCATTTTCATTACTACTGAGTCATCATTCGCATGGCTTAGGACAAAAATCATTTACAGTTTACCAGTTTTCTACAAATGAACACTAGTTTTTAAATATTAGGGCAAACTACCTGGCCCTAAGCAATAGCAAATGGCCTGATGGTCCTCATATGAGCTTAGCAAATGGTGCCCTAACTTGATAACGAAGATCACTTTATCTCTTTTACTTATTTGTTTTGTTTTGTGTTTTAAAATTTTTTAATGTTTTATTTATTTCTGAAAGAGAGAGAGACAGCATGAGCAGGGTAGGGTCAGAGAGAGAGGGAGACACAGAATCTGAAACAGGCTCCAGGCTCTGAGCTGGCTGTCAGCACAGAACCCAATGTGGGGCTTGAACCCATGGACTGTGAGATCATGACCTGAGCCGAAGTTGGATGCTTAACCGACTGAGCCACCCAGGCACCCCTTACTTGTTTGTTTTATTTGCAAGTATCAGACTTTCTTTTTGTTATTAAATCATAGCATTTGTACCAGGTAGAGCACTTTATGTGTGTAGCTCAAGTCTTTGTAGAAGATCAGCAAAGTTTTGCTTAACCCTAATTCTAGAGCACTGATATAAATCCTAGAATCTCTCATTTTGAATAGGGATATTCCTGAAGAGCCAGAAGAATTACAGAAAGTAAGATTCACACTATATCATTCAAGTGGCTAGTTTCATTAATCCCTTGCCTTATAGGGAGTCCTGAGCACTCTTACCAACCTGAATTAGCTCTCTTGGGGTACTCTGGAGTTTTGTTTTTATTTTTTCAACTGTATACCAAAGCAGAGTCTCTAATCTGGGACTAAATAACTAAAATTAAAATGTAACAATTCAGATTTAAAGGGCATAGCTAGGTTATATATATATATATATATATGTAGCCACTTGCTATCTATCTATCTATAGAGAGAGACAGAGAGAGCATATATATATTTATATTTATACATTTATACATTTATATATATACTTTGATTATTGGCAAGCAAGGGCATAGCTAGGTTCTATCTATCTATCTATCTATCTACCTACCTACCTACCTATCTATCTATCTAGAGACATATACTATTGATTATTAGCAAGTTTAGAAACATTATCATTTTCAAATTGATACACAGATGACTAAGATTTCATCAGAAGCAGTGTGACTGATTAATTCTGACTGTAGTAGTACTCAAATTTTACTGCACATCAGGGATCGTGTTAAAGGCCACTTGCTAAACCCCACACCCAAACATTTAGTTGGGCTGAGTTGAGGCCCAATAATCTATTTTCATCATTTTTATCCTTCATGGATTCAGATGCTGGTGACCTGGGGAGACCACTTTACACCATTCTTCTAATCTACCCTAGACACATGTACTGACTCCAGCTGTAAATACAGGGCTAAAAAAGCACACTCCTTGCTGGAAGAGTCTGTCCATTTTCCTTTTTTTTTTTTTTTAATGTTTTATTTATTTCTAGGAGAGAGAGAGAGAGACAGTGTGAGCAGGGGAGGGTCAGAGAGAGAGGGAGTCACAGACTAAAACAGGCTCCAGGCTCTGAGCTGGCAGTCAGCACAGAGCCCGACGCGGGGCTCGAACCCACGAACTGCGAGATCATGACCTAAGCGAAAGTCGGACGCTTAACCGACTAAGCCACCCAGGCGCCCCAAGTCCATTTTCCTTTTGAGAAAGGGAGAGCGAGCGGGGGAGGGGCAGAGAGAGAGAGGGAGACAAGGGATCTGAAGTGGGCTCTGGGCTGACAGCAGCGAGCCCGATGCAGAGCTTGAACTCAGGAACCGTGAGACCACGATCGGAGCCAAAGTCAGATGTTTAACCAACTGAGCCACCCATGCGCACCTCCATTCTCCTTTTGGTATCTGCCTACATAAGACCTTGAATGAGGACAATGTCACACTAGCCAAAGATTGAGGAAGCCAGCTGGGCTGAGGACAGAATTCATTTCACTATTAAGAAAGTAAATCAACTAATGGATACCCAAAGCCTTTTTATGAACCTGTCTTTGCTCTTTGCACAGCTAACTGGAAGGAAATGACGTACAGTATAATGGTAAACACGACGTCCTATTTCTACTTTTCTCTTTTGCCAAATGAGACTTTTACTAAAGTTATGTCTGTTTTTCCATCACCATTGTGTATCAAATGCTCTGGGCTTAAGAATTTAAAATTTAGATCCTACATTTCAGATGCATAAGGGGCTATATGTAGATTGACTAAGATTAAACTGTACAAGGAATAGAAATACCACTGGGAGGAAAGAGTAGCCTAGGACATAGCCTCTGGAGGAACTAGCTATTTTGCATTTAGATCATTCCTATTTGGAAGGGCACGAGATAAATGCATTTGTGGTAGGACATGATATTAAGAAAAATTATCCAATATTTGGAAAAAAGGGAAAATACTCTTGTGTATCATGCTGAAGTCAGGCCAGGACATTGTTAAAATAAAAGACCATATATATGAGAAGAAGGATACATGTTTAGCAGTACAAGATCGTGGAAAAAATTTTAATTTAATTTAATTAACTGATTTATTTATGGTCTCATCCCTATAGGTACATTATCCCTTTCCTCCTGGGGACCCCATGTCTCCAATCCTAATGATGTGGTTCTTGGTGTGGACGTCTTTGGCCACAGTAAACTTGGCACGGAAAAGTAGTCAATTAGAGCTGCACACATAAGTCAGGGAAATAGAGTCTTTCTGTAGGATTTTTTAAAATAAAATTTAGGGGCGCCTGGGTGGCTCAGTCAGTTAAGCATCTGACTTTGGCTCAAGTTATGATCTCACAGTTTGTGAGTCTGAGCCCCACATCGGGCTCTGTGCTGACAGCTCAGAGCCTGGAGCCTGCTTCTGATTCTGTGTCTCCCTCTCTCTCTACCCCTCCCCCACTCCCACTCTGTCTCTCTCAAAAATAAATAAAATGTTTAAAAAATAAAAATTAAAAAAATAAAAATAAAATTTAAAAAGAAATCAGGCCATCTCTTGTATAGCTGGAAGTTGTCAAATGTTAACTGCAGGATATGTTAGTTTTCCAGTATTCATTTGTGACAGAAAAAAAAAATATTAGGAAGATCGTATTCCAGTACATACTCTTTGGAATCGAGACTATGCCTTACTGAGGAAGTGACTGTTAAAATGCAGTTGATTATTTAATTCTAAAGGGACTTAAAGGAAGGAATGTGTGCCATGAAAACAATGTCAGGTATGGGTCAGAGAAACTGGGTGACCTACTATGTAAGTGAACATGGACACAGCCCTTTAGAGCTCTGTACCTCAGTGTCCTTATCTATATAGTAAGAAAAATCACTTTACTTAGGGCTTGTCCTGAGGTTCAAATAGTGGGAGAACTTTGTGAATTGAAAAGCATGCTATAAATATGATGAATGAGAATAGGAAATAAATAGAGCGAGGGAAGATATTCTTTGGCATGTTCTGTCTCATTTACTTAGAGCATATAATGTGGCAAGCACCAAACCATGATTTTATGTATAATTATTTATTTCATTTAATGTCACATATCCTGTACCCTAGAGCTCGTTATCCAAAATCTAAAGATAAAGATCGATGTCTGCTTTAATGAGCCCCAAAGATTTTCAAACCACGCATCATGGGGAGGTGATGGGGCCAATGTATTCTAAACCAGGAAGGGAGGGCAAGCCTTGCTTGTACCTCTGGACCCCTCAGAGGCTGTTTATTCACCTGTAAAATGGGAAGATGACAGTCAAATGATTCCCAAAGTGATTTCCAGCAAATTTTAGTTATTTAGACTATTAGTGACTATATGTTTTTTTTTCCCACTAAAAGTGATTACTTGTCAGATTTGGGCAGCAATGATTTTGAGCAACTTAAGCAGGACTTCTCAGAGCATTTGGGATATGGAGCATCACGAATCTCTAAGAAGTGAGATTTGGTATACATTTACTTATTCATCTGATCTATGCTATTGAGCAGAGAGCTTACAGCAGACAGTATTTTGGGAGCTAGAGTTACAGCAGTAAATATGGGGTGTGAGTTCCTCTGTCTAATGTTTTCATTCTAGTGAGGAAACAAACACAAATGGATAATTTAAGGGGGGAAAAGAATTTAAAGCTTAGAGAATTTGAGTAATCTGAGCAAAGTCACACCTTTTAATTTGCATCTCGTATTGATACCAAAAGCTTGACTCATAAAAGATGTTGATAAAATTAGACTCATCAAAAAAAAAATTCTGCTCTATGAAAAACCCAGGAAATACAGCTGAAAAGGTAAACTACAGACTGGGTGAAAATATTTTCAAATCCCATTGCAACAAAGGACTTGCATGGAGATATAATGAAAGAACCTTCAAAACTCAACTATAAAGAAAACAAAGCATCCACTTAGAAAATGCATAAAAGCCATGTGCAGAGAATTCATGGAAGGAGGGATGCAAATGGCAGACAAGCCCAGCGAAGCTGCTGAATGTCCTTAGCCATAGGGAAATGCAAATTCAAACCAGAGTGAGATGAAACAACACACCTATCAGAAAGACTAAAATTAAAAAAAAATAATAACACCAAATGCTGGTGAAAATGTGGACAAACCGCATCCCTCATACATTGGTGGTGGGAGTGGAAAACGGTATAGCGATTCTGGTAAAGCTTTTGTCAGTTTCTTAAAAAAGGAAACATGTGTTCACCATATGACTCAGCAATTGCACTCTGGGCATTTACCCCAGAGAAGTGAAAATTTATGCCACATCAAAACCTGTGTGTGAATATTCATAGCAGCTTTCTTCATAATAACCCAAAGCTGGAAACCACTCAAATGTTCTTCAACAGTGAATGATTAAACAAACCAGCACATCCAGACCATGGAAGGATAAAAATGAACAAATTATTGATACAAGCGACGGCATGAGTGAATCACAAGGGAATTACAGAGTGAAAACAGCCAGTCCCCAAAGGTTACTTATTGCAGAATTCTGTCTGTATAACATTTTTGAAATGAAAAACTTTGAGATAAGAAGGCGGTATTAATGGCTGTGGTTGTCAGGGCTTAGAGAGCTTCGGGGGAGAATGAAGTGACTCCCTACAAATGACAGCATAAAAGCTACTGTTAATAGAACTATTCTTTTTTTAATTTTTAAAAAAAATTTTTTTAATGTTTTATTTATTTCTAGGAGAGAGAGAGAGACATTGTGAGCAGGGGAGGGTCAGAGAGAGAGGGAGTCACAGACTAAAACAGGCTCCAGGCTCTGAGCTGGCAGTCAGCACAGAGCCCGACACGAGGCTCGAACCCGCGAACCGCGAGATCATGACCTAAGTGAAAGTCGGACGCTTAACCGACTAAGCCACCCAGGTGCCCCTTAATAGAACTATTCTATGTCTTGACTGTGGTCGTATATATCCATACATGAGCTAGTATTGCACCAAACTAATATACACGCACACACACGTGTACACACAGACGCGCGCGAGTATATGTAAGGCTGATGAAATCTGAATATGATCCATTGGTTTTATTGGTATGTATCAATCTGTTGTATCCACTTCTTGGTGATGATATTTTACCATAACATGTAACCCCCTAACCTTGGGGAGAACTGGGTAAAGGGCACATGGGATCTCTCTTTATAATTTTTGCATAACGGCCTGCCAACATTCAATTTTCTTAAAATAAAAGGCCTAAACATGAGTGTACACTATGGAGTAAACACTGGGTCCACATCCGAGACCTCTGTTCATGAGGAGAGTGACAGTGGCATTTTAACTAACCATTCATGACTATAGTTTCCTCATCTGGAAAATGGGAGTAACCCCAGTATTTAGCTCTAGAGGTGTTGATTAAGTGGCGACAAAATATGTAAAGCCCTGAATATAAAGCCTAGCACAGTTATCAATCAATAAATGTTACATACTGTGTGTAACTATTTTCTAAGTAGTTATTCATTTTTTCTTGAGAGAGAGAGAGAGAGAGAGCATGAGCAGGGGAGAGGCAGAGAGAGGGACAGACTCCGAAGTGGGCTCGGAGCTGACAGCAATGAGTCCGAAGTGGGGCTTGAACTCATGTGAGATTATGACCTCAGCCAAAGTCTAACACAAACTGACTGAGCCACCCAGGTGCCCTTTGTGTGTAACTACTATTAATAAATAAAAGAGAATGCTAAGATGTAAACAGATCTAATAAAACATTTATTATTTTATTAAAAGTTAAATGATGGACAGCTGGTCATTGTTTCTTGTAATTTCTTCTTTTCTTTAAATGATTATTTATTTTTGAGACAGAGAGGGACAGAGAGTGTGGGGGAGGGGCAGAGAGAAAGGGAGACACAGGATTTGAAGCCAGATCCAGGCTCTGAGCAGTCAGCACAGGGACCGAGCAGAGCTCTATCCCACCAACTGTTGAGATCATGACCTGAGCCGAAGTAGATCACATAACTGACTCGAGCCACCCAGGCGCCCTCCAGAGATTCTAATTTAATTGGCCTGGCACAAGACCCCAGCCACTGGCTTTATAATTTAACGCTTCTCAGATGATTCTGATGTTTAGCCTTGGATAAGCATTGCTACAGTAGCAGGATCTTTTGATTCTATCTGTTTCAAAGTTTCAAGTTGACTTAGTCCAGAGCTAGATGGCATTGTGGGTTTTGCTCTCCCTGCTATGGAGAGGGACATCGTCCCTCAGAAGAATACTCACCTCAACGATTGCAAACCCCTGGATGCAGCTTTGATGCCTGCAGGGCCATTCCTAATGCATGACATCATTCCACAGTCAGGTGGAGGTGGCATTTTCCCAGGGGAGTGTGGGCGTGTCTTAAGGAAGGGGCCACCAGAGCATTGATAAGGGACACTCAGCTCCGCTAGGGCTGAGCAGAAGGCAATTGAGAGAGAAACTTGAGAGGGGAATTCTTCTTCTAGTCACTTGTGAATGACATTTGTGGGTCTCTCTTACAGAACAAATGATGCTTTTCAATGCCTACCATTCAAAGGTGGACAAAAGACATGGGAAGTACTCTAATCAATACAACTTGGCAGTTTTCAGCAGAGAGATTTAAAAAGAAGAAAACAAAAAAACAAACAAAAAAAGAAAACCCCTGTTTTTCAGTTTTTTGAGACTTTATGTGTTTTAACAAAACAGGATAATACTATTCATTCAAAGGTTGTTTGTTTGGTTGGTTTGCTTTCTTTTTGTAAAAAAATTCAGGAAATTAATATAAGGATGATCCAACTTATTTAGTTATTTCAAATAAAATATCTTCCTCTTCACCTGTTAGCACACCCTTACATTATGGGGACTTCAAAGCAGCCACCACAACCCCTCCCTCGGCACCCTCGCTCCTACATGCAAGCCCTGCCAACCCTCCTCTGAAGACCTGAAGTGTCCTTTCTCATGCCTTGAACCTGGACTAGCCCTGGGACTTGCTCCAGGCCTGGAGCTGAACTTTAGAGGATTCTGACATGGCTATCCTGGAATGAGGTTGTCAATAAGGGTGACTGGGCTTCCTTGCTGGACAGAGGCCATCTAGAGGGAGAGGCCACGCCCCAGAGAACCCCATCTTCATGGAGTGAGTGCCAAGGCTAAGGTGGATGCTGCAAGCCTGTTTGGAGACCTTATGGCCCAGACTAGTGCAGGCCAAATGCCAGTTCTGAGGCAAGGGAGCAGTTCCAGGCCAATCACAGAAGCATGAGAAATGGGAAGTCATTCTGGTTTGCTGTCACTGAGTTTTGAGGTGGTTTTGTGACGCACAACAGTGAGCTGAAATGCATGTCATCTTCCTGATTTTAGAATTGCTGAGATAATTCAACTGGGACTCATGATCTCACAAAGTTTAGTCAGTGCTCATTTGTACTTAGTCTCCCTGAATTCCGTTGATCTTTCTCTTAAGACACATAGTTGTTGGGGTTCTCGGGTGGCTCAGTCCCTTAAGCGTCTGACTCTTGATTTCGGCTTAGGTCTCATGGCTCGTGGGTTCGAGGCCTAGATGGGGCTCCATGCTCAGTGCAGAGCCTGCTTAGGACTCTCTCTCTCTCTCTGCCCCACCCCAGCACTCTCTCTCGCTCGCTCTCTCTCTCTCAAGATAAGTACATTTTTAAAAACTAAAGGAACCATAGGTCTTGATGATTATCAACTTAAAAACGTAGAAACAGATGTTTCCCCATCGCTATCACCAATAACAAAATAGTCTATTGTGACTTGTTTTGAGTGCCTGAGAAGGGGAATCAGTCACTGTGTATAGAATCAAGGGGATACAGCTCAGAGATGTGACTTGGGCAGAGAGGTGTGAGGGTCCAAATTTTGGTTTAAATCCTGGTTTGCTGTGTTTGAGATAATTAGTTCTCAGTGTCCAAGCCCTGGCTACTCCAGACCAGTCCTTAAACCCAGGTTATGCATCGGATTCCTTCAATACATGTTTTGCTAAATTGCATTAATGTGTATTCATCAGGAGAGCAATTCAAAAAATACTGAGCTCCATTAATTACACTGAAGACCTATAGTACAAAGGTGTTTTTGGAGAGAAGCAATGGGAAGGAAAGGACCCAACCATTTCATAATACAGATTATATGCCGCCTTTATTAACATAAAACTGAGAGAAAGCAAACTTGTTTTGAGCTCCGGAATGGTTTAGATGTTAACAGGGAAGTTAATGCTCAGGTTTCTGATGAAGGGTCTCACACTGAGCCCCGTGGATTATTCTAGGCCATTAATAACCACAAACTGCTTAGAATAACCATGGCAACAAGCAGTAGCTAAGTACAGTACAATCACCCTGATTACCATAGAATTAGCACAAAACAAATGTTTATTCTTTTCCTAAATAGATGTATTATTATGATGATAACAGCTTTCTATTTATCCCACCGCTTTCTCCTCAACCACTCCTGCTCCAAAGGATGGGAAGACACTTTTCTGCCTGACATTTGTTTCTGCTTTCTTTCCCCAAGAACCAAGGAGAGTGTAAGGAGCTCAGTGGTGGCTGACCTTTCCTTTCTCTTCTCTTCTCGCCTCAATCTGATCCACCAGGAAACCGAACTCACGCATTGATTCATTGATTACTGTCTGGGTGCCCGGAGGGGGGATGCTAACCTTTCAAAATGCGCTTTGAAGCCTCAGATTTCAATGACCAGCACTGGATTGCTTATCAATTGAAATCACGTCATTTTGATTTCTTTGGTATGCACAGAGCAGAGTACCACATGCCCTTGGCCCCTGTTGTCTAGGGTCTGGGGGGAGGGAGACTCACGGAAACCCAGGACTTTGTGGGACCTGCCTCTCTGCCCTCGCGTGCCCTGCACCTGCCAAAGATAGGGTCAGTCAGCGCTGGCGTCATGAGGGCCGACCCGTGGGGACTGAAATCCAGCCGCGCATCCCAGCCCGCTAGCCTTGTGAGCCCTGAGACAGCCAGCACTCGGCTGTCCCCCAAACCCGTTTCCACAGTTCCACAGAGATTGAAGCAATTAGCTGCCGTGTGGCTGATGTACCCCGCAGAGGACTGATGGCTCGTCTGACACATCTGGGCACTGAAAGTAATTGAAACAGCTGCTTCCGCCCATATGGCAGCCAAAGCTGGTCGTGCGGAGTCTGCTGCCTGGGCTGCACCAACCTCGGGCAAATTAGCCATCATTAATGCCCAGATCTGACCAGCATACTCACAGCCACTAATCAAGACAGCTGGGTGGGGGCGAGGGGTGCTGAGGAGGAGAGATTCCCTTGAAGATTTCTAAAAAAAAAAATGAAAGAAAAAATAGGAATACACAAAACCAAATTATAGTCTTCCTCTTCCGTGAGCCCCTTCACGACCCCATGGCGCCCTTCCCCAAACCTGATGAGGACACTCTGTCTGTTGGAGCTCTTTGGCAGGATATTGCTAAAATAGCAATGTGGCTTTCTGGAAGTGTCATAATGCTCTGTGCAAGCCTGGTGTCCAGCAGTTATAAATAGCTCAATACAGGGAGAGCAGGAATGGGGGTGTTGTGCAGTCTTGATGCTCTGGCTCCGAGGCAGAGAGAGCCATGGTGACCACCGTCTGGCTCTGAGAGGATGGTGAACTGCCCGGGTCCGGAAGGGACAGTGCAGGCACCCTTTCCTCCCCACTGAAGGGTGCTTTGCTCGTTTTTGGAGGGATGGGATTTCCATATCCAGGTCTCCAAGGGCCGGGCCTCCCTGGGTTGGGAATTTTTAAGCCAGGAGTTAGTTGCAAAGGAGCCTTGGTGACAGGTGAGAGGTCAGGTGCCACCTGACAGGTAAAAAGGGGAGTTCGTCACTGCGTGGAGATTTGTGCCAGCCTCAGTCTGCAGCTTCAAAGCAGTGCGTTGACTCAACTTCCACACTGGGGGAGAAGGGCAGGCAGATGTCTCATTTACACCCTCCAACTGATGTCATTATTCAGACGGCTTGTCATTATGCCTGACAACACCCCCTCGTGTTAAATAGGTGGTGTGCAGTGCATCTGGGGACGGAAGGGAGTGGCCGGCCGAGATGATGTGGAGTCCCAGAGGTGTGAGGGCAGTGTGGGCGTAGGCACTGGGTGTGTCACCCACCCCTGAGGCCAGAGCCACAGTTCCCACAAGGGATTTCAGTTCTTTGAGAAATGGAAATTTCTCTAATGAATTATATTTGAATAAGAATATCTCAAGCTGCCGTTAGATTCAACCTGACTTCCCCGGGTCCCTAACTTCATCTCCATCTCCAGAGGGAAGCACCTTCCCAGTGACAGGCACTCTTGTCTCTAACGTACAGGTCACCCATGTGTCTTCCTGGTGTTAGAATTGACCCCACTTGTTTCCCTGCACAATGCTGACACTTTCTCCCCATGGCTCACCCACGCTAAGCTGTTGCGGGTGATAACTAACACAAGCAAATAATAAATGATCCCTCTGCAATGTCAGACGGTTACTCAGATCGTTGTGGAAATGACCCAAACAAGAAGACGGAATTATTTGTACCATGGGGATGTCATTGGGAGGACCATTGTCTTCTGAGACTTTTTTGTAGGGACTGAAGGAGAGAGTAAAATCACCTCTTATAAACGCAGTCAAACAGAGGTTTGTCAAAATAGCAACTTCAAAAACTGTGGCTAGAAACAATAGAAAAGCGATTTCTAATACACGTGCAATCTTTCCCACCGTAGTTACTATTATGTGGGGCTAATATTGTCTTAATGCAGAGACTGGCTTTGCAGATGACAGTCTTCTTTGGTGCTTCTTATTTCCTCAGACGTTCCTTTCTGTGGATTCACAAGCCTAATGGCATGTCCTTTCGGTTAGTGGGTGTTCTTCGTGTCTACCCTCACTTCAGATTTATTCCATTTTGACTGGATTGCTTTGTTGGCCAGTTGATTACTTATTGTTGTTTAACAACCCTGTTTACTGAAAAATGACAGTTGCAGGTACTGATTGACTTCTTTATCTCACTAACTTTTATCAAGAGCCTACCATGTGTCAGACACTGTAGCACGGCATGGGACATATCGTCAGGAGCAAATTCTGGTCTTCACGGAGCCTGCAGTCTAGTAAGAGAGATCAACTCTGAAAAAATAAGTAAAATCCACCCAGTGTGCCCAATGGTGGTGGGAGTTAGGGAGAAAAAGAATAAAGCAAGGAGGAGGAAAGGCAGTTCTGGGCATGCTCAGACTGGGATCCTTGAGAGGTGGACATCTTAGCAAAGTCTTGATGCCAGACCGGGTGGAAACCACGTGACTATGATGAAGAGGTGCCTCTCGGTGGGAAGAGTAGGTAAAAAGGCTTGTGCTTAGTGGGTTGGAGATTAGCCAAGTGCCCAGGGTGAGTGAATGGCAGTGGATGTCAAAGAAAAAGTCAGACACTGGATAAGGAGGCAAAGACAGATTTTAATCAGTAATATTCTATGGTGATAGGGAAGAAAGTCCACCATGAGCTGAACTCTACTTCATTTTGTACAGAGGTAGTGGGCTTTTTAATGGGAGAATGAGGGGATAGATGAGGGGGTGTGTGGCCTCAGATCAGGAAAGTAAAAGATTACCAAAAGCAGGAAATG
Organism: Proteles cristata cristata; assembly: GCA_017311185.1. Classification (NCBI taxonomy): domain Eukaryota; kingdom Metazoa; phylum Chordata; class Mammalia; order Carnivora; family Hyaenidae; genus Proteles; species Proteles cristata. The sequence goes on along the minus strand of JAESUZ010004648.1, from coordinate 358,136 downwards.
GGTTTGGTCCATGTGAAACCCACTGGATTTGCTAACTGGCATGTATCAAGTTTAGGGCCCAACACTCCCGAGAGAGCCTGGGGGACAGGGACCCTATCCTTGGATATTATCTATTCCCATGGCACTCCTGAGTTTTCTCAGGCAGACACTTTAAGGGGACTAGAGCCATGCTAGGGAGGTGGCCTTGACCTGGCAGATGTTGTTAGCATTTGTTCAAATCTTTGTAGGCCAAGGTTGAGAGCTAATTGAGAGAGGGCTCCCAAGAAGTCGGCTAAGGTTTGGTCATTGAAAGAATCTTTGTTGATGGTGGGGAGGATGGGGTGGTGCCAGGCCGGTTGTAAGAGTTAAAACCAGCAAGAAAGGGGCCATGATGGTGGTGGATGTACTCCAGGTCTTTGTAGATGGAAAACCACTGGAGCTTTGAGCAGGAGTGAGATGGTCTAATACTTTTTTTTTTTAATGTTTTATTTATTTCTAGGAGAGAGAGAGAGAGACAGAGTGAGTAGGGGAGGGTCAGAGAGAGAAGGAGTCACAGACTGAAACAGGCTCCAGGCTCTGAGCTGGCAGTCAGCACAGGGCCCGATGCGGGGCTTGAACCCACGAACCGCGAGATCACAACCTAAGTCGGACGCTTAACCGACTAAGCCACCCAGGCGCCCCGAGATGGTCTAATACTTTAATGGAATAAAGTGACTGCTCTCAGAATTGTCTGGAAGGGGCAAAGGAGTGGGAAGGAGACCAGTTAAGAGGTTATTGCAATCATCCAGATGTGGGATGGGAAAGAGAAGAGCCAGAAATCACTTGAAGACTTTGGGGCCAAGTTTACAGAATCCTTGCTCTGCATCAGATTCCATGTGTGTGTCACTGTGACTAATCTAATCATTAGACAGTAGCCCAAGTTAGATGCAAAGATCTTCCCTTCTATGGTGTTGAAGCAACTTGTCAAGGTCACATCACAGATTCAACCAAGGTGGGAACCTGGCACCGGGTGACTGCAGTGCCCAAGAACTTCATCCCTGCTCTCCCTTGAAGAGTCAAGGACAGTACAGAACTGAGAACTAATTCCCGGTCTGGCATGACTTTTCAGTCCTTACCTGCTTTTTTGCCACCGCCTTCTCTGTTTCCATGGCTGCTTCCACTGAGTGAGGACAGAAATGGGATCCTGACATGAGGTTTTAGTCTGCAGACCTTTTGCTGCAGTGATGTATCCAGCTACAAACAGCAAAACACAACTTGCTTCTGTGGTTCTTTATTCCTTCAAAAAGTGCGATTCCAATCACCAGGTACATTCATTTTTCTCTATTTCCCCCAATGATTATACCATACTCTTCTATTGCCTAATATTTTCTTCTTCCCAGGATAGAATTCCTGACCTAATCATGATGAAATGACTTCATCATAAAACACATGTTTCCACACGTTATCTGGAGAGGCACTGCCAAGACTCAGCTTTCTGAAATTCATTTTCTAGCATATCCCCACCAAGCTTAGGTGATGTGCTTGGGAGTTACATTCTAAAATTCCTTGGATGCTTTTAAGTGGAGGATTTAGCTTCTCAGGGAGTTACCTCACAGCTCACTGTTTAAGAGCCTATGGTCTGGAGTTTAGCTGCTTGCAGTTGAATCCTTGATCCATACTTCTTGGCTGGCTGTGTGCTCTTGGATAAGTTACTTCGCCTCTCGGTGGTTATATTTCCTTTTTTTATAAAATGATGATAAAAAGGTCAACTTTAGGGAATAGTTGTAAAGATTCCATGAATTATCATGTAGAAGATTCTTAAAACTAGAGACTGGTAGATGTTTAATAAATATGAGCCACTGTAAAGTAATAAGAAATTATTATTATTTAATAATGATGACCATTATCATCATCATCCCCATCATGATCACAAAATGCTAAAATGCACCTCCCCAAGTTGGGGTTGAATTGAAGACCCTTAAGTGCAGACCAGTAATATTGAGGTTACCTGCCTCAACAATTTAGATGTGCTTCTATCCAAATACACATACGCCATTTACATATATACCTTAGACAGTTCTTAAAAGAACATGCTTTTAAAGTATGGACTTACAGACAATCCAGAGACCATGACTGATTGTGACTTAGAGTCAATTACTGTTGGTTCCAACGAGAATTATGAGGCACAATCCACTCCTAACAAGTATGGGCCCAGAGAAGGAGCACAAACAAGTTGGAGATGCACATACCATTTATTTAAATGTTCAAAGGACATCACACCGTGGACTGTGTAGCCCATCTCAGAAAATAGGTGCTGTCTTCCAAACAAAGGATGGCTTCTAGGATCATTGGAATTGCAATTGAAACTTTCTGCTCTTCAAGCTGATAGTCCATTCACCTTCTTCCCCAAAACCTTAGATGGCGGGTCCAAAGAATAAATTTCTTGTGGAGGGAAAGAAACAGTGAAATGGTTACAGACAGCTCTTTGGTAAGGGCCTTTCTATTAACACACCCACAAGGCCCAACATCAGATCCTGAGACATGGATCTCGAAAAAGAGTCTTCATCCACACCCCAGAAGAGTCTTCTCTATTTGACCTTTCTAGAAATGCACTGCAAAAGGCCTCTGGGAAAAACAACAGAGGGCTCTCCTCAACCCACCGACTGGGCTTTCTCCTCCCTTTATCTCTATCTACCATTAAGCTCCAAGTACTGCTCTGTTTAACAATGAAGGGCACAAAGACATAGGGAAAGGAACATAGGGGAGAAACACAGACTTGGAAATCTCCCTCACCCTTCCCAGGCTCACTACTTCCTCTGCTTTTCCACCTTTAGCTTAAGGGTGGACAACATTCTAACTAAACCACATGCCCCTCTGTTCCATCTCCAGGCTAGACTTCCATTTTCTTCTGTTGGCAATAGTTGATTCAGAGTTTTAATTAAGGTAGCTTTACAGCAGAGGCAGGAGCTAACTGTGCCTTTACACAGAACATACTACAGATTCCAAGAGTAAAGAAAGAACTATGTGAGAAAACAACTTTCACTCAGTTACCAAACCCCATCCCATTGGCAAAGAGTTGCTTGAGTTCACCTGCTCCTTTAAGGTCTTTGTAGATAAAACCTCTTTGCCAGTCAGCTTTGGAGGATAGGGAATCACACTGCAGCGCAACATAACTTGCCCCTTGTGTGTGTGTGTGTGTGTGTGTATGTGTGCGCACGTGTGTAATGATGGAGCTTCTCTGTTCATAAGATTTTCTGGTTGGGCTGGAATATGGGGGGTGGAGTGAGTTGCAAGAAGTGATATTCTCTCCTTTTTAGTTTAATACTTGAGAAAAAAGAATAAGCACCTCAACGTTGCTAAAGAGGCTGACAAATGAATTTTTCTCTCTTTCTGCTCATATCTCTGGCTCCTGGTCTTTCATAGCATTGTGATAAAGAGGGGGAGGAAATCAATTCATAGGGTAAAAAGACACCGTCCAGTTATTTCCTCTTTCAGTTATATGCTTCTCCCTTCTATTGTGAGCCCTATGAAAGATGATCTTTATGGACACTTAAAAGGGGAGAGTCAGCATCCCAATCACAAAGAACCTGATGTGCAACCATGTATTCAATATTATTTTGCAAATTTCCTCTATGAAAGCTGATAAGTAAGCAGTAGAGTTGGAAAATGAAATCCTCCCTTCTCTTCAGATGCAAACTTTGTCTCAATCGCTGACAAAACATAATCAATCTTTTAATTATTCAGGAGATGAAATGCTAATAAAGATCATATGGGTGGGTAAATCTTCACTTCTTTCCTACTGTATTTTGATAGCCTAACAGGACCAGAGCTGACAGATATTTTTCCTTACCAGAAAATTCTCCCTTTTTCATTGATGAAAAGATTTCATTTTTTATTATTACTATTTTTAATGTTTATTTATTTTTGTGTGAGAGAAAGAGCGCGAGCAGGGGAGGGACAGAGAGAGACGGAGACACAGAATCCGAAGCAGGCTCTAGGCTCCACACTGTCAGCACAGAGCCAGACGTGGGGCTCAAACTCAGGAACCCTGAGAACATGACCTGAGCTGAAGTAGGAGACTCAACTGACTGAGTCACCCAGGCGCCCCTTAACTAAAAGATTTTAAGGCCACATATAAGAAACAGTGTTAAAAATGCAAAGTAAAGCCAGGACTAGAACACTCTGAAATATGATATATGCTTACTTATTCTGTTTTCTCATGTTTCAGATCAGAACTGCACTGCTTCCGTCCAAAGGGTGGTATGAGATATACAGAGAAGAAGGTAAATACACTGTGATCTTTCTCTATTTGTTTTATTTTTAGCGACCTATAAACTAACAGCATGCATATTGGAAATGAATCGATTATATTTCTGGGTTAATGAAGATATAATAATTTAGACTGACTATCTAAGAGTAATCATTAGAACAACATTCTTTCGTATCTCAAAATGTTTGTATTGGTTTTTCTTTTTTTCGAAATGATCAGTGCCACATATTCCCGGAGCAGATAGTATATAAATTCGTCTTTTTCTCGAGTGAATTTGAACTAGAATAATATTTCTCTGAGTACATGTTACTGGATGTGAGGGGAAGGATACAAACGCAATGCCAGTCCTTTGCATACTCTCTCTCAGCTTCAACGCTGCCTTCTGTGATATTGAGAAGGAGACTAAAACCATATTTCTGCTTTGTCAGAGTCCTTTGTTAGCCCCCATTATAGGCTCTGACAATAGGAAGCAATAGAGAGGCGTGCCAAGGCTGGAGGAGGAAGGAAAGACTAGGTCTTGCCTGTCTGCCTCTTGTCCAGGGTTGCTCCGGCAATGCAGTTGTTTCCTGCCCTCTAAGATCACTTGCCTCGGACAGGATCTACCTCATTCTGGCTGTGGGAGGGGGCTGGGCTCTGAGGCTGAGCCCCAGGGAGCTCCTCCTCTTGCCCCCAGGTTCCAATATCCACAGCCACTTCTCATTTTCCTTCTAATGATTATCTTTGGGTTGTTTAACACAATGTTCTTGTCTTGTTCTTTGAGTTACCCAGAAACCATCTAGCCAAACCCTTATACGAAATTCTGCACCTTGGCATATAAGAAGGCTATCTATATCTGACAGTGCAGAGGTACTACAGGGAAATGCAAAGGGTAGTTATAATGCTGTCTGACAAAGGAGAATTCTAGAAAGATTGTGTATATATACATATAGTATGTATATATACATATATATACAAAGTCCATTTTCATTATTATATTTGAGATATATTTTATATAATAATATATGTAGTAAATTATATATCATTTAGATATAATTAATATTACACACACACACACATATATATATATACATACACACTCAAACACTCACATACATTCAGTCAATTCTCATTGTTTATGGTAGTTTTGTACTATGAAGTGTGAACACTTGGTGAATGTAGAACACTTGCCCCTAAGGGAAATATGGAGTTGGGCTCCTATGAGTCTCTGGTCACATTTTTGTCAACCGATCACTATACAGCCTCTTTTATACGTGTTTTTTTTTTTTTTTAATTTAATAGGGATGCCTGGGCACCTCAGGTTGTGTCCAGCTCTTGATTTCGGCTCAGGTCATGATCTCATATTTTGTGGGATCGAGTCCCTTGTTGGATTCTGAGTTGACAGTGCGGAGCCTGCTTGGGATTCTCTCTGTCCCTCTCTCTCTCTGCCCCAAGCCCACTCATGCACATGTGCTCGCTCTCTCCAAATAAATGGTTAAGCATTAAAAAAAAAAATCTTATTTAGCAGCTATTGTTTATTTGACGACATTGCACTCGCGACTAACCGTTATCGTGACTGAGTGAAGCTTCTGGAGCACCCATATTCCCCCATGAAGCACATGACAGCCTCCTTGTACTTAGGAACATTGCTCAGAAACTTTGCACTATGCCTCGGAGGCCATTTTAAACAATGAAATCACCAATGAATGGCACACAAGTACAGAAACAAGTGAGATGGAAGGTGACAAGGACACTTGTTTATAGGATGAGAGCTGAAACAAGAAGGCAGAGTGCCATTGGTCACCGTCAGGTCAGGGGTCAGGAGGCTTCAAGTTTCTGGCACTTTGCCCAGACCTACAAATGACTACAAAAGTGCCACAGGTATTGATGTGGGGGTTCCAAATCAATTCTGACAAGTAGGAGAGCTGGGAAACAGAATCTGCAAAAAATGAAGATATGCTGTCTATTCATCCACGTATCATTGATCCATTTATCTGTCTTTTAAAAATTTCCCAATCTCTTGCTTTTGAAGCAGCTGCGTATTTAAAAAGCTTTATATGTTCTGCTCCTGCCCCAATCTGCCCTGAGAACTTCCATTGTCATGCAATGTCATCACATCGCAAACTCCACATTTGTGGGAGCGACAAAATGGTCTCCCAGGATATTAATGAAATAGTTGCCTCTAACCTTTATTTTGTATTCTCTGTTTGTAGCATTGTTTGAGAGGGCCATGCCAGCTTCGCTGAAGGCAACTGTCCCTTTGATCAGGACGATAGTCATACATCCTGGTCCTCCTAAATGAATCATATTCTGGAGTGACATGGGGTTCTGTGCAGAATAGGAGAAAGGACCCCTCTATGATCCTTTGCTATTAAATACTTAATCACACAGTGAAATATAGCCTAATGAAATTAAGGAACTCAAGAAATTGCTTTTTTTCTTTTTTTACAAAACTGTGCTGCCTATAATTTATCTGAGCCCCTTTGAAAACCCAGGTTGTTAAGGACATTTTTGGTCGCCTACCCAACTGATACTTCCCCACAGCACGCCTTGGTAACAAGGCAGCCATATACATCAGATGAGACTGAATCCTGCCCATATTCAGGCTGGAGAATCTTATTTGGTTAAAAATTATGTGAATTCTATTTAACAACCAGGGGTTGTTTAGAAATGGATTTGTGATGCAATTCTGGCCAAAGGGGAGTGAAGGTAAGTCAAATGGGGAAACTGAGGACCAAGGAACATGTCCTGGTTGTGGTCATGTAGTGTAACGATAAGAGCTGCAGTGACCACTGTGTGTGACCATGAGGGGCAGTCTGAGGTTGTCAAACAGAAAAAAGCCAACATACAGAAGATATTAGTGAGGAAAACCATGTTGCTGAGTTGCTTTGTTAGTTATCTCTGAACTGCTCTCCTGAGTTACTTGTGTGAGATAATAACTCATCTTATTTAACCATTTTAAGATGGTCATCTTTTACTTTCATTCAGTAGTGTCCTGATTCATGGATTTCTTTGTGGGGATCCAGATTCAACTGGTGTGGGGTGTTGTGGTTTCAGGAATTTGTGGCTTTAGAAAATTTCTCTGGGTTTCTGATGGGCAGCCTGGGGTGAGTCCCCATCGTTAGTTTTGTTGATTTGGGTTAAATCAAGTAAGAGTGACTGTATCGTTGGCTTGAGAAATCACACTTGAACCACAGATTGTCATGGTTCTCTTCTTTACCTAAATCTGTCCCTGGCATCGTAATTATATTCATGGCATTTTCAGATATGGACAATTGATGAGGGGCTCCAAATCCAACAGCATTAATCCAACACACAGAGGGTGTCTTTTGTTCTGACCTACTCATTTTGTCCTACTACTCTGTGCTACTTACCAGCCTTTTACTCCAGAATTTTGAGGGTTGGACCCTTCGATGGCCATGCTTCTTACTCAGAAACTATGTAAATCTCCTTTTCTGAAATTTGTACATCTTCCTAACAATACAACTCATTCTTATGTAGAGACAGATACCCTTATATAAATGATGCTCTTGAGAACTTAAATGCAGGCTGTAATTCCTGATAGAACAGAAATAATTATAATCCAGATCTCATGTCTTGAGATTCAATGGGGTCAGAATTTGCAAATGGGCCTCAACTGCCCATATAAATCTTTGGTAGAATTATGTAAACACTCAGCTATTCTTTAAATGGGCCACCTCCCATTGTGTCCTCTATAATCTGCTTCTCTGCTCTATATTACTTCCCTAATTCTCCAACCTCTGTTTGGCTCTATGCCTTTGTTCTAATCATCTCACCAACTACTTTTGGCTTTGGACATCTTACTTCAACCAATCGGGCATTTGTTCTTCTAGGACTTAATTCTGATATTCAGCAAGTGGTTTCAGCAACATATTCCTAACTTTTTATTGTCACTCTAAAGTTAGGTGATATTCTATATTATTTTCTTTCTTAAAGGATGTACTTAGATGAAGGACAGATTATAAGAGCTGAAGCTTAGAACAATTCCGAATACATACTGCTTTTTTTAAAAAATATTTTTATTTATTTCTAGGAGACAGAGAGAGAGACAGCGTGAGCAGGGGAGGGTCAGAGAGAGAGGGAGATACAGACTGTGAAATAGGCTCCAGGCTCTGAGCTGGCAGTCAGCACAGAGCCCGACGCGGGGCTCAAACCCACGAACCGCGAGATCATGACCTAAGTGAAAGTCGGACGCTCAACTGACTAAGCCACCCAGGCGCCCCTACATACTGCTTTTCAAATTTTACATGAGTCCCCAAATTCTTGGCTAGGTGTTTATACCTCCTGGACCATTAATGAAAATATTAGTTATAGTTAGAGTTTTTGAGAATTTTTAAAGCAGCTTCAAATGTAACTTTGAGAGAGAGATGAGGGATTGGTACCAGCCGGCAGAGTTTCTCCCCCATTCGTCAAAGCATAAGCAGAAATGGCTTGAGAGTCAGCCAAGATCGCACAGCTTGATGAGGGCAGAGTGAGCAGAAGAGTGGACTCATTACTACAATCCCTCCTGCTTCCAGCTCACCTCTTGAGGTCATTGCCAACTAGAAGGCCATATTGAGGCTCCACCAGACCATTCAGGTGGTATTGAGAAAACTCAGGACTAATCACTCCAAACAAATGTCAGATTTCTAAAATTAGTTTGCCTGACAGTTACTTTAGGCATAGCTGCTTTAGGTGGGAGGAAATGAGAATCAATTAGAAGAGAGACAACACCAATTCAAACTTGAAGAAACTAGGCTTAGGGTCAGGAGAAAATTCAAGTGAATCTTTGTGTGCATGGGTGGTCTCTTAAGTAAATTCTTATGTGTACATTCATTTTACAGTTTAGCAATTTTCAAAACATTAACATAAATTATTCTTTGATATTAATAACATGTTGCTACCTTTCTGGTCCCTTGTTAACTGGTTCACTAAGATCTCACATTTTCCCTTCACTTACTAATTTTGCTTTGCTTTTCTGGCTGTATATATATATATATATTTTTTTTTTTCTTTCATAGCTTATTCTCAAATTGGTTTCCATATAACACCCAGTGCTCTTCCCAACAAGTGCCTTCCTCCATGCCGATCACTTTCTTCCCCTTCCCCCACCCCCATCAGCCCTCAGTTTGTTCTCACTACTCAGGAGTCTCTCAAGGTTTGCCTCCCTCCCTTTCCCCAGCAATTTTTTCCCCTTCGCCTCCCCCTTGGTCCTCTGTTAAGTTTCTCCTGATCCACTTATAAGTGAAAACATATGATATCTGTCTTTCTCTGCCTGACTTATTTCGCTCAACAAAACACCCTCAAGTTCCATCCATGTTGCTACAAATGGCCAGATTTCATTCTTTCTCATTGCCATGTAGTATTCCATTATAAAGATAAACCACATCTTCTTGATCCATTTGTCAGCTGATGGACACTTAGGCTCTTTCCATGATTTGGCTATTGTTGAGAGTGCTGCCATGAACATTGGGGTACATGTGCCCCTATGCATCAGCACTCTTGTATCCCTTGGGTAAATTCCTAGCAGTTCTATTGCTGGGTCATAGGGGAGTTCTATTGTTAATTTTTTGAGGAACCTCTACACTGTTTTCCAGAGCGGCTGCACCAGTTCACATTCCCACCAACCATGTAGGAGGGTTTCTGGCTGTATATTTTCGATCTGATAGATAGACATGCAACTATATTTGGAGAGGCAAAATACTGATGTCAAATGCTTTGTTAATATCTTTTTTTCTAATTTAATATTTTATGTAAGGTTTAACAAACAACATTCCATAACAAAACAGAGGACTTGCTAATTGAAATAGGTTGTAAACATGTTTAACGTACACCCTAGTAGTCAATCAGACAAATGCTGTTTTTTGTTTGTTTTTAATACATTCATCCAACTCACACAGCTCTTTCAAGTCTCTTTTTGTCTTTCTGCTCTGCCATTCTAGTTTTCATCTCTGAGATTATTGCCCAATGGTTTCAAGAATGCTGCTCTAGGTATTACATCTGCTTTCTGACATAAAAAAATAAAGGCTTTTCTTTAAGCTTCACTTATGAGACTTTACTTGTATCTCATTGGCCAGATGTAGGGCCCATGGCTACCACCAGAATCAACACCAGTCAATGGGAAAGCGATTCCTGTTATCTAGTCCAGATCACAGTAGACATTGAAGGAGAGATCTACTGTCTTTGAGATCAAGAGGTGTCCACGGATATGCAAACAAAATAATTTTCTTCTTCTTCTTTTTAATTTCTGTTTTACAAAGAAGTGGAGGGCTAGGTCTGGGTAGTGCAAAGGAATTTAGCCAAATGCAAAGCTACAGGGATGTCTACCCAACACCATCCTGTTTCTGACACCAGTTGCAAGTTTGAGGGCTTCCCCAAACCACTCTCAAGTTCACTAGACAAAGCATAAAACTTACTGAGAACCATTGCACTCATGGTCCTGATTGAACACAAGGAAAAAAAAAAACAAATTGAAATTAACCAAGGAAAGAAGCATGCAAGGCAGAGTCCAGGGATGTACCAGATATGTAGTTTCCATTGTCTTCTGTCCATGGAGTCAGGACAGAGTTACTCTCCTGGGACTGATGCCAATGTGCACAAATATTGTCAGCTGGGGAATCTCACCTGAATCCTGGAGTCCGGAGTTTTTATTGGGACTCCATTATGCAGGCATGAAAGACTACCCATGTAGCTGATTTCACTCCCCAGGCTCCAGTCCCTCTGGGTGTGACTCAAAGCCTCCACTCTAAATCACATCGCTTTGTCTTTCTAGTGCAATGGGGCCCAACCTAAATCATGTTGTTAGACTATCCAGTGTGAAGCAAGGCCTCTAAGAAAACAACGCCTATCAGGCATGACCTTCCAGGAGCTTAGAGAATACTTCTCAGAAGCCAAGGGCAAAGGCTGGACCTCTCTTTGGGCAAGGCTAAATTCTTTACTGCACAAGTAGACAAAAGATAGCATTCATCACAATTTCTCTTTTGGCTAACAACATTAAGGATCTCTGGGGGAAATGATGGAACTAAATGAGGAAATTTTTTTTCAAAGATATCTGGTTTTTGAAGATTAGCGATTTAAGAATCACAGGGTTCCATCTATTTTCTATGGATAACAATTCAAAACTCTCTCCTACAGTATATTTATTGCTAGAGGCAAAGAGATATAATTGGAAAGAAAATTTAGGAAAATTTGGAAAACACTGGGGTCTAACAAAGTTAAGAAAATTTTTATGTGACTGGACTTTTCATGGTCGTTAATATGCTAAGTTAATAGCTCTAAAAATAGTGGTGTTAGGATACCTTACACTCTTAAAAATTATTGACATCTGCAAAGAGCTTTCCTTGAAGTAGATTTTATCTGTTGATATTTACTATGATCAAAGTCAATCTGAACACTTTAATATCTAACTAACTATTAACTCATTTAAGAGTAACCATAAAAACTCATTAATGTTAACATAAATGATTTATTCTTATGAAAATAGCTATATTTTCCAAAATTAAAAAAAATAAGCAGTAACAGTTACATGTAGCAATTTACTTAGTGTTTGGCTTTGCAAAAGTCAGCAAGTCTCAATACTGCTTCTGCAATCAATCAGTTGTGATATATAGTTTCAGCTGAAATATGTAAAGGAATTCTGGCTTTTCTGCTATACATAGTTAGAAAAGAGTAGACTTTTTAATAGGTTTTACACATGCTTTTGGATATAGTGTTTTGATAATATATCAGTGAAATTTTCAATTTCTGCTATCTTAACATTGAGTATTTTATCTTGTACTTTAAATGGTTCTTTGACCCATGCATGATTTTGTAACATCATGCACTATTTTTTGGAAGAGACTGGCTCACGAAGTCATGCAGATCATCCAAATATTAACACATTTCAGTACACAATATCAAAAGTTTATATTTGTTAATATCAACACCAATCTTATCAGAGGTCTTTAACTATTTGGAAGCTGTCAAGATCAAGATACAAGGTTTTCTAACTTCTCAGTTTTTCTAGAAAACCCACATTTTATTACAGGCCTTGAAATTAGCAGGAGCACATTAGGAATATGTAGCCAAGAATTATCTATGTTCTTGATAGTGATTATCATTGTGGAAGATCAAAGATATTTATATTAGCAGGTGTAAATTATTTCTTTGTTTATTAATTGAAGCAGCAGAAATCATTGCGTATTACCTCTTTATGTCTTTTGGGTTTCACATCAACAGTGTCCTCGAAGTCCACAATTCTAGGTATAATGTGACCAAGGCACTTTAAGCTTTTATGTACACTCTCTACAAAGCTCACTGTGTGGTTTTAAAACCAGTCCTATATTTTAAGATTTTATTTATAGTAGTATTTCACTTTCACAAACCAAAATTGCTGTTAACAAATCAGATCAACATTTGGTGTTTAAAACAACAAACATTTCTTACCTCATGGTTTCTATAAATCCAGGCACAACTTCTGGATGTTTTGACTCAAGTTCTTTCAAGAAACTATAATCAAAATGTTAGGAGTCCAGTTGCCTCAAGGTCTGGGGAGAATTTACTTCCAAACTCATTCACATGATTATTGGCAGAAGTCAGTTGTTAGAAGCTTCTCTGTTTCTTGCCGTGTAGACCACATGGAATGGCAACTCCCAAAATGGCACCTGGCTTCCTTTAGAGTGAGCTAGCAAGAGAGAGTGAGTGCCCAAGACAGAAGGTGGTCTGATTGTAACCTAACCTAAGAAGGGGTATTCTATCATTTTTCCATAATATATTTATTAGGAGGGGATTCTTGAAGAGGAATTCTAGAAGCCACACTCACAGGGAAGGGACTAAGAAAGGCATATTTACCAGGAGGTGGAGTCACTGAAGGACATCTTCAAATCTGCCTATCATAAGCACTAATGTAAAAGGTAAAACCCACTTCTTTTTTTTTTTTTTAAATGTTTTATTTATTTCTAGGAGAGAGAGAGAGACAGCGTGAGCAGGGGAGGGTCAGAGAGAGAGGGAGTCACAGACTGAAACAGGCTCCAGGCTCTGAGCTGGCAGTCAGCACAGAGCCCGACGCGGGGCTCGAACCCACGAACCGCGAGATCATGACCTAAGCGAAAGTCGGACGCTTAACCGACTAAGCCACCCAGGCACCCCGGTAAAACCCACTTCTTAATAACAGATAGGAGAAATCAAAATAGAAATCACTGAAGTATTTAGAAATAAGGACCTAAGCAACAAGAATAGTTTTATATAACAAAACCTGTAAATGTAGCTATAGGAATATTTTAGAGTGAAATGTGAGTATTAAGTGCTTATTTTAGGAAATAAAAAAGGCTAAAAATGTATGAGCCAAGACAAGTCAAGAAAACAAAAGGGGAAAATAAAATTAAAACAAAAATTAGGGGCACCTAGGTGGTTCAGTCAGTTAAGCATCCAATTCTTGATTTCATCTCAGGTCATGATCTTACAGTTCATGGGTTTGATCCCTGCATGGAGCTTCATGCTGAGATCATGGAGCCTGCTCAGAATTCTCTCTGTCCCTCACTCTCTGTCCCTACCCTGCTCAAGCATTCTCTCTCTATTGAAATAAATAAATAAACTTAAGAAAATAATATAGAATAAAAAACAAAGAAAGAGAAGAATCACTAAAGGCGTCAGGCTCAGATGGTTTTACAGGTCAGTTTACCAAAACTTCAAGGGAAAATTTAATCTTTATATTTGTAGTAATTCAGAAACTAAATATGAAGGAAAACTATTGCTGTTCAACTCATTTTAAGAAGTCAATATAATCTTACTATTAAATATAAACAAAAGTAGCATAATCCACTAATACCTATAGAAGTAAAAGTACTATATAAAATATTAACAAAGTAATACAGCAGTGTATTAAAAATATGGGTGCCTGGGTGGCTCAGTCAGTTAAGCAGCTGACTTCAGCTCAGGTCTTGATCTCACAACTCAAAGTCTTGTGAGTTCAAGCCCTGAACTGGGCTCTGTGCTAACAGTTCAGAGCCTGGAGCCTGCTTCTGATTATGTCCTCTCTCTCTCTCTCTCTCTCTCTCTCTCTCTTCCCCTCCTTGCTCCCCAGTTCATTTTTTCTCTCTCTTTAAATATTTAAAAAATAAAATAAAAAGAATATATTATAAAGCAGTAGAGTTTAACCCAGGGTTGAAAGGATGTGGTAATGGTGGAATATTTATTAATGTGATTACTAAATTGCCAGATTAATGAAAAAGACATTAAAATTAATGAAAAACACATTAAAATCTCAGTAGAGATATATTAGTATCTAATAAAACCACCAGACAAAATTCAACACTATATTTGATTTTACAAAACCCTTTTAGTTCACTATACATGTCAAGGCACTTGTTTACTTGGTTAAATGGTTTCTACCGAGTTGAAAGAGGTCCAAGATGGTGGTGTAGGAACTTTCCGAACTCATCTCCTCCCACAGAAACATCAAATCTATAGCTACATATGAAGAATTTCCCTCCTAAAGAGGTCTGAAAATGAGATGAATGTCTCTGTATAACAAAAGATAAAAGAAGCACACTGAGATGGGTAGGAGAGGCAGAGTCATAGTTTTGAAAAGATTCCCATCTCTAACATGGTAACACACAATAGGGAGGGAGCTCAACCAACGGGCACCTCTCCTAGAGGTCTAAGGGGTTGGTGCCCCACATCAGGCACCCAGACCCTAGGTGAGACACAGAGATGAGCCCCCAGACACCCAGACATCAGACACAGAGATGAGCCCCCAGGATGTCTGGTTTGGAAAACCAACAGAACTGTCACCTGGGGGTCCCAAAGTGTTATAGGAAACTGAAATTCTCCTCCTGGAGGGCTCCCATGTGGTCTTGCTCACTCCAAGACCCAGTAGGAAAAAAACCCCCAGCAGTTTGAACACCTAAGTTATATGTAAAGGAGATTCATTTGCTGATCTCCGTTCATTGGGCCAGAAGGATGGAGGATGAATGAGACACTCCTTGGCCATGGAGGTACTGAAAGACGCTATTGTTAATCTCTTCACATAACCTGCTTGCACAGACAAGCAAACTTGGACAAGGTGCCCTTCTGCCTCCTTTCTGAGATGGGTGTGGAGCAGTGGTCATGGCGCTTGCTGAGGCCAGAAAATGCAAATGGTTGTTACACTCCCGAGCTCCCTGGCTGGGGCCTGTAAGCATAACTGATCACAGACTTCCTCCACTCCCTAGCTTAAGCCTGTGAGCACAATGCTACTATTCAACATGTGTTGGAGCTTTTAGATAATACAAAAATACTAGAAGACGTATATTTTAATATTAAAAAGAAAGAATTGAAATTAATAGACAATATAATTTTTCTACATAAAAATACAAAACAAATCAGGATGCTTGGATGGCTCAGTTGGTTAAGCATCTGACTCTTGATTTCAGCTTAAGTCATAATATCACTGTTGGATTAAGCCCTGTGTTGGGTTCTACACTGACAGCATGGAGCTTGATTGGGATTCTCCCTCTCCCTCTCTTTCTGCCCTGCCTCTGAAAAATAAATAAACAAATATTTAAAAAATACAAAACAATCTATGTAAACTATTGATATAAATAAGGAAGTTCAACAAGTTTGTTAGCTGTAAAATCATCATAACGATAATAACACAAAATCAAATGTGCGCTAGATACCCAGAAAAGCTGGTGAGTTACTTAGCACTATATCTAACAAAAGAAAATTCTATGGTCTCCTGGGTAGCTCAGTCAATTGAGTGTCTGACTTTGGCTCAGGTCATGATTTCGCAGTTCATGAGTTTCAGCCCCTCATAGAGCTTGCTGCTATCAGCGTGAAGCCCTCTTCAGGTTCTCCGTTTCCCAGTCTCTCTGCACATCCCCTGCTCTCAAAAGTAAATCAAAAACATTAAAAAATTAATTCTAAATTTAAAAAAATTAGGGACGCCTGGGTGGCTTAGTCGGTTAAGCGTCCGACTTTCACTTAGGTCATGATCTCGCAGTTCGTGGGTTCGGACCCCGCGTGGGGCTCTGTGCTGACTGCCAGCTCAGAACCTGGAGCCTACTTCAGTCTGTGACTCCCTCTCTCTCTGACCCTCCCCTGCTCACGCTGTCTCTCTCTCTCTCTCTCTCCTAGAAATTTAAAAAAAAAATTTTTTTTTAAATTATTATGTTCTTCTATGGAATATTTTAGCTGTATACATATTTGAATCTTAATAAATTTATAGAGCAAATTAGATGTTGGCTAAAATTCACCAAGGATATTTTTTGTTGTTGTTGAATTGGACAGATTCTAAAATATTGGGATAAATATACTAACAATAGGTATCCCAGCAGCAGACCCAGGAATATACGTGAATATGATCTATGACAGAAGCAGTATAATAAATTATTGCAGAAATGACAGGCTATGTTATATATAGCATTGAGACTACTGGATATCCAATGGGAACGGTAACTAGACATGATGGTAGTTTCAAATAATGACAGATATAACCTTGAAAAATAAAACACCCCAAAACTTTCCAAAAACAGAGTAATCTGTTCATAATCTTTGTACAGAAAACTTTTTCTTAGATAAGATTTAAAAAATACAGATAATAAGAAATAGGGTAGTCTGACTCACCAAAAGTGTAAACTTCAGTGTAAGAAAATCACCAATAAAAGTTGAAAGAAAAGCCTCAGTTTGGAAAAAAAAAAATATTTGCAACACAAAACACTAGTCAATGATTAGTGGTCAGGTTATATGTGAAATATCTAGTATTAAGTAGGAACAAAAAAAAAAAACTAAAAAAAGAATCTGAACAGATTGATCACTGAGGGAGAAATCTGAATGGTCAATGATAATATGATAAAATGCACAGAGAACAGGGAATTGAATGGTGTGTATGCTTAAGGGAAATTCTTTATCATGGCATGTGGATAGGAGGACAAAATGTCCACAGAGTAGTGTTTGTAGTTTGTAAGTAACCTGAATATTTCTCATAATGGATGGGATAGTACATAGTAGTCAAAACAGACAGACCATGAACATACCGATGAACATGAGATTCTTAAAAAAATGAAATGATACATAATACCTGATAGGAAAGAGTGGGGAAATGTCAAGATGTAGAATGAAGCATACAATGCAGTAGATGTATTCAAATTAAAATACAAATCTTGATGAGGTCCCAATAGTTCATTTTTGCTCTTGATTCCCTTGCCTTTGAGGATGTGACAATAAACTATTTAAAAAATTAAAATACAAAACTAATACTATTTGTTGACTCAGATGTATTAAGTATGAAAAAATACATGAGGATGATAGACCCCAAGTTATTTGGGGGGAGGGAAAGAGGCCTGGGAGAGGGCACGTGTCTCTATTTTGATGGCAGTGATGATGGAGTGGAGGCTGTGGGAATGTCAGTTGGCGTCAGTGGTTGAACTATGCACAGCTCTGCCAGTTGTTTGGAGCCATCCGTTTCAGAAGAGAGAGGATAGGCGGTCCTCAGTCATCACCTCTGATGGGAGCACTCAGATGGTGCTGCTCACTTGTTTACTGCTTCTTCCCTGGGACCTGTAGCTAGACATCTGGGCAGAAGTCTGTCTTGAAACACCTCTCCCTACATCCACACATCATGAATCTAAAGTGAAACCACTTGTGAATTCTATGAGCCTCCATGGTGAGTCCCTCATTCTTCTGCATCCTTCCTAAGAAGATTTCTTCCCACTGCAGTTTTCCACTGCCAACCCATTGATTGATATCTCAAGGTTGTTTCCTTGGTCAAAAAATATATCTTAGTATCCCCTTAGGGATTTTTTCCTACACAACTCCTATTGTTAACTTACACAGGAGATTCCAGAGAACCTTTTCTAAGAGACCATTTATATTAAAACATGCTTATACGTAGATAAAAATTTAATTTCCACTGAGGTCTGATGGAGAGGTGAAGGTTGAATGTGTGGGTAAATGGGTTGGAGAGTTTCCAGCATGCTCTGTCTTTGAGTGTCTTTAAGGTGTTGACAGAAGAACAAAATCTCAAGGTTAGATGATTTTGGGGTTGACTCTCTCCATAACACATTTTTTTGTATCAAGAATGTACCCGTTAATGATATATAGCGAACACCCTATGACTTAGTTTTTCTGTTAGGCTCCTGATGTATCTCTTCAATCTAAGGAGAATGTTCAAGATTTAGTGTTAGGGGGAAAGAGAGCATGAGTAGGTACTGGTGTATGTCAGACCTGGCCCTTCTTTGCAGGGCAGATAGCAAATATTTTAGATTTGTGGGCATGCTGTCCTACTTTCAACCAATTTCTGCCACAATTGCATGAAAGAGTCTAAGGACAATCTGTAAAGAAATAGATCAGGTTGTAATCCAGTAAAACCATACTTACAAAAACAAATTTGGCCTGTGGGCTGTGGTCAGACAGAGACTAGTGTGAAAATGCATTTGAAATCTTACTTCTTCGATTCCTCAGCTCAAGCCCTTGAATGAAATGTAGAAGATGGGAAGAAATGAAGTCAAGCGAAGAACTTGAGGAAGACAAGTTTTTCTTAGTTAAAGAATGTAAACAGTAAATGTAGGAATTAGCTTTTATTAATAAATATTGGGAAAAAATAAAAGAGCCTATCCCCAGCTGGCTGAAGGCTTGGGAAGAAAATTTTCTGACAATTTTATTTGGAGACAGTAGGACAAATGGTTTCTAGAAAGCTTTAATTGAGCCTTTATTTTTTTTTTTTTAAATGTTTTATTTACTTCTAGGAGAGAGAGAGAGACAGCGTGAGCAGGGGAGGGTCAGAGAGAGAGGGAGTCACAGACTGAAACAGGCTCCAGGCTCTGAGCTGACAGTCAGCACAGAGCCCGACACGGGGCTCGAACCCACAAACTGTGAGATCATGACCTAAGCGAAAGTCGGACGCTTAACCGACTAAGCCATCCAGGCGCCCCTTAATTGAGCCTTTATAGGAAGAAGAAGCACGTAGAAATCAATCCAGATCGGTAAATGGAATGGAAAGAAAGACAGAAGTATACTTTTGGATTATGCAGTGTGCTTCCATCTGAAATGAAGTTCCAAGTCATTTCTTTTCCCACTCAGGTTTGGTTCCATTTTCTCAATGTGACCTCTTTCTTCAAAGAGCAAATTCAATAATGCATCTGTCTCAAAACCCCCAGCTGTGATATGTTTAAGGCCTATCTGGACTTTTAGGAAAACAGCAATAAATGTCCAGTTAAATGAACAGTTCTAAATAAAATGTGAGTATTCTCTTAAACTGGCTGAGGGCAATTTCCAAATAGGTACCTTACCTCCATGGATCAGAGAAGCTCTGCTTAGTGACTACTCTAAGAGTTGGTTTGCCAAGAAACAACTTCAGCAGAACAGCCAATTAGCTATGAAGCACAATTAAAATACGAATTACAATGCTCTGAGTTTCTTTTCTTATGTGAATAAGCTCAGCCAATATAGCATTTTAGTGCCAGAATTGTGAACTCTGGAATAATCCCTAAAGGCATCGGGAAAGCTTTCTTATGGTTATGTGGAGCATTGCCATCCAGAATATAGCCTGAGGCAAGAGGAGTCAAGGAAAAAGAAAGGATTTGGAGGGGTGGAAAGGGAGAGGGTGAGAGAGGAAGGCAAAGGGCAGAAAAGGATGAGTGAGGGAGAAGGAGGGAAAGAGAGCGGGAAAGAGAGAAGGCTGATGACCCTGTATGAACTCTGGGATTCAGACATTCCTGAAACCAATTAATTTCTTGGAATTCTAGTTACGTAAACTAATAAAAATTATTGATGTGTAGTTTACACTGCAATATAAAAGAGATATTAAGGGTACAGTCTGATACATTTTAACAAATGTATATATTCTTGTAACCCAATCAAGATGTAAAACGTTTCCATCACCCTATAAAGTTCTTCCATGACCTTTTCATGTCTGTTCCCATGATTTACCCTGGAAGCAGCCATTGTTCTGATTTCTATCTCTATGGATTAGTTTTGACTATTCTTGAACTTCATCTAATAGAATCATTGAGTGGTTACACTTTTGTGTTTCTCTTTTTTCATTCAACATGATTTTGAGTTACATCAATGTTGTTGTATGTAACAGGAGCTCTTTTTATTGCTGTGTTTTAATTAATTAATTGATTTAATTAATTGATTAGTTAATTTTTTAAAGGCTGATCTTTTGTTTTTCTTTCTTTAAAGCTCATTTATTTATTTTGAAAGAAAGAGAGAGGAAGAGAGAGAGAGACTGAGAGCTCCAGTGGGGGAGGGGCAGAGAGAGAGGGAGAAAGAGAATCTCAAGCAGGCTCCACACTGTCGGCACAGAGCCCAACGTGGTCTTAGAACCCGTGCGCCATGAGGTAGATCATCACCTGGACCAAAATCAAGAGTGGGGTGCTTAACCAACAGATCCACCTGGGCACCCCACTGTGTTTTAATTTATAGAATGGATATGCTACAGATTGTTTATCCATTCACTTGTTGATTGACATTCAGTTATTTCTGGATTTTGGCTATTGTGAACAAAACTGATACGAATATTCTAACATCATTCTCCCAGTTTTTTGGTGGCCATGTATTTTATCTTGGGAGAGGATAGAATAATTACTAGTAGTATAACTACTAGTTTTCTGAGGTAAGTAGATAGATTTGTTAGAAACCGCCAACTTCCAAAGGGGTTGGACCATCTTACACTCACACCATCGATGCATTAGTCTCCATGTGATGAACATGCTTGCTAACATTTGGTTTTCTCAGTCATTTTAATTTTAGTCATTTAATTTAGTCATTTAAATTAGTCTATAAAACTCCTTTGTCTTTCCCTCTCCCTAATTTTTGTGTCAGAGTAAAATACACATAACATAAAAGTTACCATCTTCACCATGTTAGAGTGTACGAAGGTATTTAATCGCATTGAGTAACTCTTCCACCATCCATTTCTATAACTCTTCCATCTTGTAAAATTTAAATTCTCTACCCATTAGGCAGCAACACCCCATTCTCTCCAGCCCTTGACAACCTCTACTCTGCTTTCTATCTCTACAGATTATACTACCCTGAGTACCTCCTATAAGTGGAACCATGCAGTATTGATCTTTTTGTGACTTATTTTACTTAGAATAATGCCCTCAAAATTTATCCATGTTGCAACATATTGCAGAATTTCTATTCTATGCAATTGATCTATATGCCTGTCTTTATGGTAGTACCACACTGTTTTTTTTTGTTTTTTTTTTTTTTACAAATAGTTTATTGTCAAATTAGTTTCCACATAACACTCAGTGCTCATCCCCACAACTGTCCTCCTCCATGCCCATTCCCCCCTCCCCCCACATCCATCAGTCCTCAGTTTTTGTCAGCATTCAAGAGTCTCTCATGGTTTGCCTCTCTCCCTTTCCCCCACCATTTCCCCCCTTCTTCTCCCCCTTGTTCCTCCGTCAAGTTCCTCCTAATCCTCCTATACGTGCAAACATATGATATTTGTCCTTCTCTGCCTGACTTATTTCGCTCAGCATAACACCTTCAAGGTCCATCCATGTTGCTACACATGGCCAGATTTCATTGTTTCTCATTGCCATGTAGTATTCCATGGTATAGATAAACCACAAAGAAATGGAAAAACATTCCATGCTCATGGATAGGAAGAATAAATATAGTTAAGATGTCATTACTACCTAACGCACTCTACACATTCAATGCAATTCCAATCAAAATTGCACCAGCATACTTCTCAAAACTAGAACAAACTATCCAAAAATTTGTATGGAACCATAAAAGACCCCGAATAGCCAAAGTAATCCTGAAAAATAAAACCAAAACGGGAGGGTATCACCATCCCAGACTTTAGCCTCTACTACAAAGCTGTCATCATCAAGACAGTATGGTATTGGCACAAAAACAGACACATAGACCAATGGAACAGAATTGAAAGTACCACACTGTTTTGATTACAATAGCTTTAAAGTAAGTTTTCCAATGAGGAGTGTGAATCCTCCAGCTTTTTTCTTTTTCTAGATTGTTTTGACTTTCCAATGTCTTTTGAGATCCCATATAAATTTAGGATGGGTTTTTCTATGTTTGTAAAATTACCATTATGATTTTGGTGGGGACTGCATCAAATCTGTAGATTGCTTTGGTTATTATTGACATCTTAATATTGAGTCTTTCAATCAATCCATGAACATGGGATGTGTTCCCATTTATTTATGTCCTCTTCCATTTCTTTCAGCATTGTTTTGTTGATTTTGTTTTACAAGTCTTTCACCTCTTCGGTTAAATTAATTCCTAAGTGTATTATTCTTTTTATGCTATCAATAATGGGATTATTTTTGTAATTTCCTTTTCAGATTGTTCATTGTTAGTGTAGGGAAGTGCAACTGATTTTTGTGTTTTGACTTTGTATCTGCTACTTTGCTGAAGTCATTGATTAGTTCTAACAGCTTTTTTTTGTTGTTGTTGAATCTTTATGGTTTTCTGTATATAAGATCTTTGCCCATTTTTAAAATTTGTATTGTTTGTTTGGGTTTGCAGAAATTCTTTATTCTGAATATGAACCTTTTGTGAGACACAAAAGTTGCAAATACTTTCTTTCTATATGTGACTTGGCTAATCATTTTTTAAAATAACATCTTTTGATTATTGGACATTGTTAACTTTGATGATATCCAGCGGTAAATAGACCCATTCCCAGCTTTTGTAAATGTTGGCTGCAGAAGGCTTATAGCAATAGCTTTCTCAGAATTGTTCTCAGCCAATGGGAGTCATTTTACTTAGAAATAACTGGCATATCATGCTCTCTTCTGAAATACTTGACTCAAATGACAGGCTGTTATGGTGGTAAAAAAGACTTGTATCCTGACTTCTCTATGGGATAGCACTGAAATGTCATCTGTGTCTGGGGCTCCTTGTAGGCTCAGGGAGAGGCTGGACTCCAGGTGACCCCACTTCTTTGCTAAGCTTCCTCTTATGCTCTATCCTGCTTCCTTACTTCTTCAC
Source organism: Proteles cristata cristata (assembly GCA_017311185.1). Classification (NCBI taxonomy): domain Eukaryota; kingdom Metazoa; phylum Chordata; class Mammalia; order Carnivora; family Hyaenidae; genus Proteles; species Proteles cristata. Next base: position 334,999 of record JAESUZ010004648.1, on the reverse strand, counting down.
AAATATCACTTACAGGCATTCACTCAATGAATGACTCACACAAGAGTTCCCATCTCAAGTTATGCCTTTTAGGGAACTCAGCCCAAAATACCAATTTATCAATTTTTCTTTTATGCTTAGTTCCTTCTTTGTATCCTAGGAAATGTCTGCTTGCCTTAGGTTGTGCAGATTTTCTTCTTTATTTGTTTTAAGATGATTTATAGTTTTATCATTTACATTTAGGTATATGATCTATTTCAAATTAATTATTGTGAATAATGTAAGATAGGGGTTGAGCTGCACTTTTTTTTTTTGCATTAAAATATCCAGGCATTCCAGCACCTTTTTCTTGCCCAAATGAATTGTATTTGCTCTATAATAAGAAATCAATTGACCATGTATTTGCACACATTTATTTTATTTTCGCTTTAAGTAGTTTTTCATGGTTTTCCTTCACCATACACAAAAATAAACTCAAAATGGATTAAAAAGCTAAACGTGAGACCTGAAACCATAAAAATTCTTGAAGAGTTCAGCCTTCTCTCTCTGAGATTGGCCAGAGCAATGCTTTTCTAGATATGTTTCTTGAGGTGAGGGAAATAAAAGCAAAAATAAAGTATGGGGACTTCATCCAAATAAAAATTTTCTGCACAGTGAAGGACATAATCAACAGAACTAAAAGTTAATGTACTGAATGGGAGAAGATATTTACAAATGACACATCTAATAAAGGACTACTATCCAAAATATACAGAGTTGATACAACTCAACACCTAAAGCCCAAAGAATCCAATTAAAAAATAGGTGGAAGACATGAGCAGAAATTTGTCTAAAGAAGATGTCCAGATGGCCAACAGACACAAGAAAAGACACTCAACATCACTCTCCATCAGGAAAATGCAAATCAAAACTACAATGAGATATACCACCTTACACCTCACATCTCACACTTGGCTAAAATCAACAACACAAGAAACAATAAGTATTGGTGAGGATGTGAAGAAAAAGGAATCCTCTTGCATAGTTGGTAGGAATGCAAATTGGTGCAACCTTTGTGGAAAACAGTATGGAATTCCCTCAAAAAACTAAAAGTAGAATCACCCTACAATCCAGGAATCACACTCCTGGGTATTTACCCATAAAATTAAAAAATACTAATTCAAAGGGATACATGTATCCCTATGTTTATTGTATTATTTACAATAGTCAGACTGTGGAAGCAGCCTAAGTACGGATGAATTGTATAAAGAAGAAGTAATACACACACACACACACACACACACACACACACGCATGCGCACACACACTGGAATGTTATTCAGATGTAAAAAATAATGAAATCCTGCTATTTGCAACACCATAGATAGAGGTTGGGAGTATAATGCCAAACGAAATAAGTCTGTCAAAGAAAGACAATTGTCAAGTGATTTCACTCATACGTGGAATTTAAGGAACAAAATAAAGGGGCAAAGGTGGGGCAAAGGGAGAGAAACAAACCAAGAAACAGATTCTCAACTATAGAGAATAGACTGATGGTTACTAGAGACAATGGGGTAGGGGTTTAGGGGAAATAGAGTATGGAGATTAAAGAAGACACTTATCATGATGAGAAAAAAATAAGACAAATGACAAAAAGTAAAGTGGTGGGGATAAAAAGAATGTAAGCTCTAGGGAAAAAAAATCATTTGATCATATGTTTACATGACATTTGTTTATACTTTTGCTTTAATTAGCTTGTCATGGTTTTCTTTTTTCTTAGAACTGATTGGTCCTGGCTAATTTAGGGTCTCTCTTTTAGATGGCTTTCCACCTAGTGTTGCTAGACTTAGCAAATAAAAAACATAGGACTCGAAGATAAATTTAAGTTTTAGATATACAAAGGGCACCTGGGTGGCTCTATTGGCTAAGCTTCCAAATCTTGATGTTGGCTCAAGTCATGATCTCACAGTTTGGTTTGTGAGATCCAGTCCTGTGTCGGGCTCTACACTGACAGCATGGGGGCTGCTTGGGACACTCTCTCCCTCTCTTTCTCTGTCCCCTCCTTTCTCTCTCTCTCTCTCTCTCTCAAAATCAATAAACAAAAACTTAAAAAGGAAACTAAAAAATTCAAGTACACAAGATAAAATCATTTTAGTGCAAATATGTCCCATGCAATTTTGGGGATGCACATATATTAAACATTTTACTCATATGTATCTGAATTTAGAAACTGAGTGTCATGTATTTTATCTGACAACCCTATTTCCACTTGACTCCTTGAATTCTGATGCTCTGCATCCCATCACCACTTGCTGTCTGTCTCTCTCCCACCCACCCACAAGGTGAAGCTTTCTGAATCCAGTCACTCCAATGCACTCTGTCCTTCCTGTCCCGGAGGCTGGAATGGACAGTTCACACTCTAATCACATTCCTCAGCTCTCTTGTCTGTCAGCTCCTGAAGCAACTTGAATCATTTTTAAATGGCATTCCACTTCTGAGGTGCAAATTCAATGTAACTGACCTGTCAGAACAGACAGAAGGTGTTGTGACTTCCTAACTCTTAGCAAGCCAATCAACTCCTATCTTCACACCTGAAACTTCATGATTGGGCCTACAGCCACCAGCTGTGACCGCTGAGCAGTGCCCAACTCGCGGGATCTGGGGACACTTTGTCTGTGATACCGACAGCATGAGAACCAAACCGTGGGCCTCTGGGAACATTCCTTCCCTACCACACACATGGGGTCCACAACCGGACTGCCATGGAGTAGAAGGGCTGAAGACCTCTCTCCGCAGGGAGTGTGACAGAGGCCAAATGAGCTGGGAAGTCTGCAGGGAGGATCGGACCCACAGCCCATTCCATAATAACACGTTCCCCCTCACTGAGAGACCAGAATTTCAAAGGTGAAAATGTTGTCTTTCTATTAGAACATTGCCTTAGCCTGCAACCTGGGCCAAACCGAATGTCGAACCATAAAAGATAACCAGCCCAAGAGTCCTTATGGCATCTCAGTACCAGAGAGGGATTTCCTGCAAAGCCGATGAAGAAAGCATCCGGGGCCCCATGAGTCTCTGCGAGTGGTGGGAGGTGCTGGGAGGCAAGGTCTGTTCAGGTGAGGAACAAACCAACCCACCATTGGAACTTTCATTCTGTCAGTATTTCTAGCAAATTGCCTTAAGCTACTGCGGAAAAATGAATTTCCAAGTCTCAAAAAATATTGTGATTTCTTAGTCTAAGCAAATATTCCCATTCATAAGGAATGTTGTATTTGTAATTATTTTTTTGAGAGGGTCCTTCAAAATGGTTCCGATTCCACAAAGTCTGAACTGTACCTTCTCATGCCTGTGAGGACAAAGATAGGAGATGGAGATGAAAAGATTCGGGCTCATGACTCCAAGATGTGGTGGAAAACTCACCTGGTTCATCTATCTGTCTCACAACTGTCAGACATCTAGTGATCCACCCTGGGACAGCGCCTCCAACACTGTGACTTACTTAGCCTCTGCCTCTTTATCTCTCTGAAGCGATCATTCCCCCAAACACCTCTTACCCCTCCACTCTGCACTGTTTACTCCCTTTCTCTTCCTGACACCCTTTTTAACCATCCCAACTGCAGTGATTTAATTTGCATGCATGTGAACCAAAATTACTTTGTTTCTCTAAAAGACATAGAGAAGTAAGGCTGCACAGACTAGAATTTTGTATTAAAAATAGGCAACATAAAGAAATTTGTCTGCTCCCTTTAATGTACTTATTGCAAAGGCTAGAATGTTCTGAGCCTTTATTAAATAGAGTACAGAGCACCAATCTTTGATATGCAAAAATATGTAAAGTTATGTCCTACTTTATGAATATTTAACATATATTATATATAAACTGTTATGTAAAATCTAAATTAAAAATTATCTTCAAGAAGTAAATTATTCTTATTCCAGAATAATATTTATCAGTCTCTAAATTGAGTTTCCTTAGTTTTTAAAAAAATTATCTTGATTTATTATAAATCTATTTCTGATCAAGTAACAGTTTTAAAATAAACTGTGGTATATTTACATTCCATCTCTTCTAAAAAGATTGGTTTATCATCACCGGGATCAGAGAATTATAATTTGTAAATTACTCTGGCTAGAATTATTAGCTACTTACAGAAATTTAGCAGCTTAATTGTTCAAATTTTGTTAAATGTTTTTGCTAAGTTGGTTTCAGTTGGGATCAGTTGAAAAACCATTCAGTTAATCTTATTATTTGAAATATAGTAATTATTTTAAGCTACATATTATATAGGAAACAAAATTAAAATATTAAGGACTTTTATTACAATTGTCTCCTGTGATTAATTAATTTATATATTTATTAATATGGATTCTTTTTGGGAGCACCTGAGTGGTTCAGTTGATTAAGTATCTGACTCTTGGCTTTGGCTCAGGTCATAATCTCATGGTTCATGAGATCGAACGCCACATCAGGCTCTGTGCTGGCGGCAAGGAGCCTACTTGGGATTCTCTGTCTCTGTCTCTGTCTCTCTCTCTCTGCCCCTCCCCTACTCACTCTCTATCTCTCTTCCAAAATAACTAAAAATAAAACTTAACACAATGGATTTCTTTTTATTCCACATTATAAAATGAATCTATTTATTTAAGTGTATTTTATAAAATGTATTTCTATATTATATACATATTTACGTGTAAATTATTTATATATGCATGCGGTATGTTTAAATCTATTATATTATTTAATCTTCCCCACAATCTCATAATATAAATAGGACAGACAAACTTTTCTTCGATTTAGAGGTTAAATATCTTTTTTTAAAAATATTTTTATTTATTTCTAGGAGAGAGAGAGAGAGACAGCATGAGCAGGGTAGGGTCAGAGAGAGAGGGGAATACAGAATCTGAAGCAGGCTCCAGGCTCTGAGCTGGCAGTCAGCACAGAGCCCGACGCGGGGCTCGAACCCACGAACCGCGAGATCATGACCTAAGCGAAAGTCGGACGTTCAACCGACTAAGCCACCCAGGCGCCCCAGAGGTTAAATATCTTAAAAGTGGATGAGACAGAGTTGCTACTTAGATTTCCAAGTTCCTAGTTGGAAGTTTTTTCTACTGAATTTAGTTTGTTACCTCTTATCTTTTCTCTTTCTCTTCATCCTTCTGACCCTTTGGTTTGTAAATACTTTGTATGTACTCAAAATTGTACTAGAAATGTAATATAGATGTTGCTTTCAATAGATTTATAGTCTAGTTGGTAGGCAGAATACATGCAAATATATACAAATACACACATATATAAATGCATATATTTACATCATTAAACAATCATACAAAATGGCATATTACAACTGATCTCAAGTTGTGATTTTTATATTAATTTTAAAATACTATTTGGTGCTGGGCACTGTGTAAGGGCCAAATGAAACCTACTGGTAAGAGTTCTTGCTAAAATTTAGAAGAGGAGGGGGCATTTGGGTTGGTGAAAGGAAAAAAAAACAAAAGCTTCATGAATTGGGTTTTTAAGCAGAGTGGGGCCAGGATAGGCCGAGAAAATTGACAAGGACTCAAAAGGGAAAAGTTTAGATGCAAGAAAGTACACGGGTGACTTGAGTAACAGTAAAGCTATTTATCTGGAGTAGATGGATATGGTAAAACAGTATGGATCTGGAAATAGAAATGGGACAATTTGTGAGCATCTCTTTTTCTAAGCTAACTCCATTTCCTTAAATACTGATAATGCTCAGAGTTCCACACCTGACTCTTCTGTTTATGCAGATGGTTCTTTGAAGATTTTGATCTCTTTGAGAATTTGTTGTATATAATGCATTTCCTCCTATGTATGCGCATATGAGAATGCATAATTGCAAGAATTTTAGGGGGCTCAGAGGCTCTGAAGTCCATCTGAGGACCTCTGTCAAGGACTCTTCTTGGACAATCAAGCTAGAACTTAAAGCTCTTTCCTGAACTCCAGATCTACGTATCCAATTGTCTGGTGGATAACTCCACTTTGATGATACCTTCAACATGGCCAAAGAAGACTCATCATGCATCCTCAATGACGTCTTTCTTCAGTATTTCAGCAGATGGTAGAATCATTCAGTAAACCTAATACAGCAAATAGTAGAATGCTACATCATTCACATGATCATCCAAGCCAGAAATCCAAGGAACACTCAAGGAACCCACTTCCTCCTTTTTTTCTCCTTCCAGTTAATCACTCAGACCATGTTTTTTTCCATCCCGAAGGTTCCTTCCCTAGTAAGTAGTTATCATTTCTCACAGCCTTCCAACTGTGTTCTGTTCCAGTTCCTTCTCCATGTTGCCGGAAGAGTAACTAGTAACACTAATAACAAATCTGGTCCTGTCATTCACGTGCTGAGACTTTGTCTATGGGTCCTTCCGTGGTTTTAAAGAATAAGAGTCATACTCCTTAGCATGATGTGGCTTGGCTCTGTCTTCCTTGCTGCCTTGGTGTCAATTACATGCTCACGGTTAGTTCCACATTTGTCTTTTCTATTGGCCTTTGTCTGAAATGCCCTAAGATTAAGACTCAGTCTACATCTGTCCAATATCAGTTCATCCCCAAAGTTCTTGTCCCTGAATCACACCCTTGGGACTGCTTACCTCCCAAATCCCATCTAGATGCTCGTCCTTTGCATTCTCATAGTGTTTTGATCTGAACTCCGTTAGGGCGTTTTTTTCACATCAGGACATCCCATTTTCTTTCTGTCTGTCCTTAAGGTTGTGACCCCCTCAATGCTGGAGGAATTTCCTCAGTTTCCAGTGTGAAGTCCCAGCCAACACGCATTTGGTAAATATGTAGGACACGAATCTACAAATGAATACATTCTGCAGGCCAGTGGTTTTCTAGCTGCTCTGGGGGACGTCTCAATGATGCCACAGAGAATGAAATACTTCTTTTAAACAATAAGGATTTAAGTCACCCAAGGAAACCATTCATTTCCCTTTGTTAATTCCCTTTTGAGGTTATGATTCCTTTAAGATTTTGTTTGGCAATCCTACTGCCAATCCATTTTTACACCCTAAAAAATGTCTTTGTAGACAATTAAGTTATATTTTGGAACTAGGGACCAAAAAATGATAGTACTATTTTAATAGGCATCCATTGGCATAGTAAGAAATATGCACTGGAAAGAAGCAAGGTAGGATCTGGGCAGAAAGAAAGATTAACACAAGATTTTTTTTAAAGTTCAATACAACATTAATTTTACCTTTTTAACGTTTCTCTTAGGGCTTTGGAATAAGAGGTTTTAATCTTAACAGCAAGCGCTTTCTTCAGCCTCGTATCTTGGTAAAGTTCAGCAATTCTAGTGGTTGACAATGCCACAAATTCACTCTAGGATCCGGGTGAAAGGAGAAAACCTCTTCTGAATAGGTTCTAAAAATGTAATTTCTACCTTTAAGAAACTGAACGTTTACCTGTGGCCTATGGTCTCACCCACTAAATGTTTCCAAGAAAGTCATACAGATGGAGTTTTGAATAAAACGCCACAGACATTCACAGGCCTTCCTCCTGAAGTATGCAAACATGGTCTTCCCCAGAAGGGAGCTTCTTTCTTACATTTCCGTGTTAAAGAATAAACAAAATTCCCCACTGGGTGCTCATCTAAAAAGTCCCAGTCTATAGAAAATATATACTGTGACTTTTAAATGTCGACCAGCCATGGAAATCTATATGACATAAACTTTTGCCAAAAAATCAATCTTGAGTTATGATTTGATTAGCAGAAAATTGCTATCACATTTGTTTCTACATTTGTCTACCTCATGTCCTTTTCATTCATAGGCTGGCTGATTCAAACCTTCTTTAAAAACTCCCCGAGAAAGTCTGTGACATTAAAATGTCCTTTGATGCTCTTTTACTAAGCAGTGAATATTAACAGTTATGGTGACCCTGTTCCCTAATGTGTCTCAGCAGGATCAATAGCAGTTAAGTGCCACTGTTTTACAATTAAAAAGGGGATCATTTTAAATTTAAAAGCTCATAGCTAATTTTCTTCTTGGCACTTAACGGTGTAATTCATTTTTGAAAAACCTCATTGGGAGAATGTAGGCTTTTTTTTTTTTTTTTTGGTGGCAGCAAAAGAAGGGGCTACTTTTAGCACCTCGTGTTGACTCCGAGATGATTTGCAGCTTTCTTCATTAAGCTGCCCGTAAGGTGTCCATAAAATTCTCCAAAAGAAGGGGCCCTGATGCCCAGCCTCAGCAATCACTATAGCTCTCCTCCGTCCATACTATTCAATGGGCCACTTTCTTTGGGACTTTTCTTCCCAAGGGCCGCTGCTTTCGGCCAATCTTGCCTTTGCGTTCACATCCCCCCCCCTCCCCCCCACTCCCCTCCCCCCCCGAGTTTTGCTTTTCATTTTGGTGACCTCCTCTTGTTCCCTATTAGGAACCCTAGGCACATGACAGGTGGATTGGAGCAGTGCATATATTTCTCCAACATCTAATTGGCTAACATTATGCTGGAAATGTCATTCTGATCCTACCTCATTGACATTGCAGAGAGCCTTGGCTCTCCTTCCGAAGAAGGATGGATGGCTTTCCTGGTTCCCAATTACAACAGTAACAGAAGCATCGAGTTACGTATACAGTATATCTCTGGGGATAAGCACTCGATACAGATCCACTCTGGGGTAAGTCTCCCGTCTGCTTACAGAATTTACATTATCTTGAGGCAAAGGAGAGATATTGTCTGTCATTTATATTTGCTGCTTGAAGCTTGGAAGAATATATTAATGCTTTTGGTACTTTTGGGTGGTATTTTTTAATATGTCTAATTAAAACGTAGAAGATATCCACCAGATTCCTCCTAAAAACTCTTACTACCTTTAATTTAAAAAGCAAACGCCTGAATGTTGATTGTATGCAAGGCAGTGTGATCAGCTCTTTATACATCTTTTCTCAGGTCGTCAGTCCACCTTACAAGATAGACATTACTTTGGATACTTTAAAATGAAGACATTGAATCTCAGAGAGGTTAAGTTGTATGCTTATAGTCACACAGCTTATAAATTATTGCAAATGGGACTGCAGATTTGAGCTGCCTCACTTTCCAACCCCCCCTCCTCTTTGAATTATACGATTGATCATATCCATTGAAATTGCTTTAGATTTAACTATGTATCTTAGACTTAAGTCCCAAAATAAACTCGCCAGAAATTATAGGCTTTTCAAAAAACATTTCCAGAGACACTAATTATAAGAAAATGGGGACCAGCCAAGAATGTTAGTTCTTCATCGTGTAAGATCTAATCTTTTAAAAAATTCTCTTGACTTTGGTTAGTTTATTACAGTATGTCTGTCACAGACCATGAGCTGTTACCAGTTAAAGGCTACATGTAACATCTCATTTCATTCATTTTCCTTCTGAATCTGATAATATTCTCTGTAAATATAAACTTTGGACTGAACGCTAATGTTCAAGGAAGGAGCCCTGAATAAACAGGGACACGTGCATATTAGCTTAGGGTTTAGAATAAAGGAGATATTAGGACATTGAAGACAAATGTTCCCTGAAAACAGGATTAATTTCTACTGGGAATATTTCCCTTTTGTCTATATTTTACTTTGTAAAAATAGTAACCATGGAAGAGGACCATTTTTGGTGTTACCAGATCTTATAAAAACTGCCTCCAATTTAAAAATAAACAAATACAAAATTTTTTTCTTGTATACAGGTTATTCTTTGCTCAATTGTTTTCTTGCTTCATCTTCCCCTAATTTTTTTTTTTCAGTTTAAATTTATTTTGAGAGAGAGAGTGTGTGTGAGCAGGGGAGGGGTGGAGAGAGAGAGGGAGAGACAGGATCCAAAGCAGGCTCTGCTCTGTCAGCTCAGAGCCTGATGTAGGGCTTGAACCCACGAACCCTCAGATCAGCTCATGCTCTGAGCCCAAGTGGAGTCAATTGCTCAAGGAACTCAGCCACTCAGGCACTCCTCTCCCCATTTAAAAAAGTTTTATTTAAGTATTTAAGTAATCTGTAGATCCCATGTGGGGCCCTGACTCAGGACACGCACATCAAGAGCTGCATGCTCTTCAGACTGAGGTCCCCAGGTGCTGCTCATCTTTTTTTTTTTTTTTTTGGTCTTTTTCTCCCTCTCTTCCTATTTCCTCCCTCTCCTTGCTTTCTTCTTTTATGTTTTCATTCCCCGCCCCCTTCAAATCTACTAAAATCCAATATACTCCTTGGATCCACTTTTCCTCTTTTAACCAGACATCTGTATGTAAATGACAAAAAAAAAAAAAAGCAAAAACCAAAACCAAAAGAACAACAACAAACCCCACAAAACCCAGGACCCCTATCCCAGCCCTGCAAAGGGGTGTCATCTGTGCGTGCGTTGATTTAAATGAAACCTGAGACCTGGCAGACGCCGCTGCCACCCAACCGGTCCCTCCCTGTAATCCGAGCCCAGAGTCCGAGGACCAGGCGCCGCTGGGCAAGCAAGCGCGGCTGGGTTCGCGTGCGCGCGGGTCCAACATGCCATCGAACAACACAATTAGCCGCTGACACCAGGTGCCGCCTGCTTCCTGCCACGTTAGCCTTCTCACATTTCATGTAATGGTGTTTGTAAAGTGTCCCCCTTTTCAATTAGCCAGCCTTGCTCTCTCCACCCCGCCCCTCCCCCACCCCCCCCATTCATCAGGGCGCTTAGAGGGGACTCCGGGAGCCCTCGGCCCCGCTGGTAAACGCCACTCCACCAAGCGCAGCATCCGCGCCCAGTGGTGGCCGGGCGGCTCACAGCCTGTCATTAGGCATAATTTATTCCATATGCTGTTGATGAAGCCAATCAGTGCTGTGACTTCTCTTTTGTTTGTGTTTGAAGAAGAGGGAAAGCCTCCACAAATAAGCCCCAGCAACTTCGCCGCTGCGTGTGTCCATTGGGTACTGATGCGTCCTGGGCAAGGAAGGAGCTTGGAGTGGCTGAGCCTTGGGTTTCCCGCTTTGAAGTAGCGGCCCGGGCTGCTTTGTGCGTTCAGAACCCCACTCGTCCTCACCCCTGCGATAAATAATACCTGCTTCATTTTCCCCCCCTGCGGTAATTATCCTTTTATGTTTACATAAAGGGGCTGCCCTCCGAGTGGGCATAAATGCTGACGAAGGTAGAGTTTGTGTGTCTGCCTGGATTGCATGAGCTGCTAATTACTCAGGAGTGCCGCCCCCAAGGCCTCTGGTCTTTGCCACAGAAGCACGCTGTGTAATGTACATTTACATTGTGTTCTATTACATGGGGGTTGTGACACAGACAAATGTATTTTGAGGTTATGTTTTAATTGTCTCCCCACCACCACCCCGCTATGGTGCTTAGGCAAGACGGGGAGCCGCAGGTGTGGCCAGGCCCCCGGGATGGTGGACTCAGGTCCTACCATCTTACTCCTGTTGCAGCCATGCGCATTTGGCTCCTTGAGTAATTACGAGCCTCCTTTCCATGGGCTACGGTCATTTAAGCCTTGTTTTGCTCAGTGCTAGTGAGGTGATTTCCATTCATTTCTACAGCAGCTCTTGAACTGTCATGTTATTCTCATTTCACCAAAGGTGAAAGTGGTACTCAGCCTTAGGAAGCAAAAGCACTCAGATCATCTCCTTAGAGAGTGGGTGTGAGGCCTGAAGGTGAGGCCCTTAGGCATTTGTGCTCACCTCCACACCTTAGGATTGGGGGAATGCAAATTTGAGAAGCAAAGCGTCAGATGGACATACTGGTTGTCAGGGAGGGGGGTATTCACATGCTCTCTACAGATGTATTGAACTTCAGGAATATCATTTGAATGAATTGATCCTCATAAATACCTCACACAGTGGGTGAGAAGTACTCCCACTCTGTCCTAGAGGGTCATTAGGTGGGTACATCCAGAGCAGGCCATCTGGATTAGAAATTCCCAATTGGTATTTTGACAAAAAATGTCCAGTTTTCAAATGTGTTATTATTCCACAGACTAGATCATCAAAGAGGAGTGGTCTGAGCTGGCTATTTTACTGGGTACTCCTGAGTCCTGCGGACCTACATGACATATTCTCAGAGAGATACTCCTAGGGATAGAGGGGAGAGAGCACCTGTTTAGGGGGATAACTTCCCCCTCAGAAGTACAGCTAGGTCTCCACTGCCCCAAGCAGTCAGCCGCACTCAGAGAGCATTTGACAATGATTGGAATAAAACCTCAGGTTGATTCTCCAAAGTTAATGTGGCTCAATAAAAAGGATGGGCTTTTTTCATAGTTTTTTTTTTTTCTGGTCGGTTCGACATGAAGCTGTCATGTTTTGAGCAAACTCATGAGCTGAAGGTTGTAGTGGATGGAAGGGCATGGATTTGAAGCCATCCACCCTTCACTAGCTCTAAGGATATAGGCAAGTTATTAATTTCAGTTAGGTTCAGTTTTCTCTTCTGCAAAGGGGAGATGGTAAATATCCACCTTTCAGAAATGGGAAGACAATATAAAATGGACATCTAATCATCTCTGGTACAGACTAGTAACTCACGGCAAGGGATCCGCCTCTTTCTCTCTTCTTCTTTTGCATGATCTTTTTCCTTTCTTACTTGTTCTTCATCTCAGATTTTACCACCACGTTGCAAAGAAAATGGAAACTCTCTACTCTCTGGCTTGCTCGCACCCCTGACATTTCAATGGACACCAACTACTGTCTCTTCCGCCTTTCTAGTGTCATGAATGCTCATGAGATCATGTTCAGCCCCACGGTCTACATTATTTCTCATTTCTGGGTCCAGTCTCTTGACCTTCCAGCCATGTGTCCTAATGCTGCTGGAGTCCTCCTTCCAAAATTCAGGCCAAGCCCTGTCAGTCCATGTTATATCTTTAGCACTAAGGTATTTAAATCCTCAAAAAAGGGAGAAGTCTATTTTTGTTATTTTATTTCTTTCTACTTTTTTAGTGTTTATTTTTGAGAGAGAGAGACAGACAGAGTGCAAGCTGGGGAGGAGCAGAGAGAGAGACACAGAATCCAAAGCTGGCTCCAGGCTCTAAGCTGTCAGCACAGAGCCCGACATGGGGCTTGAATTCACAAACCATGAGATCATGACCTGAGCCGAAGTTGGATGCTTAACCGACTGAGCCACCCAGGCGCCCCAGAAATCTATTCTTTTTTTAATTAACATATAGTTAATACACAACGTTACATTAGGACAGGTCTGTACAACATATATGCTCAGCACAAGAAGCCAGATGTTTGTTGTTGTTTTTACTGATTTTTACTCAAGTATATTTGACCATGGAGCAATGATTAACATTTGGTGGCATGTTACCAGACAGTTATCAGGACGGCAATTTAGAAACCACTCTTTAAAAAGCGCTATGAAGCCCCTCCTGGCTTTGTAGAAGCATTTCTCCACTTTCCATTATTGTTCACTGGTGTCAGTAAAGAGGAGCCGGTGCCCAGATCACGGTCCATAGGGTCATTTTCAGGCTAACCTTGAGCACTCATCCCATGCCAGGCACCATGTCAAGCATTTTGCGTGCCCAGACTTACTGAGTCTTTCCTCAAACACTATCCAGAAATAATGATTATTTTCTAGTGTGGAAAAGAAATTAGATACCTCTCCTAAGTTACTTCTTTAAATGAGTGGAGCTAGAGTAGAAACAGAAGTTGGGTTGATGCCATTTTCAAGCAGGCAGACTTATGTTGGTGTTTTGTTTACACCCAGGGCCAATTTTAAACGTTTGGCACAGGCCATGGCATTTGCCAATCCAAATGCCTTCCAAGGTGCACCTGCCCTGCTGTCACCAGGGAAAGAACTCTGCCATCCATCATCTAGAATACTCAGGAGACACTGACGCAAAACACTAAAAAGACCATATTTGTCCTCCTCACTCTGTCTTGTTCTTTGCCGGCTCATGCCTGAAAAATGTTATTTTCCCTGCCGTCTGAGTTGCAGCCCAGAGCTAAAATGTTTATCCCTTTTCTCTTAAAGAGGGGTTTCTGGTTAAAAACAATTTATCTCGGGAAAGCCCTGGGTGGCTCAGTTGGTTAAGCCTCTGACCTTGATTTCAGCTCAGATCATGATCCTAGGGTCGTTAGATGGAGCCCCACGCCTGCTTGGGATTCTCTCTCTCTCTTTCTCAAAATAAATAAATAAATAAACATTCAACAACAATTTATCTCCTTTAGTTTAAAATTTTTTTAATGTTGATTTGTTAGAGAGAGAGAGAGAGTGGTGGGGGGGAGGGCGGAGGGGTCGGGACAGAAGATCTGAAGCACGTCCTGTGCTGACAGCTGAGGGCCCAGTGCGGGGTTCAAACTCACAAACTGCGAGATCATGACTGGAGTTGAAGTCAGATGCTAAACCGGACGGAGCCCTCTGGGTGCCCCCTTAGCTCATTTGGTTTAAAAACAGGGAGTTGGGGTTGCAGTTTGGAGTTTGATAAGAAAAAAGTGAAAGCACGTGACCTGAAGGTTGGAGGAAGAAGCCAAAGACTCCTATTGGCGTGTGAGAAAAGCTTGTTCGGGACAATACAGAGCGCCACCCATCCTGCTGCTTGGTGTCTTGGCTGTCTCCGTCACACAGTGTACACTGAGGGCCTCTCTCCCAGGCATGGGTATACACTGAGGGCCTCTCTCCAAGCCACAGGACTGGCTCAACCTAGACCTCTCCTGTTTCCCTGTGACCAAGCCGAAAGTCCTGAGTTGTGTGATCTCCAGATCTATACAATGGGCTGCTCTGGTGACCCTGGCCTCCTCACTCTGCTGGGCCGCTTACCCTGGATCCTGCCTTCAGCTGCTCCTTCTCTCTCCTGCTCTTGCCTCTGAAATGCACCCCACACCTCCCTCAACAAGGTTCAAGTCTGGCCTTCCTTGTGGGGCGTACCCCGGCCATGCAAATGCTGCACACTGCCTTCTGGCTTCCTCACTTCTGCCTCCCATTCTTGACTTGACCCATTGTTCATTCGGAACCATTTATTAATTATTTCGCCTAATTAATTAATTATGTAGCCTGATTTACCTAAAATACGTCATTTTAAAAACATTGTTCAATATAAAATGTACAGACAATAGAGTTCCCATATAGCTCCTTTACCTCCCTCACTTTCCCTATTAGTAATGTCTTGCATTGTGTGGTAGATTTCTTATCATTGGTGAGTCAATATTGATACATTATTATTATTAGCTAATGTTCAGAGTTTACGCTAGAGTTGACTCTGTGTTCTACAGTTCGATGGGTTTTGGCAAATGCATCATGACACATGTCTACCGTTGCATTATCACTGAATAGTCTCCCTGCCCTAAAAATCTCTTGTGCTCTACTGATTCACCCATCCCTCCCTTATATCAGACTCCTGACAAACATTGATCTTACTATTGGTCATTTCCCAGAATACCACATAGCTGGAAGTCATACCGTATGTAACCTTTTTCTATTGGGTTCTTTCACTAGGCAGCATGCATTTAAGGCTCCTCCATGTCTTCTTGTGACTTGATAGCTCATTTCTTCTTCTCACTGGATTGAACATTCCATTGACTGGATGTGCCCCTGTTTGCTCATTCATTTGCCTACTGAAGGATAACTTGGTTGCTTTCAAGTTTTGGCAATTATGAATATGTTTCTGTAAACATCCTTGGGCAGGTTTTAAGGGACTTGAGTTTTCAATTCGTTTGCGAAAACGCCTAGGAGCATGATGGCTGAATTGCATGGTCAGCCTATGCTTAGCCTTGTGAGAGAGTGCCACATTGTCTTCCAAAATGACTGTACTGAGTGATTTTTTTGACTTTATGTATTTTAATTGTATGTCTCGTCAGCAGTTATGGAGTGCTTATTTTTTTTATAGCTTCTGTAACAAATCAGAGGGTTTTTGCCAGTCTAATAGGTGAGAAATTGAATTTCAAGGTAGTTTTAATTTACATTTCTTATTTTAGGGGTGAGTTTTGGTATGTTTTTATATATTTAAGAGTCACTCGGTTTTCTATTTCTGTGAACTGGCAACTCATATCTCACGCCCGTATTTCATTCAGGTTCTTGGTCCTTTTGCTCTCTATTTCAACCTGGCTATATATACTAAGGATGTAAATCTTTCATCAGTGGTATAAATCGCAGATATTTCCTCATGTTTGACATTTGTCTTTTTACTTTACTCTCGGGGATTTTCTTTTATTTTGTTAGGTTTTCTTTATCATAGACCATTTTACAATTCTTTCCCTTATATGTACAAATTTTGAGTCATAGTTAGAAAATTTTCTCCTTCTGAGATTACAAAAAAGAATTTGTCCACCTCTTTTTAAAATCTCTGATCCATTTGGAACGTATTGTGCTGTAAAGTGTGAAAACAGATCGAATTTTAGCGTATTCCATATGGTGATCCATGATCCTAACATCATTTATTACAAAGTCTATTTTTCCCACTGATTTTGAGATGTCACTTCTATATATGCCAAATTTCCATTTGGACTCATTCTGCATTTTATATTTCATTCTATTCATCTGTTAATTTATGCATGCGCCAAAAACATGGTTTCCTTTACAGATAATTTATAATATTTCCGTATGTGGTAAAACATGTTCCCGTTGCAGAAGAAAAAACGTTTTTTCCCATTTTTGAGATACAATTTAAGTGCAATAAAATTCATCCGTTTAAACTGACAATGCACCGCATTTTGACAAAAATATCAAACTGTGAAAACCACGGCTACAATCATGACGCCAATAATTTCCAACACAAGCAGTTTCTTGTTGTACCTTTACAGTCGATTCTTCCCTCTGTCCCTGGGAAACCGGTGATCAGCTTTTTTGTCAATCTAGACAGCTGGCATTTTTACAAAGAATTTAATGTAAATGGAAACATGCTGTATTTACACTTTTATATCTCATTTCTCTTACTCAGCATAATTGTTTTAAGATGCTTAATGTGTGTCAGTCGTTTGATCTTTTTTTAATCTTAAGTAGAATTTCATATTATGCATAAGCTCTATTTTCTTTATCTATTCACCTGTGGGTGGACATTCGTATTCCTTCCCGTCTCCTTGGCTCCTCAAAGTAACACTGCTATTGATGTTTCTATATAAGTGTTTGTATGGACATACACTTTCACTTTTGTTAGATACGATTTAGGAGTAAAGATAATTTCTTACATGAATACTTAGAAATTGGTATATGTTGAATTTTTTAAGAAAGTGAAAAGAATGTTCCAAAGTAACTGTACCATTTTATATCTTTATTTATTTTGAGAGAGAGAGAGATAGAGTGCAAGCAGAGGAGGGGCAGAGAGAGAGGGAGACAGAATCCCAAGCAGGCTCTGCTCTCTTAGCACAGAGCCTGATGAGGGGCTCAAACCCACAAACCAAAAGATCATGGCTTGAACTGAAATCGAACTGGATGCTTAACTGACTGAGTCACCCAGACGTCCCTTGGCAGTCTTTTTAATTTGGATTTTTATAATGGATACGTATTGCTATCATTATGTGATGCATCTACTTCTGTGAAGAGTCTATTCAAATTTTGCTTTTGTAAAATTGTTTTTTTAATTTAATTTAATTTTTATTTTTTGAAATTTACATCCAAGTTAGTTAGCATGTAGTGCAACAATGATTTCAGGAGTAGATTCCTTAATATTATCGAATGTTATGAGTTCTTTGCATATTCTGGGTAGAAGTTCTTCATCGGCTGTACGTATTGCAAACATTTGTCTGTCATTCTGTGTCTTGTTTTAATTTCCTTCAAGAAACACAAGTGCTTTTTATTTCAAAATAGTCATATATATATATTGTTTTTAATGATTTTTCTGTTAAAAGATCTTTGCCCACCCCAAAGTTGCAAAGGTTCCCTTTGATTCTTTTATTTTTTGACATGTAATGTCAAAGAAAATAACCTCACCAAAATAAGCACTCTTACTCTTACATCACACAGCTCAGAGTTTACTGAAAACAGACCATGTTGTGTGATGTAAGGGTCACCTTCCTTTCCCCACAGAGACGTTCTGTTGTTTTAGAGTGATTTGTTGTAAAGAAGTCTCAGTCTCCATCATCAAGTATCAATTGGACATACACGTGTGAATCTTTTTCTAAGCTATTTATTATGTTCTATTTATTTTACTGTTTTTTCACCAATACCACAATAGTGTTGAAATCAGGCAGTATAAATTTTACATCTTGATTCCTCTTGTTTGTTTGTTTATTTGTTTATTTATTTATTTATTTTGAGAGACGGAGAGAGTATGAGGAGGGGAGGGGAAGAGAGAGAGGGAGAGAGAGAGAATCCCAGGTGGGCTCCATGTTGTCAGTGCAGAGCCAGACATGGGGCTCTTCTATCTCACAAACTGCAAGATCGTGACCTGAGCCAAAATCAAGTCAGAGACTGAGCCACCCACATGCCCTGATTGTCCTTTTAAAAATACAGCTCTTTTAGTTGGTTTGAGTGTCCATTTAAGTTTTAGATCTAGCTTGTCAAAGTTTGAACCGTTTTTTTTTCAGAGAAAGGAAAGTCTAGTAGAGTTTGATTCAGATTAGATTGAATATTTAGACCATTTTGGAAGAAAGCACTGAGTTCTTTTTTTTTTTTTACAAATAGTTTATTGTCAAATTAGTTTCCGCATAACACTCAGTGCTCATCCCCACAAGTGTCCTCCTCCATGCCCATCCCTCCTCCCTCCCACATCCATCAGTCCTCAGTTTTTGTCAGCATTCAAGAGTCTCACATTGTTTGCCTCTCTCCCTTCCACCCACCACTTCTCCCCTTCTTCTCCCCCATGGTCCTCCGTCAAGTTCCTCCTAGTCCTCCTATATGTGCAAACATATGATATTTGTCCTTCTCTGCCTGACTTATTTCGCTCAGCATAACACCCTCAAGGTCCATCCATGTTGCTACACATGGCCAGATTTCATTGTTTCTCATTGCCATGTAGTATTCCGTGGTATAGATAAACCACATCTTCTTGATCCATTTATCTGTTGATGGACACTTAGGCTCTTTCCATGTTTTAGCTATTGTGGAGAGTGCTGCTATGAACATTGGGGTACATGTGCTCCTATGCATCAGCATTTCTGTATCCTTTGGGTAAATTCCTAGCAGTGCTATTGCTGGGTCATAGGGGAGTTCTATTGTGAGTTTCCTGAGGAACCTCCACACTGTTTTCCAGAGGGGCTGTACCAGTTTACATTCCCACCAACAGTGTAGGAGGGTGCCCGTTTCTCCACATCCTCGCCAGCATCTAGAGTTCTCTGATTTGCTCATTTTAGCCACTCTGACTGGTGTGAGGTGGTATCTCAGTGTGGTTTTGATTTGTATTTCCCTGATGAGGAGGGATGCTGAGCATCGTTTCATGTGTCTGTTGGCCATCTGGATGTCCTCTTTGGAGAAGTGTCTGTTCATATCTTCTGCCCATTTCTTCACTGGGTTGTTTGTTTTTCGGGTGTGAAGTTTGGTGAGTTCCTTATAGATTCTGGATATTAACCCTTTATCTGATATGTCATTTGCAACTATCTTTTCCCATTCCGTCGGTTGCCTATTAGTTTTGTGGGTTGTTTCCTTTGCCGTGCAGAAGCTTTTAATCTTGATGAGGTCCCAATCAGTTTATTTTTGCTCTTGATTCCCTTGCTTTTGGGGATGTGTCAAGTAAGAAGTTGCTGCAGTGGAGGTCAAGGAGGTTGTTTCCTGCTTTCTCCTCTAGGGTGTTGATAGTTTCCTGTCTCACATTCAGGTCCTTTATCCATTTTGAGTTTATTTTTGTGCATGGGGTGAGAAAATGATCCAGTTTCATTCTTCTGCATGTTGCTGTCCAGTTCTCCCAGCACCCTTTGTTAAAGAGGCTGTCTTTTTTCCATTGGATATTCTTTCCTGCTTTGTCAAAGATTAGTTGGCCTTATACTTTTGAGTCCACTTCTGAGTTCTCAATTCTTTTAAAAATTTTTTTTCATGTTTTATTTATTTCTAGGAGAGAGAGAGAGACAGCGTGAGCTGGGGAGGGTCAGAGAGAGAGGGAGACACAGACTGAAATAGGCTCCAGGCTCCGAGCTGGCAGTCAGCACAGAGCCCGACGCGGGACTCAAATCCACGAACCGCGAGATCATGACCTAAGCGAAAGTCGGACGCTTAACCGACTAAGCCACCCAGGCGCCCCCTGAGTTCTCAATTCTGTTCCATTGGTCTTTGTGTCTGTTTTTGTGCCAATACCATACTGTCTTCATGATGACAGCTTTGTAGTAGAGGCTAAAGTCTGGGATGGTGATCCCTCCCGTTTTGGTTTTATTTTTCAGGATTACTTTGGCTATTCGGGGTCTTTTGTGGTTCCATACAAATTTTTGGATAGTTTGTTCTAGTTTTGAGAGTATGCTGGTGCAATTTTGATTGGAATTGCATTGAATGTGTAGAGTGCTTTGGGTAGTAATGACATCTTAACTATATTTATTCTTCCTATCCATGAGCATGGAATGTTTCTCCATTTCTTTGTGTCTTCTTCAGTTTCCTTCATAAGTTTTCTATAGTTTTCATCATACAGATCTCTTGTATCCTTGGTTAGGTTTATTCTGCGGTATTTTATGGTTTTCTGTGCAATTGTGAATGGGAGCACTGAGTTCTTTTAATTAAGGAAAGTAATATATCTCTGCATTCAGCTGGATCCTTTGTAATATCTCTGAGCAACATTGTACAGTTTTCAGTAAATGACTTACATGTCTCTTTTTAATTTTTCTAAATATTTTACATTTTTAAAATTCAATTTATTTACACTAAAAAACAAAGCAAAACAAAACAAAAATAGTTTGCTAATTTCTTTCATCTCCAATCCCCACTTCTGGGAACTATCAATTTGTTTTCCTTCTCTATGAGTTTAGGTTTTAGATTTCCCTTATAAGAGAAATCATATGTTAGTTGTCTTTCTCTGTCTGACTTAGTTCAGGGAGCATAATGTCCTTGAGATCTATACATATTTTCACAAATGGTTTATGGCTGTATAATATTCCATCATGTGGCCTTTCATGAAGATCATGTCAAAGTGAAGAAGGAAGCCCCTGTCCCTCCCAAAGCTGAAGTCAAAGCCAAAGTTTTGAAGGCCAAGGGAATGGTGCTGAAAGGCATCCACAGTCACAAAAGAAATTAGATCTGCACATCACCTACATCCTCATGGCCCAAGACACTGCGTCTCCAAAGCCAGCCCAAATACTCTCAAAAAAGTTTCCCCAGGAGAAAGAAGCTTAAGCACAATGCCATCATCAAGTTCACACTGACTACTGAGTCAGCCATGAAGAAGATAGGAGACGACAACACGCTTGTGTTCATCACAGATGTCAAGGCCAACAGGTGCCAGTTCAAACAGGCTTTGAAGAAGCCCTATGCCATTGATGTGGCCAAGGTCAACACCCAATGGAAAGAAGACTGTTTCTCTTTTACTGGCTCCTGACTACAATGACTTGGATGTTGCCAGCAAAATTGGGATCATCTAAACTGAGTTCAGCTGGCTAAATCTAAATATAAATTGTTACCATAAAAGTATTCCATTGTGTGTGTATGTGTGTTTCTATATGTATGAATTATAGATTATAGTATACATATTATAATATACACATTTATATATACACGCAAATATGCAAATATATAAACACACACATATACATATGCACACACATCTCTACTTATATACACAAATACAAATATACGAGTACTTAGATATATATGCCACATTTTCTTTATTCGTCCATCAAATGGACACTAGATTGTTTCCATATCTTGGCTATTGTAAATAATGCAACAAATATGGGAGTGCAGATATCTTTTCAAATCAGTGTCTTCATTTTCTTTGAATAAATACCCAGTAGTGGAATTGCCGGATCAGGTGGTAGTTCTATTTTTGTTTGTTGAGGCAACTCTATGCTGTTTTCCATAGTGGATGCACCAGGTGACATTCCCAGAAATTGTGCATGAGGGTTCTTTTTCTCCACATCCTTGCCAGCACATGTCATGTGTAGTCTTTTTGATAATAGCCATTCTAACAGATGTGAGGTGAGATCTCATTGTAAATTTGATTTGCATTTCCATGATTATTAATGAAGTAGAGCATCTTTTCATGTGCCTATTGGCCATCTGTATGCCTTCTTTAGAAAAAATGTCTATTCAGTTCTTCTGCCCATTTTCTTCATTGAATTGTGGGGTTTTTTTTGCTCTTCAATTGTAGTAGGTTTTTATATATTTTGGGTGTTAGCCCCTTATCAGATATATGATTTACTAATATTTTCTTTTATTCAGTAGGTTGCCTTTTTATTTTGTTGATGGTTTTCTTGGATCTGCCGAGTCTTTTTAGTTTGATGTAGTTCCACTTGTCTGTTTTTGCTTTTCTTGCGTTTGCTTTTGGTGTCAGATTCAAAAAACATCACCTGAGACCAATGTCAATGAACTTGATGCCGATGTGTTCTTCTAGGAGTTTTATGGTTTCAGGTCTTACATCCAAGTCTTTAATCTATTTTGAGTTAATTTTTGTGTATGATGTAACTTAATGACCTACTTTTATTTTTTTGTATGTGGTTGTCCAATTTTCCCAACACCATTCATTGAAGGAAATGTCCATTCTACATTTTATATTCTTAACTCCTTTGTCATAAATTAATTGGCCATACATGTGTGGGTTTATTTCTGGGCTTTCTATTCTATTCATTAATCTATGTGTCCGGTTTTGTTTTGTTTTTTTGTTTTTTTTTTGCCAATAACATAATGTTTCAATTATTATAGCTTTATAATAGAATTTTAAATCAAAGATCATGATGCATTCATTTTGCTCTTCTTTCTCAAGACTTTTTTTGTCCATGTAGGGTCCCTTAGGTGTCCACACAAATTTTAGAATTATTTTTTGGGTTCTATTTCTGTAAAAAATGCTGTTGGAAGGTTTGAGAAGGATTGCATGGAATTTGTATATTGCTTTAGATGATATGAACATTTTAACAATATTAATTCCTCCAAACTATGAGCATGGGATGACTTTTCATTTGTTTGTGTCTCTTTCAATTTCTTTCATTAATGTCTTTTACTTTTAATACATGTGTCTTCTCCTTGGTTACATTAGTTCCTAAGTATTTTATTTTAGTTTTTGGTGCAACTGTAAAGGGGATTATTTTCTTAATTACCCTTTCTGATAATTCATCATTAGTGTATAGAAATGAAGTAGATTTTTTTTCTGCATTGGTTTTTTTTTTTTTTTATCCTGCAACTTTACTAAATTTATTAGTTCTTACAGTTTTTTTGATGGGGGTCTTTAGGGTTTTCTCTAATATAAGGTAATCTGTTAATGGTGAATTTTATTTCATCCTTTTTAATTTGGATGCCTTTTGTTTCTTTTTTTTTTGTTCAATGGCTATAGCTAAGTATTTATGTTGAATAAAAGTAGTGAGAGTGGATATCTGTGTCTTTTTCTGATATTAGATGAAAGCTTTTCAGCTTTTCACTATTGGGTATGATTTTAGCTGTGGACTTTTCCTATATGTCATTTATTCATTTGTTTTAATTTATTTTTAAAATGTTTATTTATTTTGAGAGAGAGAGAGAGCATAAGTGAGGGAGGGTCAGAGGGAGAGAATCCCAAGCAGGGTCCATGTTACATGGGACTCAATCTCACGAACCATGAGATCATGAACTGATGAACTCAGCTGAAATCCAGAGTGAGATGCTTCAAGCTACTGAGCCACCCAGGCACCCCTCATACCTGGCTTTTATTATGTTGACATATGTCCTCTCTATATCCACTCTGTTGAGAGTTCTTTCCATATATGGGTGCTATGGGGTGCCTGGGTGGCTCGGGCCCGACTTGGGCTCAGGTCGTGATCTCATAGTTCGTGGGCTCGAGCCCCACGTCGGGCTCTGTGCTGACAGCTCAGAGCCTAGAGCCTGCTTCAGATTCTGTGTCTCCTTCTCTCTGTGCCCCTCCCCCCTCTCACGTTCTGTCTGTCTGTCTCTCTCTCTCTCTCAAAAATAAATAAACATTAAAAAATAATAATAAAACAAAAATCCCAGGATTTTTTAAAAACACAATCATGTCATCTTTAGTTTTTTAATTTTTTAGTATTTTATTTATTTCTGAGAGAAAGAGAGAGAGACAGTGTGAGCATGGGAGGGTCAGAGAGAGATGGAGACACAGAATCCAAAACAGGCTCCAGGCTCTGAGCTGGCTGTTAGCACAGAGCCTGATGTGGGGCTCGAAGCCACAAACCATGAGATCATGACCTGAGCTGAAGTCGGACGCTTAACCAACTGAGTCACCCAGGAGCCCCAATCATGCCATCTTTAAATAGAGAGGGTTTTGTTTTTCCCTTTCTGGTCTTGGTACTTTTTATTTCTTCTTTTTACCTTTTACAATAGTTAGGACCTTTAGTATAAAGCTTAATAAAAAATGGTCAGTGTGGGAATACTTATTTTATTCTTCCCACTGCATTGAAACATTAAATATTTTGTCTTTAAATAGGACATGACTGTAAGTTGTTTGTAGATGATGTTTATTAGATTGATGAACATGCTTTATATTAAAATTTTATAAACTTTTTATTTAAAAAATTTGTGTTTTATTATTATTTTTTAATGTTTATTTGTTTTTGAGAGAGAGACAGACAGACAGAATGTGAGGGGGGGAGGGGCACAGAGAGAGGGAGACCCAGAATTTGAAGGAGCTCCAGGCTCCGAGTTGTCAGCACAGAGGCCAACACAGGGTTTGAACCCATGAACCCACGAACCGCGAGATCATGACATGAGCCAACGGCAGACACTTAACTGATTCAGCCACCCAGGCACCCCTGAACTTTTTTATTGTTAATTTGTGTTGAGATCTGTGAAATGCTTTTTCTATATGTATCTAGATTATGGTTTTTTCTCTTATATTCTATAAATATGGTAAACTATAACATTAATTGGAGACTCAAATGCTTTATTCTAATAGACGGACTTTATTATACTGAAACGATAATGGACAGTGGAAGAAGATATGTGTTGATAGGGGCCCCGGAATTTCAGGCACAGCCTCTTTGCCTTTACACTCCTGTGTTGCACCAAAACTCTTTGCTCCAGGGTTTGCACCACGACCCGCTTACGTGAAGCACTTCTGTGATAGGAAGCCCCCAAGTCTGCTCATGGTCACATTCATTCAAGCTATATGACCAGCTTTAATATTTGATCCCCTACATTTCCACCCCAACCCGTTGGCCTCCACTGAAACCTGGGGCAATTTCTAAATTTATTATTAATAAACAATGTTGGCAAGCCAAGAAAGTCTTCTCTGGAACACCTTGCATACAGATAGTTACAGAACATCATTGATCTTTAATTAATAGCTTCTGTAGCCCTGAATTAGAATCAGAAGCCCTAGAGATAAATCTGTGGTCAGTCCCAACTAACTGAAGTCACCCAGTGATATGTCATTACATTAATGAATTCTTGATTGTGAATACAACCTTGCATACCTAGATAAACCCTATTTTTGTCCATCTTATACACAGTTTTGGATTCAGGTGGCAATAGTTCATGACAATTTTTTTATGTGTGGCCATGAGTGATTTTATTATTGTGATAATGCACTTGTCAGATTTTAGTGTTGGGGTTATGCTGTCCTCATAAAAAAAAAAAGTTGGAAATTATTCCCTCTTCATTTGTTTAAATTCACCATTAAAACATATGGGCCAGAAGTTTTCTTGGTGGAAAAGTTTGGTAGCAAATTTATTTTATTTAATAGATATTGCACTTTTCAACTTTTCAGTTTCATCTTGTGTCATTTTCCTTCCTGTATCTTTCAATGGATTTGTCCATGTCATGTAAATTATAAAGTTTGTTTGGATGATGTGGTCACTATATTATTTTATTATACTTCTAATGGCGGCTGGTTCTGTAGTAATGACTTTTCCTTCACTGTTAATATTGGTCATTTTCTTTTTTATCTTGCTCAATCTAGTTAACAGTTTGTTAGTTTGTTCATCCTTCACAGAACTAATTTTTGCTTTTGTTAATTTATCAACACTAGGAATTTTTTATGCTGTAAACTTCATGTAAAGTCCATCAATAGAATAACATACTTCCATATATGTATATGTATAATGCTTAAAATGTTAAACGTTATACATAATCGTTATACTCTATGAAATTTATATATATTTCATTAAAACCATGCATTTTACAGACATAATGAGAACAATATTGTCATTTATATTTATTCAATTATTTACCATTTGTGATTCTTAACATTTCTTCTGAATATCTGAGTTTCACTCTTGTAGCATTTCTGTTCAACATAATGAAATTTGTCTACCATTTATTGTAGTGGGTGTGTTGTTTAGAAGTTCTTTTCATCTTGTTTAATTAAGAAATACATCCTGAAGGATCGTTTCAACATATAAGATCCTGGATTATTTTCTTTCACTGTTGGCATCTTAACTGTGGTTTTCTTGTTTTTAAATTCATTATTTGTGAAGACGAGTGAGTCCATGTCATTAAAATTATTGTCGACCCTCCCTAGAGTGTCACTTTTCTCTGGCTGCTTTCAAGATTTTATCTTTGTTTTTCTTTTTCAGCCATTTGATACTAATGTGCCTTGGTATGCTTTTCACCATATTTGTCTTCTCTGGAATTTACGGAGATTCTTGAATCTGTAAATCAACACCATTTACCAAAATTGAAAAACTTTAACAATTATTTCTTTAAATATTGTTCTCCTGTCCCCCTTCTCCCTCATCTTTCCTTCTTCAACTCAAGTTGCATGCATTTTAGAGAAATTAATCTTGATGTGTATGTATCTGAGGCACAGTTATTACTTTAGAGCTTTGTCTCTTTCTTCAGATTGTATCATTTCCATTGATTTATCTTTAGGTGGATTGATTTTCTTTTCCATTATCACCATTCTGCTATTAAGCCCATTCAGTAATTTTTACATTTTAGATATTACATCTTTTGGTCCTCCAATATCAGTATGAGTTGCCTTCATATTTTCTGTTTCTCAGCTGAGTTTCCTGACTCTTCATTATTATGAGTGTATTTTCCTTTATCTCATTGAGCATGGTAAAAAGAACTGCTGTAAATTCTTTGACAATTCCAACATTTGGGCCATATCAAGATTGACCTGTTTTTGGTCTTTTTCATTGAGAGTGGGTCGTATATTTTTGATACTTTAACTGTCAAATAAATTTTTATTGTCTTCAGGACATTATGAACATCCTGTTCTGGAGATTTATATATACATATAAAGATAAATACACACACACACACACACAAACACACACTCCTCATGAGACTTTCATTGCTTTCGTTTTAGCATGCAGTTAGATTGGTTAGACATCAAAGGGTTTAATGTTGATTTTTTCTAGTGCTGATTTTTTCCTTATCTGCAACTGCCAGCACCTCAGACCTCAGTTGATTATTCTAGTCCCCGCTGTGTTGTGGAGTCGCCCCGCACTGGTATCATCCTGTGTTCCTTCTACGATGTAGGCAGAATTCATACACAAAGGACTGAAGCTCTCCTCAGCCTTTCCTCTTTCCAAGACTCCCCTCACCTTACAGCAGTTGCGGCGCCTTGGTTTCTGTCTTTTTGAGGTCAGAGAGATGGCGAGTGCTTTTTCAGAGCTCTGTTGCCCTGTCACACTGTACCAATGGTCTTTGTGAAGGCCAAAGTCCCAAAGATGGAAAACTCATCCTGCTCTGTTCCTCTTCCAAGTGCTAAATACCTTCCCAAAGATGCCCACTGTTTTTTGTTTGTTTTTGTTTTTGTTTATTTTTTACTCTCCAGAATCATCTGGTGACGGACTTTTTTGTGTTTTCCCCAGACTATAATTTCAATGGGAACTTATTCTGATGTATAATGAAAGCAGAGTCCACTGGAAGGATTAAAAAAAATTGTGGGTGATGGGCTGGGGGAGGGCACTTGTGGGGATGAGCACTGGGTGTTATATGGAAACCAACTTGACAATAAACTATTAAAAATAAAATAAAATAAAGTAAATATAAAAAATGTATGCCTTATAAAATAATTTATGTTCATTACTTATTAAAATAGAAAACACACTAAAAATACACAGTCTATGACTTCAATATCTCAAAATAACAAAATTTTTACATCTACTTTACATTTCATCTCTCTCTACATATATATACATGATACATAAAAACATATTTTTAAACAAATATGCATATTTGTTTATTTACACATATTTTCTCAACTTAAAATGCTTTGCCTATTCTTTATAGCCAAAAAGTATATACTATCATAATATACATGGTAATGCACTGATCTTTGACATACCATGTATACTTTTTCCAATTGCAAATTACATGGAAGTAAATGTTTTTCTGTGGACAAACTTATGAAGCTTAAAAGAGAAACTTTTCCAAAAGTACAAATGTGATCATGTTTTAATGGGTAACTAAAAGAATTGTGAAAAATAAACCTCTACCAATTATATAAAAGGTTAATGTATTTAGTCTTCAAATCACTTAATCAATACGAACATCTTTAAAGCCTATTAACTAGGCAAAGAATGAGAACACAGATTAGTAAATGCATATTGGTAACAAATATAATAATTAAGTGTTCAGTCTCAGAATAAAGAAATATGAATAATATAGATTTATTGCTCCTGTGAAATTAGCAATTAAAAGAAAAATCTTCAGCATCAATGATGGTTATGCAAAATTTTTTTGTAAAGCACTTTGGCAAAATGTATTAAGAGTCTTATAATACTTAATCTTTTTAAAAACTCATTTATTTATTTTGAGAGAGAGTGTGTGAGCAATGGAGGTGCAGAGAGAGAAGGAGAGAGAGAACCCTAAGCAGGCTCTGCTCTGTCAGCCCAGGGCCTCGCACAGGGTACCATCTCATGAGATCATTTCTTGAGCTGAAACCAAAGTCAGTTGCATAAGTGACTTAGGAACCCAGGCACCCCATAATATTTATTCCCTTTGATCTACTAATTTATTTAATGTTTTTTGTTTGTTTCTGAGAGAGAGAGAGAGAGAAAGCGTGAGCAGGGGAGGGTCAGAGAGAGAGAGGAAGACACAGTATCTGAAACAGGCTCCAGGCTCTGAGCTGGCTGTCAGCACAGAGCCCGACACGGGGCTCAAACCCATGAACTATGAGATCGTGACCTGAGCCGAAGTCGGAAGCTTAACTGAGTGAGCCACCCAGGCACCCTTGATCTACTAATTTCACTTCCTGGAGTCAATCTTACAAAATAATTAAAAATATAGAACTTTTATGAAAAAATAATCTTTTACTTTTGTTAAATATGAAAACAATCTCAACATAATATTACAAGGATGTTGATCTAACTGACATTGAAATAAAATGCAGCCATTAATAAGAATGTTGACAAAATAACTTCAGTAATCTTTTTAAAAAGTTTATATTTTTAGTAAAGAGTGACTTGAGCAAAATACAAATTTTATGTAAACATAGTGAAATAAACAATTAAAAAAATTTTAGTGTTTATCTCTATTTTGAGAGAGAGAGAGAAAGAGAGACAGAGAGAGACAGAGCATGAGCAGGGTAGGGTCAGAGAGAGACGGAGACACAGAATCTGAAGTAGGCTCCAGGCTCTGAGCTGTCAGCACAGAGCCCAATGTAGTGCTCAAACCCACAAACCATAAGATCATGAACTGAGCTGAAGTCAGACGCATAACTGACAGAACCACACAGGTGCCCCAAAATAAACTATTTTTAAAAAATCCATATAGATAACACCGGATGAAAGTACACAAAAAGTAACTGTCTTTGAACACTGGAATTAACAGTAATTTAAAATTTTTCTATAATAAGCATGTATTAGATTTGTAATTTGAAAGTAATTTTTAAGTTTTATGTGACGTTTTGTTTCATTAACTTGCCAATATATTTTTAAAGACCTAATATAATCATGACATTAGCTCCTAGAATCAGGAATGAGATAAAGATGTTTGTTTAATCTAATCTTAGCAACACTTTTCTAGGTAACTTAGACAATAAAACAAGAAAAGCCAAAAAAAAGAGTGATATTTATATAAGAAGAAAGAAGAACCTGTGCAGATTATCTGATGTCAACTTAGAAAATGGAACCTATTTAATACGATAACAGAAACAAAAGATTAAAAAACCATACATGTCATTACACATTTGTCCAAACCAAACAGAATGTACACCAAAAGCAAACCCTAATGTAAACCACAGACTATGGGTGATTATGATTTGTCAGCAATTGTAACAAATGTACATCTCTGGTCAGGCTATTGATAGTGGGGGAGGCCATTTATGTTTTGAGACAGAAGTTGTATGGGAAATCTCTGTACCTTTGACTCAATTTGGCTGTAAACCTAAAATTGCTCCAAAAATGTAAAATCGGGGGCGCCTGGGTGGCTCAGTTAAGCATCTGAGTTCAGCTCAGGTCATGATCTCAGTCTGTGAGTTCGAGCCCTGCATCCAGCTCTGTTCTGACAGCTGGTAGCCTGGAGCCTGCTTTGGATTCTGTGTCTCCCTCTCTGCCTGCCCCTCCCCCACTTGTGCTCTGTCTCTACGTCTCAAAAATAAATAAATGTAAAATTTTTTTAAAATGTAAAATCGTAAAAAAAAAAAAAAAAGGTAAAAGGAGACTTTAGGGGGTGCCTGTTTGGCTCAGTTGGTCAAGCATCCAACTTAGGCTCAGGTCATGGTCTAACAGTTTAGGGGTTTAAGCCTTAAGTCAGGCTCTGTGTTGACAGCTCGGAACAGTCTCAGATTCTATGCCTCTGTATCTGCTCCTACCTCACTCATGCTCTGTCTCTCTCTGTCTCAAAATAAAACATTAAAAAAATAAAAGTTACAGAAATACATATAGGACTATTGTAAAGCAAAATGAACATCAATACAAAACAATATAATATGATATATATTTAATTATATATTAAAAATATATTCAACTATATATTGGAGTATATATTATAAATAGTTTACATAATATATTGTATATTAACTATATATAGCTATATATAGTTAAACAGGTGATATTAGAATATAAAACACAATTTTCTCAATGGGAGAGAATAGGAAATTTCATTTATGGTGTAATTTCAAATGAGTAAGGAAAGATGGATTATTCACAATTGATGTTGTAACAGTTTCTATTTCTATGAAATAAATTACATCAGATGCACACCACAAAATGTATGCCAAAACATTCATATAGATAAAAAAGCAAAACCTGGCAAACTATAGGGTTAGAATAAAATAGTTCTATATTTAATACTACAAAAGGTCTTTCTAAGCGGAACATAAAACCTAGAATCCTCCTCCTGTGTAAGACTTCCAGCTTTGTGGGGTCCTTAGGTGGCCCAGTTGGTTAAGCAATCAACTCTTGATTTTAGCTAAGCTAAACCATGAATTCAAGGTTCGTAGATTCTAGCCCCATGTCAGGCTTTGTGCTGACAGTGGAGAGCCTGTTTGGAATTCTTTTTGACCCTCTCCTGCTCTCTCTCTCTCTCTCTCTCAAAACAAACAAGCAAACAAAAGAAACTTCCAGCTTTGATTAAATGCACAGAAAAACTTCATGAAAAAGTTACTTGAAGTTCAAAATCAAGCAACAAATGGGGTGCCTGGGTGGCTCAGCCGTTTGAGCGTCCAACTTCGGCTCAGGTCATGATCTCACGGTTTGTGGGTTCGAGCCCTGTGTCAGGCTCTGTGCTGACTGCAAGCTCAGAGCCTGGATCCTGTTTCGGATTCTGTGTCTCCTTCTCTCTCTGACCTTCCCCTGTTTATGCTGTCTCTCTCTCTGTCTCTCAAAAATAAATGAAACATTTAAAAAAATCAAGCAACAAATGGGAAAAATATATTTGTCATCTATTAATTTGATAACATATCCTAATATGTAAAAGTTTCCCATCAATCAATAAGATAAAGACACACATACATTCAAACACACACACACACATACACACACACACACACAGTAGAAAAAAAGCAAGAAAGGGAATAAAAGGCAATTCTCAAGAGAAGAGTTGACCATATTTAGGTGAAACTGTGGTAGGGTTATAACTAAGTTTTTTTTAATAGTTTATTGTCAAGTTGGTTTCTATATAACACCCAGTGCTCATTCCCACAAGTGCCCTCCTTCATGCCCATCACCCACCTTCCCTTCCCCCACATCGGCCCTCAGTTTGTTCTCAGCATTCAAGAGTCTCTCATAGTTTGCCTCCCTTCCTCTCCCCCACTATTTACCCCCTTCTTCTCCCCCATGGTCCTCCATTAAATTCCTCCTAATCCTCCTATATGTGCAAACATATGGTACCTGTCCTTCTCTGCCTGACTTATTTCGCTCAGCATAACACCCTCAAGTTCCAACCACATTGCTACAAATGGCCAGATTTCATTCTTTCTCATTGCCATGTAGTATTCCATTGCATAGATGAACCACATCTTCTTGATCCATTTGTCTGTTGATGGACACTTAGGCTCTTTCCATGATTTGGCTATTGTTGAGAATGCTGCTGTGAAGATTGGGGTCCATGTGCCCCTATGCATCAGCACTCCTGTATCCCTTGGGTAAATTCCTAGCAGTGCTATTGCTGAGTCATAGGAGAGTTTTATTGTTAATTTTTTGAGGAATCTCCACACTGTTTTCCAGAGGGGTTGCACAGTTCACGTTCCCACCAACAGTGTAGGAGGGTGCCCTTTTCTTCACATCCTCGCCAGCATCTAGAGTCCTCTGATTTGCTCATTTTAGCCACTCTGACTGGTGTGAGGTGGTATCTCAGTGTGGTTTTGTTTTGTATTTCACTGATGAAGAGGGACACTGAGCATTGTTTCATGTGTCTGTTGGCCATCTGGATGTCCTCTTTGGAGAAATGTTTTTGAGACAATTTCACATTCCTCAAACTTTATGAACTTACATACTCTTTTTAAAAATATTTTTATTATTTATTTTTGAGACAGAGAGAGACAGAGCATGAGTGGGGGAGGGGCAGAGAGAGAGGGAGACACAGAATCTGAAACAGGCTCCAGACTCTGAGCTGTCAGCACAGAGCTTGATGCGGGGCTCGAACCCATTAACCTTGAGATCTGACCTCAGCCAAAGTCGGACGCTTAGCCAACTGAGCCACCCAGGCGCCCCTGAACTTACACGCTCTTGGACTAAGTAATTCTACTTCAAAGAAATCATTCTAGATGACAGTTATAATTTTGTTTGTAATAGAATTTGCAAACACTCTAAAGAATAATCAATAGCAGAATTCTTCAACAAATAATGATACATCGGTATCGTGGAGTCCTCTGCAGCTATCTAAAGGTCTGAGGCAGATATGGACATTATTAATGTAAACATAAACCAAAGTATACCTTAAAATAAAATAAGCATGTTTCAGTGATTAGAATGTAGTAGCATCCCATTTAAACAATAACTGTAAACTAAACTAACTTTCCATCACCCGCTCAAATATTAATGTCTATATAAACATATTAAGCTTATAAATTTGGTTGCACTTTATTCCACAGGCACAGTACTCTGCCAGGTTGCCGTGTGAAGCTTCCACTATTGGCCAGAGATACTCAGTGAAACGGATGTTTTTGTGGTTCATCAGGTCAAAATGCTAAATAAAAGAAGCAACATGCAAAAATGTTACATTCATTATGGTTCCAAATAGTTCTTTTGCATTATTTAGTTTTCTGGTATTGAGAGCAGTTTTGCAGACTCTGCCGCATCTTGACTTGGAGAGCATATCCTTGTTTCGGTTAGCTCTAGGAAGACTATACAGCTGTTTCAAGAATTATTTCAGGAGTGGTCAGATATTGCAGTTCCCAGCCTTTTGCCTGATGGATGACTTTCCCTTTCTGAAGATAGACGCATACTTTAGAGAACTGGTTGCTTCAATTTTAAAATCACACATGATTCTGAGGGAAATTCATCTTGTCATTTACAGATACTTATTTTCCTTTTAAAATTGGTTAACATATTAATGAACCCTTAAAAATAAATGTTTCAGTCCTGGTCTCTGTGTACCCATTTATGAACACTTTCAAATAACTGGTTGAAATCGTACTGAAATATACACTGAAGATGGATATTCTCCTTCCATTTCAGTTTGTTGAGCTCAAACACACTTCCCTCTCAAATGAATTGCCTTTGTGCTTTTGGGAAAGTTACTCAATATCTCTGGACATCTTTTATCAACTTCTTTTATCTTATTTGGAAAGTACAAACATTTAAGTTCTCATCTATCTCAAAGACACGGATTACAAGTGAGCAAGGGGGAAGATATTTATTTCCTAAGGTTTTGTGACATATCAATACAATTCAGATGGCACCAATATTGCATGCTTCTCAGATACTGTATCTGCTATGCACAAAAAGTAAGTTTAAACTGCATTTAGACATGAGGAGAAGAGCAGAAAATAAGTCTTAAGTGACTGTTTGGATACCAGAATTAGCATTTCAACTCTCTTACATAGAGCAACCAGGTAATATTGTTTATAGAATGTAGGATAATCAACTATTTGAGAGTGCTACAGCATCACACACATAAGAATGATTAATTCATTATACGTTCTACATAAAGACACTCTTTCTTCAACTTAACACTCAGATGAGGCATTCTAAAAAGAGCCCTTTGAAAGAAATTGAGAGCTAAAGATGCACATGGATTGAAAGTACAAGGCTGAGATATCCCAAGTGGTCTTCATGGTCTCACTGTATGGATACAACTTACGGAGAGATGAGACTGGGCCTTCCAACGTAAAGTCTCTGATTATGGGCTGGAGTGACTTTCAGAGTCAGTAAGTGGAGAGATAGAGTGTACCTTGCTCCAAACGCCTAGGATTTTGTGGAATTCCAGATAAATGTACTGGGTATATTAGCACAGAAAATTGATTATTTATTTATTTATTTAAATGTTTATTTATTT
Source organism: Proteles cristata cristata (assembly GCA_017311185.1). Lineage (NCBI taxonomy): Eukaryota > Metazoa > Chordata > Mammalia > Carnivora > Hyaenidae > Proteles > Proteles cristata. Next base: position 300,246 of record JAESUZ010004648.1, on the reverse strand, counting down.
TTGAGAAAACGCATGTGAGTGGGGGAGGGGCAGTGAGAGGGGGGCAAAAGATACGAAGGGGCGCTGTGCTGACAGCAAAGAGCCTGATGTGGGGCTTGAACTCACAAAACTGTGAGATCATGACCTCAGCTGAAGTCAGATGCTTAGCCGAGTGAGCCGCCCGGGTGGCCTTGATTATGGATTTATTAAGTAGAGATAAGTAAGGTATTCCAGCCATTGCATGTCATCTAGGACATTTCAATCTATCGGCCTTGGGTATATGCGCTTCAAATAAATTGCAAGTATTTCATCTTGAAGGCACCGCTCATGTGTTATTAATAGGAGGAATTAATGAAGTCTTGTGGAGCTAGATAGAGGGTTCAATAAGGAGGTGAGAAAAAAGTAAACTGAAGTGAAAGCCTAACTGAAATGAAGTGGGACCATTACTTTTCGTAAATCTGATTTTACCTCTGTGGTTTCTCAAGAGATGTAGTCATCACCAAAAAAGAGAAACAAAGTAAGAGTGAAACAGCATCCACAGATATGCCAGCAAGAAATCCCTTTGTAGCTCTAAACTCTTTTAAATGTTCATTTACTTACGTTTTGAGAGGGAGAGAGAATCAAGCAGTACAGAGAGACTCTGCCAGTACAGAGCCCAACATGGGGCTCGAACCAACAAACTGAGATCACAACCTGAGTCAAAATCAAGAGTTGGACACTTAACCAACTGAGCCACCCAGGCACCCCATAGATCTAAACTTTTAAAGTCGGAGTTGGGGTGGTGACACCAAACATTTATGAACACTGGATGTACTAAGGGTCTCTCTGTGTTTGAACAAGTACTGATTATTTGAATCAAAATATCTAGCAAGCTCTTGAAGTTACCTGGCCTGGAAACAATAGTTCTTATTTTTTTTCTATTTCCCTTGCCTCATATTAATTATTTTTTCGATATGATCTGGACTGACTTTGCTGTTATTATTGTTGTTCATTTGTTTTTAAATCAGGATCTGAACAGTTTCGAAGAAGTGACACTATTCACTTCTGAGTGGTTGAAAAGGGCACAATTTGTGCTGTAAGTGTAGGATGTTACACGTCCTCACTCAGTGGTGGTTACAAACTGGGCCGACATATTTCCACCATAGTTAGAGGTGTATCTCCTCCTTCATGGCCTCTGAGGCTCCCTTTTGAGAATTCAGTTGAGTGCTGATAAGCACTTGCACATGAAAAATGTATCCAAGGTTGGGGAAAGAACAACTGAAAGATTAGAGTGACTAATGACCAACACTCCCAGAGAGAGATTAGTGGCTGCCAGGGACCAGAAGGAGGACAGAGAAGGAGTGACTGGTAATGGGTATGGTTCTTTACGGTTGATAAAATATTTCTAAAGTTAGATGTGGTGAGGGCTGCACAAGTATGAGTTAAACCAGTGAGCTGTAATCTTTAAAATTACAAATTTTATGGTATGTGAATTACATCTCAGTAAAGCTGTATTTTTGTAAATGTGCTGTGTGATTAAAAATTGAAGAGATTAATATCAGAAAAAATGGATTTCTGTGTAAAAAGTACTATCATGCATAAAAAGGTGATTTCATAATGATAAAGCTGCCAATTCATGAAGAGGACATACATAACATTACTAAACAATTCTTTTTTTGTTGTTATTTGTTTATTTATTTATTTTGAAAGGGAGAGAAAATAGGGAGGGACAGAGAGAGAGAGGGAGAGCAGGCTCTGTACTCTCAGTCTGAGGCCTGGTGTGAGACTCAAACCCATGAACCATGAGACCATTACCTGAGCCAAAATACAGAGTCAGATTCTTAACGAACTGAGCCAAGATGGTCCTACTTCAAAATAAGTGAAGAAAAACTGTTAGAGCTGAAGAAGTGTACAAATGTATAGCTATCATCCGAGAGTTCAGTCCCTTACTTCAGTAAATTATACAAGTAGATAAAACAATAATAGTATTAAAGACTTGAACAAGAAAATCAACTAAGCAGAATGAAATAATATTTCCACACAACAGCAGAATGCACATTTTTTTAACTACACATGGACCAATGACCAAGATAGACTATATTCTGAGCCATAAAACAAGTCTCAGACTTAAAAAGATTCATGTCATATAAGATAGGTATTCTGAGCACAAACAAACTAAATGAGAACTCAAGATAAATTGGAGATTACAGAAAGATAAATTTTTTAAAAACACTCAAATTGTTGGAAGATAAACAATACACTTAAGGAATAAATTAAAATAGAAACTGGAAAGTTTTTATCAGAATGAAAATGAAAGCAGCAAATATAAACATTTGTGGGTTGGTGCTAAAGCAATACTTAGAAAGAAAATTTATAACTTTGAACACATTTGCTACAAAAAAAGAGAGAAAGATCTCAAGTAAATAACATCAACTTTAACCTTAAGAAACTAGAAAAAGAAGATCAAATGAAGCACAAAGAAACAGAAGAAAGAAAATAATATGGATCAGAATAGAAACCAAGAAATAGAATAAAAATCAACAGAGAAAAAAATAAATATAATGAAAAGTTGTTCAATTAATCTTTACCTAGCTCACCAGGAAAATAGCAAGAAGATATAAATAAAGTCTTATTAGAAATGAGAGTGGTGACAGATATTATGGAGTTTACAGACATAAAAAAATGATAAGAGAATGTTACAAATCAATTTATGTAAGTAAACTAAAGACTTCATGAAATGGACCAATATTTGAAATTTACACAAAAAAATCCAATGTTCATTCAGACAGAAATGTGTAATCTGAATCTCCCTACATCTGTTAAGTAAATTGAGTTTGTAGTAAAGACAAAATCAAAACAATTTTCTGGCTCAGGTGACTCTATTAATCTGGCAAAGTATAACCGGAAATAATACCAATTCTACACAAGTTCCTCTAGAATATCAAATAGGAGGGAATATTTACCAGATTGTCCAGCGAGGTCAACATTTCTTTGATATTAAACTACATAAAGATATTATAAACAAACAAACAAACTTTGAATAAGAACTAGGGGGAAAATGTCACAGAAACATGGATATAAAAATTCAAAGTACAGTATTAACTAATTTTAATTTAATTTATATGCATCAAATAAAAAGGATAATATATTATGACAAATGGGATTTATCTCAGGCAGGCATGTTTGGTTTAACCTTCAAAACTCAATTAATATCTTTCACCATATTAACAAACTAATATAATGAACATCTCAATTGATGCAGAAAAGTATTTAACAAAAAGCCCACATTTATTGTTGCTAAAATTCTCTGAACAAACTCCAAGTCAGATAACTCAACTAAGGGGGAACTCTGTACAATTCTTACATTAAAAAACAGGAAAAGATCTCAAATCAACAACCTAACTTTACAACTTAAGGGACTAGAAAAAGAACAGCAAACTATACTCAAAACTAGCATAAGAAAGGAAATAATAAACATCAAGGTAGAGATACTTGAAGTAGAAAATAGAAAAATAGTAGAAAAAAGTCAATGACACCATACGTTGGCTCTTTAGAAAGATCAACAAAATTGACAAACTTTAGGGTCTAAGAAAACAAAAAGAGGGAAGACTCAAATTACTAAAATAAGAAACAAAAGTGGCATCATCGCTCCTGATTCTAAGAATTAAAAAAATATAAAAGTGTGCTATAAATAAGTCGTATGCCAACACATTGAATGAATAGTCTAGATGAAATGGACACATTCCTAAAAACGCAAAACTGACCAAGACTAAATCATAAAGTAAGAGAAAATGTGATCAGACTTGTAGCTAGTAAGGAGACTGAATAGTAATGAAAAAATCTCCCCGCAACAACAACAGCAAAATGCCCTGGACCTGATGGTTTCACTAATGAATTCTACCAAACATTTAAAAAGAACTAACACCAGGGCGCCTGGGTGGCTCAGTTGGTTAAGGTTCCAACTTCAGCTCAGGTCATGATCTTGCAGTTTGTGGGTTTGAGCCCAAACTGTGCTGACAGCCTGGAGGCTGCTTCAGATTTTGTGTCTCCTTCTCTTGCTTCCCCTCTCCCTCTCATGTTCTGTCTCTGTCTCTTAAAAATAAACATTAAAAAAATTTTTTAAAAAATAAAAATAAAAAGAACTAACACCATTCCTTCTCAAAGTTTTCCAAAAATTGAAGAGAACAGGGCACTTCCTAATGCAGTATTACTTTAATACCAAAAACCAGACACAGATATGATAAGAAAAAGAAAACTACAGACCGATATTCCTTACAAACCTTGATGCAGAACTCTTACCAAAATACTAGCAAACAGAATTTAACAGCATATTAAACAGTAGTCTATATACCATGACCATGTGAGATTTATTTCTGGAATGTAAAGATGGCCCAACATATAAAAATTGATTAAGGTAAAACCATATATTACCAGAATGAAGGGGAAAAATGCATGATCTCAATTGAGGAAGAAAAAGTATTTGATAAAATTCAACATTATTTCATGACTTAAAAAAGAAAAAGACTCACTAAGGTACAAATAGAAAGACTCTACCTCAACTAAATAAAAGCAATATGTTTCTGTACCCACACAGGAACACCATATTCAATAGTAAAAAACTGAGAGTTCTTCCCGTAAGATCAGGAACAAGGCAAGGATGTCTGTTTTTATCTCACCTATCCAACATAATACTGAAAGAGGCAAGAAAAAGAAATAAGAGGCATCAAAAGTATAATGGAAGAAATAAAATTATTGCTGTTCACAGACGACATGATCTTATATGGAGAACACTCTAAAGATATCCTCCCTCCCCTCCACCTAAAAAAAGACCAACCTCTGTTAGAACTAATAAATAAACTCAGTCAAAGTGGCAGGATATAAATTCAAAATACAAAATTCAGCTACATATCTATACACAAACATTGCACAATCTGAAATGGAAATTATGAAGGCAATTCCACTTACAGGAGCATTAAAAAGAAATATTCTGATTAGAATTCTGGATCAAAATAAAGACATTAGTAGAAAAATTGATGTTTGAATGAGTGTAGTATAGTTTATTTTATTTTATCAGTATTATTTGCCTAGTTCCTACTTCCACAATTGTACTGTGGCTGTATAAGATGTAGATATAAGTTATACAAAACCTCTGTATTTTTTCTTGCAATAGATTTAAAATATTTTAAAAATAAAATGTTGAAAAGACAGAAAAAGAGAGTAAAATACTTAGGAATTAACTAAGGTGGTGAAACACTTATACAATGAAAACTACAGAACAATCCTGGAAAAAATTAAAGACATCAGTGAATGGAAACAACTCCCATGTTCATGGATTGGAAAACTTAATATTGTAAAGATGCCAATGTTATCAAAAGGAATCTATAAATTCAAATCAATCCCTGTCAAAATCTCAATGTTTTCTTTTTTTTTTTGCAAAAATAGAAAAACCCATCTTAAAATTCAAATGGAATATCAATGAACCAAGAATAGCCAATGGAATCTTGAAAAAGAAGAACAAAGCTGGAGGATTCATACTTCCTGACTTTAATACTTATTACAAAGCTACAGTAGTCAGAACAGTGTGGTACTAGCATAATGCAGACATATAGACAAATGCAATAAAATAGCACAGAAATAAGCCCTTGCAGGTATGGCCAAATTATTTTTTTTTTCTTTTTACAGGGGAAAGCACGAACACAGTCCCCCACTACCACAAATTATGCAGTAGAGTTTCCCACATTCGGGGAAATTGCAGAGGTCAGCACATCCGGAGTGCAATGGATAAGCCTCGCCCTGGGAAAACCACCTTCGTGATCATGGTATCTCCCTTGCCAGGTAAGTATGGCCAAATTATTTTGACAAGGGTGGCGAGACCATGCAAGGGGGAAGGGACAGTTTTTTCAACATGAGGTGCTAAAAAAATTGGATATCCACATGCTAAACAATCAAGTTGGATCTTTAACACCATAAACAAAAATTAACTCAAAATGGAACAAAACCCTAAATAGAAGACCTAAATCTGTAAAAATCTGGGAAGAAAACATATCACATAAGCTTCAGGAGAGTAGATTTGGCAAGAACTTCTTGGATATGACATCAAAAGTACAGACAACAAAAGAATAAATCAACAAATTAGACTTCTTGAAAAATTTTTTTAAAAAATGCATTAGAAGACTATCAAAGATAAAAAGGCAACCCACAGGATAGAAGAAATTATTTGCACCTATGAGGATGATTGCTATTAAAAAATACCCAGAAAATAATCCTTGTTGCAAGGAGGTAGACACATCAAAATCCTCATGCACTGTTGGTGGATTCCATGAATCCATAGAATGTAAAATCCACGTGATGTAAAATTTCCACCTCTGAATCTACACTTAAAAGAATTAAAAGCAGGATCTAGAAGAGCTATTTGTATACCTATGTTTGTAGCAGCATTGTTCACAATAGCTAACGTTGGAAGCAACACAATTATCCATTGTTGGATGAATGGCCAAGCAAATTGTGATATACACATTTACAATGGAATATTATTCACTCTTAAAAAGGAAGGAAATTCTGACAAGTTACATGGATGAAACTTGGAGACATGATGCTAACTCAGAAACAAAGAGGCAGAAAATAGAATGGTGGTGTCGGACTTGGAGGCAAGTGGAAAATGGGGAGTCATAGTTTATTGGGTATAGAATTTCGGTTCAACAAGATGAACAGATTTGGATCCAGAGATGGATGGGGGTGATCTCTAACATTATGAATGTATTAAATACCACTGAACTATACGCACATTTGAAACGGTTAAGATGCCAAATCTTACATTATGTATATTTATCAGAATAAAAAAATTGGAAAAAATGTATGAACAAAATGAAAGCAAATTGGTTTACTAAGAACAATGTATTGAAATATACTGGACTTTCTACCAAATACATATGTAGTTTTTAAAGTTTTATTGGTGGTTGGGTAATATTGTTTAATATTATTTAATACATTATTAATTTTTAATTAATTAAATTAATTAATTTAATTATTTAATACATCGGTGATGTAGGCAATATCATTTAATTTTATATAAAATTTGGGACTTAAAGTAGTAAAATGACTACTGGGATGAGAAAAGTATGAAAGTACATAGTATGTATGTAGGATGATATTATGAAGTCTTACACTTACGAATGAAATTTTAAATGACCTAAAACCAGAAACAATAGCATTCACAGCAATGAATCATCAACTCCTATTTCACAAAATTCTGTCCATTTGGAACATTAGGCTGGGTTCTGCTCTTTTGGTTTTGGAAATATAGCAATCAAGTTGTATGTCTCCAACGGGTACAATCACAGTGGTGAATTGACTTGAAAAATATGCCTTATGTGAAAGATAAAAGGTAATTGAGGCTGAATAAAAGAAATGTTAGCATGATCATAGTTCAAGAGCTCCATTACTTCAATATGGAACGACATCATATTTCTTCTGGATAACTTCAGAGATAAGGATCAGGACTTGAAGAGGCAAACTTAAACATGAAAATACCTCCCTACTGACAGTGTAAAATGGAAAGATAAGTTTCCAAGAGTCATCCTCATCTGAGTGACATTGTACAGGATATCCTAGTATCGAGATCACTTTCATCAATAATGTTCAAGATCCCATTTCATGCAATAAGATGAAAGCGATCAAGTGTAAATGTATATATAATTATATGCAAGGAGAGAGTATTGGATGATACATGAGATATATGACAATAGCCAAATATTTTGAATGTTTATTACTTATTAAGGATTCATGCATAATAGTAACACGTCTCTACAAGTGCTTTATGAGATAGTTACTATTTTTGTCTTTCTTTCTCAGTTGGGGAGAATGAAGCCAGGAAAAGTTGCAAATTTCCCAAGGATACACAGGTAATAAGTGCAAGTAGTGGGATCTGAATCTAGTTCCTTCTTCTTTTTTTTTTTTAAATGTTTTATTTATTTCTAGGAGAGAGAGAGAGAGACAGCGTGAGCAGGGGAGGGTCAGAGAGAGAGGGAGTCACAGACTGAAACAGGCTCCAGGCTCTGAGCTGGCAGTCAGCACAGAGCCGGACGCGAGGCTCGAACCCACGAACCGCGAGATCATGACCTAAGCGAAAGTTGGACGCTTAACCAACTAAGCCACCCAGGCGCCCCTGAATCTAGTTCCTTCTGACTCTATATTCAGAGCTCCGAATCACTGTATATTATTGCAAATTTGCTGATAGATTTGTTGATGTGTGGGAAAATTTGATCTTCAGTAAATATTTTTTTCTAGACATATAATAGAAAAGAAACACTGAGCAATAACTGGGTCCTGGCTACAGTGAGGAGGATTTAAGAGTAGATGTAATTTGGATTGGACCTTAAGGAACAGGCGGAAGAAGAGGCTGGTATTTTATGTGTAAGGAATGACACACAAAAGTCATAACTTTCTTTGAACTAGCGTAGTAGTATAAGGTGAATAGAACATGGTATTAGTATTCTAGAAAGATGAGAGGTGAGCCTGAAAAGTTCACTAAGTGCAGATCTCTCTTGTCTTCAAAGGCAGAGCTATAAACTTTGGCTCCTTCTTTAAAAACACCAGTCCAGTGGGGACATTTTGAGTGAGATGTAGACATGATAAAAATAAGACCTTAAAAGGATGATACATATCATTATTTTTCACATTTTTAGACACTGGTGGTATTAGGGAATATTGCGAGTGGTGCTGAGGATAGTGGGAGTTAGAAAAGTCCATGCTCAAGGCATTCGGGTCCCAGAGAACAGAAAAAAAAAAAAATGGGCAGAATTCTTAAAAATCAGGAAAGGAAGTAGAAAGAGTAAAACTGCCTGAGGTTGCAACTCTTTGGATGGCTGCTTTTTTGCTGATATTTATTTTTTTTAATTTTTTACTATTTTCATTTATTTCTGAGAGAGAGAGAGAGAGACAGCATGAGCAGGGAAGGGTCAGAGAGAGAGGGAGACACAGAGTCTGAAACAGACTCCAGGCTCCGAGCTAGCTGTTAGCACAGAGCCCAATGTGGGGCTTGAACCCACGATCAGTGAGGTCATGACCTGAGCCAAAGTCGGACGTTCAACCGACTGAGCCACCCAGGCACCTCTCCTGATATTTATTTTAAAGAGTCAAAGAATCTTAGGGTTGGAAAGATTCTCAGTTTGGTCGCCTGTAGGTGACGGTTTCTCCGCTGCCCATTTGTAAAGAAAAGACAGCCAACTCTCCACAAGATTTATGTTCCCATCCTCCAGAGAAATACCATTCTGGGGGCACCTGGGTGGCTCAGTCGGGTCAGTATCTGACTCCCGATTTTGGCTCAGGTCATGACCTCACAGTTCATGAGTTCGAGCCCCATGTCAGGCTCTGGGGTGACAGTGTGGAATCTACTTGGGGTTATCTCTCTGCCCCTCCTCTGCCCTCTCTCTCTGAAAATACATAAATAAATATAAAAATTTAAAAAAGAAAAAAAGAAATACCATTCTGGTCATGCACATGGCTCTTCAGTTTCTTGACCGTTCTGAACCTCCCCTGTAGTCGATGTAGCCACTGACTATGCTATTTGACATGCAAAGTGAGTTCAAGAGATGTGTGCTGCTTCTAGGCCTATGACATAAGACATCTGACATGTCTCTTCCAACTGCAAACTGAAGCAACTGGCCTCATGTATTGCAGATGACAGTAAGCTCCTACAGGACAGTGAACATGGGAAAAAAGGAGCCTGAGAGCTTGATGTTCAGAGAGGGCAGTACCACTTGCTCATCTGGAATGTTCACCTGGGAATGATATGTGAGACAAAGGTATGCTTTCTTTCTTTCTTTTTAACTTATTTAATGTGTACTTATTTTTGAGAGAGAGAGAAACACAGAATTTGAAGCAGGTTCCAGGCTTCGAACTGTCAGCACAGAGCCCGATGTGGGCCTGGAACTCATGAACTGAGAGATCATGACCCAAGCCAAAGTCAGATGCTTAACCAACTGAGCCACCCAAGCACTTCCACAGGTAAACTTTCTTAATGCACTGTGCTAATGTTATCTTTCTTTGTTACATTAGCCTGGTTTCATCCAAATTAATATGCTATCTTATTTTACTATAAGAAATGGCCTTTCTCTGAGTGACAAAGGGAACAAAGCTCCTGTAGCAAAATAATAAATATAGGTATGTATATAACTGGTTGACGGGGAGAACACTATTTGTAATCTGTTTTATTTAGCTATTTTGCCTCTTTGGAAAAAGTCTATTTATTGTTTTAAATTTATTTACTTAGTTTGGGAGAGAGAGAGAGAGCATGCACAGTAGTGGGGCATAGAGAGAGAGGCAGAGAAAGAATCCCAAGTAGATTCCACACTGCCAGTGCAGAGCCCGATGTGGGGTTTGAACCCATGAACTAAGAGTTGGACGTTTAACCAACTGAGCCTTCCAGATGCTCTGGAAAAATTGTTTAAATAGCCCTTCCCAGTAATCAAGTAAGCAAGACCCACTAATAGATGCAATTGTGTAAACATATGTAATGTGAGGTCTTTGGGAATCTGAGATTCCTTTTCTGTGGTCTTCTCTGAGTCTACACTAACACACATTGAGAATCCTGAGAAAGAGATAGTGGATGGTGTTTCCTACATTTGTTGATCTTGAAGTCAATTCTCTTTGCCTGGAGTTTCCTCAGAGAATGATGTTCCATATTCAAGAGGAGTGTTTCTGACTACCAGAAACTTGGGTCAGATTCTTATTTCATTCTCTTCCTTCCTCTGCCTTCTTATAAATAGGGGGGTTGTACATACTGGTTCTTCCAGGAAAATCTCATTGTTAACCTGTTTTCTCTGTGTCATTTCTAAAAAATGTCCCTTTCACTCTAAACAAGAGCTCAGTTTTGGATGAAAAATTGTGTGGTCAAGTTTCCCTCTGGGCAATTATGTGTGTGCTGTCATCTCTATCTCTGTTTTCTCCCCCTCTTCCTTGCCCCTTCCTTCCTTGACAAATAAGTACTTGAGTTCAATGGGGTAGTATTAGTTACTGCTAGATAGAATTCACTGGATCTAAAGAGACAAAATGATATAATGTCCATATCCAAAGAAAGCCAAAACAATACATCAGTTGAAAAATTTAGGGACAATTCCATCTTGTTCATTGAAAACAAATGAAAATAATCACCCATGTTCATTATGGAATCATGCTGGCTCTTCGAGAACTATCAACAGCCAATAAACATTTCAAATGCCAGGTGTCAATGGCCACCAATGTGAGGTATGGAAATGAGGTATCAGCCAAGTAGGAGAGCATTGGCATGGGGAGAGCAATGACTGCGGCTGGGAAGGGATATTTCTGAAACTTTGCGCAGAAGTTATTGGAATTCATGAGTGGATTCAGCAAGTATGCAGTGGGCATTTATCGTATTCCAGGAAGTGTGCTAGGAAATGGGACTTGAGAGCTACCTGAGACATGGCTTTGACTTCAAGAAGCTTATGGTCCAGTGGGACGAGACTCATTATTACATGATGTGATAATTACTCTAATGGAGGCATGAGGAGCTAAGAAATGCAGGAAAGATTGTGACTCACTGATCACAATGACAATAAATATCATTACCAATACTGATGTACTGCTGTTATAACACACAGACATCACTTCTATGCACCGGATTTGGCCTGCATGATTTTAGGGATTTCTTCTGATAATGGCATAAAGTAGGTATCCAGTATTACCTCTTTTATGTACTAGAAAACTGAGTTGGTTTTTAAAAAAAATTTTTTTTAACATTTATTCAGTTTTGAGAAAAGAGAGAGACAGAACACAAATGGGGAAGAAGCAGAGAGAGAGAGACAGACAGATAGACAGACAGACAGAGAGACAGAATCTGATGCAGGCTCCAGGCTCTGAGCTGTCAGCACACAGCCCGACATGGGGCTCGAACTCACGAACCACCAGATCATGACCTGAGCCAAAGTTGAATGCTTAACCGACTGAGCCACCCATGTGCCCCAAAAACTGAGTTTTAGGGCTTTAAAGTTACTTATACAAAAAGTCATAAGTCCTAAATAACTGATCTTGAAGACTGAAGGGTAAGTGGAGAAAGTACTTCTTCCTGTCCCATACTCTCTCCTCACTCTAGATTGCTTGAGGAGCAAGGCCTGGCGGTGGAGGACCCATCAGGGTCTGTGACCCTGCTGGCCAGTCCCTGGGAGACTTCTCACAACCCACTTCCTACTTAATTGCATGCATTCAGAGAGGACCACGGATTGTTCAAAAGGGATGAAAAATGAAACCCAAGTTTACACAATGGAAACAAGAACTGCATTGCAGCACATTTATTTTTAATTTTTCAAGATTCCGAGAAATGCAAAGTATAAATATAGACCATGGGACTCAATCGAATTCAACATTTATTGCAATAGCATTGCAGAAAACACAAGTCACAGCACAGCTTTGTGTATTCTGCAAAGGTGGCCCACCTCCATTTGCAACTGACTTTGCTGTGAGTGATATGCAGACATGGCTGGCATCCGTAGCCTGTCCGGGGGATCAATGCGCTGCTTTGACACTGTGCGTAGCTGAGTAACTAATCACACTGGAATCCCTGGGAAACACAGTTCAGATGGCTAATGCTAACATTTGCAGAGAAACAGTTACCTACAGAGAGAAACTAATGATCACCTCCGTCAAAATAATAACAATACTGATACTTACAAGAGGAGCTCACTGCCTGACATTTAAGGGTGTGTGTCCACTGTGCTGGATCGCCAGGACACTGATCATTGTGCTATTAACGCAATAGGGTTTGATATCTCTGCTCATGGTTGTCCTGCTCTTAGATCTGCATTTATGTAATTCATTTGATCTCATTTCATAAACCTTAGGAACTTCCTTGCCTAGAAAGAAACATTGGGGGAGCAAGTAATTTGATTTTGTTATAAATGTTAAAAACAGACAAAAGAATTGCTCCTTACTTCTTTTGGGGGGACATGATGGATACAACACAAAAGTTCTCTCTAGCTTGTAAGATTTCAGTCCTAATAAAGCAGCATGGTGCTTCTTAACACATCAGCCTCACTCGGAAACCAATTAGAAGTGCACTTTCTGGGGCCCCACCTTGGATCTATTTCATCAGAGACTCTGGGGGTGTTTGTACATTGCAGTGAGGCCTCCAAGTGACACTGATGTACACTCACATCTGAGAACCGGTGTTGCAGCATAGTGCTTAATGGGGGAAAAAACTATGATAATCCTGACAGTCACTAAAATGGATAGCTTTCAAAATATCACTTCTATGTAAATAAAATATCTGCTTATCTGCACTTATCCTTCAAAATGAGATCCAAGGTTGTTGTTTTTTTTTTCTCCTGAAAGAATTGAAAAATAGAAGGGAAGAGTGAATAAAACTTATAAAACTTGCATTGATTGATTCCGTGTCTGGTATGTGCCCAAATTTGTCCTGAGGCTTTTCATTTCAGTATCTCTACTCCTTACCAGCAACTCTATGAATCGATCAGCGTTAATCTTATTTGAAGGACCAGGAAATTGGATGATTCAAACTTACCCAAACGACAAACAAAGCTAGCTTGTTTCTTTTCTGAGGTCAGAAAGCAAATGCTTAAAGAAGTCACACAGGTGATATGAAAGAGTGAACTAGATCAGGGTGGAAATGACAAAAAGTGCAAATTTGGTGGAAAAGACAGCTGAGCCTCAACATTGATTTGGGGGGAAAGTCAGAGACGGTGGCAAACTTCTGAAGGCAGCTGCTGTTGTGGTCAAAAGTATTTTGTACCCAAGTTTGTCCAATAATCTGATTTTTTTCTCCTCCCCAGGAAACCTAACATTAAGATCTTGCATCAGATCTCTTAATTTTTAATATCAGCATTTAAATTATGTACATTAAAAAGCATTTACTTTTTTATTTAAACAGTTTTTTAATATGTATTTATTTTTGAGACTGAGAGAGACAGAGCACGAATGGGGGAGGGGCAGAGACGGAATCCAAAGCAGCCTCCAGGCTCTGGGCTGTCAGCACAGAGCCAGGCGCGGGCGGGGCTCAAACTCACGGATTGCGAGATCATGACCTGAGCCAAAGTCAGATGCGTAACCGACTGAGCCACCCAGGCGCCCCCAGTAAAAAGCATTGTAAATACCAGATTAAACATACCTGCTGGCCGTGTTTGTCCAAGTAGCCACTTCCGATACACTGTAATGTCAAAACCTGTGCGGTTGCCCCAGCAGCCTTTCCGACATCCATGCTTGTCTACCAGCACGAAAGAAATATTGTGGAAATTCCCCCCTTGGAATTTAGTTACACATTTGTTCAGGTCAGGGTCGAGAATTTTAGCCCTTGGGGGAGATACAGAGTTCTATTTCTAACAAAGGTCACTGTGCTCAGTATATAGGGGATGGCGGGGCAGCCGTCACGGGGAAGGGCATCTAACGGGATCACTTCTTCAGTCCTCTGGACCGACAGGATGTCTGTACCAAGATGAAGGTCTCCGACACTGGCAAGACTCACCACTATCTCGTTGTCAGCCTGCAGGAGCAGCAATCAATATTTCTGTAATTACTACGCTTCCTCTTTGGCATAGCTAAAAATCCAGTCTTGTGCTAGCTCTGCAAACAAAGCTTCCCTCAATTCATCTTTTTATCCTTCTTTGCATGTTTATTAGACCATTTTGGGCTGTTCCATGCAAACTGACTGAAAGTAACCAGCAGAATGAAGCCCAATGCTGCTTGCTCTCCCCAGACTATCAAACCATCAATGGAGACTGGACAGGTCCTGATGAAATAAACGTTGGCTGCTGACTCGTCTAATTCTGCTGCACTCCTCCGTGTCACTAGTGCGGGCTTGTCCAAGATTGAGATATTTGCAAACTGTCATCTTTCATAAATATCTGCCTTGAGTGACATTTACTCCCCCCTACACTTCTCTTTGAAATGCACCTGGCGGGTTCCTAGCCCGAGGACTTTCATTGCTTGTGATATGTGATTAGCAAGGCGGGGGGGGGGGGTGTCTCCCCCTGGTGCCTATCCCTTCTCTCTCCCCCTCCCTTCCACCGCCCTACCCCTCCTTGACCTTCCCTCTTTCATGCCCTCCTCCCCACCTCCTTCGGGAAAGGCCTGAGTCATAGTTGTAAAATGCTAAGGACAGCAAATTTGTCAGACGTGTTATCATGGTAACTCCAAAAATACTTTTAAATTTAACTTGCCAAAAATACAGTGAAGTACAAGCAATCAAAAGTTGGTCAAAGCATTTCCAATGAATTTCACCTCGTCTTAACACAAAATCTCCTAAAATCTCCAGGAGCCATCTCAGAATGTTAATATGCTTACACGAACAGATACTGTCTTTTTTTTAAAAACCCCTTCGGCTCTAATCTCCAACAGAAATGGAAACAGCATTTTTTAATGACAAAGTTAGTAACAATATTTATTACCATTTCCATGGCTTTTTTTTTTTCTTTAGGATTGCTAGTAAGAGCCCTCTGTAGCACCAGGCAAATGAATCAATGTGCTTGCACGTAAATGTTGGGATTATTATAAGCACTGAGATATGAAACTCAGATCTGCAACTGGAAAAGGATCACTACGTTAAATGGAATTACCCCTTCTTAGAAATGAATATGGAGAGATTACAAGGTAATCAAGCATTCTCAGTTCCTAATGTATCTGATCAGATTTCCCATGCATAATTTAGCAGAGAGAGTTTTAATATCTTAATGCAGGATTATTTGTTATATATTTGGATTGGAGAAATTTTAATCAGTAGGATTAAGAGAAATTCTAATTTTCAGCGTAATCTTGGTAGATTTTGAATGCCTGTAAATAATATAACTTAGCACGCAAAACTTTTAATGACCTTATTTTGCTGCAAATGTTGGTAGTATTTCAATCTACTATCAATTGAACATTATTTTGAATCTAGTATGCAATGACTCTAGGTGATATGTTTATAAAAACATAAGTACTGGGGTGCCTGGGTGGTTCAGTGGGTTAAGCCTCTGACTTCAGCTCAGGTCATGATCTCATGGTTGGCAAGTTTATGCCCTGCACTGGGCTCTCTGCTGTCAGCACAGAGCCTGATCAGATTGTCTATCTGCATCCCTCCTCTGCCCCTCACCCACTGGTTCTCTAACTTTCTCAAAATAAAAAAAAAATAAACTTTAAAAATAAATCCCAAAGTGCAGTTTTGATCAGTGTACCAAATTGTGCTCTTACCATTTACAAGTTTCAATGCAAAAGTGTGCCAAAACAATGTGATCGATGCAATGTAATGCAGTGTAATATTATACTATACCATTTTACTCTATAACATTATAAAATAATATGAATCATATGCTATGCTGGCTTGATTTCCACTAGAATTTTTTCATGTGCTACATAAGAATTTTAGTATGTATGTAAGATGATTAGCATGTAATTAATATAAACTTATATAAGTCCTGCAATGTGCATTTTAAAATTTATTTCTTTTTAAAGCTTTACAATTTTTATTTTATATGATTATGTTTTTATGTTATGGGCTATGATCTATTTTAATTCTATTTTGACACATATTAAACAACGATGAATTTAGAGTGAGCAATTAATAGAAACTTAAGGAGTCTTTGATCTGAGAAGTATAACTTAACCATGCTTTGCAGATAAAAATTATGAACATCCACAGAAAAGAAAAAGTTCATAAATATTAATTCCTTTTCACATATCTCATTGTTTATGGAGATATTTTATTCTATTCAATTAAAATGTCCACATTAGCGGGTAATTTCCTTTCTGCAAATTCTATTCCTACTGGAAAGCCAAGATGAGATCCCATCTACTCAGTGTCACTCAGTTGGCAGAATTCGGCATTTCAATCATCAATCATGTCAGTCAATGAACGATTCTAACCAGCGTCACCAATTTTATCCGAGGCATTCCTCCCAGGCTGTCTGGAAAGTAAGTGGTACAACTCCCATGTTTCAGATGTTTAAACTCAACTTCAGAGACTTCAAGAAACTTGTCTCCAAAGTCTAATGTGCATATGGTGGGCCGGCAGTGGACCCAGGACGTGGTCCGCCCCACCGTCCATACCATTTTCTCTCAGGTGATTGGCCTTCGTGACCGCACTAACTCAGTACAGTGTCAAGATCCAGAGCTCCAGCAATTCTAAATCTTACATACATATTTTACTTTGGATCATGTTTGAGGCTTTCGAAAGCTAGAATTTTTATTTTATTTATTATTTTTTAAATTTACATTATTTTACTGTATTTATTTAACTTTTTTAATGTTTATTTATTTATTTATTTGAGAGAGAGAGAAAGACAGAGTGCAAGCTGGGGAGGGACAGAGAGAGAGGGAGACACAGAATCTGAAGCAAGCTCTGGGCTCTGAGCTGTCAGCACAGAGCCCGACACGGGGCTCGAACTCATGAACGGCGAGATCATGACCTGAGCCGAAGTGGGATGCTCAACTTACTAAGCCACATGGGTGCCCTATTTATTTTTTGACGGGGAGAGACAGAGAGAGAGAGAGAGAGAGAGCGAGAGAGAGAGCAAGGGAGTGGCGGAGAGAGAGGGAGAGCAAGAATCCCAAGAAGGTTCCACACTGTGAGTGGAGAGCCCTGTGTGGGGCTTGAACTCACAAACTGTGAGATCATGACCTGAGCCGAAATCAAGAGTGGGACACTCCAATGACTGAACCACCCAGGTTCCCCCCTCATATATATATTTTCAAATATTTTATTTTTTAGAGCATTTTTTGATTTAGTTTTGGAGTGGAACGTACGGAGATTTCCCGTATGCCCCGCACACATGCACAGCCTCTCCCTGTGTCACCATCCCACACTCAGAGTGGCACGTCTGTGACAACTGGTGCATCTACATTGACAACCTCATCATCACCCCAATACTGTGGTTCACCTTAGTGTTCACTCTTGGTGGTGTACATTCTCTGGATTTGGACAAACATATGATGACATATATCCACCATTATAGTACCGTACAGAATATTCTCACTGTCCTAAAAACCCTCTGTGTTCCACCTGTTCATCCATCTTTCCCCCCACCTTTTACAACCACTGACCTTTTCACTGTCTTTAGTTGCGCCTTTTCTAAAATGTCACATAGGTGTAATCATATAATATATAGATTATTCAGACTAAGCCTGTATACTTTTTCTCTCTTCAGGATTTTGCTCTTGAGGCTTTGATCGTTCTAGAATACAATTCCCTGCTAAAGCCCTGAGGAGATAGGGCATGAACAGGATCTTTTTAAAATGTTGCTATAGTTTGTTTGTTTACAGGTATTCCTTGTTCATGGGTATATATGATCAAAAATTAAATGACCACCTATCAGGAATATCAAGGAAGATATTCTGGTGACTGTTATAGATTTAGATCACTCCGGAGATCCTTCCAGCTCTGAGATTACAAGTCTGTAGAAAGTTACACTTATGACTTCATTGATCTTTTCATTTTCCTTCTTTCTTTCTTTTCTCTCTCTCTCTTCCTTCCTTCCTTCCTTCTTTCTTTCTTTCTTTCTTTCTTTCTTTCTTTCTTTCTTTCTTTCTTTCTTTCTTTCTTTCTTTCCTTCCTTCCTTCTTTCTCTCTCTCTCTTTCTTTCTTTCTTTCTTTCTTTCTTTCTTTCTTTCTTTCTCCCTTTCTCCCTTCCTTCCTTCCTTCCTTCCTTCCTTCCTTCCTTCCTTCCTTCCTTCCTTTCTTTTCTTATCTCCACACCCAAAGTGGGGCTTGAACTCATGAGCCTGAGATTGAGAGTCCCATGCTCTAACACCTGAACCAACCAGGTAGTCCCTCCTTTATTAACCCTTTAATAAAACCTGTATTTATGCATTTCTTAAAGTGTTTTCTGTGGATCTGGTGGAGATTTTTTTTATGCTACTAACTTACATTTTCAATAGACAGTTGAACGACACTGCAAATATTTTGTCTCCATTTACAGATTCTGCCCACTATCAGAAAGTGGAGTGTCCTTATGAAACTTTTATTAAGCTGACATGGTGCAAAGCAAAAAAGTAATTGCCATTAGTTTATATAAAAAATATTTTGAGCATTTCCAGACCCTAAAAATAACCTCGCTTAGGCTTTTCTGATAGCTTAGGACTGAGGTTGCTAATGGATGCACAACATAAATCAAGATAAGATGCTCACAGACATGGTTCAAAGCTCTGGCAGCTTGATGCTGAGATGCAGTTTCCAAGGAAGCAGTGGGGTGGGACGCTCTCTCTGAGAGGGGTGCCCACTGTCTCTATAACAGTTCGACACCAATCCAGTGCTGAATGCTATTTTCGCTCTTTGTAAAAACATCCTCTTTGGGGCGCCTGGGTGGCTCAGTCGGTTGAGCGTTCGACTTTGGCTCAAGTCATGATCTCACGGTTTGTGAATTCGAGCCCGTGTCAGGCTCTGTGCTGACAGCTAGGAGCCTGAAGCCTGTTTCGGGTTGTGTGTTTCCCTCTCTCTCTGCTCCCCTGCTCGTGCTCTGTCTCTCTCTCTCTCTCTCTCAGAAATAAAATAAACATTAAAAAAAATCCTCTTCAGATTTCTTTCAGGTAGAGAAAACAGGTACCCATGCAGATCTTTCATAAAAACAAGGTGGCTTAACAGAGATTCCTGTATTTGTCTGACTCAGAGGCATAGAGTGAGGGGGATGAAGGTGGGACAGACTTCTCTTACAGTAAACCAATAATAAACCTATGAAGATCTTTTCTTTTTCTGTGGGTCTTTCAATTTAATTCTGAGATCTGTTATTGAATGATTATCTTTGTATCATAGAAAAGGCATATATCAATTCAGTGATGAATTTCCACCAACAAGGAGGCAAGTAGTATATACTTCTTGAAGAGACTTTTGAGTTATTACACATGCTTATAATAATATAACTTATATTAATACATGCTTATCAACTGCCTTCATGTGTGGGTTTTAATTAGTCGTTTTGTTATTCTGTTGCTCAGTTTTCTTGGTGGTTAGTTATTGAATCCACTTTCTGAAACTTGGGCATTTTGCTTCAAGTTGAACAGCCAAGTGAGAAAACTTCCTCTTTCCATTTAAAACAGGGTGTTTCCTTGGTCAGAAAGCAGTCGTTAAAAATACAAAAAATATTAAAACATACATATTAAGATGACATTAAGGATCGGAGGAAGGGTTATAGTCCCCTTAGCAAGTTCGTATATATTGACACTATCACTGAATTGATGCTTCTTTTTTTTAATGTTTTATTTATTTCGAGAGAGAGAGATATACAGCATGAGCAGAGGAGGGTCAGAGAGAGAGGAAGTCACAGAATCCAAAGACAGGCTCCAGGCTCTGAGCTAACCATCAGCACAGAGCCCGATGCGGGGCTCGAACCCATGAACCATGATCTCATGACCTGAGCTGAAGTAGAATGCTTAACCGATTGAGCCACCCAGGCACCCCTGAATTGATGCTTCTAAGGTGATTTCAAAGGTTGAGATCATTATGATAATTTTTCCTGTGCTCCTAGCTAGCAACATTGAGAAAGTTCTTTTTATTTAAGTATATTTATTAATTTTGAGAGAAAGTGTGTATGCAAGAAAGTGGGGGATCGGCAGAGAGAGAGGGAGAGAGAATCCCAAGCAGACTTTGCGCTGCCAGTATGGAACCCAACGTGGGTCTTGGATCACATACACTGTGAGATCATGACCTGAGCCAAAATCAAGAGTTGGACAATGAACTGATTGAGTCATCCAGGTGCCCCAAGGCAGGTCTTCTTTAAATCTCTGCTCCCTCTGTAGACTCAAGGAGTAAAGTCCATGTTTATTTGGGAGAAAAAAGAAAAACCTTAAGTATATAATACAGATGTATTTTTCCTTTCAAATGTTGTTTGCCAATGTTAATCAGGTTTACCAAAACCTTTGACATAACAACTACTTGCTTAGTGAAAAGAAAGCTAAGGACTGGAGTCACTCTTACAGGAAAAACATTTTCCCCACTTCTTTCACCTAAAAGGACCTTGTAAATTCGGTGGACAATCACAGTTAACCTAGTCCTTTGGTTGGCCCAAAGTAGGTGATCATTCATTACACATTAATTGAATAAGGAAATAAATTATTCCATGAAAGAATGCATTGGAATGATTGATAGGTTGAGAACTATCTTAGCTACCATTTCATTTTATCTTTCAGTACCATATCAGTTTGACTTCGGAATCATGGCCATAGTACTTGTAAAATATCTACTACCTGAAAGGCTTTTCGCTATGTGCCCGAATGGACACAAGAATAAATAACACGGACTTCTTGACCCCCGCAAGGAGCAGACAGAAGAGCAATATTTTCTTTTGTAGATATAGTCAATCTTGAAAGACTTGAATTCTACTGCAAGAAAATAGCAGCTGTCACTGTAGAGCAGTCTCTGGACCTATGAGTTCATAGTGTGCTTCTTTTGTGATTTCACTGCTATCAAATAGAACATTCCATATTTCTTTTGCAGTGAGAACTTTCAGTGCATTGCCTGCATTTGAAAACCTCACTTGCAAATGTGGATGCCTGTTTCCAATGGCCAGATGGATCTTGACTACATGCCAAGTATTGTTTAGGGCCCATGAAATTCATTAGGATTGTTACCTCTGGCATGATATAAGAGGGGGAAAAAAATCCTTGCCCAAGAAGAAACCTCCTCTCTTGCCTTTCACTTGGCTTTCTGAGTCAATGATGTGAAAGTTTAAGTGTTTGATCTGAATTAATGGGGAGACCAGATGAACTCTAGGGTTCCTTCTCACTTCATATTTTGAGGTACAAATGCCTCCGTGATTGTTTACTGTATAATGTAATTCGCTTGCCTAAAACCACACGACTACTTCTTTTTTCTAAGTAACCCTCTTCTAAGTGTGCCCCAAAAGTTGATGTTGGCTTTGGTGTGAATGGGCCACTTCTACCAGGGGTAGACTCGTGTTGTTGTTCAAAAACATACACTCGAGGCTCCACATTAGTGTGAGTATGAGTCTTATATCTATTTCTCTCTATGTAGAAGTAATTTGAAACCTGAACACTGCCCTCCCAACACACAAACACAGACATACACAAAGACCCACACATATGCCATTTCTCCTCCCAGTTCATCAAATTTAAAGGGTTGACTAGGAACTAAATTCCACACCATGGGAGGGATTTCTGGTCCTTGGGACACACACACACACACACACACACACACACACACACACACACAAAGACTGCTCATTCACGGGAAAAATGGAATGAGTCCCTAGAAAATTAAATCGTAAGCAACAGTTCATCCATTACCATCGCTAGTCTTGAACCTTTGTTTCCTGTTTCTTTTGTATTTTTTTTCTGGGTTATTTTCTCACTTGTGATGAAAATAAACATAAAAACAGGGAATACAGATATCATGTAATATTTTTCTAATGTTTTCAATTAAGCAGCAGCTGCTGTTACCAAGCTGTCATCTCTGTTGCTATGGGGGTTTTGTGTGTGTGCCAGCGCAGGACTGGCTACTTTAATATACCAATCCTATTGCCGGGGCTGTTGTGTGGAACCTACGTTAATACTATTAATTTAAGAGTTGAAAAAGGACTGCCATCTTTTCTGTTAAATCTCCTCATGGTGGAGAGCTTGGGATCTCTTTATAAGCAACCGGTTAAGACCTCCAGGGGTCCGATGTGATTTACAGGACAAGGGGAATCCAAGACTTAAGAATCTTCTTGGTGGTTTGAGAGCCACTGTCTGCAATGTTTCTTTGGCTTCCCCATGTCACTGAACTTGACCCTCTCTGAAG
Organism: Proteles cristata cristata; assembly: GCA_017311185.1. NCBI lineage: Eukaryota > Metazoa > Chordata > Mammalia > Carnivora > Hyaenidae > Proteles > Proteles cristata. The sequence continues at coordinate 277,559 of JAESUZ010004648.1, read as the reverse complement.
GCAACTCAAGTCAAGCGAGTGCTTGACTTTCAGCACATAGTTTGTGAGACCCGGCGCTTCAGGCATGCAGGGCTGCCTACAGCAAGGAACCTCTCAGACAACAGACATAATTCAAGAGCTAAACTTCACAGATTCAGTTCTTGGCACCAAGTCTGGTATGCCAGAAGTGTTGGGAAAGATTTTTGCTCAATTAATGAATTAATTCAATGAACGTTATATTATAACCCAGGTTTTCAGTTTCTTTAAAATGTGAGTATAGTAAATCTTTCCTCCACTGAACCTCTTGTGCCGTCCCTCATCTAGACTTGTGAAGTTCAGGGGTGTCTGGATGGCTCAGTTGGTTAAGCGTCCGACTTCAGCTCAGGTTGTGATCTCATGGTTTATGAGTTCTAGCCCTGTGTCAGGCTCTGTGCTGACAGCTCAGAGCCTGGAGCCTGCTTCGGATTCTGTGTCTTTTTTTCTCTCTGCCCCTCCCCTACTTGCATTCTGTCTCTCTGTCTCAAAAATAAACAACATTAAAATTTAAAAACAAAATAGACTTGTGAAGTTCAAAGTAGCAAATTGCTACTTTGAGAATGGATAGGCTTCTTCCTTCTTCTTTTTTCTTTTTAATCCCCAAGTCCTACAGCACATCTCAAAATTGACAGAGGAGTCTCTTTTGCCGATCCCAGAATGAAGAGAGTCTCCCTGGGCTTTGAGGGTGCTACTCGGATATTACAGCCTTAGTATCTGTGACCTGGTTTGTTTTGTCCTTCAGCTGAACCCACCAACTAAAGTAAAGCTCTGGATAAACTACTGGGGAGTAAGGACATGATAGACTTCATATCTGATGCCGTATTGTGATTAGATTGCCATCTCACTGAGAACAGGTGTTATGTCTTCTGTCTCTTTAGAAGCCCCATGCTGTCTCGAATACAATAAATACTCAATAAATGCACTAATTATGTGAGATTAGAGGCTATATCAGCCCTCTGCACACTGCCCTCCATTTATATGTGGTCACAGTCACTAACACTGCTCCAGACTTCTCATCCTTTACCTGTGCTTCTTTCTGTTTCAAAACAATTGAAGATCTAATGTGATTTTATCCTCAGATCAGTTTTTGTGCCTATACATGTTTCATGATCAAATGTCTTTCCCTAAACTGGTTATTGAGAGAGCCAGGGATAGGACTTAGGTTTCCTGAATGTACAATGGGCAGGTCAGTAAGAAATCAACCTTTGCTGAGACCAGGCACATTCCTGGGGTTGTTTGTTACTGAAGCATAACCTGTAGCTTTTCCTGACTGATGCAGCATTCTTTCAACCACACTATTTTGATGTTTATTCATAATATCTCATCCCTTTCTTTGGTGATTTCTATGTCATCTGTGTGTTTACCTTTATTCTTGCCTGTCAAGTATATAAACATTATAAATAATGATTAGTTCAAAATATCTCTGTACCAAACTAGAGGTAAATAAATGTTATCATCCCAATTTCCTCTATTATTATCTTTTATATAATTGTATTAAGTTCATGTATAGATTTCATTCTGCCCTACTCTCCTTCAAAGCACTAGAGTGAATTTGGACATAATAGAAACAGGAACTGGAAGTAAGGTGGACTTCATGTGGGTCCAGGTCTACCGCTTACTAGTCTGTGATAATGCGCTAGGTCTCCAAGGCTCAAGTTGCCCTTCTGTGAAATGGGAATAATAATATAATTTCCTTACTTCATAGAATTTGGAAAGTGAAAGACAGAATATACATAAACTTTACCTGTAGAAGGTAATGTCTTGTATAAATAGTATGTCATATCCTACATTTCCTGCCTCTCTCCTCCCAGGCTCATAGTGAGAAGTTAGAAGTGGCCATGCAACTTTCTTTTGACAATGAAATGTGTACCACTACGGGGTACAAGATTTAAAAATCCAAGGAGTGATTATTTAAGTTCTTTTTATTTGCCATGGCCTTCAGTGGTGCTCCAGATGGGGTTCTTCCATCAACCTAGGATATAGGTTTCATCTCAGAATAAGTGGTGACTGCCTGTAGTGCTAAGTTGTATGTTGTTAGATGGCATTTGGAGTCAGCTGGGAGACTGCAGGGATTGATTAGACATGTCTGCATTGGATGAGAAAGAGGAGACTGTGTGAATGTGAATACCACTGTGTTCAACAAATAAGAATACAGATCCTTTTTATTTTTTTAAGTTTTTTAAATGTTTTATTTATCTTTGAGAGAGAGAGAGAGAGAGAGATACAGAATATGAAACAGGCTCCAGGTTCTGAGCGAGCTGTCAGCACAGACCCCGGTGCGGGGCTTGAACCCATGAACTGTGAGATCATGACCTGAGCTGAAGTCACAAGCTTAGCCGACTGAGCCACCCAGGTGGCCCCCAAATCCTTTGTAAAAATGAGAAGCTCGGACACAAAGATAAGTGACTTGATTAGGGTTGCATAGTTAGACAAGAGTATGATTATTATTATTTTTTTCTATTTGTGTTGTCTGTTTACAGGAGAGTGTAGAGGTAGTTTAGAAGATGGGGTAAACAAAACCATATGACTCAAACAGAAAAGGAAGGCTTAAATCATGGACATTGAAAAGAACAAGTCTTGCCAAATGTGAAGGCTGTTGGTATGGTTATTCTGAACAAGAAAAGTATCTAATTCTGAGGTTTCTGGAAGTCAAGATCCTTCTAAATTATTGGTGTTAACATATGACTTCAGCTATCTTTGGCAGGTCACATTATCACATGCACAGACACAGCCATACAATGAACCTACTTCTGCCAGACAGGATTGTAAAACCAATGGCATCAAAGCACTGAAGTTTCCTGGGACTGTGGGAGGAGTTAGAATTGAATTAGCTTCAACTTATCAGGTCCTTCCAAAGATGGATAATGTACCTGTTCCTGATGAAATATGATTCATCAGAAACTGGCTGAATTTACACGTATCTTAACAAATCCTTGAAGGGAACACAGTTACCAACGTAGCAACTGGAAAATGGTTCATTCGTGAGCACCGTGTTTCTGCTGTGCTCATCAGAGGAAGCTCAGACCTGGCCAATTAGATGGCCTTCTCTTTCCCTTTCCATTCTGCTTGCCTACCTCAGGGACTTCAACTCCAACAAAACTGCAAACAAGCCTGAACATTTGATATTTGAGATGGATATCAGAATTGGAAACAAGCCCGATCATCAACTCGATGAAAACACTGACTCAATTTATCACTCAGTGATTTTCATACACATTTTAAAAGATAAGGATTCTTTAAAAAAATATAATACTATTTTATCACCTAAAGACATCAATAATTTCTCACTATTTTAAAGTATATGTCAGTGTTCATATTTCCTTGATTGTATCATAGTTTTTATTTTCTTTTATTTATTTATTTAGAGAGAAAGAGACCATGGAGGAGAGGCAGAGAGAGAGGAAGAAAGAATCCCAAGCAGGCTTCACACTGTCAATTTGGAGTCCAACACAGGGCTCGATCCCATGAACATTGAGATCATGACCCAGGCCAAAATTGAGAGTCTGACACTCAACCTACTGAGCCACCCAGGCGCCCCTATGGTACACAGCAGAGCTTAGCCATCTGGTATAACTATGCAACAACATGGATGAATGTTGAAGACATTATGCTAAGTGCAATAAGCCCACCACAGAAGAACAAATACTGCCTATACCACTTGTATGAGGTTGGTCAAACAGTCAAACACACAGAAGCTGCCAAAGGCTGAGCCGGGGAGAGGAAATGGGGAGTCTTACTAACTCCTGTAGTGTAGAGTTCTCTCTATCTATATTTTCCTTACAATTTACATTTTGCCAAACCTGAAATTTTTTTCCCTGTAAAATTATCCACATTCTGAACTTTAGTAATTTTCGTCTCTGTTCTCTCATTTCTGGAACTCCTGTTAAAGAGCTTGTTGGATCAGAGGATTCTCAGATTCAGGGTCAATTATTTGGCAAAAACATTTCATAGGTAGTAGTGCGTATTTTCATTAGGAAACATAATATCTGGCATGCACACACACGTACACGTGTGTGTGATGTCTGGGTTTACTCATTTATTTTATTTTATTTAAAAAAATTTTAATGTTTTTTATTTATTTCTGAGAGAGGGAGAGAGGCAGCATGAGCAGGGGAGGGTCAGAGAGAAAGGGAGACACAGAATCTGAACCAGGCTCTAGGCTCTGAGCTAGCTGTCAGCATAGAACCCCATACAGGGCTGGAACCCACGAATTGTGAGATTATGACCTGAGCCAAAGTCGAACGCTTAACTGACTGAACCACCCAGGCAACCCTCATTTATTTTAAATTCCCCGTTAGCTCTAAGCCAGGGAAAGCATTACGCTTTTGGAGTCTAAGAGACTCTGAGATCTTGTAGCCGATCACCCAGTGGCTTTTTCTTTTTTCTTTTTTTTAATGTTTTTTTTTTTTAATGTTTTATTTATTTTTGAGAGAGAGAGAGATAGAGACAGCATGAGTAGGGGAGGATCAGAGATAGAGGGATACACAGACTCTAAAGCAGGCTCCAGGCTCTGAGCTAGCTGTCAGCACAGAGCCCGATGTGGGGCTCGAACCCACAAACCGTGAGATCATGAACCCAGCTAAAGTCGGATGCCCAACCGACTGAGCCACCCAGGTGCCCTGACCCAGTGGCTTTTTCTAACAAACCAAGTGCTTTGGAAAGATGGAGTGAATTTTGTAAAACTATTCAAGAAATTTCTCAATAATAAGAAAAAAACCCCTCATACCAATGTATAAACCATGCGAAATCACTCATTGTAAGTTCACTTTTGTTATTAAGAGCTGTAAGTAAAAAATAAATAACAACAATAATATCAATGTATCATTTATCAAGGACTCATTATATAATAGTGATTGTTCTAAGCTCTTTATATTGTGTGTGTATATATATGTATATATATTGTGTGAATAAATGTAAATATATGTGTGTACTTACATATATATACAACCTTTTAATTCTGATAAGGTACAACCAAGGTTTCTATTTTTTCATCTAGTTACTGAACTGCTGCTATCAGCTAGGCACTGCTCTGGAGGCAGGATTCATAACATTATCACTTACTCAAAGTCAAGGAGAAGATTTAAATTTTAGGGGACTAATTAAAGAGCCTAAGGTGTATCCATTCAGTGGAACATAGAACAAGTATAACATGAAATGGGAAACATCTTCACATCATTATGTAGCTAATCTTCAGCATGTATTTTTAAGTTAGAAAAAGCAAACTGGAGAAAAGTATTTATAGCATTTATAAAGTATTTACATCTTAGGCATCATAGTACCTAAAAATATGAAGATATTCTTCATATATATAAGTACATATTTATATACATACATATTTAAATAAAGGAAGGATGAATCAAAATTAAAAAAAAAGAAAAAACAGAGTTGGAGGAGAGATCAAGCAAGGTGAGGGACTAGGAAGGGTAGTTAGTTTCCTTTGATCATATCCCTTGTTTTGTAAATGTGTCAAAGGAAGGAATAACCTCTAGGGGGTTTATCATGGAATAGAAAGAAAGCAAAAGAACTAAGAAAGTAGAGCTAATCAAATTAATAGAAATTTAAAAGAATATAATTGATGACTAATTTTGAATAATATAATTATTAATGGTTAATTTTATTGTGTAAATTGTATTTATATAAATATTTATTATATAAATTTAGTAATACTAAATTAATTTCTTAGAAAACCATGAAAAATGATGCATCTATAAAACACCATCATCCAGATGTCTTAAAAATTGAAACTTTGTTGAAGTAAAAGAAAACATGAAATAGGTAAGTGTCAAAAGGGCACAATTGAGGAGAAATTGATGATCTCAAAGGTCATTCTGAAGGCCCCCTATGAGAACACAGTGCAAAAGAATAAAGAGATGCAAAAAATGTGGATGAAAATTTAAGAGACATGGAGAACATACCTAGAAATCTCTATCTTCTTAGGGACATGTAGGTGGAGTGAAGCTGTTCTTGAAACAGCAATAAGAGAATATTCCCACATTAAAGGAAGACAGATAAACTTAGGGGCATATAGTGGCTCAGTTGGTAAGTTTCTGACTTTGGCTCAGGTCATGATCTCATGGTTCGTAGGTTTGGGCCCTGGATTGGGCTCTGTGCTGACAGCTCAGATCTTGGAGCCTGCTTTAGATTCTGTGTCTCCCTCTATCTCTGCCCCTCCCCCAGTTGTGCTCTCTCTCTCTCTCAAAAATAAATAAACATTAAAAAATTTTTGAAAAAAGAGACAAGCTTCAACTAGGGACACACTCTAATTCCAGAAACACACTCACACAGACACACATACACACACACACACACACACAAATATATCACAATGAAATTTTAGAAGTTGGAGGTTAAAGATGGAATTTGTTAAAGAGGACACACACACACACACACACACACACACAGATACATACAATCACACATTTTCTCCTATACAACAGATAGTGCACAAAGCAAAATGAGTCTACTATTTGTACCTGGCCTTTCCTATAAGACAAGCTAAGAAAGCAAGTCTTTGTAATTGTGTTCAACAGATCACCTACCATCCAGCAAGGCCCCAGCCTGTTTCCTGCAGTTGATGAGCATAAAACCAAAAGGCTGAAGCTCTGAAGACAGCCTCCATTGATTCACAGCTTGCCTTGGGACCAAGGACCTCCTCCTAAATAGATACCATCATAGTGCAGGGAAGGTACCAACCAAGGATAGGTTTGGCCTTCCCAGCAAATAGCTGTGGGACTCTGGGCAACTTCCTGAACCTTGCTAAGCTCCCAGTTTCTTGGGTATAAAGGTAGGAGATGAATTTGCTGGTCTCTGCAGGATGCTCTACCTTTACCAGTCCATGTTCAATGACATGCATTTGCTCCTCTGGTGTTATTTTTCACAACATTTTCTTCACTTGTGAAAGTGCCTGATATGGAGCGCATCATGCATTCTTCCAGAAATTCTTCCAGGAATTTTCTGCTTTCTCACTTTACCAGACAATCTATGTTGTTTGTGGCTTGATTCTTGTCAGATAAGTGTCTATCTTTTCCCATAAGATCCTGTGTTGACCAAAAGTCTTTAACTCATGTAACAAGAGGATTTCTCCACTGGCAGGAGATTTCTATGGAAAAAAAAAAATGAAGCTTCCAGGATGTGATGCTTTTTGGACATTTATGGAGCAAGGCCATTGTACTGAATGCACTGAACTATGCATTAGGGACCCCTTCACCCTCTGGCTACTTTTCTATCTATTTAGGATTCCAGGGGTAGAGTTATAATGGCATGCTATCTCCTAAGGGCCATATTTCATGTTGATATGATACCTCAGGAATAGAAAAAAATTATTGAATGATTGCTTACTGAGCACCTTCTCTGTGCCAGACACTTTGATAATGAAAGCCTTCAGCAATAGCAGAGGGTGGATGTTATTTCTTCTTTACAGGTACTGAAATTAAAGGTCAGAATGCTAGCCATTTGGCCAACCGAAAGCTCTACTCCATCTTGCTTCTTCAGAGCTACAAAATTGCAATGTGTCCTCATAATGGTAATTCTCAGTAGTGGGGCCCAATACTTGGGAGTAATGCATTGTGGGAAGAGCAGAGCTTTAGACCTATGAAAACAATTTTTCCTTTTGCATGATTTCTTACCATCGACAGTAGCATATTTTGAATATCTTTTAAAATGGTTTTGACCAACATCAAGATGGCATTTAACATAACAAGATAAAACTTGCTTCATTTATTTATTTTTCTAATAAAGTCCACCTAACTAAAGTTTTCCTTCTAACCCGTAGGCACAGAGCCAAGATCAGAAGGGGTCCTTGTACAAAAAGTTAAGCAAGGCATACTTTCATCTGTAGTTTTCTGTTATCTGAATGATACCTTGATTTTGGGGACCAACCCCCATTCTTCCGTTTTGGGAGCTATTGAAACAACGTGCTTGCATACTTCCACTTCAAATTTCTTATGTTTGGACCCTGTTTCTTTAACATGGTAGATTCTTAATGCTTTTTGTTTAAATATCGGACATTGCCTCTTGACATTTTGATGGGCGATGCCATTTTGTGGCTGATTAATGTGTCCCAGCCATTTAATAAAGGCCAGAAGCAGGTTAGAGACAGTGCTCAACGTCCTCCAAGAAGATAGTCTTAAATTTTTGTCGATGTTGGTGAAACAGAAGTGCAAACAGGTCAGGTTAAATTTCTTAGCAGCAGGACGACATTAAAAGAGGTTTTCGAAGTTACCTCACCTTTAATAAAATGAAGTCATCTTATATATTAATATATTAATATTACAGCTGGGTTTAAACTCATGTAGACCAAGCTTTACTTAATAGTTAAATCAAATTGAATCTCAGATTTTATGAGTGATAAAATGACAATAAAACGGGTCTGGTCAGTAAAGATAATAACACGATTCAGTACTTTGGATGTAAGTGTTTAAGGTTTCTATGATAAAACTGTAATTTTATACCCGAAAGTGTGTTAATAACATTAAGTGAGGTAATAGGCAAAGTGCACTGACAATGTAATACCCACAGGACCACAGTAATAGAAATAATTTATAATGTATCAGCAATAAAATCTTTAATGTTATCTCAATTCGGGCCAGGCACTATCTGGGGTTTCAGATTACATGTGTCCCCAACCCTCCCCCTGTTATGGACACAAGTGTTAACCTAAAATAATTAAGAAAATGGTTTTCAGAGTGCAGAAATCTTTCACAATTATGGGCATAATGACCATCCTATTAACTATTTCCATCCTGATCCATTTATGTTTGATTGATGGAATTTGATCCCAAAGTTTGTAAGGTAAGCATTTCTAACAATAATCCCGAGAGTCACTTTAATTCACTCTTGGCTTTCTTTATTCCAAACAGAACCAATTCGTAGCTTTTAAAGTCTATAAAGGAATGGTTTTTCAAAGACAGAGGAGCCAGTTCTTTGTGTGACTATAAAATTATTTGATTTTGTAAAATCCTGGTTTGATGGTTTAATTGGTCTGAGGCTGAATTCACAAATTGTATCTTTCTTTGAATCATCCTCCCCCAAACAAATGTTCTCCTAATGATGAAAAATTAAACAATTATATTGGGTGACTTTAATTAGCATAGGTTAAGTCAGGAATATTTTTTTTTTAATATTTTATTTATTTCTAGGAGAGAGAGACAGCGCGAGCAGGGGAGGGTCAGAGAGAGAGGGAGTCACAGACTGAAACAGGCTCCAGGCTCCGAGGTGGCAGTCAGCACAGAGCCCGACGCGGGGCTCGAACCCACGAACGGTGAGATCATGACCTGAGTGAAAGTCGGACGCTTAACCGACTAAGCCACCTGGGCGCCCCAGGAGTATCTTTTTTCTTTTAAATGGCTTTACAGTTTGCACATTTAAGGAAACAATCTATAACGCACATATCATTTAACAGGACAATAGTATTCTGTTTGGTTTAAAAGTACATTTTTAAAAAGTATGGGAAAACTTGAGGTTCAGTTCCTAAAGTTTCATCCCATTTTTCTGTCTCTTCCTTTCTCCCTTCCTTCCTTCCTTCCTTCCTTCCTTCCTTCCTTCCTTCCTTCCTTCCTTCCTTCCTTCCTTCTTTCCTTTTTTCCTTCCTTTCCTTCCTCCCTCCCTTCCTCCTTTTTTATCTTGAATACATTCTAAATATTCATCTTATTGACTCTAAAATCCATGAGAAAATCTCTGGAATTCCCATGGTTGAACATTTAAACTAACTATAATAATGATAATGATCATCATAACAGCTTATGCTTATGGAGTTTACTATAAGCGCAACTTTAAATGACATTTAAAACAAATTTAATGTCATAAGAACTTTATCATTATCCCGATTTCATCTGAGAGGGAACCGGGAGAAGAACTTAAAATTAGTCTCCCAAGGCTCCTGAGCAACAGATGGCAAAGCTACTAGTACATGGAGCCATTCTAGAGCTGATGCTTCTGAACCACCCATCACATTGCTTTTGTCTCTTTCAGAAGCCTTCCTTAAATTCCCCATATGTGTGTGTGTGTGTGTGTGTGTGTGTGTGTGTGTGTGTTTGTGTGTGTGTGTGTGTAGTGTTTCACATAAGGTTTTCCTGCCTAAATGTAACCAGAATAGCTTTCTTGGCAGAAAATCCTTAGCATCTCTGAGTATTTGTTTATTGATTATCTCTGGTGGTGGGTGATATGCTCAAAGGATAGGGAAAACCAGGGGAAGATCTCCAGAACCAAGTTCTTTTTTTTTTTTTTTTAGTGTTTATTTATTTATTTTGAAAGAGAGAGAGAGCAAGTTGGGGAGGGGCAGAGAGAGAGGCAGACACAGAATCCCAAGCAGGCTCCATGCTGTCAGTGCAGAGCCTTATTCGAGGCTTGATCTCATGACCCATGAGATCATGATCTGAGCCAAAATGAAGAGTTGGACGCTTAATCAACTGAGCCATTCAGGCGCCCCTCTAGAAGCAAGTTCTATCAGCCTCACTGGCACTTTGTCTCTACAAAATTGTTTTGCTTCAACTTCAGGTACAACCCAAGTGCTCGGGCCAGTCATGTCTTCAGGAGGACTTCTATAGTTCAGCATTAAATCTACTTCTTGGAAATCTTGCTCGGCCCACCACGTACCCCAGGCCCAGGAGAGAAGAAACCTACCCATATATCCCTGAATGTCAAGTTGCTCTCTGGAAGGCTTTCCTGGAACTCTGTTTATACAAACATGCAGTTCTCTTGCCTCCACAGAAATGGATTTCAGCTTCTGGATCTGAGGTCCAAGAACTTCTTGCCTGTTGCCACGTGTGTCCAATTGCTGCTTCTGGACTTCTTGCATGCATGTTTGTAAAATGCCAGAAGAGGTGATAGAGATGTTAATTATAAGTCTATTTCTGCTCTATGCTCCTGGTCCTATCTGCTGCTGCACTGAATGGACCTTCCCTAGAAGATGGATAATCAGAGGGAGGGAGCTGAGGGACTCTGGTTCCTGTAATGAGGGTGAACTGAGTCAAGGAAGCTTGGTTTTGGTCAAGGAAGCTTGGTTTTGTCAGATGTGCTGAAGCTCAAACCTGAATCTTACTTACATATGGAGGGATCTTGGCCACTTCTGAAATCTAAGTTCCTTAATCCTTAAAATAAAAATAATCATTCTTTCTTCTGAGGGTTGCTCTGAGGTTGACATATGTGGTGATTGGCACGGGGGTGAGGGATGCCCATATAGGTGGTTCCCATCTTTCTTCTCTAGTTTTCTTCTTCTCCCGATCCAAACCCATCTACTTACTGACACCTGAGCTCCTAGACATTGCCTGTAGAAGGGAGCCCTGCTGCTAAAGAGATGAATGATCCAGGGGCACCTGGGTGGCTCAGTAGGTTGACCATCTGATTTCAGCTCAGGTCATGGTCTCGCAGTTCCTGAGTTCGAACCCTGCATAGTGCTCTGTTCTGATACCTCAGAGCCTGGAGCCTGCTTTGGATTCTGTGTGCGTCTCTCTCTCTGCCTCTCCCCGATATGCTCTGTTTCTTTCTCTTTTTCAAAAATAATTAAACGTTTTAAAAAAAGAGATGAATGATTTTTTTAATGTTTATTTTTTGAGAGAAAGAGAGAGAGATCACGAGTGATAGAGGGGCAGAAAGATTGGAGACACAGAATCTGAAGCAGGCTCCAGGCTCTGAGCTGTCAGCACAGAGCTCGATGTGGGGCTCCAACTTACCAACAGTGAGATCATGACCTGAGCCGAAATTGGAAGCATAGCTGACTGAGCCACCCAGATGCCCTGAGATGAATTAACTAACTGAGCTAACTGTGGCCTAGCCCTGGGATTTTGAATCTTAGATGCGTAAGATCTAAACGTTCATACCATACACTTTGTTCATAAGGCTCAGCTGAATGCCACTGTCAACATGGAAGCCTCCCATGAAAGAAACAAGTATATCACAGATATTTTCTTTTTTCCATATGCTAGGCCTGCACCGAAGCCCAAAGTGTTGGAGGAAGAAACTTCGTACTGGCCATGCGGTAACCACGTTGCACTGATTCAGGTTTCTAGGAAACCCATGAGCAAGTTTAGAGAGGATGCTCTGTGTTTATGGAACAGAAAATTCCCCACCTGCCACTTGGATGTGACTGTGGTCCGTCTTAGTCTAATTCATCTTGCCCACAGGTACACCTGCTGAGAAAACTTTACCTGCCTACCTTGCTTCAGCTACTGAGCATCGAAACAGAAGCTGGAAGTTTATCGGCAAACTCAGCACCACCATTTTGGGGGTTTCCGAGTACAAAATGGGGAGTACCTTGCCAAGGGTGAGCTGGAGAGTCCATGTGGCAGCTTAACGTTAGTCTATCCTGGAGGATACTTTTCAACTGGGCTTTTGCTCAGCCTATCTGAATCTATAGGCTATGTGTATTCCCCAAATAAATCCTGGAGAACGTGAGATGCGAAAGTATGGCTTTTGCTTGTATACGTCCATCCAGAGCCACTGAGTGCAGGTGTGTGACTAGACTGTTACTGTACAACACAAGGACACTATGTTCACAAACATTCTTCTGTGAATGGTGCTCCCTGGAGTTGGACAGTGCACAGCCTGCCCAATGACACATGGTCATCTGCAGGATTCTTACTCAGTGTTTGGTGTCCAACACAGGTAGTTGTTTCCAAGGAATTGGTGAATGACACTCCACTTCCTGATCAAGGTTCACATACTGACTTCCTGATACCAATGGTTTCTTAAACTACCTGGAGTTTTCGATCCCTCTGGACATTTCCCATATGCCAACTGTTTTCTCATGCTCCTCTCTGTCTTATTCAGATAGTTTCTTGTTTCTTCCAGGTCTGCCTTACTGTAATGTTAGGGTGCCTCATTCCTGAGTCTGCTCTGATCATGAGACCCACACTCCTGAATTTATCTAGTGGATCTGACCATGTGGGTTACCAATAGATGCTTGCTTTTACGTTAACATAAGGACAATAAATGTTTCATTCAAAGGGGCATCCACTCAGAGAAGAGGAGATCTAAGATTTCTGGGACAAGCTGGGAGGCAACATTATTTAAGAAAGAGCATGTTGCAGAATTGAGTTTTTTATTCAACTGTGACCCCAACAAAACTTCTTGCAGAACCAGAGCCATTTCTGGTTGAAGGCTTCTTTCCTTGCTTTTTGATCTTCTTTTTTGTTCTAACTTTTATGTCCCCAATTCTGACGTATCACATTCATTTTCTCTGTATTTAGAAACAAAATCTCTCACCGTTACTGCAAATGCCACCTGCCTCCTGATTCTGAAGGTGCATTTAACATCCTCACGGCTGCTGGCTGGCTGATAGACAACACAGCTCTTGATCCGTCTCCTTAGGTGGCTTCAGACTAGCTACCAAAAAAAAAAAAATAATAATAATAATCTTATCTTCTCAGAGCCCTGGAATATAAAAATAGCCTGGCCGTTTATTACACCAGGCTCTTGGGCCCAGGTATATCGGGAGGAGAGAACGTGGATTGTCACTGGCCCAGCTGGATAGAGCAGCTTTTAAAGAAGTAAGGAGTCACAGATGAAAGGGGGTGTGGCCACACTCAGCCTTCTCGAAGAAGGCTTAAAGCTGCCTCTCACTGGGCCTTATCAGGCGGGAAGAGGGATACAGAAGATAAACTTTAAAAATAAATGCCAAAAAAAAAAAAAAAAAAAAGAACCCTCGCGATTATCACCTCTACCTCCCCCACGTCTGGTCAGCAACGTGTTAAGTGAATTGAAAACTAGATTGTAGAGAGACAGTCACAAGCTGGTTATCAGTGGCAGTAAATGGAAGATAATAGCCCCACTAGAGAGTTATGAAATGGCTTGTCTTTGAGCTGCCAAAGTGTTTAGTCTCTCTTTTATTATATTCACAGCAGTAATCCGATATGTCCTGACTTCTGTCATCTGTATGTAATGCTTATCAACTCTCTGTCAGTGATTCACCCTCTTGTCAGGGACAATTATTCCTCAAAGTGCCGAGGTTATGACTGAAGCAATATTATGACTGGAAAGAAAATATGAAAGGTGTAGCACTTCGCAGCAAGCAATCTGGGAGCTGACGTCGACGTCAAGGAAAACACTGGATAAAAGGACAGCAGAAGACAAGGTGTGTTGTGTGCGCCGGGCGCCTTGGCCAACATGGCTGAGGTCAGGCGGGCCGAGGACCCTCTCCTGAAGAAGCTTGACTAATTCATGACTGCGGGACATGCTGGCCTCGGTCCTCCCTGGGGGCATCTGTTATTTCCACTTTACATCTCAATTTACAGGGGGCCTCGATTAGGTCTTGGAAGTGTAGGCCTGGTGAAGAGGGTTGGATGGGAACAGGCTGGTACAGAGCTGTCTTCGAACAGAAAGGAACGTCGTCTGCTCTGTGAACCACCTGAGGAGCTCCAAGCCCTTGACTCTCACGCTTGGACATGTTTTCTATGGAGCACATCCTTATACCATCCTTGAGACGGCAGCGGGATCATGATGTGGAGCCCTGGGGGTTTACAAAGAGCTGGGTCAAGATTTAAATCATAGACAACACTGGGATGCCTGGGTGGCCCAGTTGGTGAAGCGTCCGATTTCTGCTCAGGTCATGATCTTATGGTTCGTGAGTTTGAGCCCCTGTGTCGGGCTCTGTGCTGTGACAGCCAGTTCAGAGCCTGGAGCCTGCTTTGGATTCTGAGTCTCCCTCTTTCTCTGCTGCTCCCCTCCTCACTCTCTCTCTCTCAAAAAGAAATAAACATTAAACAAATAATAATAGCAAAAAATAAGTCCTAGACATTGCAGGTAGTTGAATGACCAAGAAACAGAGTCTGAAATATTAGAGCATTAAAAGTTGGACAGTTGGAACAAATTTGTTTTGAACATCGCACCTGACCTCTGGTAGTTGACTCAGGATGAATGACCTACGTAATGTCTTCTAGATCAAGGGCAAATTAGCCCCTGACAACACCTGTCTCACCATTTGTTTAGAGAATCAAGAGATGAGGTGTATAAAGAGCTGGAATAAATGCTCAGTAGATGTGATACGATAAATATTAGCAGGTGGCCAAAAATAAGATACTGTTGGATCTTTTGGAGCCTGACTTCCTCATGTGTAACTATCTCAGGGTCCCCTGACCTAAGACACACCATCAAGATAGGGGTGCAATAACACTGACTTGCACTTTGGTTCCATCAGTAACAGTCCCCTCCCTGATAATTCCCATGAATGTTGATGCTGTTGAGGTCTTTGCTGATTTTGTTAGTAGGGTGTTGTGTGTGACCAGCCTTGGTTGCGACTAAGACGACAATGATTTCTTTTCTCATATCAGGAATACAGTTTCTGCAGAACAATTGGCTTGAGTGTTATCTAAAAATCCTGAGCACGCCCCGCTTTTCAGGCCATGCAATTGCTTGACTGTTGTAGAATTCATAGCCAATTGACGTGGCATGACAGAGGTGTGTTCAAAATATTTAACAATCTGTAATGCGTGGGTAGAGCAGCATCTCCCTGGCTTCCTGCTAATCTAGGAAAGAATCCTAAGCTGCTGGTGAAGGCTGGTGGCTTAAAAAAGGAGCCAACAGCTTGAGAACTGGGACACTTGAGGAATTGGGAAGCAGGCATTTCCCTAATACAAAAGTATTTCACTATTTTAAAAACCTGTCTGGCCGTATCGGTGCCTACCCGATGAATATCAGCTCTGCATATAGGAAAAGATCAAAGTTTCCTAAGAGTACTCCATGGTACACATTTTATTTTTATTTTTTTTAAATGTTTCATTTATTTCTAGGAGAGAGAGAGAAAGAGAGAGAGAGACAGCGTGAGCAGGGGAGGGTCAGAGAGAGAGGAAGTCACAGACTGAAACAGGCTCCAGGCTCTGAGCTGGCAGTCAGCACAGAGCCCGACGCGGGGCCCAAACCCACGAAACACGAGATCATGACCTAAGCAAGAGTTGGACGCTTAACCGACTAAGCCACCCAGGTGCCCCGCTGGTACACATTTTATATCAGCTTTTATTTTATATTCTTAGCTTTGTTTTTTTTCTTTTAATATGTATTAATTTTATTACTAAAGTTTGCTTATCACATTATTGTAAGACTAAAACTTGGTCATTGCAACATATTTAGAAAGTAGAAATAATCAAGAGAAAAAAAAACACATATCACCTAAAAATCTCACCACTTTGAAAGAACCACAAAATTCCTGGTACATTTTTTCAGGCCTCCCTTATGTCGTTTTGGACAGGTTCTTGGTTTTAATCACAATGAACTTCATATTTTACTGTTAGGCATAAAGATTGTGGTTGGTTTCAGAGAGAAATTTTATAAGATACTTTATAACATCAGTATTTAATATTGCTAATTAATAGTTTTTCTTTTTCAAATTAGAAACGAATATGGAATTTCACAGAAGAACTTATTGGCACATGTCAAGATTTCTTCTTTGGTATAATGGGATTTCTTCTTTGGTACGATGACTTATTTAACTTTGATATCTAAATTTGAATCATCTCCACATTTATCAAATAAGTCCTAATTAATCCTGGTGTACTGATTAGAAGGACTAATCTATTTTATAATTTTCATGTAGAGGAGGTATTCATGTCTTTGACATCAGGGCTGCATTCACTGTGGAAAAAGAAGAAAGAGATTTTCATTTTCTTATACTCTGGACAAATTCACGGGGGCAAGACCATAATGTCTAAGGGCCTAAAAGTTTAAAGGGGTAAACGAAACAAAAGAACTAGCAACCAAGTAAAAACCCAAAACTCAATAAAACACAACCCCCGCAAAACCCAAAAAACAAAGACCAAAAACAACTTAATCTGAGCTTTAGACACAGAGCTTTGACTATTTCAATTTTTTGAAAATTGTCATTGGTATATTCATGTTTCCTTTTTATTCTTTTCGGTAACATTTTGACATTTATTTTCCCACATGTAACTTTTTATTGTTGTTTGTATTTCCATACTTCTTAAGAGAGAATTGCATATGGTTGTCTCTTATCATACATTTCTTTAATGTTTATTTAGTTTTGAGAGAGAGGAAGACAGAGCACAAGCAGGAGAGAGGCAGAGAGATTGGGAGACACAGAATCTGAAGCAGGCTCTAGGCTCTGAGCTGTCAGCACAGAGCCGGACACGGGGCTTGAACCCATGATCCGTGAGATCATGACCTGAGTCTCAATCAGACGGCCACCCAGGCGCCCTGGTTATCTCTTTATAAAATGGTCCCAGTAAATGGATTATTTTCCATTTCTTACTATTAGTTTTGTACGTTATCTCTTTTTTGTTACTTTTCCTTGGTCAAAATATATCCTTTGGTTGGTATTTTTAACAAGAAAATAAGCTGTTTCCTGAATTGGTCATTTAGAATGTTTTTTGAATTCATTTTTTAAAATATTGCTACAAATTTCCTTTTGCTTTCTTTAGACATCTCATTGCTCCCAGTAAAGTGTTATAATCAAATCCTCTATCTATCTATCATCTATCTATCTATCTATCTATCTATCTATCTATCTATCTATCATCTATCTATCTGCCTATCTATCCATTTAATAATGAAAACATTTAGGATATGAAATTTCACTCTAAATGTGGGAGAGCTGCATTTGTCTTTAATAACCTGTTTATTGCCACACCTGCTATCATTATTTCCTGTTACTTGATTTCCACTGTGATCCAGAAATTTTTATTATTTTTTTAAATATACTTTCTGGGGTGCCTTGCTGGCTCAGTCAGTAGAGCATATGACTCTTCATCTCGGGGTCATGAATTCGAGCCCCATGGTGGATGTAGGGCATACTTTAAAAAATTAAAAAGAAAATATATAAAAATATATTTTAAAAAATACATTCTGATTTCTAGTGAATGGGGCTTTTATTTAAAAATTTGCATGCTACTTTCGAAAAATTGGTCAAGATTTTATTTTTGGACTGTAGCAGTTTCTTTAATGTTTATTTATTTATTTTTGAGAGAGAGAGAGAGAGAGAGAGAGAGACAGAGACAGAGACAGAGACAGAGACAGAGACAGAGAGAGAGGCAGAATCCCGAGACACGGGTCTTGAATTCATGAACTGTAAGATCATGACCTGAGCTGAAACTATAGACTTGACGATTAACTGACTGAGCCACCCGGACTCTCTTGTAGCAGGTTTTTTAAATATTCCATTAGTTCAATAAAAGCAGAATTAACCACAGCAGCAACGGAAATTGAAACCCTCCTTCCTACCACACCTGCTTATGTAATTTTGTCAGGTTATAATGTCCTTTAATTAGGGAAGCCAGTTAACTTATCATCATAATGGGTACATTTTAAAAAATTCCTCAGGAATTCTTTTTTTAATTGAAGTCTAGTTGACGCAGGGTTACATTAGTTTCAGGTATACAGCATAGTGAGTTGACAACTCTATATGTTATACTCTGCTCGCTGTAAGTGTAGATATCGTTTGTCCCTGTACAACACTATTACAGTATGATTGACTGTATTCCCTTGCTGTATCTTTCTTCTCTGGGACTTATTCGTTCTGTAATGGAAGCCTTTATCTCCTTCTCCCCTTCACGCATTTCTTCCATCCTCTACATCCGCTCCCCTCTGGCAGCCACCATCTCTGTATTTATGAATCTGCTTCTGCTTCTTGTTTGTTGATTCTTTTTTCTTTAGATTCCACATATAAGTGAAATCATATGGTATTTGTCTTTGTCTGATGAATTTCATTTAGCAATACTGTCTGGATCCATCAATGTTGTAAGTGGTAAGATATCATGCATTTTTCACAGCTGAGTAATATTCCATTGTCCATATGTACCACACCTTCTTTGTCCCTTCATCTCTAGGTCCATATTTTGACTGTTGTAAATAACGCTGCAATGGACATAGGGATGTGTATATCTTTTCAAATTAGTGTTTTTGTTTTCTCCGGGTAAATCCTCAGTAGTGGAATTAACTGGATCACATGGTATTCCTATTTTTAATTTTTTGAGGAACCTCAACAAATTGTGCTTCCCACAGCGGCTGCACCAATTTGCATTCCTAATGGACACATTTCTGAGAGTGAATAGGGGAGTGATCATTACTTCTGGACAGCCAGCTAAATTGTAGTGTTCTGTGAACTGCAAAGTATGGTCAACCATTCTATAACCCATCTTTACTTCCTTCTGAAATCATGTGAAACATAAATTAAACAACCAAATTTTGTTTGTTTTATTTGTTGTAAGGTTTAAAAAATAGCGAAATAGTATTTGTGGTCTAACATATGATCAGTTGTAAATCTCTGAGTGCTGAAAGATAGATGTCCCTACTTCTTAATTGGCTATTTGGGTCCATGTTATATATCACTGAAAGCAATTCCAAACCCTCCAATTGGAAAATACCCAGTATCAATTCAATATTTGAAGACTTCTAGATCTTTCATAAGGTTTAACTGTTCAAACATACAAAATATTTGGCTTGGCAGCTAGACTATAACAGATACTGATGTTATACTGTATAGTCATTTTCATCTTGATTCGACAGAATTTTAGAAATGGCTGAATCATGTTTATAAAAATATGGAACCTTATTTTATTCCATCTATGATTTTAAATGCCACTAAAACATGCTACTCAAAAGAAGGTTTATATTTTAGGTATGGAAAGTTGTGTTCATATTCCAGAAAGTATGTATGTGAGGTTTGAAAGTGTGCTTCTCAAATCATATTAAACTATTAAATACAAATCACTGGCCTTTAAAAATATAAATTTCCAGTAGCTGAACAAGATATAGATGATGAAATACACAGGGGTAAAAATGGTTTTGGGGCACCTGGGTGGCCCAGTTGGTTAAGTGGCCGACTTCAGCTCAGGTCATGATCTCACAGTTCATAAGTTCGAGCCCCGTGTCGGACTCTGTGCTGACAGCTCAGAGCCTGGAGCCTGCTTCAGATTCTGTGTGTCTCCCTCTCTGTCTGCCCCTCTCCTACTCATGCTCTGTCTCTCAAAAAATAAAAATAAAACGTTAAATTTTTTTTTTAAAAAGTGGTTTCAGTGTTCTGGTTCCTTTTTTTTTTTTTTTTAACAGCAGTCACAACAGAGCTTGAGATTCAGGCCTTGTTCAAAATAAATAAATTTTAAGAATAAATGAAATTTCTTTTCTTAATCACATGCACCTCTACCAGCTGTGTATTAAATTTATAAATGAGCACCTCATTTCACTTAGCACTCAGAAATTTGGTTGTGACTTTTTTCTTTTGGATTTTCCAGGCGAAAATGGGGAACCATTTCAAAGGAATTCAAAAATTTGAAGGACACGTTAAAAGCTGCCTACATGTTCAAGAATTAAATGTGAATATATATCTATGCATTTCTATTACATTGACATATACACTCTCTATAGAGTGGGATAACATTTGTAATTGTGCAATCATGGTATGTGTTTTTACATTCACAGTATACTGTTACAGAAAGGCACAGGCAGAAATTTATTTTTCTTTTGGGAGGTGGGGACCAATTTAGGTAATTGCTCATGAAAATTATAGAATGGACAGAGGGACCTACCTCCGATCATTAATAAAACATCTCAGGTCGGATTTCTCAGAGTGGCTTTCAAATCTGATTAGAAGTTTGAAATATTGCTGTGCATATAAATGGGCAAGATAGAGAACACTCTTGAGAAGACGCAGATACTCTGGAGGTCATCGGCGCACTTAGCTGACAGCAGGCAAGGCCGGGAGGTGCCCGGTCCCGGTTTCATTCTGTCCGCTAGTCCTCTCTTAGTCGCACACCAGAAAACAACAAAATTAAAACAACGTTGGAAACAAACACGGGGTCCTGATTTCCTTCGCGCCCAGGCACATCCTGGCACGTCCCTTCACTTTTCGGCTTCTCCCTGCATCACAACTGGGCGTCGGCAGGAACATGCACGATGCCGGCTCCCTTCCGTCAGCCTGTTGTGGTGGAGTCAGGTTTTGGGGACCTGCAGCTGCAGATTGCTGGGGACCTAGAGCAGGTTTCCATGGCAACTGACTGATCCACAAGTGGAAGGTGATGGGGCGCCTCAGATTTCAGATTTTTTTTTGAAAGATCACTATGTTATCACTCTTCCGTGCTGAGGCACGAATTAATTGTGCAAGATCTTGGGGAGGGGGGAAGATCATGACCGCCAGGAAGAGGCATGCGCTTTTGGTGAGAGTGTGTTTAATGCTTATCGATACCCACTGTCTCAGCCGGGGTTCTAGCAGAGAAATAAACCTAGATATCAGATTGATAAAGAGATAGATAGATAGATAGATAGATAGATAGATAGATAGATAGATGTTAAAAGAACAGATATCAAAATAATAGATAGATAGAAAGACAGATGATAGATGGATAAGATAGATACCAATATAGATAGATGATAGCTATCATTAGAGATAGATAGATAGATAGATGATAGGTAGATAAACAGATACCAATATAAACAGATGATGGATAGCTATTGATAGAGATGATAGATAGATAGATGATAGATAGATAGATAGATAGATAGATAGATAGATAGATAGATGATAGATACATAGATAGATGATAAAGAGAGACTCAGAGAAAGACTTTAAGGCAAGGAAATTGGAGTATCTGATTGTGGGTCTGGCTAGACAAATCTGACATGGTAAAGCATGCCAGCAAGCTAGAAATTCTCAAACAGATGCTGATGGTAGCAATTCACAGGCAACATTTCTTCTTCCTTAGGGAAAACTCCTTTTTGCTCTTCAGGCCTTTTAGTTCACTACAGGAGGCCCACCCTGATTATCGAGGATAATCTTTACTTAAAATGAACTGATCGTAAATGGTGATCACAGCCTACCTAAGTTAGCATTCAATTGCCTGTGTACTATAGCTTAGCTAGGAGGACACATAAAACTAATCATCATACCAACCACACATACTCTGAAGTCCATTTTGGGATTGTCATAAAAATGTATGGCTGCCATTGACTCAGTTTGATTATTTATTAGGGGCAGAAAGAATTGTCTTTTTTTTTTCTTTCTGAATTTAATTACTCGGGAGGTAGAGTACAGCTTTGTTGATGAAACCGTGGGACTCTATGCTGACTGTTCAGCCACCTTGGGTTTTGGACAATTGCTCTGCTCCAGGGACTTCAGAATCAGTCAACTTGAGCTAGTGCTCTGACATTACCACTTAACCTGAGCCAGTGATCAAGACAGTGAACATGAGGAGTATGTAAGCACTAATTTGAAGGAGAATTGTAAAGAACATGTGAATAAATAAGTACATGTAGAACTCTTAGAATAGTGTCAGATGGGTCCCAGGTAAGTGGTTGGTCAAAGGTAGCCAGTGCTTCGAATATTGCTAATGCTTCGCAGGGCAGGCACTGCACGTGTATCATCCTGTTAAGGCCTCACAATACTCTTATAGGGTTTTTAGAGTTGAAGAGACTGAGTGCCAAAGAGGTAATTAGCTTCCCCAAGGTCACAGAGGTAGTAAGTGGAAACATTTGAATAGCAAGCAATTTCAAAGCTGGAGATCTGAATCACTGTGCTCTACTGGTTTTCTAACAGAAGAATTAAAATAGAAATGAACTGACCCTTTTTGATCAACAAGAAAATCTATAATATTCTAATTTTGATCCTCTATCTTTCCAGTATCTGTTTATTATTTATAGTCAGTCTCAGTCCATCTGTAACAACGTGCACACATAGACCAGGAGGGTTCACTCATCAGTGATAGAACCCATGTTGTTTGTTATTGCATCTCCAGTGCTATCAATATATCTGGCTCATAGCAAAGGCTCTATGAACAGGACTGAATATGATATACATGGTATAAGCTATCTTTTTATAGTAAATTGGAATACTAATAAAGATAGCATAAATATGATCTTTATCCGCTACTGTACAACTTGTTTTGATTCTGTCAACAAGCTGGCATGAAAAATCCACTGTCTTATAAAGAAGGAAAGATGGGGCCCCTTCCTAATGGAGAGCGACAGATGAAGCTGGCTGTCAAGTGCAGGTTTTCAAGAAGAATTGAATCACTACTGTGATTCCAGGAGGGTGAAATGAAGAAGAAGCTGTCGCGATGTGAAAAGCTTTGAGACAAGTTTGAACTGATACTGTGGTGTGTTGGTCCCTGGACTTTGAGGAATGGGGGCTCAGGAAACAGGAGGGAAGCGCAGGGACACCTGTCGTTCCTCCCTTGAAAGTGAGGAGAAGAACATCCCAAACAAGGAAACCGTGACTGATGAGGATAAAGGATCTAGAACTAATTGTTTCAGAGTCAATACAAACTTTCTAAGCACAGTCACAGGTCTGTCTGCTCCATCCCAAGGTCCTGGACAGTCATAATTCAAATAGGCTTCAGTGAAGTTCAAGTCCTGGTACAAGTCCTTTCTATAAGTACCTGTAAAGGAAGAGAGGATTGTGTATGATGTCCTTGCATTTAGGAGACTGAAATATGGCATCACAGCTTGCTGGATGGGGAATTGAAGTCAAATTGGAATGTGATCTCCAGTGATGTGCCACAGGGATCTGTCCTCAGCTCTATCGATGCCATGCCACATTGAGAGGAATTATTGAATCAAAACTGCAGAGTTCACAAAGTGGTGCAAATTAGAGAACACTTCATAATAGATCCAAGGTCATAAAGGTCATGGTCAACAAATCAGTAGGCTGAATAAAATTAGACAAAATTTAATGGGAATCAATGTAATGACCAAAACTTGGGACTGAATGATCGATGGCACAAGCCCAGGAGGGAGATGGAAATGTGATTATATAAAATCCTACTTAGCTGACCCTAAGTTCATGCATGAAAAGTCAAGATAGTGTCCAGCATGCCAAACTTCTGATTTGTACTTAAGCTCTTTCAAAAAAATATACAATCTATTATAAGTAGTAAGAGAGCCGTTTAGATGGATGAAATATTTCTATTATATCTGGGATTTGGACTTAATTTTTATACCCAACTCTTTAAGTCATGGAATGCATTTATAGCCTTAAGTCTTATAAACTAGGACTGAGTTCTGACTATTTACTACTATGTTTTGCAAACCACTTAATGTTTCTTTGTGTCCTTATCTGTAAAATGAGAAATAAGACATCATCCATAATGTCTTTGTGAGGGTTGTGTGCTAAAGCATTAAACACACAATACATAGCCAATAAATGTTACTGAAGATATGATTCAAGAGTATTGATGGAACCTTCAAATATACATGTTGGTATGAGATGAGAGCTCAGACTGGGGCCCCTGGAGAGGGCTCCCAATCTGCTTAGATGTCAACACAAACACTTTTGGAAGTGATCCTACTCACCCTCTTCCCTTTCCTTCATACCCTCACTCTTACCAGAGTCTGTGGGAAGAGAGAGAAAGAAAGAGAAACCAGAGAGTTGATTTGGCTTTGGATGCAAGCCAAGTAGTCAATAGTAAGTCACCAGAAAAATGTTATGGGCACCAGAATTTAGTGGCTGGAATCAGAGTCATTTCACTGAGTCTGAAAGTAGCTAGTCTATGGTTGATGGCAAAAGACTGGGGCTTTGGGACTGGGTCCTGACTTGGATTCTCCGATACTCACTTTTGTTCCTTCCTTTCTTAAGCTCTTAGACTCTCCTTTTGTGGACTATACTTGTGTGTCTAGGAACACAGGAGGCTGATCTAAAACTTAAAAGCATAAAAAGGCTCTTTGGATCTCTAACCCGAACATATTGCCTAAAAGAGCTGTTTCTGGGTGAAATAAATTACCTCATGAGGTAGTGAGGTCCATGTTGCTAGCAGCATATGAATAAAGGCTGGAAAATTTCTTAACTTTGACATCAGAAGCAAGTGAGCATGGGCACCAATGGTTGAAGATCTTCCCAGAATGGAACTCTATGAATCTTGGTACATGCGACATTGTGTTATCTATGTCAATTTATGGCTTAGCATTTTAAAACCTGAAGGGATAGAATATTCTTCAATAATATATTCAATAGTGATATATAATCTTTATATATTTGTCAAATAGCTGTGATGTTGTTTTCAGTAAACTAATGTACACTTTAAAATATATTCTTATACTGCCTACATGTAGGTAGATCACTGATTATCATGACTTTTTAAGCAAATGACAGACCGTATGTGATTTCACTCATACATACATTAATATGCAACATCTGCTTTATAAAAAGGGTATGTTCTTATATAACTGTTATGCCATAGTTACAATCTTACAAAATTATCAACAATTCACTGATACCATATAGTACCCAGACTATATTTAAATACCATAGATTTTCTCAAAAATATTATTTTAGTTATTATATTAATCTACCATAGTTTATTCAATCAGTGCCCTATTGAAAGGTATTTGGATTGTACTACATCTTTTGCTTTTATCTTTTTTTTTAAGATTTTATTTTTAAGTAATCTCTATACCCAACCTGGGGCTCAAACTCACAACCCTGAGTCAACAGTTGCATCATCCACCAACTGGACCAAGCAGGTGCCCCAAATCTCTTGCTTTTAAAAATAATGTCACAGGGGCACTGGGGTGGCTCAGTCAGTTGAGCATCTGACTTTGGCTCAGGTCATGATATCATGGTTCATGGGTTCGAGCCCCGCATCAAGCTCTGTGTTGACAGCACAGAGCCTGGAGCCTGCTTCAGATTCTGTGTCTCTCACTTTCTCTTCCCCTCCCCTGATTATGTTCTGTCTCTCCCTGTCTCTCAAAAATAAATAAACATTTTAAAGATTTTTAAAAATAATGTCACAAAGAATAATCTGTGTCTAAGTAATTTCTTGCTTTGTCCAGGTAAAACAGATTTCTAGACATGAGTTATTCAGTCAAAAGGAAATTATGTATGTCATTTTGCTGGTTATGGTCAATATTTTTCTATTTTAGATTCCCACCAACAATGCAGAAAAGTGTCAGTTGATCCACTGCTCTCCCAATTGAGTACGGTGTTAAAGCTTTGCTGAAATGTCAGTGAAGTCTAAATCTGCCTTTCTCTTCTTCAGACTGAGATTGAGCCTTTATCATGTGTTTATTGGCCATTTGCACTTCTACTTTGAAATGCCTTTCCAATTTCATAGAAACTTATTCATCTTACTTTGGGATTTTTGTGATCTCTGTCTCTTTCTCTGACATAAGTGTAAGTTGCAAATATATTCTCCTGTGTCATTAGTCTTCTGATTTTGTTTTGGTTTGTTTTCATTTAAACACTTTCTTTTTTAAATGCAGTTTATTAGTGTTGTTAGAATTTTAAAAATGGTTATTTATTTATTTTTGAGAGAGAGAGAACACAAGCAGGGGAGGGGCAGAGAGAGAAGGAGACACAGAATCTGAAACAGGTTCCAGCTCTGGGCTGTCAGCCCAGAGCCCGACATGAGGCTTGAGCCCACAGACCGCGAGATCACAACCTGAGCCAAAGTCGACCACTTAACTGACTGAGCCACCCAGTCACCCTCATTAATGCTTCTAAAATAATGATTTCTTGATTTTGTGTAACTATTAGGAATATAGTTTCCCTTCACTCACAAAATAGCAATAAATTCACCTATGTTTTCTTCTACTTGTATGATTTCACATTTTTACACTGAGATCTCTGATTTACATGGATTTTATCCTGGTTTATTGTATGATCCAGACTTATATCTTTACATGTATGACTATCATATGGCTACTAGTTATTCCAACATGAGTTATTTTAAAAATCTGTCTAATTTGAAGTGCCATCTTTATCATATAAATTGCCATAAGCACTTGACTAGATTTGTGTATTTTCTGTCCTGTTTCATTGGCAGTCTGTCTATACACGTGTCAGTAGTCATTAATTTGATTAAATTGGCTTTATACCCACATTTCCATTTTTGTGGGTTAAGCTGGCCATTTTTTGTTTGTTTACTTTTTTCAGTTGAACTTTGTAACCAAAGTTTCAACTCCAAGAAGAAGATATCATTGATGTTTTTTATTGAAATGGTATTAAATTTATAAATCATCATGGTGGGGGAAAATTTATCTTCATGCCACTGACTCTTTTTATCCCAATGCATGATAAAATTTTCAATTTGTTTTAGTAGAACTTTGTGTCTTTGCATATATTTCATTTATTCCTGAAGAAATTTATCAGTTCATTCATCTTTAAGTGTGGTATTTGATTCTATCATTGAATATAACAGTATTGGTATTGTTTTTCTCAGGTATGCAATCAACCCATATAAAGATTATTTACCTCTCTTTTTCCAATTATTATGTCTCTAAATGCCTTCACTTATCTACTTGCATTGGCTATATCCTACAACATCATTGTTACAAAGTCATGCAGATAAACGAAGTCAGCTGAAAGCATTACTTATAAGC
Organism: Proteles cristata cristata; assembly: GCA_017311185.1. NCBI lineage: Eukaryota > Metazoa > Chordata > Mammalia > Carnivora > Hyaenidae > Proteles > Proteles cristata. The sequence goes on along the minus strand of JAESUZ010004648.1, from coordinate 250,298 downwards.
TTATTAACTGAAGCCTTCTTTCTAAATTCTACCTGTTCATTCTTAATTTTCAAAATTTGGTAGAGTGTTTTTTTCTTAACAGACCCTGCAAGTATTTACAGAATAAACTACCCAGCAGTACACATAGTAGATTATAGGTTGTTTAACATAGTGGAGAGATCTTGCCTCGGGTCAATGCCAGGCCTGTGGTTAAATCTTGATTCTGCCACTAGCTAGATCTTTCACTGTGGACATAAAACTTGTTGGATCCAGTTTTCACAGATACAAAATGAGATTTCTGCAAAGTATAAATTGATTCAAATACGTGTGCATAAAGTGCCTAGCAAAATATTTACAATACTCGTATCTATTAATATTCGTTTCTTTCATCCTTCCGTGAGAGCAAGAACAGCATCTAGATAATCACAGCCCTTCTAGTAGAACATCTTGGCTAGAGTAGGTTTTCAAAATAGGTTTCCTGAATTAGATTTTTACAGATGGGAAATGTCTGTTGAGTATGATCATTTTTATGGTTTTTCTAAGCTATACTAGAGACATGGGTAAGAAGCAGAGGGGGAAAAAAGGTATTCTGTGCATGAAAAAAAATCTGTATGTTCTTCCTTTTTATAGCACCCCAAACCTGGCATGCAAGAAATCTGTTTATTTAGCAAAGGAGATAACTCTGGCTCAGACAACTGAAACTCAACCAGCTAGAGTTAGATTTAGAAATTGAATCCATGTCTTTCTTCTACACATCACTTAATGACCAGTGCAGGTCTGTTATTTAATAAAGCTAGGATTCAAAATCAGTCTGTGGATCATGCGCAGAGGCTTTCAAAGGGCATAATATCAAGTGTTGTTTGTATTTCAAAAATGAGCACTTACATAGACTGTACTGAGAAGGAAGATTGATATAAAATTTCTAAAGGTCAGTTTTGCACTTTCAACCAACAGTTTAAAAATAGGTTAGGTGGGAATGCAAACTGGTGCAGCCACTTTGGAAAATGGTATGGAGGTTCCTTAAATAGTTAAAAATAGAAATACCCTATGACCCAGTAATTAGACTACTAGGTATTTACCCAAAGGATAGAAAAATACGGATTTGAAGAGGGCATATGCCCTGATGTTTATAGTAGCATTATAAAATAGCCAAATTATGAAAAAAAACAAATCCAAATGTCCATTGACTGATGAATGGATAGAGAAGATGTGGTATAAATACTCAATGGAATATTACTCAGCCACCAAAAAGAATGAAATCTTGTCATTTGCAAAGACATAGATCGAACTAGAATGTATTATGTTAGGTGAAATAAATAAGGCAGAGAAGGACAAAAACACCATATGATTTCACTCTTATGTAGAATTAAGAAATAAAACAGATAAACATAAGGGAAGGAAGAAAAAAATAGAGGGAGGCAAACCATAAAATGCTCTTTTATTTTTTTTATTTTTTTATTTGAGAGAGAAAGAGAGTGAGTAGGGGAGAGGGACAGAGGGTGAGAGAGAGAGAATCTTAAGCAGGCTCCACACTTCAAGCCTGACACGGGGCTCAATCACACAGCCCTGGGATTATGACTTAAGCTGAAATCAAGAGGCAGACACTCAACCAACTGAGCCACCCAGGTGCCTTGAGAGACTTTTAACTACAGAGAATAAGCTGAGGGTTTCTGGAGCAGAGGTGGGTGGGGGATGGGCTAAATGGGTGATGGGTATTAAAGAGCACACTTATTGGGATGAGCACTGGGTGTTACAGGTAAGTGATGAATCACTAATTTCTACTCCTGAAACAAAGTTTAGACTATATGTTAACTAATTAGAATTTAAATAAAAACATGAGACGAAAAGAACCCTAAAAATAGTTTAAACCTGTTGACCAGGTATCACCATATCTGGGAGTTTACCCTAAAGAAATCATCAGAAATGTACATGTTGATTGTTCTCCAGAGAGAGCTCCACATCTTTGCTTTTTCCTCTGATAGCTGAGCTCCTTCGGGATCTGTTCTGCACTCTCCTTATTCTTCACCCTCAGCCCAGGTGAACTCTGCTTTTTGTTCTTTCTTTTTATGACTCCAAATATTAACAGTAGTATGGCACCTCTGAAGACTGTATTTCTCCATGTTTCACCTGAAATGAAGATCTCTATTTCCAATTCCTTCATGGACATACCTATTTGTTTCTCATAAAAATAATCACACACAGAATTGAAATCGTAAACTATATAATATCCTACATACCGCAACCAAATATGTTCCTCTCCTGATGTTCACCATCAGTGAACGGCATCACCTTCCATCCAACTGTTCAAACAAAACCCTGGGTACCACATTTGACCACTGCTGGTCTTCACTCACCCACCATCCATCCACACATGTCCTGTTGATGTTGCCTTCTAAATATCAGGGAAATACAGCCACCCCTTTTTGCTCCATCTCTTTGCCACCCTCTTGGCCCCAGCTAATATTCTGCCTTGCTCAGCATCCTGTAGGATCCCTTTGCTTGTTCCCCCTTCAGCTTTCAGGATCACTTCCTCCTTCATCTTGCCACACAGTGAAGTTTAAGGCTGGAGAGGGGTTCTTCCTAAAATACAAATGCAATGATTTCAACACACTTCTTTTATTTTTATTTATCTTTTATTGTTAGAGGGAGAGAGAAAGCAAGTGAGGGAGAGGGCCAGAAGGGGGAGGAGAGGGGGAGAGAGAGAGAGAGAGAGAGAGAGAGAGAGAGAGAGAGAGAATCTGAAGCAGGCTCCATGTTCAGCACGGAGTTGGATATTCAACTTACTGAGCCATCCACATGCCCCTCAGTTCACTTCTTAAAGCATGTCCATGGATTCCCATTAGGATGAGTTTAAAGAAACCAGGCATCTTATCACTTGCCACCCTTGCCTGCTACTGGCTCATTGCACCAATGGGAACCCCTGTCAGTTCCAGAACAGTCCACACACTCTTGTATCCCCAGGCCTTCTCATGTGATGTTTTCTTTCCTTGGAACACCATAAGCTCTTCCTTCCCACCTTCGGTCCATTTGAGAGATTTCTACTCATTCTATTGTTTCCATCTAGACTTGGCTCCCTCCCAAAGGACTTTTTGACTTCCAATGATGAGTAGATGGTCCTGTGATTCCTTATTCGTATGCTATCACATTATGCTTTATTCAAATTGTTTATTTAGCCTCCTCTGATGTTATTAGTGTAGTGATTGTACCTGCATCATTTATTCCAGTGCCTTGTACATCTCTCCATACACAACAAACATTCCACCAACACAGGCTGAATGGAATTCCTCCATCACAGTGCTATTTCCAATAGTAAAACATTGAAAATAGCGTATGTTTTCAAAGATACAAACATGGTTATACATACAACAGCACATCCACGTGATGAAATCCTATTACAATGATTTAAAAAGCACCATGGTGGCACCTGGTGACTCAGTCCATTAAGTGTCCAACTTATGATTTCGGCTCAGGTCATGGTCTCACAGTCATGAGATCAATGCCTGGGTTGTGTTCCATGCTGAGCATGGAGCCTGCTTCGGATTCTCTCTCTCTCTCTCTCTGCACTTCCCCTGCCTATACACTCTCTAAACAAATAAATATATAAATAAATGTTTTAAAAATAAAATAAATAAAGCATTATGTTTTGAAGTATGTTTTAGGACAAGGGATTTTGTGGAAAAATATAGGTTAAAAAGACATTTGCCATGCATTCCCAATTTCATAAGGCAAATAGCTAATATTTTAGAGATTACATTTGCAAACATTATGCTAAATCTTTTAAATCAATTATCTTGTTTAATTATTATAAGTACAAAATAAAACGGGTACTATTATTATCTGCATTACAGAATTGGCAGTTACCCCAGTAGAGAGTGACTGAGTAAAAGGACCTTTCTTTATTCATGGATTCAAAACCAGGTTTTGCTTGATTTTTAGGCACACACTTTGAAACTCTAGGAAGAGACAGATGGAGAGAGAGAGATTTGTGTGTATGCATACGTCAAACACAGTATCTTCCTATTGTCCACATTAGTTTATGGGAACATAATAACCTGTTCAACGTTTTTATCTCTGGAGGAGAGGAATATACGTGACTCACTTTTTTTTTTAATGTTTATTTATTTTTGAGAGAGAGAGCAAGTGGGGAGGGGCAGAAAAAGACACACACACACACAGACACACACACACACACACACACACACACAGACACACACACACACAGAATCCAAAGCAGGCTCCAGGCTCTGAGCTGTCATCACAGAGTCCGACACTGACCTCAAACTCACAGACCATGAGATCATGACCTGAGCCAAAGTTGGACACTTAACCAACTGAACAACCTAGGCACCCCCAATTTTTTTTAATGTAGTGACTCACTTTTTAAACTAATTTTTTCTCCTGCTTTTCCATAGAAAGCATGCATTATCTATAAAAGGAATTAAATAGCACATTTTAAAAAATCTGTTAGTAATCTTAATCTTCAAATGCATGATGCTTCTCCATCTCATTTGTAGATCGAGAAGAAGCCACTTGACAAACAACGGTGAGACTCTATTCCTCTTATATACCTGGGTTTATGGACACACAAGTCATCTTGAGCATGTGAGGTACAGCTGCACAAGTCATCTGCATGGTAGAAACCTGTCGCAGACAAATGGAATGTGGTCACAGGCACGTGGTTACTCCATGGACTGCATTTAGGTCTCGTTCCAATGGCCAGAGCCAAATGCATAATTCTAAGAATGGAAATTGAGACTCTTTCATTCATTCACAATCCCTTGACTGAATTTTTTGAACACTTTATGTGCTAAAAACCATGCAAGGATCAGGGGGATACAGAGATGAGAGATGCAAATTTCTGCCCCAGAAAGAAGGAATTCAGAATAGGGTTGGGGCTGGGGGAAGAAATATTAGCAGAGAGGAAGGCAGAGTGCAGTGACTGGTCTGAAGGACACATAAGCAACAGGACAAGGAGGGGAGCCCTGCTCAAATGTTGGCATGGGCTCTGGTGGGCCTAGTACAGACTGAAGTCCCTTTCCTGTATGTAGTGCCTTCAATGAGGTTCAGATTTTATATCAAATGATACCTTCCACATATGGCTCAATTAACATTGGTGTGGATGGCCGCCTAGCCTTCTCCTCTTCTGGAAATATGCAAATTGACAGCACATTCTTTGCCCTCACTGCTTTGTGTCAAAGTTGGCATACAGGTCAGTTTTTACCTGTTCCTCTTTCTTGCCCATGACCCTCTAGACTTTGTGCAGACTTAATTGTGTGCAGCTGGATGTACTTTGCCCTTTCTGTCAGGAGGACAAAGGAATACTTACCCTCCCCCATTTTCAAAGGCTTTCCCTTTCCCTTTGGATTTGTGGTTCAACAAACCACATCTTCCTTGACTCAGCTCCCAAATTACCTTAATAGCCCATGGCATCTGAAGGGTGACCTCCATCCTGTCCTGGATTCTCTGGTGCCTTTCAGTCACACCTGCAGTCATTTAAAACGGTGTCACCAAGCTGTGGTCAATTCCTGGCAACAGCTGCTAAGCAGCATTCAAATCTTTTATTCCTTACTGGACAGAGCCATGATTTATAATTAGAAGAGTTCTTTGTCCTCCACTTTCAAATATTAAAAATAAATTACATCTAAATTCTCTTCGCTCTTCCCCTCCCCCTCTCTCTTTAGTGGCATCATGGCATCACAGTCCAATGCAAGAGCATCTGTGGACTTCAAAACCTTAGGCATCAGCCCTACACCTGATAGTCCCAATTGTCATGTCAAAAAGCATAGGTTTCTTCAGTTGTAAAATAAAGAATAGTCTGTTTGGGGGGGAAATAGAGATGATAAGACCATGTTAAGAGTAGTAAACACTATCAATCAAATTAAAGGTAAGGGACTTGGTGAGTTTTAGATCTCAGGGTCAGAAAAAGACTCTCTGACGATGTGACACTTGAACAGGAGGCACTTGAACAGGAGGCCAAAGAGAGTGACCGAGCAAGCCATGAAATTATCTGGAGAAAGAACATTCCAGGAGAAGAGGATAACAAACGCATCCAACTTGATTATGGGGGAGCTTGCATGGTGTGCTCAAGGGACAGTGAACCAAAAGGCATGATTCAGTGAGCGAGGTGGGGAGGTGATTCAAGAGCATGTCCTCATAGGTTGAGAGCCAAGAGGAAGGTTTTGGATTGGGGTATTGAAAGCCATTAGAGGATTTTTAGTGGAGAGTGAGGGCGACAGGATAACAATTTCATATTAGGAGGGACATTGCACTGCCTGGAAAATAGATTGCAGGGATACAGAAATAGAAGCAGGGAGATGAGATCCCGCAGCCCAGCAGAAGAGTGATTACAGGGGCTGGGACTGGGGCATCCTGGAACAATAACATTCGGAATAAGGGTGTGAGAGAGACCAGAAAATCAGAACCCAGCTTTTGTCCCAAGCAATTGGGTGAAAGCAGTTGCCATTTACTGAGATGGGTGGGAAGGCCTGGTTGATGGAGGTGGAGATCAAGAAGTTGGTATCAAATAGTATAAGTTTCATATAATTAGTGGATGTCCAAGTCGAGATTCAGAGGAGAAAGCTAGATATGTCATTTAAAGATGGGGCTGGAGAACAAAATTTGGACTTCCTGGTGTATGCACCAAAGGCTGTGAGGCCATCTGATAAGACGGGCTGAGAACTTGGAATTGACCAGGCAGGGTTGTTGGTGACAGACATGTGCTTGAAATGAAGTGATGGGCACAAGCCCAGCAGGCTTGTGGTTCTAGAGAAAATTTGGAGTAGAAACAGCCAGGATAGACAATTAAATTGAGTTTTGAGATGAAAGGGGAGCTAGAAAATGATATCCCTCATAAAATGGACCGTTTTATGCTAAAAATAAGCCATGTGGAAATACAACTTAATACTACAACAAGTACAAAATCTGACCATATTTCTTTTTTATTTATTCTGATCTGATCACAATTAAATGAAAATATGCAAAGAAAAGATCTTGGAAGAAAATGCTGCCCAAGTATCTGTGTGGATTTTAAATTTGATAGTGAGTTATGGATGATGTAAACAGAAATGATGTATTCTTCCTCTGTTTTTGTAAACGTACCTTAATCATGCATATACACTGTTTACAATTTTTATTAAAATGCACACATCTATCTCCATTTTAATAATGTAAGCATTGCAATTAAATTTAATATACTCAATACTGCCAATCCTCCCTCAAAATATATTTCAGGTTCCTTCCTCAAATATAACTAGTAGAGTAGGTTTGGAAAGTAATGTCCCTAACCCTCTCCTTATATTGCACAAATATTTAGGTGTATCCAGTATCTTAAATATAATTTTCAGCCCAGTATGTATATCTTATATCTGAGCAAGCTTTTCATCTCTTTTCCCACACTATTCTTTCATAGCTACTTTACCTTAAAGATTTTTTTAAGTGTTTATTTATTGTTGAGAAAAAGAGAGAGGGAGGAAGAGAGAGAGAGAGAGTGAGAGAGAGAGCAAGGGAGAGTTGGAGAGAGAGGGAGACACAGAATCTGAAGCAGGCTCCAGGTTATGATCTGTCAGAATGTGGGGCTCAAACTCACGAACCGTGAGATCATGACCTTAGCCAAACTCTGACCCTTAACTGACTGCACCACCCAGGTGCCAGTATGCACTTTACCTTTGATTAATATTGTGGAATAAACTTACAAATTGATAAAAACTTGATAGTGTTTTATATGCCTGTTTAAAATGTTTCTTAATTAACCCAGTGTTCCATTTTTATCTTTGTGTAATTTCTCTTAGGGTTCTTTCAGAAAAGTTCTAGAAATTGTAGAGTTCCTATGTCTGCAAAAAAGTCTTTGCTTTCTTCTTCCATCCCAAATTATAGTTTGGTTAGGGGGCTTCATATAACATGCTAGTTCAAAATACTATACCTCAGAACTTGGGTGATGTTACTTCATGTTCTTGTATTCACTACCGCTGATGAGAAATCTGGTGTTGATCTGATTCATTTCCTTGTATACAACAATTCTTTTTCTATTGCATCTTTTAGGATTTTTTTTGTCACCATTGATATTAAAAAACTTCATTTTTTTGTGTGTGTCGCAGTGTGAGTTTTTGGTTTGTTTTTGATTAAATTTATCCAGCTCGGTGGACTCATTCAGTTTAGGCTATATGTCACCTATGCCTCTTTATATACGTATGTATGTAGTGATTATTTATGTAGCAGTTCTAGGATATTTCTTTTATCAAATCATTCTTCCTCATTCTCTCTTTACTCTCTCCATAAATGTTTTCAGATGGATGATAGAAATTTTGGTTCTCTCTTTAAAATATTTGGACTTTTAGTTCAACTTTGATTTCTATTTTTCTTTGTTCTGTGATCTACAAATGTCTCTTAATTTAACTTTCTGTCTTTTCAACTTGCCTTTCAATACTACGTAACTTGCATTTAGTGCATGTAATTATTTGTACATGTTAATTTATATGAGGACAATAATTATTACAGAACATATTTTTCTTTGCAAAATCTCTATTTTGTTATTTTCCTTATTACATGTGTTTGTTTCACCAGATACCTTTTCCTTTCTTTCTCTCTGTCTTTTTTTTTTTAAGTTTATTTATTTATGTTGAGAGAGAGAGAGAAAGAGAGAGAGAACGAGCATGGGGTGGGGTGGACAGGGAGAGAGGGAGAGAAAATCTGAAGCAGGCTCCGTGCTGTCAGTGAGGAGGTTGACTCAGGACTCGATTGCATGAACATGAGACCATAACTTGAGCTGAAATCTAGAGTTGGTAGCTTAACCAACTGAGCCACTTGGGCACCCCAATTTCTTTTCTTTCTCTTAATGACATTCATCCCACCAGGTATTACCTTCTATTTTAAAGTACTCCCCATGTACTGGCTCTATTATTTTTGTTATCCTGGGTTTAACGTTTTCTTCTTTTCAGGTTTGCTATTTCTTTTTCACATAAATGGTCTCTCTCAAATGTGTGGTGAATCTTGGTTCTGTTTTCAGAGGCTGGGCTAGACTTGCCCTGCACATTTCCTTGTCTATGTCAACTTCCCATGATGGGAAAACCTCCCCTTATTGCTATGGCTTGTCTACATTTTTCTTCAAGTAATGGCTCTAAGCTTTTTGTTTTTTTTCTCCTTGAAACTACTCTGTGCTTAAACAGTCCTTCAAGTGACATCTTTCTATCATTAAGATATACATATTCTAACATATGTATATAAGCACTTGGGCAAAGCCACGTGCTAACCCTCTAGAAACTCTTCCGTGGTTAAAGCATCTTGCAAGTAATATTCTCCATTCATGAGTCTGTAAGTGTTTCTTTCTTTCTTTTTTAAATGTTTATTTATTTTCGAGAAAGAGAAGGTGTGAGCAGAGGAGCGACAGAGAGAGGGAGAGGAACAGAGGATCTGAATCTGGCTCTGTGCTGACAGCAGAGAACCTCATATGGAGCTCAAACTCAGGAGCCATGAGATCATGACCTGAGCCGAAGTCAGACGCTTAACCCACTGAGCCATCCAGGCGCCCAGAGGTTATAAGTGTTTTGAAACACATGAATACAAGCATTAGGGAAAAATCATGTTCTTTTTTTAAAAAATTAATTTAATTTTAAACTCTGATATTGTTAACATACAGTGTTATATCAGTTTCAGGTGTACAATATGCTGATTTAACAATTCCATGCATCACCCATTGTTCATCAAGACAAGTACACTCTTTAATTGCCATATCGTATGTTACTCACCCTTTCTTGTGTTCACTGTGAATTCCTGGTTGTGTTTCAAATGTGTGTATTATTAGTTTTATTTATATGTAGTTTATTAGTTCGTTAAAACTAATTAGCTAGTGGGTTTATTAATTAGTTAATACCTTGCTCATATCTTCCTTATTTATTTCATAAATCAACTCCTAGTACCTTGAAGCCATAAAAACCTGTATATACCCTTGGTGGTAGGTGATCCCACCATTGACGCGACATCTACAGACTTTATGTGCTTCTGGGATTCTCACGGTTTTTTTCTCATGATGCCAACATGGCCACCACAGTCTAGGTATTCCATGTCGGAACAAACAGGGTTCTCCTTCACAGAAACCTCCTCCTATACTTCCTTTCACACTTCAGTAGCTAAAAATGGCAACGTGTGCACTCCTTCAAGAGAAACTGAAAAATGAACATTATCTGCCAAAAGAGCATGAGATTTTGTTAAAGTGTATTTATTTTGAGAGCAAGAGAGTGATCATGAATGGGTGAGGGTCACAGAGAGGGGGAGAAAGAATCCCTAACATGTTCCATGCTGCCAGCACAGAGCCTGATGGGGGGCTGGAACTCACGAACCATGAGATCAGCACCTGAGCAGAAACCAGGAGTTGGACACTTACATGACTGAGCCACCTACGTGCCCTAGAATGAGATTTTAATGATTGGTTCAGATCAACTTCATCTGTTGGGTCTGGGCAGCTCCAGTTCCAGGGTATATGATCATGGTGTTCTTCAGTAAAGAGGAGGGTATGTGGATTTTGGATAAGTAAGTCAATTATCTGTCATATTGGACACTCTTAAGTACTTTATTCAAACTCTAGACTTAGAAAATCCAAAGGGCTTCACGTTTATGACCATAAATAATAAAGGAAAACTCTATTCATAAGACTCATTTTGGCTCTATGACTGTGACTTCAAGAAAGTTTCTTAGCTTTATATAACAATAACAGCGAATGGAAAGACTTAGACTTCTTAGAGAGTGCTGGTTATAAAGCAAACTTTAAAAATAAGAAAAGCCAACTTTAGCCTTAGATTTGCCTTCCTTTCCAATCAGGAGATGACATTTGCCTCAAACTCTTGCAAGGAAGAAAAACCAAATTAGAATATTAAAAACAATAACAACCAGTGGAGAATTTTTTGTGTAAATATTTAAAAGTTTATAGTCTTAATATTTCCACACACCACACAAATTCTTAGAAATGCATGAGTAAGTAAATGATGCAGAAGAGAACAAAGAGACTAGCCAAAGGAGAATAATATAGAGAACTAGAATATAAATGAGGTTCAGACCACAAAAGATGCATAACAAAAGAATGACACTTTTTTTACACACTGAAATACGCAACACAGATAAGGGTATGCCAAACATATTGATGATATGGTTATATGCAACCTTCTTTTAATATATTTTTAAGTAATCTCTGCACTCAACTTGGGGCTCAGTCTTACAACCTGGAGATTAAGAGTTGCAGGCTCTCTTGTTTCAGTCTGTGACTCCCTCTCTCTCTGACCCTCCCCTGCTCATGCTGTGTCTCTCTCTCTCCTAGAAATAAATAAAACATTAAAAAAAAAAAGAGTTGCAGGCTCTCTTGACTGAACCAGTCAGGCACCCTAATTAGTGGGAATTATGAATCACAAGTTTTGATGGTGCTTATATCTTTTGACCCAACGATGCCCTTCTTGAGTATCTTTTATTAGAAAATTTGAAATCCAGGGGCACCTGGCAGAGAAAAATCTTTTTGATAAGTAGTAAGTGAAAAATCCAGAGATCAAATTATTTCTAAAGTATCACCTTATTATGTAAAGGGTAATTCCAAGACTTAATCCAAAACTTTACATGCCTTCTCTCTAAGGATTTCAATTTACTTACTCATATTTTTCCTGCTAGTTTCAACATTCCTACCTTAAGGGGAGTTAACTTTGACAAGCTGCAAAAATCAAATGATAACAAGAGAGACAAAATATCTGCAGTTCACCTTCAGGTAGATATTATAGACTCTAAAATTCTTCCCCATTGCTTTGATTTTCCCAGTGTTGTACATACAAAAAAGAAAGTTTTGCTTTCTCCAGCTTGAATTAAGGAACATGAGGTCCAATTGAGTCAGTCACTCTAACTTCCCCGAGGTTATCTAGCTGATATGTGGTAGGACCTCAATGCTTGTACCTTGGTATCTAATTCAATGTTCACTCCACACCTCCAGATGTTTCTTTATTTTGTATGAAGTGTGTAATTCATTGCTTGAAAACTTCACTATAGATTTTTTGGGTTTGGTGGAATCTGAACCAGCCCTTCGGGTTGCAAGTAAACACTTCCAAATAATTCAAGGAGTCTTTTTAGTACCATAGTTGGGACAGGGTTTTCTGTGACAAAATAACAGAGACTATGGAGTCCGTCTATAGGATTAGGTCTCTATACAAACACAGAGGAATTCTGTGGATTGGTGCCCACACCAGAATCCATTGAGAAACCATTTTGGCAGTCCGGAGAAAAGTAATGTAGTGCAGGTCAGGACCACTTTCTCTCGCCATGACCTAAACATCTGTGTGCTCGACTCTCTTTAAAATTGGGGGGAAACTTTTCTTCATCTGGCATTCTGGGATGGCATGGATATTAATCATACTTTTTACCTAAAATTTCCTCTTCGAAACAAAAACACCTGTGCATGCAATTAAATATAAACTTATAAGAGCAATTGTTTCCACTTAGTCTTTGTAGTCTAATGAGTATGGTATTAGTACATATCATCTGAGACTATTAACCCTTGTGTAATATATTCATTCAAGAAAATCTGACTATAATAAGTATTATTATATGGTCATAAGATTACAGAAAAATTCCCTGAAGAATCATGATTCAAAAAAAGTTTTGTCATATTATATGAAATAAGGAAAATATAGAAATATAAGTAACAAGAAATAATCCTGAAAAAAACAAGTAAATACACAACAATAATGACAACAAAGGGAGAACCAACTCCTGTATGTAGAGAACAAACTGGTAGTTGCCAAAGGGGAGGTGCATAGGGGGATGGGCAAAATGGGTAAAGAGGATTAAAACGTACAAACATCTTGGGGCAGCTGGGTGGCTTAGTTGGTTAAGCAGCCGACTTTGGATTAGGTCATGATCTTGTGGTTCATGAGTTCGAGCCCCACATTCGTCTCTGTGTGGCAGCTCAGAGCCTGAAGTCTGGTTTGGATTCTGTGTCTCCCTCTCTCTGCTCCTTTCCCACTCGTGCTCTGTCTGTCTCTCTCTCTCAAAAATAAATAAAACATAAAAAAATGTACAAACTTCCAGTCACAAAATAAATAAGTGATGGGAATGAAAAGTACATTATAGGGAATATAATCAATAATGTTGTGATATACTTATTGTGGTGAGCATTCCATAACGTATACAATTGTTGAATCACTATGTTATACATCTGAAACTAGTTTCGTATTACATGTCAACTTTACTTCAATTTATTATTTTTTTTAATTTTTTAATGTTTTATTTATTTCTAGGAGAGAGAGAGAGAGACAGCGTGAGCAGGGGAGGGTCAGAGAGAGAGGGAGTCACAGACTGAAACAGGCTCCAGGCTCTGAGCTGGCAGTCAGCACAGAGCCCGACGCGGGGCTCAAACCCACGAACCGCGAGATCATGACCTAAGCGAAAGTCGCACGCTTAACCGACTAAGCCACCCAGGCGCCCCTACTTCAATTTAAAAAAAAAAAATGAGCGTTTCATACCCAGTTCTTTCAAGCCAGTAAGTAGAAAAGCCCTTCTTTGGCTGTAGGGCTAGTGGTACAAAACTTCAGTGATTTAGCTCTACCAGACTGCTTCCCAATCCTCCCAAAGCAGCATACATTTTATTTGCCCCTCTTTAGGATTCCCATCTTCCTAACCCCCAAGTTCGATTCTCCTAACACTTGCTTTGTTCAATGAGGTTGAGTCCTCCCTCAAACTTCTAATTACCCCTTGATGATACCTCACAGTACTTAATAAATAGCTAATATTGTGCAATTATCTCAAAGTATTATAATTATTTGTACACACAACAATTTTGCCATTGATTGCCAGTGCTTTGGCTGTATGGGCACTGTTCAGTCATCCTTATTACTAGGAATGTAACAACTACTCAAAAGTGTTTCTTTGCTAAAAGTGAAGGAAAAACCCCACACATCTTATATTCTGGTGGGCTCCTCAAAGACTTTTCTCTTTTCTAGTATTAGAATATACTGAATAAAACTATTTTAAAATATGGATATGAATGTTATTAGTGTTATTTTTTTCTGTATTCAAAGGAGACTTGAAATGGAAATTGATTCAGATTGTACACTTCTAGTCACATGAACGCCTTCAGTCTTTGATGGCAAGTGGAAATCTGGACCTTTTGTCTTTCAGAATATCTAAAGATGACAAAAAAGAACATCAAAATGTATAATATTTACACAGTGTTATTTTGTATATCTCAATGGGTATGATCTCACAGTGGTACTCAGCCCAAGTGTCATGGCATCACCTGGGAATTGTATAAAATCTGATGCTTTGGGAAAATACCAGTTGGACCCCATCCAGTTGGTCAGAAGTATGGTGGGCGAATGTGCTGATGAGGTTGAGAACTTCTGCCTCACAACAAAATATCTTCTGAGGGTCCTGTGTACAAATCTGGAAAGAAAATGGACCTTCCTGGAAAATCAGCTCTTAGCCTCTAGCAAGTTCTTCAATCTTTTCATGAATCATGGACTTGAAATTGAAAAGTGTATTATCTACCTCTGAATTAAAACCAAACCAAAGCAAACCAAAACAAACAAACAAACAAACAAACCACAAGAAAGCAAACCTACGTAAGACCAACCCCTTCCTTATTCTCTGTGTTTGGGTCATTGTACACCAGTGGACACAAAGCATGGAGCTGGGTGTCTTGCATGGAATCCTCATGCTCATTATTACAGAAATGCGAGAGGCTGTGGTTCCTTACCCCTTTACATAATTTCCTTATGAAATACCTTCTATATTCTTTATGGATGGACTGTAGATAATTATCTAGAAACTCAAACATTAATAATTTCCTATACAGTGATTGAAAAAACATCCATTTGAGAAACAGCTTCCTCCCTGCCTGGAGCCAAATATCCAATAGATACTGTAATGAAAAGAAAGCAGAGACGTATCCAGGAATGATTTAACCAGCAGCGAGTGACCTGTATTTTATTATGGTACACAGCTGTTTTTATCACACACACCCATATAAATAAATCACAATTAAACAACTTTGGGAACAAAGAATTTGAATCAGAACACAATTAGCTTTTCCTATGAAACCCAAATATCTGCTTTTCTTATATTTGCCACAAGCTGTGATTCCCACGTGAAAGGTATCAATCTATTTCCTTTTCCTGTCAATCACTTATGCCATGCAGGGTGATGGTATGTTGGGTCATGACCCTCATCCCTGGACATGAGCCAAAAGCCACCAGTAATTTGACTGGTGTAATTATTCAGACTGTTTCTAATAAGCCTAAAAATGTGATGTTAACATTTTTCACATGTTTGTAAGCTTCTGGCCTTCAAGGTCTCCTTAGCATACCATTGTACCCTTTTCTTTAGTTATATTGGAAGAAATTAGAACTTTTCAATAGCTGAGCTTTACTCCTTGCTTTCTGTTGGAAACTACCTGGCCTATGGGACCGTAAAGTGTTATTTCTTTAGAATTTTGGTATCTTCCCATGACAGGTCAGACTTTTGACAAGAACCAAAATCCATCCAGCATGCATTTACACATCTTCTGTGTGCCGAGTCCTGGGGGTTAAGAGAAACATAAGGTCAAGTCCATGTAACACAAGAATATTCACTGGCAAAACTTAAACGGCTATTTAATGAGTTCAGTTAGAGACACCTGGTTCAAATCGCAGCTCTATGGACTAGTGAGGATGTGACTTTTGGATATAAATATTATTGAGCAGATTGGGAAATGGGACACAACGTTCACACAGCTAGTATGAGGCAGAACTTGTATCTCTCTACACCTGGGGAGTTTGGCTCCAAAGCCTGTATTCCCAACCATTATGCCATTCCGGGTCTGGCATTTGAGTTGATTGCTTCGTTTAAACAGAGAAGGTTGAATGTCATTTTGAAGAAATGGGAATATGGAACATGTGAATCTATCATCTATCTATCTATCTATCTATCTATCTATCTATCTATCTATTTATCTGATATATATCTATATGGTATCTCATATGATATCTATCTATATGATATCTCATATGATATCTATATGATATCTATCTATATGATATCTCATATAGATAGATAGATGATAGATAGATATTATATATATATGATAAAATTCAGCAGTATACAAAGAAACCTACAAGCTTAACTTGAGCCAATGAATCCCTATATCACCTTAGAGAAGGTTATCCTCAGAATTCATTTTCACACAGCAAAGGAAGAATGAAATCAACTGGGGGTTTGGCATCGATCCTGCTAGAGTCTGAGCCTCATCATTGTCATTCTTCGAGACTGGTCTTCCTGGCCAACCTGGAGACCTGTGCCCAGTAATCATGTGAGTAAGTATCTTCAGTCAATAACAAGTATCACATGTTATTCAAATTCACTATTCGCAGTTGACGGAACTGGACTCATTCAGCTTCCAAAGCATTTATTGAGAAGAAACTTTAAAAAGACAATCTGGGTGTAAAAATGGCAATCTGGGTATGGCGATAAATTTTGTGTATCAAGTTGAGTGAGCCACAAAGTGCCCAGATGAAATTGTTTGGCGGTGTGTCTGTGAAGATGTCTGCAGCTGAGATTAGCATTTGAATCAGTGGACTTGGTAAAGTGGATCCCGATCTCCAGTGGGTGGGCTTCACCAAGTCTGTTGAAGGCCTACGTAGAGCAAAAGGTGGAGGAAGGAGGAATTTGCCCCTTTTCTTGCCCCATAGCTTTGGTGAGGACATTTCATTTCATCTTCTTCTGCCGTTGGACTGGGATTTACACCTTTGGCTACCTTGGTTTTCAGGCCTGGAATGTGGACTCAAAGTGCACCTCAGGCTTTCGTGGGTCCCCACCTTGGAGACGGCAGATTGCGGTTCTTCTCAGCCTCCATATTTCATGGTCATAAGATTGAGCCCCACATGAGACTCTGTGCTGAGCATGGAAACTGCTTGGGATTCTCTCTCTCTCTGCCTCTTTCCCCCACTCTCTCTCCCTCTCTCAAAATAAATCAATAAACATTTTTTTAAAAATACAGTGCCTAACCAACAATGAAGCTCATAAACCTTTATTTACTGTGCTATCATTATTATTGTGATCAAATGGAGATGATTTTGAGGACATGAACACAAACATGGAAAAAGTACCAGCTATTGGCCTTCTTGCCCTGCAGGCTGAGAGGTACAAGGTGATTTCTCCATACTGGTTCCCACATGCTCAAAACTAGACAAACAAGCCTCATGCCCAAAACTAGTGGCTTGAAAGGTAGTCATTCAAGTCGTCTTTGGCTGCGAATCTGGACCTGGCCCCCCCTTGTTTATTTTATCTACTGAAAACTCTCAGATATGATCTCTGTAGGGTGACAATCTAAGCTCAGAAAAGGATCTTTGCTCCTGAACCCAAAAGGCAACGTAGCAGAAGGTTGGGACTGTTTTTCCCGACGACAAGGGCAAGGACTGAAAGCATGTTTGACTTAATATTTCAGGTTTCAGCCTCAAGTGGGTACCAGCAGCTGAAAAAATTCCGTTTCTGTGCCCCTTGAGTTCGAAGATTCCAAATTCATCTGCAGAAATGAGTGAGGTGACCTCATCATACCTCTGCTTTTCATATGAATGTCTCTTCTTGAGTGACAGAAAGTTGCTTTTTAGGCAGGGCCCTCCTGTTTAATAATTCAGTAATTAGATACACTGCTGTCAGCTCTGAAATCCCTAACAGCTTTTCAATGACAACATATTGCGGCCTTCTGGGGTCCTCTGAGGTCTCTCTCAGATGTCTTTAACAGGAAGGACAGAGGTACGTGAGAGCCTCCCTCAGGTCTGTGCAAACCCAGGTGTGGAGGCGGCTGTGGGTTGATGGCCAGTGCCTTTCATTTCCTCTCTTTCAGATCGCATTAGCAGGGAGAGCCTTGGCTTGGCTTGAGAAAGTGGGAGACAGTAGAAATGAAACGCATCATCCTTCATGTATTTTGATTCTTCCTGAGACCTTAGCCTAGGGGTCCCTCAATGAGCATCCCCGCACCGGAGATGAGCGAAGATATCTCAGCACCCACTGTATAAATTCCGTAGACACAAAGGTATGTGTTTTGTTTTGAGTCTGCAAAAACATTTTTTGCAAGTATTTTAGAATTTTTTTTCCTAGAAGAAACCTCCAAAAGAAACAAAGAAAGGTGAAAAGCGCCAACAGCAGCATGCTAATTAGCAAATACACCCTAGCCACTCTGCATTAGCCCACTTAAGGAACAGTATGTTTTATTTCTTTGTCCATTGGGAAGGACGTCCAGCAGCCTAATAAATTCACTCTCAGACTGGCTTTATCAAGAAGATACTGTGTTTTAGAAACTATAAAAGATCATTTGGGGCAGTAACAGATTACTGCTTTTAATAAAATGCTTTCTTTTTTCGCTCAATAGGATACTGTAAAAAAAAATAGTCTATAGAGCAGTATCTATAGAAAAGGAACATTTCTATCTTGGAGAAAATAATACTGGGAGAATGATAATGTGATCGTAGTGACTCATGGTACAAAAGGGAGAGAAAAAGGCTCATTGTCTGACATCTCTCTCTGTTGCTTCCCCATCAACCGGCCTGATCATTCCTCTATAGACTCCTTCACGGGTGCCTCTCTCTCCAGGCCCCCTCCTTAGTGCTGGGTTCTGCAAGGATCGGTGCTTTGCCTCTTGCTGTTCTCACTTTCCACACCCTCCCCGAGGTAGTCCGATCTATTGGTTTCAAAAATGAGACATGCACCAAAGCACCAGGATAATCGCTCAGGGTGCTTTCTAACAAAGCGGATTCCCGGCCACCACTGCTGAAGAGGCAGAACTGCTAGGGCCTGGACCCAGGAATCCGGGCTTTCACAACCTTTTCAGGTGATGCCAGATCTGAAAATCTAGGTTGCACCCTGCCATCATCGCATAAGCTGCCCAAAGACTGGAACTGATCAGTAGGTGTTGCCCAAGGCTTTTTTGGGCCTCAGGCATGGCCATATAACTGCCTTACAGACATTATGTCTGGAAGTCACTGGAACTTTTCACATGCAACACGCCCCAAAGCTGTTATCCCCTTGCATTCGCTGGGTGGCTATTGTATCCAGTCCAGCAAATTAGCAAACTAGGCTCCTATCTCTCCCTTATCCTCTGCATACTGACATCAAAACCGATGCAGTGCCTCTCTGCTCCACTTTCCTCTCGTTGTCCTAGTTTAGGGTCACCCAAAATCTCTCTTGGACCAGAGGAAAGATGACCAGGTCTGAAGCTCCAAATAGGAAGTGAATTTCCCGCCACTTCCGGTTTGGGCGGCCTCATCATCAAACGGAGAGTGTGTTTTCCTGCCTCCACAGACTCTGGACCTAACACGTGTAACAGGGGATTCTTGTTCCCTGAATGGACTCAAATAACACCCCAGCCTTAGATTTGTCCCCACTTAATTATTCCAGGTTCCTCCCTGCCCAGGAGCCTGTCCCTTTCCATTTATCAGTGACTTTCTCTAGGTCTCAGTGGTTTACAGTAAGCTTCTGTGATCAGACCTTCAAGCTCTGCTAGGGATATGGAGAAGGACATTTTGGGAATTTAGAAATCTTTTATTCGCTCAACAAAGCAAGACTTTTAAGACCATGGACTTAAGGGGAAAAAAAAAAAGTTAGTGTGAAATTCAAGCTGAGCAATGACTTCTTTGTCCTCGATGGCATTTGCTGCCCCCCTTGAAACAATTAATGCCATTGATCCAAAGGGTGAGAAACCTCAAGGCAAAGTGATTGACAGGGAAGGAAAAATACATTGTTTTCAATATCACCCGGCCCTCCTCTGCCCCACTTTCTCCCCAGGCCAGACCTTTGCACCTTTCAAAAGCACATTTGTTCTCGGGCAAGTGCTCCTCACCCCTCCTCCCAGGAGGGAGGGTGTCAGTTTTCTGTGTGAAGCGGCTCCAGTGAAGGAAAAAGCTCATCCACTCTCTGAGGTTGTGTTGAATCTCATCTAGGTTGAGCAGACTCCATCTTTTAATGCTGCAAGACAGAAATCAACTCCCTGAAAGATCGTGGGTCCTTGTCACCCAGAGGAGACAGAAGTAGCTGTCAGGGGGAAAGTCCTACTATGCATGTTCAAGAGACAGAACCAATCACGTGTGGGTTTGTAATTGTACATCTTGCCTTTATCCCTAAGGAGTTCACTTTTTTGGTCCATTTTTGTTGGTTAAGAGGGGAGAAGGAAGGTGAAAATTGCAAATAGAGAAAAGTAGATGCAGAGAAGTAGCTTGCTGAAGTGAAGCCAAATGTTTTCATTTTTGTTTTTGTTCCATTTAGTTTTGTTCTTTCAAAGAAGCCTTAGGAAAAAGAACACTAAGGGGGAAAGGCTTGTATTTTAACATCATTATGTGTTATGAAGGGCGTCGAGACTTACAAGGCTAACAGGTGCTGATGCGAAGTACAAAATCACAGAATTATCATGAGTAGAATTGAGTTCATGTAATCTTTGATGATGAGCTGGTTAAATACTCAAAGTTACTTCTTGTTTCTGGGACCATAATTCTGTCTCTCGCTCTCGCTCTCGCTCTCTCTCTCTCTCTCTCCCTCCCTCCCCCATGCACTCATACACACACAGGTACAAAGTTGGGGAGAATAGAACTCAGCGATATGTTGTGCCCATGTGGCACAATAGGACACAATAATTTATAAGCGTTTTATTAAAAATCAATGAAATCAGATCCTGCAAATATTTTAGGCAATTAATGATGATTAGAGAATATTGTTTGGTGTAACTTTTTTTGTTTAAAAAGATATCTAAAATATGAGAAATACGATATATCATAGATCATCTTGATGCTTTTTGATTTGAATTGTTTCTCTGTATTCACAGACCTGTGTAGTCAATCTCAGAGCACAGGGGTCATGAGCAAGAAGCAAGGCTTAACAGCCTGACCTAGTGAAAAATAAACTATTTTATTCACAGGGGAGTCACATAGGAAGTTCTTGGAAACACTTTTTAAAATCCCCTTTCCTCAACTCTTCATGTGCTTTAGACTTCAGAGTTACTGTAGCACAAAAATGTCTTCCTTCTCTGTAATATAACTCCCTTTTTGTGTCCTTGTTCCTATAACTCTCATTACACTGTGGCTTACAGTTCTGGATGCTTTTTCTCACCTTCCCTGATGTTGTTGTAACTTTGCCTTGTTTAGTCTTTAGATTCTGCATTACAAAAATTCAAAGAGCAGGATGCTGACAATAACATTCTGTGTCTCATCCATCTTTGTATAGATCCCCAGTACCTACCACGGTGTCTGGTGTCTGGGACAAAATGGACCTTGGGACCATTTTGACAATGAAGCTCAGAGGGGAGTTGGAGTGACAGGAAGGCTGGGGCATGTGAAAAGAAAAACTGTACTGGCCTATGAATTTTTCCAAATATCTTTGCATGGAAATTTTACAGGAGAAGCCTTCAACATGATCAATTTCTGCCTTTGAGAGTATTTTTTTAAATATATTTTTTAAATTTATTTCTAGGAGAGAGAGAGAGAGAGAGAGACAGCGTGAGCGGGGGAGGGTCAGAGAGAGAGGGAGACACAGACTCTGAAATGAGCTCCAGGCTCTGAGCTAGCTGTCAGCACAGAGCCCGACGCAGGGCTCAAACCCACGAACTGTGAGATCATGACCTGAGCCGAAGTCGGACGCTTAACCGACTGAGCCACCGAGGCGCCCCTCTGCCTTTTGGAGTATTATGCACGGTAGCAAAACAGCAACATGGACCAAGTATTTTTGAGTTCATCAGGTGGCTAAATGAATGGTCAAATATGGTTCATTACCAAGAACAGAGAATTATTAGAAGGTCAGTTAAATGCCAGAACTTTTTATTTTTACCAGGGATCTTTGGTACTTGGTTAAACCAGAGTCTCACAGCCTAGAACTAAGTAGTTCACTCAAGAGACTGTAAGGATGGTCATGGACAAAGAAGTCACCACATGGTGAACACTTTGGATTTAATCATGGATAGGAAGTTAGGACTGACTCAGGTAGGTGATGAGTAGTGATGAGTCATCACAAAGACTGGATTCAAGTGCCAGGTAACTCAAGGCTCAGTGAACAAAGAACATTCATGGTCATAGGAAAATAAGGAGCAAACCCATATCTGAGATAAGCAGGAGTTTGATTCCCAGGGCCTCAGCCTCTACCTCCTTAGTACCATTAAACTTTTGTTTCAAATATAAATATATGACAGTTTTGTTTCTCACAGCCACTATTACTAATGCAAAAAACAAACAAACACATATCTCACTTCTCTAAATGTTTAGCTGGTCTGTCTCTATGTTGCTCTTCATTCTGAGAGTTTCTTAGAGTAAGTGTGCTGATGGGTATTATGTGCAAGATTATGTGCAAGGTAGAGTTCACAGTATAAGCAAGAGTTTCTCAACATACTAAGTGTAAAAATGTTTACCAGAGGGGCCTCTGGATGGTTCAGTTACTTGAGAGCTTGACTCTGGATTTTGCTCACGTTATGATCTAATGGTTCATGAGTTCAAGCCCTGCCTTGGGCTCTGCACAGACAAAGACGAGAGGGAGTGAAGTGGAAATTCTGTCTGTTTAAATCTGCAAGTTAACAAATATTCTCCTTCCAGGTAGACTACCTGAGAGTATGTTCTGTGGCTCAAATATGGGTGTCAGAAGAATAAATAACAATCTTCTCATCAGTGGTTTTGATGGTCTGGTCGAGGCAAGCTCCAGTGATTCATTGTAACAAGTGTCACTAACCAGATAAAATTTAAATCAGATGCACAGCTAGAAAGATTTGGCAAAATACAATTGTGGGGTATAACCAAAGCCATACTCAAGGATAATAAATACATTAAACAGAAATAATGCTTATTTGGTAGAAGAGACAAAATAAACCTTTGTTATTTGAAAATAATGTGATAATATACTGATACTAGGGAAATCAACTGAAACAGAACTAATAACATTTTGTAAAATGACAGGAAAGCTAAGTACAGAAAAGTCAATAGCTTTCTTATAAAGTTATCAGTAAGAATCCAGAAGGAAAAGAATGAGTCCACAGGAGTTCAAAACACATAAAATTCTTGGGATTAGCATAAGCTGACAATAGCCAAATTATGGAAAGAGACTGACAAATGGATAGAAGATGTGGGATATTACTTGGCACAGTGGATGGAACTAGAGTTATTAAGCTAAGCGAAATACATCAGGCAGAGAATGACAAATGTCATGTAATTATCACTCATATGTGGGATTTAAGAAATAAAGCAGGTGAACATAGGGGAAGGGAAAGAAAAATATGGTAAAAAGAAAGAGGGGGCAAACAATAAGACTCTTAAATACAGAGAACAAACAGCATTGCTGGAGGGGAGGTGGGTGGGGGGATGGGCTAAATGGGGGATGGGGATTAAGAAGGGCACTTGCTGGGATGAGCACTGGGTGTTATATGTAACTGATGAATTACTGGGTTCTACTCCTGATATCCATACTACACTGTATGTTAGCTAATTTGAACTGAAGTAAAAATTTTTTTTAAAAAAGAACTTACATAAGTAGAAAAGCGGTAAACTTACGATGAAACTATAGAATTTCACAGAGGTAAAAGAAGACTTAAATGAATTTTATATAAAATATATAAATACATCCACATATATGAACACATTAACATTCTTCTCTCTCCTTGTTCTCCTAGAATGATTATGATGACTGGAAACAACAGAAATTCTTTCAAATTAGTTTACATAAATAGTGCGACTTCCAGGAAGGTGCCATAAAACTTGTCAAAAAACTCATTCTAAAGTTTACCTTAAAGACTAGATGAGAATAGGTAAGACATATTTGAAAAAGTATAGTAATAGAGGCATACTTACTTTATAATATATTAAAAAACAAAGCTACAATAAACTGTAAGATACAAGGGAATATACTTACCGAATTATTATTATTTTTAAAAAAGTTAATTTTTTAAAGAGAGAGTGAACTGGGGAAGGAGAGAGAGTGACAGAGAGAGAGAGAGAAGAAGAGAGACAGAGAGAGAGAATCCCAAGTAGGCTCCACACTGCCAGCGAGAAGTCTGATGTGGGGCTGGAACTCCTGAACTGTGAGATCATGACCTGGGCTGAAATCTAGAGTTCAATGGGTAACCGACTGAGCCAGACAGGCATCTTTATACTTAGAGAATTATTAAAAAAATGTTTATGACCCTAAAGTAGCTGTCTTTCTGTGTGTATTTCATACAACTTAATCGTGAAAACAGGGGTGCCTGGGTGGCTCAGTTGGTTAAGTGTCTGACTTTGGCTCAGGTCATGATCTCACAGTTCATGGGTTTGAGCCCCCCATCAGGCTCTGTGCTGACGGCTCGGAGCCCGGAGCCTGCTTCTGATTCTGTGTCTCCCTCTCTTTCTGACCCTCCCTTGCTCACGCTCTGTCTCTCTCTGTCTCTCAAAAATGAATAAACATTAAAAAAAATTTTTTTACATAGTGAAAACATTTAAAGGACATGACAAATGACCAATTATTTAATAAATCATGAGAAAATTGGTGATTTTTTCAAAAGTAAATTAAATATTTGTATTACAACTATACATAAAATAATTTTATTAAACTGAAGACAGTTATGAACAATTACATTCCTTAATCTCAGGGCAGAAAATGAATTGTTAAGGTATAAAAGTAAGGAGAAAAATATATAAAACTTTTATGTTATGTAACTATGAGGATGATAAAAATGACAAAAATGGGAAACAGCAAATAACAAAGACCAATAATTAATATATATAATATATATAATATTAATATATAAATATAATTATCATTTATACTTAGAGAATTACTAAAAAACAAAGAAGAAGATATTCAACATTTCAATGGAATTTCCGAAAGACATTAATAGGAAATTTCATAGAAAGGACCATAAGTCTTCAATAAACTAATATTAAATAAAGATATTTTCAACTTTATAGTAAATTAGGAATAAAACAAGTTAAAAATAATGCTGTAGTATGCCTTTGCTTTTCTAAAAAATGGGCAATATACACAAAGCTATTCGATATTGTTAGGCCAGACATGATTATGATAAATTGTGTCATTCTCTATAGGTAAAAGTTTAAATTATCAAAAATATCTCTAACACAATTTGTCGGACTATTGTCAGGAGTCAATAATATATACAGGTTGCGATTTAGTGATTTCATTTCTATAAATTACTTTCTAGAAATAAGCAGCATGTTTACAAACTATACATAAGATGTCTATTTTGGTGTCATTTATAAAAGAACAAAATATTGTTAGCAATTACATGTATAAAAGTCCAACAGGTTTTATAAAACAAAATGCATGTCTTGAGGAATATTTTCTGACATGGGAAGTTCTCTTAATATAAATTTAAATAAAAAAGCATCATGATCTCAATTTTATGTTCATTTTATATATACATATAAAACTATATGTACACATGTATGTATATATATATATATACTTTGAAATAATAGAAGAATGGTAGAAGAAGGTATGTTAGCCCATTAAAAACAATTATGAGTGGAGTGCCTGGATGGCTCAGTCAGTTAAGCCTCGGATTTCGGCTCAGGTCATGATCTCGCGGTTCTTGGGTTCGAGCCCTGCATCGGGTTCTGTGCTGACAGCTCAGAGAGTGGAGGCTGTTTCAGATTCTGTGTCTCCCTCTCTCTCTGCCCCTCCCCTGCTGGTGCTCTGTCTCTCCCTGTCTCAAAAATAAATAAAACAAAAAATTTAAAAATAATAATTATGAGGAAAAAAATGAGTTGAGAGAATGTTGATGAGAGAAAAAAATTATTTTTCTCTAATTTCTAAACTTAATGAAATGTGTTTTCCCGATTAATTTTTTCAGTAAAGCACATGCACATGCTTTTAAAAGAAAATACTGAAAAAAAAATTTGTTACTAATGTTTCCCATTATGATAATGAAGCAAAAATTTAAAATTTTATTTCAGCACACACTCCAAAAGAACAAATGAAGTGTCCATCATACGTCTTTTCTTCCTCATGCCCAAAATAGAATTAAATTGGACAGTAAAGGGCTTTATATACTGATCCTTGCACTATTAATTTGTGAGTTCTAGTAAACTTTTCACTATGCAGCCATTAAGAGTGTAGGTTCCCGAAATGGATACAGCCATTAAGAGTGTAGGACACCGATTACATAAAGAAACCTTGGATCTCACTTGACCATATCAGAAAAATACCTTGAAATCTTTGGGTCAAAGAGCACAGCTGTGACGTCACACTGATTGGGTGTCAGTCCAGAAATCCTTCCTAGGGGAAATCATGGAGGAAAGAGACAATGTACAAGTGGAAACTTGACAAATTTTTGTATACAATGCTTGGATGAACAAAACCAAGAGGGATAAAAAAAGAACTTCCTAATGGTCAGAATTATTCGTTGAAGAAGTTGTTTTACAAGAAGCATCCAATCCTTTTGAGTTTTGACCACTGGGAGCATTGCCCAGTTCTTTTTTAATTAGCGCTCAATTAAATTCAGCTGAGGTCACAGAAAATGAATTATACTCTTCATTTAGGAAAGAAGAAACAAAAAGGAGAAAAATAAGAAAAATCAAATATTTTAAAAATAAAAAAGCAAGTCTTTGGATTTACAAGGCATGAAGAAAACTTCAAATTTAAATTACACCTTGGGTATTAGAAAATATGGTACGTTTTCCCCAATGAGTCTTATAGCATTTGTTGTTGTTGCCATATTTTAAATTTCCCAATGGGTGTTGGACTCTTCAAATGATAGTAAACATAGAGAGAAAAAGTAGCTAACCAGTAATTTGGAGAGAAAACAGAATTGTAGATTTATGCTTGCTAACTTCACTTTGTTAATTGAGGAAGCTATTGATGCTTCAAGAAGACAGTACTCGGTCTCTAGAATTTAGAAGTCACATAAAGAAACTCTACCAAAGGAAACTGATGCAGGAAACTTTCCACTCCATGGCAGAGTATTCCAGAGATTAAGGGGCTGTGTACTTTGCTTTTACCCAAGTGAGAGGGATCATAAAGAAGATTTTGCTTCTGCAGATGTTTAAACACATCATGCCAAAGACAAATTTTTCAACTGGAACCCTCAAGAAACGTCACTTCTATGTCTTGCCAAGAGAGATCCAGCATTCTCTCCACATAAACATCTGCTGGAAAAGAATTTAAAGGGAGACATTTCAAACAATGATGTTTGTAGCTTTTCGTCTTTAATAAGGTAGGCAAATAATGAAAATGAATTTGTGATACATTCCCTTCCAAAGCAACTTTTCTTCACTGACATGCATTAACGTGGATGGTCAGAAAGGGAAAACATGAACGTTGTGTTGGGTAGAAATGCCTAAAAGCATTTTTGTGAACTATCATTCACACCTGAGAGACATTCATAAATCACAGTTTCCTTTAACTCCAGAAGCTCCACAGGTTCATTGTCATGCTGACTTGTTTGTGGCAATTATGCTATGTTTGTATTTACATAATAATTGGATTTTCTATTAAATTAAACAAAAAACCCTCAAAAGTGAGAGTCAGGGAACCATAAGTTAACTATACAACCTGAACAATGCAATTCATTTGTAGTTAGAATGGAAACTTCATCTTGTTCAAACCATCGTAGACGTTTGGGCATAATTCTCCGAAGGAAATGCAAGATATATAGCTGGGCTCTTTAAGGTTCCAAGAAAGAGACGCACATGGATTGCCTTTGGTAATAGGTGTTTATTGCAAGAATACACTAGCATGTAATTTAGCAAGAGCTATCTCATAGCTCCTCTGGGTTTCACTGCTTCAAAGAATCAGAGGTACTGCAGGTATCAGGAAATGGGAAGTATTTTTTTGGTATAAAAATAGTTTAGTGTAGTGGGGGTGCCTGGGTGGCTCAGTTGGTTAAACTTAGGCTCAGGTCATGATCTCGTGGTTCATGGAGTTGGGTTCTGGGCTGACAGCTGCTTTGGATTCTGTGTCTCTGTCTCTCCCCACCCCTCACCCTCTCTTTCTCAAAAATAAATAAACATTAAAAAAATTAAAAACAATAGCTTAGTGTCTTTTGGATTTAAAACTAAGTTCAAATGATCCACCTTCTCTCCCATTGTTCAACATTTTGACTCTCCCCAAATAACAGATTTGATTGATATCTTTGCCATCATCCAAAAGGAGTGTCCCCCTTATTAAGAATTTCAGAGCACTTCAGCTCAGGGTACTCATGTACCAGTCTCTGGATGGAAGGTTTGGATTCTCTTGACATACAGAGTTCAAGAAATTAGTGGCTGATTTAGCAAATAATGGTCTGGGCTTTTCTTAGAAGTTAGTGACAGCCATAGTTGAAACAGTTCTCCTGGAGTCTTCTTGCAGCATGTTCAATAAATCAATAATGGAAAAAAGTGCATAAAGCAAGGATTTAGTGCACATGCCTTCAAATGGAACTCATTGGTGTCACCTGAACTTCAGAGCTTCAGAGACCAAATCTATAGTAAAATACAGTACTAAGTGCTTAGTATTTCTCGAATGGTGGAATGAAAGCTCATTCTGGACCTTCTCCCCAGCAATACAGTCCTTAAGTTGATGAAAATTATAAGGAAACTATTGTTTGTAGTTTACAGAGAGTGTCCTACGGGCATATAGAAAATGGATAAATATTCATTCAAGAAAATCAACAATGAGGTTTTCAATCAGAAAGAACAGTGAGAGTCTGTGTTTCTAGAGCCTCCACCTGGTCCCTTCGTGACAATTCCTTCCCTGAGCTCCGTATTAGAGAAGGTCAACCTCAGGTGCTGTACTCAGGATCAAGGCAGAAGGTGAGGGAGTCCTTGAAAGTATTTCCCAGATCACTTGCAGCATCACCAACACAGGGCCTCACTAACACAAAAGGCTCAAGTACAACTTTTGAGCAAACGAACCTACAATAACTTATCCCGACCTGAAGGTAGATCCTAGGAATCCAGACATAAAAGTTCCTGGTAATCTGGAAGACTGTGTGCATACTCAAGGTTCTGCCTTTTCAACAGAAATCAGAGGATAACTCTAAGCTACAAGCTACTGGCCAAACATAGGTTAAGTAAGTAAATAAGAAAACAAACAATCTGAACTAATATGTGAACACACATATCCAATGGTTAAAGGTAAAATTCATCTAACCAAGTGGGTGTAAATATAAACTTTAATGAATAAGTGGTTTATGCTGACCCAGGAGCAAAGACTAGTCAGCGAGATGGCAAGAGAAAAACAAGGGTTAAAATCTGAGTTTTAATTTCCTACCATAGGGGAAATAGATTTGGCAAACTAGTTTAGCAAAGTCACTAAATAAATAAGCAAACAACCAATCAAAAAATAACAACTGCTTCTGGCATGTGTGGGTGAGGGGAATCAGTATATGGAGTTGCTAGAATATATAATTTAAATTTTTTATTTTTAAAAAAATATTTACTTATTTATTTTTGAGAGAGACAGAGACTGAAAGAGACAGAGAGAGAGGGAAAGAGAATCCCAAGCAGGCTTCATGCTGCTAGCAAAGAGCTCGATGTGGGGATCGATCTCATGAACGATGAGATCGTAACCTGAGCTGAAATCAAGAGTCAGACATCTAACTGACTGAGCCTCTCAGGCACCCCTAAAATTTTGATTTTCAACAACAACAAAAAAATGAAGCCTACAAGAAAACAGAAAATTGTCATTCACAAAGAAGGAAAAGAACTGGCAATGGAAAATGCTTTTGATGTGGTCCATTTGGTGAATTTAGACAAACATTTTAAAGCAATTATTATACCTATGTTCAAAGACTAAAGGAAATTATTCTTTAATAATTAAAGTATGGTACAATGGCAATATCTTATGAAATCGTACATATCAGTAAAGACATAAGTGTTTACAAATAATCAAATGGAAATTTTGGCATCAAAAGTGCGATAGCCAAAATAAAAAGTTTACTAGCAGGGCTCAACAGTAAATATGAGCAGACAGGGCTCAACAGTAAGTATAGAGCAGACAGAAAAAAGAATCAGCCATCTTGAAGACAGATTCAATAGAGATCTAGCAATCTGAAGACTAGAGAAAAGGGAGTGTAAACAACAACACCAACAGCAACAACAACAACAAATAGGGCCTCTAAAAAATGTAAAATAATAATAAATGTATTAACATATACATAATGAAAGTACCAGAAGTAGAGGAGAGAAAGAAAGAAAGCAGTAGGGAAAATGTCTTCAAAGAAATAATGGGTGAAAACTTGCAAAACTGGATGAGGGCATTAGTTTAAACATTCAAAATGAGCCATGAACTCTCAGTTGGATAAAAGCCAGGAGATCCATCAACATCCAAATATGTAATAGTCAAAATGTTAAAAGCCAAAGATAAAGTAAAAAGTCAAAAGTAGTAAGAGATAAAGGACTTATGTACAAGGCGATCCCACTGCGATTGATGACTGACTTCCCATCAGAAACAATGGAGGTCAGAAACTGGGGGAGCATATTCAATGTACTAAAATTGTAAGTAACCATCTACCAAGTGTCTTATATCCAACAAACAAAGGTGAAGTAAATATTTTCTAGACCGGATAAAACCCAAGATAACTGTTTCTAGTGGACCTGCTTTATAAGTGCTAAAAAACATTCTTCAGACTAAAAGCAGGTAATACCATTCAGTATTTCAAATCCATATGGTAAAAACAAAGAGTATACAAAAGATATGTAGGCAATTGCAAAAGACAAGATTCTTCTATTTCTTCTCCTTTCTTCCCTTGACTTATTTAAAAAACAATTAGTAAATCAATACGTAAGCAATTATATGGTTGAGCCTATGACATATATAAATGTAATATATTTAAAAATAAGATCACAGAGAATGTGGGTGGGAATAAATTTATACTGGAATGAAGAAATGGCACTAGACAGTAACTGAAGTACTAGGAAAAAACAAAGAGAACCGGAAAAGATAAAAAAAAATTAATATAGCAAAATAGATACATACTTTCTCTTTTTTCTTCTCTGTTTTTTTGAAAGACATAAAATATTATGATTATATCAATATATTGGGGGTTATAAAATATAAAATATAAATTTGTGTTAACCGCAATAGCACAAAAGCAAGGGGGGGATTGACCTATACAGAAATGAAATTTTGATATGTCACTGGAACTAAATCAGAAGTAGATTCTCGTGAGTTAAGATGTGTAAGTCCTAGAACATCCACTAAGGAGATAAGTCAAAATTATAATTAAAAGTCATTCAGGTATTTTCAATGCTACATTAGAGAATATTCATTAAATATAAGACAAAAAAGGTGAACAGAAGGAAAAACTCGTGAGACATATAGAAAACAGAAAGGCAAATAGAAGTAAAAAGCAACCATGTCAATAACACTGAATGTGAATGGATTAAACACTCCAATCAAAAGACAAAGTTGTCAGATTTGAGCTATAAGAGACACACTTTAGATTCGAAGATGAAAACAATCTGAAACAGCCTGCAAACTGTAGCCACAAAAGAGCTGCAATGGCTATGCTAGTATTAGAAAATGAGGGCTCTGAAACAAAATGTTATTGGAGATAAAGACAGGTATTTCATACTGATAAAACTGCAAATCCATCAGAAGTATACAACAAATATAAATGTGTATGAACCTAGTAAGAGAGCCCTCCAGATTATCGAAGCAATATCTACAGAATTGAAGGAAAATACAGACAATCCAGGGCACCTGGGTGGCTCAGTCAGTTGAGCATCTGTCCCTTGATTTTGGCTCAGGTTGTGATCTCATGGTTTGTGAGATAAAGCCCCATGTCAGTTCAGTGCTGACAGAACAGGGATTCTCTCTCTCCTTCTCTCTCTGACACCTGTACACTCATGTGTTCTCTAAATAAATAAATAAATACACATTTAAGAAAAGAAGATACAGACAATTCAATTTTAATCCTCACTTTCAATAATGGATAGAGCAGTTACAAAAAAATAAAATGTTGAACAATGGTGTAAACTAACCAGAACTCCTAGAAACCTACACCAAACAAGAGCAGTACATACATTCTTCTCGAGTTCCCATGGAACATTCTAGAGGATATAACAAACGTTAGATCACGAAGTAAGTCTCAGTACTTAAAAAAAAGATTTAAGTTAATACAAAAAGGATTTGCTCAGCTCACAATAAAATGAAAGTAATAATGAATAATAGAAGGATATTTCTGAAATTAACAAATATATGGAAATTAAAGAACACACTACTAATTAACCAAGAAGTCAAAGAT
Organism: Proteles cristata cristata; assembly: GCA_017311185.1. Taxonomy (NCBI): domain Eukaryota; kingdom Metazoa; phylum Chordata; class Mammalia; order Carnivora; family Hyaenidae; genus Proteles; species Proteles cristata. Next base: position 218,146 of record JAESUZ010004648.1, on the reverse strand, counting down.
AAAAATCACCAGGGAATATAGCAAATGCTTTGATATGAACTGAAAACAACACATACCAAAATGAATGGGATGTAACTAAAACAGTGTTGAGGGAAATTTATAGCTATCAGCGATCACAATAAAAGAAAAAAAAGAAGAAAGATCTCAAATGAATAATCTAACCTTCTGTCTAAAAATATAGGAAAAGAATAAACTAAAAATATAGCAAATAGAAAGCAGAAAGTAATAAAGATAAAAGAAAAAAGGAAGCGGAATAGAAGAAAAAACGATAAAAATAATTAATGTAACCAAGTATTAATTCCTGGAAAATATCAGCAAGACTGACAAAACATTAGCTGGAGTGACAGAGAAAATCAGAGAGTCAGATTACTAAACCCAGACATGGTAGACAGACCTTACTGCTATTCTTTTTTTTTTTTTTTAATATTTTATTTATTTCTAGGAGAGAGAGAGACAGCGTGAGCAGGGGAGGGTCAGAGAGAGAGGGAGTCACAGACTGAAACAGGCTCCAGGCTCTGAGCTGACAGTCAGCACAGAGCCGGACACGCGGGGCTCGAACCCACGAACCGCGAGATCATGACCTAAGGGAAAGTCGGACGCTTAACCGACTAAGCCACCCAGGTGCCCCTATTCTTGCAAATATAAAAATGATTCAAAGAGAATGGTATGAAAGATTGTAAGATTAGATACATAGATGAAATGGGCAAATGCCTAGAAAGATACTACTTACTTTAACTGACTCAGAAAGAAATAGAGAACATAAATATATTATATTGTGTAAATACGTTGAACTTGTAACCAAAAGATTCCCCCAAGCCCACAGAAGGCCCAGGCCCAGATAAAAATCACTGGTGAATTCTACCAAATGTTTAAACAAGCATTGACGCCAATACTTAACAAACTTTTCATGAAAATAGAAAAAGAGATGACACTTCCCAAACAATTCTAGGAGGTCAGTATTTTACTGATACCAAAATCAAACAAAGATATCAGAAGAAAAGAATCTATCAGTCAATAATTTTTATAAATAAAAGTGTAAAATCCTCAACAAAACACCAGCAACCTACATCCTGAAACATAACAATGATTATAAATCAATCAGTGTAGTATACCATATTAGTAAAATAAAAGGCAAAATTACAGTTATCTAAATAGATGGAGAAATAGCATTCAGCAAGTACCAACAGTCTTTCATGATAAAATGTCTCCACAGATACGAATAGAATGGAACTTCCTCACATGATGGTCATTGATGACCAGTCTAATTATCATGAAAATTAATGGTGAAAGACAGAATTCTGGTCCCCTGATATCAGGAACAAAACAAAGATACCCACTCTCACCTTTTCTCTTTAGTATATACTAGAGATTCTAGCCAGGGAATCAGGTGAGAAAAAAAATAGTAATCAAAGTCATCCATGTTAGGAAGGAAGAAGTGAAACGATCTGTATTAGCTGATGACATGATCTTGTATAGAGAAAAAAGTAAGAAATTCATACAAATAATATTAGAACTAATAAATGAGTTCAGCAAGATTGCCAGTGACATGAGTAATATATAAAATCAATTCTATGCCTATACAGTGCAATAAACACTAAAAATAAAATTAAGAGACAGTGACTTGTACAGAATATGTTTCTGAAGAAATTATCAACGTACTAATAAAAGTTGAGTAAATGGATAGCTGGCTTTTCATTATGTTAAATGAGATACCTATGTTTAGATAGAGTGTAGCTCTTCTAATATGTCTCAAAAATTTGTATACAAATTTGGAAATTTAGAACCCAAGTCAATCCGTATATCTTTTGGGTTAGGTCCTAGATTGACTAGGAATTTGGGGAACAAATTGTATTCCATTCCCCCGATACTTAACAGAACGGTATTTCATTTATTTTTTAAGTTTATTTACTTTGAGAGAGACAGACACAGCGGGAGCAGGAGAGAGGCAGAGACAGCGGGAGAGAGGGAATCTCAAGCAGGCTCTGTGTTGCCAGCTGGGGAGCTCGATGAAGGACTTGAACCCATGAACCCGTGAGAGCATGACTTGAACCAAACCAAAAGTCAGGTGCTTAACTGACTGAGTCACCCAGGCACCCCCAGAACAATGTTTTAAAAGACAACTCATACATGTTTAGAATAGTCTCAGAGTTGATAAAATTCCAGATTTGATTATCATGTGGAAATAGAGTGGTGATATTGTTATTCTTTTATCACATAGGAGAATTCTTCATCAGAGTGATTGGTACATGTGGCAGAGAACCATTTTTAAGAAATGCAAATCAGGTCACACCACTCCTCTTCTTTCAAATATCCAATGCTTCTTATCACACTTCAATTAAAAGTGAAACTCTTGGAGCGCTTGGGTGGCTCAGTAGGTAAAGCATCCGACCACTGGTTTAGGATTAGGTCATGATCTCAGCATTCATGAGTTCGAGCTCCGTGTCCAGCTTTGTGCTTGCAGTGTGGATCCTGCTTGGGTTTCTCTGTCTCCCTCTCTGCCCCTGCCCTGCTTGTGCTCTCTCTCTCTCTCTCAAAATAAATAAACTTTTTTTAAAAAGCAAATCTCCTCAAGGAGTATACACTTTGACCCAATCCTCCACTGCTGATCCAGCTGTTCTTTCTTTTCTGGATCAGTGTATTCAGTCACATTGGCCTTCTCCCAGATGCTAGTTCTCGTTAAGCTTATTCTTCCCGTGGGGTTTTGCTATTCTTCTTCCCACTGACTGGAGTAGTCCCTGTAAAGACCCTTCCCTGGTTCTCTCACCTCACTCAGGCCCCAACTCACACATGTCTGGTCTCACTACTTGACCTCGACTCAAGTCAAGGTTGTCCGTGACTTGACTTCCTTTCCTTCAATGGACTTACCACTACCTGAAATTTTATGATCCATATGCTTCTGGATTTAGTTATTTGGTTACTCTTTTTTTTTTCTCTCCTACTAGAATGTAATCTCTTTGAGGCCATAGATATTTTTTATTTTGTTGGCTCCTCAGAATTAGTAGAATCCTTGGTACAAAATAAATACCCAGTAAATACTTGGTAGATGGATTAAATTGTGATAGTTCTGTCTAGTCTATTGCATTTAAGAATTCAAGAGTTTCAAGAAGTTTTGTTTTGTTTTGTTTTGATTTGGTGACTTATGTGTTTTATGAATGGCATGAAAGACTGGGATCGTCGAGTTTTAAATTAGAAAATTCCTCAGGAATTGATACAGTCTTGACTGTTAGGTTAAGAAAGTACCTGAGAAAGAATTCTGGTAGATAAACAAGAGTTTTCATAATAAGGGTAGTGTTCTATTTACTTTGAAATCAAATAGTTTATTGTCAAATTAGTTTCCACATAACACCCAGTGCTCATCACCACAAGTGCCCTCCTCCATGCCCACCCTTCCTCCCCCCCACATCCACCAGTCCTCAGTTTTTGTCAGCATTCAAGAGTCTCTCATGGTTTGCCTCTTCCCCTTTCCCCCACCATTTCCGCCCTTCTTCTCCCCCTTGGTCCTCTGTTAAGCTCCTCCTAATCCTCCTATACGTGCACAGATATGATATTTGTCTTTCTCTGCCTGACTTATTTATCCATGCCACTATTATCTTTATTCAAGAGAAATATAGAAATGAAAAAACCCTTAAACTTATAAAATCTACATAAAGACCCTCAAAAGGTGGTTCATTAGATTACATAGGTGCATATACATATAGAGTAAAACCTTGGATTATGAGTAATGAGTAGTAAAACCTTGGATTATGAGTAATGCGTTCTGTGAGAATTTTGTGAGACAAGCAAGCGTTTCTAATCAATTTTAACTTGATAAATGAGAGATTTCTTGCAATACGACTAGTACATGAGGCTGAATGTCTCATGATCACAACTGAACCAATGGTTTCTCCCTCTCTCTCTCTCTCACTCTCTGTGGGATTGTGGGTGATCATCTTCCATGCTCAGATGCTCCTTCTCAGACCGAGGTGGTGGTTGGCAGGAATCAGCGATTTTTCAAAACATTGGAGGGTGCCCACAACTGGCACTAATGTATTTTTTGTCACTCCAAAGCATCTATAGACACTCCTTTGCTTTTCCAGACAAGAGTAAGCTTAAGAATGCTTTGCTTCATTCTAGGTCAGGCTGCCTACAGATACAAACTCCTCTGCTGCCTTATTGCCAGTTACATTAAACACAATATATGACAAGAGTTTATTATTACCGTACTATAGTCCACATCCATTAGTGACTGTGAAAGTTGTCCTATGCAATAACCCTCCTCTCTCTTGTCTCCTTCATACCAGCAACAGAGGTTTTCAAAGGTAAGTGCAGGTTAATTTATTTTTCTTCATATTTTGTATTTTTGCTATTATTTTGTGTCATATGACAGTATTATAATCGTTTTTATATGAATATTTATGGGTTGGGAGATGAATCATCTGACTTTCCATTATTTCTTATGGGGAACTTTGCTTTGATAAGCACGTGCTTTGGATTACAAGCATGTTTCCAGTACAAATTTTGCTTGCAAACCAAGGTTTTACTGTAAATGCATTTATATACGTATACTTGCACATACCCACACATATATTTAAAGTTACATACACACGCACACACACACACACACACACACACACACACACACACACACACACACAACTGAAGACATGCTATTTTAGCTCTTAGCCCCTGCAGTGGAATTAGATACATCTGCTCCAAATCTGGACCCTACCTGCCATTTTGTAACTGCTTAAACAGGTTATTCGACTTCAGTAAAATGGAACTGGCTCCTCTTTAAAATAGGGATCAAGCCTAATTCACAGGAATGGAGTGAAGACTAAATGCAATAGTGCATGTTAAGTGTCTGGCATGGTGCTTTGCACAATGGAGGCATTCAATAAATAATAATTTGTCATTTTCCTCACGGAATCTTCCAGGCTTAGATTCCTCTCTCCTTTAAATCTTTCTCAGCTTTATAAAACACATGGTCATTGAATCTGAATCTTCCAGGGGCGGGTTCCTTCTCACATATGTCTCCTAAGTACTACAAACTTACCTGAGATGTGACAGATACATAAATTTGGTAAGTTGGCCCCTCTAAACAAACAAAATAAATAAATAAATAAATGGAGGAAAAGAAATGGAATAAGTGATGAAAATCCTCATGCATCTATTTCTCGTAGAAATATTTTATTAGATTTTCAAACAAGATCTAAAAGCAATATCAAGTAGAGGTGTGTGTGCTTCCCAGGTAAATAACCAGAGGAGCATATGTTACAATATATTGAATTTTGTCCATACGGAAATGCCTTTAGGATGCTGTAGTGATGTAAAACGGTAAGGTGGACAGAGAAGGGGACAAAGGTTCTGACAGACAGAGCATGAATTGTGGCCTGCTAACCAGGATCCAGATGCTAGCCAAGATAGAACTTGAGCCCATAGTCTATGGTGAAAAAACAATCAGGAAGGGCTTTCCATTTAATATTTATCCTATCATACTGCTTCATGCTGATTTACTTCCCCAAAGCCTCAAATGCGTTTAGCCTAACACTTTGAATAGTAGAGACAAAAATTAAAATGATATGTCATTTTCCTCTTTTCTATAACAAATGGGATGGAAGAATTTTCAGCCCCTTCTTGGGTATAAAACACCTCCACAAAGGAAACACAAGACAGTAATTCATCAGGGCTTCAATATGCTGGTGCATCTAGCATACGTTCTAAAGGTCTCTTGCAACAGCATAAAAAAAGAAGGAAAAAAAAAAAGCCTGAAATACTGCCCAAACTTTATCTTGGACAACAATCTTCTTCAAAAGACTTACTTGGTTGAGAAAATGACTTTCTATAGAGAGGCTGACCCTTCAGTTTCACGGCATATATTTCGTAGTATTCCAAGGAGTTTTTGTAAGTCATGTTTTTCTCTGATTTACCTATGAATCTATACATCTCCGTGTCTCTTCTCTGTTTTTCCCCATGCCAATGCAGCAGCAGCAAAAAAAAAAGTATGCCAGAAATACTTAGCACATTGCTAAAATGCACACCCTTGGAAGACTACTACCAAGCCAGATGATTCACCTCTATGTTTTTTCTTTGACTTTAGGTAACTGGGTGAAGATGAAGCTTCACCCAGGAAGGGGACAGTGTGATTGCTGCAGTAATTCTTGCTTAAGAAATGGAGGGTGCTGGGGCGCCTGGGTGGCTTAGTCGGTTGAGCGTCCGACTTTCGCTTGGGTCATGATCTCGTGGTTCGTGGGTTCGAGCCCCGTGTCGGGCTCTGTGCTGACTGCCAGCTCAGAACCTGGAGCCTGTTTCAGTCTGTGACTCCTCTCTCTGACCCTCCCCTGCTCACGCTGTCTCTCTCTCTCCTAGAAATAAATAAAAAATTAAAAAAAAAAAAAAAAGGAAATGGAGGATGCTGAATTCCCTGAAGTATCCGTGAAGTGTGCTCACTTCCCCGCAAGTACGGAGAGAAGTACCTGAAAGGGTAATTTTATTAGGGGCTAAAGAACAGTATTTCAGTCAGTAGCAGCAACGGAGGCCTTGACCTTCCCCTTTTTTTTGCTCGTTCCCCTATGTCTCTGTGTGGGTATGTTTATTTATTCTGATAGTTTTGTTTATTTTGTTGTTGGGGTTTTTGTTTGTTTGTTTGTTTTGTTTTGCTTTAGGGTGAGGAAAGGCTTCTCTGGGAGAAATTTCTGTATATTTAATATGTAATCTTTGTTGCTCTTTTGTAAATAACCTAAAACTCACCTAAGAAATAGTACTTAAAATCATGTTTTGCATGTTTTACAGTCTATAGGGAGCCAAACACCCAGAAATAACATCAACATCACTATTTCCGTGTGGAAATATAGTGAGGGCGATGAATTCCTGCTTACCTGAAAACAGGTCAGCAACGATGCATTCTTAAAGGAAATGTCAGCATTTTATAAATATAGTTTTAATATTGGCCCCCATTCTCTGAAACCTCTGCTCTCACCACTCATTTGGGATGCATTGTACCCAACAGATTCCCATACAATCATTGAACTACCTAAATCTCCTAGTTTACAATAAATTATGTATAATCAATGATGTGTGTGAAAATAAAACAAAAACTTCTACTATAAGGCATTAGAAAGTTACCGTAGAAACTCTATACTGTATATTTTACACAGGTTATTTTTAAATAGGGGGGGTATGGTTTAGTAATTCATTTGATGGGAGGGAGACAAGAGAAAAAATGAAAAATATTTCCTTTGCTTTTGCCCTTCTTTCAAATCAAGGAGGAAAATGTTGACAAGAAACACCGCTCTTTCCAAAAGTTTGAGTACAGTGAGCTAGAAACGGTGTGATTAGTTTTTCAACTTGATGGTCCCTTTAGTGGTGGGTTTGGGACTCAATAATGGAGCCACTATAGCTTAGACATTAGTGTTTTCTAATAAGCAGGCTAAAAAAGAAATCAAGGGAGCAACTACAGCCTGTAAGTTACCAAGAGAAAAAATTCATGTCCCCATCTCTCCAAATGTATTGATATTCTTCAGACTGATAATAATAAAGAAAGCATTACATGCTTAGTTCCAGAAATTCTCCATTTCCATTATTGCTGGAAAAGCCATCTAAAAAGCACTTGAAGTTGATGATGTATGTTGTTTACTTTCTTGAAAAAACATCCTCTCCAAATAGGGGGAAAGGTTAGAAATGATTTGTACTGCATTGATCAATTTATCTGAGTTGTCTTTCGACAGATTGTATTAATGGAACTTCATTTTCTTTTATTCAGTTGACGGCCAATTTTTTGTTGTCTCTTAAAAAGATCAATGAACACGTCTCGCCATCTTTTCACAAAACAAGATGATTTTCCCCTTAAACTTTAAAAATGACTTTATTATTTTGTTGTAATAGATTTTTGTCTCCCTCTTTTTGCTTTCAGCCCCCTGGAGTGAGTTTTCTAATGCCTGCCTTTTCTTTCACACCTCTTTGTAGCTTCAGCTTCAATACCTTGAATTTCACTTCTCCCCCTCCCCCCCCCACCATCATTCTGGGTGCCACAGATGTCTTCAGAGACAGGAGCTTTTCCACTCTTTCAGCTGCATCTGGAGGACAGGCCGATGGTGTCCACCACCACAGCCTTGTAAACACAATCAAAATGAGCGCTTGAGAGAGCAAGAGTGCATTTTGATGGGGGTATTTTGCACTACGTCTCTTCAATTCCTTAAAAATGACAACTTGCTGCTTTTACGCAGGCCGGGTGGGAACAGCTGATTATCTTTCTGTGCAAGGAGGGTAGGGGACCTAGGACTCCTCATTTGCCATTTCCTGACATTTAGAGCATATTTCTATGAATGTAAATGCATGTTTCTGCCGGATGGAAACATTCTTTTTTTGGTCTGTTTTGCTTTTATTGCAATGGAAGATATGAAAAGTCAAAAGACGGTAAAACTCAATTTATCTACCTGCCTCTTCCTAGTAGATGCAGATCCCTGGTTTCTTCCACCCCTCCCTTGCCCCCTCATAATTACTCCCAGAATCCCATCTTCGTTTAACACATCGCCAGCCACCTGGCATTTGTGAAGTGTAGCCTTGCCTGCAGAAAGCTGGCACATTCAGAAGGTTTTTTCCCCCCCCTCAGATATTGAAGAGCTGCAGAAGCCACGTATATATACTAACTTCTCCCAACCTCCCTCTAAAACATAATGAGCTCAGGAGGAGTGACTTCAGCACATTTTCAATACATAGTTTAAACGCAGTATAGGTGTCTACATCTTGAGCACAGTGTTTCATTGCTTCCTTTTTATAGACTCAAAAACTTCCTTAAAACAGATTTCCCGAGAACAAAAGAAAACTAGCATGGGCACTTCCGCCGGTGCTTTCCTTGGCAAAGTTATTAAAGCAAAACGAAGTAAAATCCTGATTTCTTAAATGAAGGATCCATTCCCAAACCATCGCTTACAAGGGAATAAGCCAATCACGATTAGGATCAATCATAGATCATCATCCCTCACGTACCAGACCCTGTGGCCTACAGAGGACGACAAGCAGGTATCTGGACCAGTGGGCTTCTATTAGGAAGGGGGATGGGCAGAGCAGAGAGTACTTTTTGTTAGTTTGTTTGTTGTAGTTGTTTTAAAATTTATTTATTTATTTTGAGAGAGATAGAGAGAGACTCTGGGAGGGGCAGAGAGAGAGGGAGAGAGAATCCTAAGCAGGCTTGGGCTGTCAGCACAGAGCTCCTTGCGGGCCTCAAACTCATTAACCATGAGATCATGACCTGAGCCAAAACCAAGAGTCAGATGCTTAACTGACTGAGCCACCCAGGCACTCCTGGTTGGTGTTTTTGTTTTTGTTTTTGTGGTTTTTTTTTTTTTTAATGATTATCATCATTATCTCTCAAGCAGGATGTCTGGGCATATTGCTGCATTCCTCCTTCTTATTGAACCACATTTATAATCAATCACCAAACCCCTCAGCTCTCTTTCCTAAACATCTCTTAGCCATCACCTCTTCTTTTCTGTTTCCCATTTTCTCAATTCAGGCTTGTATCTTTCCTCAGCTGGATGACTGGGCTAACCTCCCAACTTGTCTCATTTCCTCCGACTCGCCCTGGGAGTGATCCTGCATACTTGGCCAAAATCAGCCTTCCGAACTGCAAATCCACTCCTGCCCTTGCATCCCTCCATACTGGAGAGTCTCCCCCACCTTAGTTTCAGGACACAGCTCCCAGCATTCCCGTGTCTCCTCCAGACCTCTCTGGCTTCTTCTCCAGCCCCCCTCACATGCACATGACCTTGCAGAAAGAGGAACTGTCTGCAGCTCCTTCACTCATCCTGACATTTTGCTCTGTGGACTTTAACACGTGCTTTTCCCCTTGCCAAGAATGCACTTTCTCTCTCTTTCATCGAGCAATTGCCTACTCAGTCTCAAATGCAAAGCAATATGAACAAAAATGACGAAGCTCTCAAGCACGAAACACAACCTCTAATATAATATTCCTTTCTTAGAGGCCCCACCTAGACTCCTGAGTGCAAGGAAGTCCTCTTTTCTATGCTTTTGTAGCAGTTTATACTAGGTCTTCACAGAATTGCTCATGGTTCTCAGATTATCGATTTGGTTGCTACTGGAAGTCCCCCGGTGCTGCTTTGGCTTTGAGTGCCCAGTGAGAAGAGGCACATAGTAGACACTCAGTAAATACTTTTGAATTAAATAGGGATTTGCACTAAACATCTGTGTTTAACAGGCTCTACTGATTGAAGTCACAGGAAGAATGCAAAACTAATGTAGTGATAAGGGGGTGTCACCTATGAAGAACTCTGGGTACCATGGAGCTTAAAGGTGTGGATTAACTGGTCTATGAAGGCCAATGTCAGTGAGCATGGAGAGAAGCAAGTCTTTTTCCTCCATCTTTCTAGATGGATCTTTCTAGATAGATCTTTCTTTCCTCCATCTTTTGTCTCTGCTTCCTTGTGCCTATCTGGTTTACTCTTTTCTACCTCCCCAGACCAGGTTTCCAACTTACTCTGGCTTAAATGTGCTCATTCATGTCCCAGCCACAGCTTTACTGAGCATTCAGTAAATGCAGGCACTTACTAGATAGATACTACTCATAGCATTGAGTCATCATGCTAAAATCCCAATTGGGAAAAACCGATTTCTCCTCCAGACCTTGAGTGGTGTTTGGCCTTGGCCCAAGAGGTGCTACAAGGATGGGGGTGGATCTATAGACCTCAAAACAGCGGATGGCCAATTCCCAACTCAATTTTCCAGTTTATTCAAGCAACTTCATAGGGTCCTAGACTAGAAAGTCACCTGATCTTTCTGCTTAAAAGTGTGCTTTTCTGAAGGCCGCTTAGTAACTTTTTAAGAGTTAATCCATGAGATTCTTTCCCAATTGAAACATTTGGTGATGCTGTGCTTCCCCTGCACTATATGGAGCACACACTTGTGGAGCCAAGACTGATGGTTGGAAGGAAGAGAAGCCTATTAAACCAGATTCACTGTTAATGACTCAATGAAAAGAGTGAGAAGAATAAACCAGTCCTAAATAAATACGGGAGATTGATGCTGTTGTTCATTAGTAATAACACTAAGGACTTAGTTGAGGAGGCCCATTGCTTAGATGTTGTGCGCTCACTTAAAAACAACTTCAACAAGTCTTTTCTGAAGCACAGTGTTATGGGTTGACTTGTGTCCTCCCTCAGAAAAACCATATAATGTAGTCCTCCTCCCGTTATCTCAGACCGAGACATTATTCGGAAATCGGATCATTGCAGATGTCATTTATTAAGATAAGGTGATATCATAGAAGGGTGGATTAATCCAGTGTGACTGAGACTTTTGTACAAGGGGGACATTTAGACACAGACATGCACACAGAGAGAAGGTCACGTAAAGATGAAGGCAGAGGGCAGGGCGATGCATCTACAAGCCGAGGAATGCCAAAGATGGCCAACAAACCCCAAGAAGTCAGGTGAGAATCATAGAACATGTTCTTCAAGGCCCTCTGAAAGGCCACCATGATTTTGGACTTTTGGCCTCCAGAACTGTGACAGAATACGTATGTTTCTTAGTGGCTTGGTTGTGGTACTTTGCTATGTCAGACCTAGGAAACTAATACACACAAAAAGATGACGTTAGAGTTCATAAGCTTGTATAATGTATGGGGATTCCTCAAAAACTTAAAAACAGAGCTACCTTACAACCCAGCAATTGCACTCCTGGGTATTTATCCAAAGGATGCAGGTGTGTTGTTTCAAAGGGGCACATCTACCCCAAAGTTTATAGCAGAACTATTGACAATAGCCAAATTATGGAAAGAGCCCAAATGTCCATTGACTGATGAATGAATAAAGGCGATATTAAATATATAATACCACATGGCCTTTATATATATATATTATATATATAATTATATATATATATATATATAATATTACTCAGTGATCAAGAAGAATAAAATCTTTCCATTCACAACAACATGAATGGAACTAGGGTGTATTATTTTAAGTGAAACAAATCAGTCAGAGAAAGATAAATATGATTTCATATGATTTTACTCATATGTGGAATTTAAGAAACAGAATAGATGAACATAGGGGAAGGGAAGGAAAAATAAGATACAAACAGAGAGGGAGGCAAACCATTAGAGGTTTAAATATAGAGGACAAACCAGGGTTGCTGGAGAGGTATGGATTGGGGGAATGGGCTAAATGGGGGACGAGCATTAAGGAGAACACTTGTTTGGATAAGCCCTGGGTGTCATAAGTAAGTGATAAGTCACTAAATTCTACACCTGAAACCAATACTACACTGTATGTTAACTAACTCGAATGTAAATAAATAAATTTTAAAAAGATAATCATGCAATCATACAAATAGGACAATAAATTTGAAGATGACCATTAACTCTTCCGGAAAAAGAGGTGTATGTTTAAGATATGCATGCAGAGTGTTCCATTCACTAACCGAAGTGTAGAGTTTGAAAATTTGTTTCTTCTGTTAATGTTTCCTGGACTGTTTTGCTTCCTTCTTCCCCCTCCATTTTTAATTTTTTTTTTTTAATTTTAACATTTATTTATGTTTGAGAGACCAAGAGGCAGAGTGTGAGCAGGGGAGGGTCAGAGAGAGAGGAAGACACAGAATCTGAAACAGGCTCCAGGATCTGAGCTGGCTGTCAGCACAGAGCCCAACACGGGGCTTGAACTCACGTACGGTGAGATCATGACCTGAGCCAAAGTCGGAGCTTAACCGACTGAGCCACCCAAGAATCCCCTTCTCCCTCCTTTAATTTAACTCAACATTAGGTCCCACAAGTGCCCACCACTCCAACAAGTCTCCCACATTGATACCAAGGCATGCCTTCCAACCTCAGATTCCTTATCTATAAATGAAACGCACACTGGAAAACATGCCTCAGAGTTTATGTGAGGACCTAGTGAGAAGAAGCAGGTAGAATGTCTGTAGTCCAGGGTCTGGAACAGAGTAAGTGCACAGTAGAATCTATTTTTTTTTAAGTCAGAAATTATTTGTACCCCCTCAATTTGCAACTTGCTATCCATTGTCTGAAATGAGTTCCTTGTTTTCTGTGTTGGTTAAGCTCCATCTTTCCAAATAGATCATATTTCAAACAGATCTGTTTACCAAAGAGATCAGTTTGGGAAAGAAACGATCATGGGTTTGCATTCTGTGTTTCTTCCTCATTCTTCTCAAAGTCCAGTATAGTTACAAACACACAGTGCATAATAATTGCTCTACAAATACATGGCGAATGTGGAAACTGATGAAAAAGGTAGATTTCACACACACACACACACACACACACACACAAACACACACAAGTCTAACTATCCCAGGTGGTTTAAGAATAACTTTGGAAACTGACCCTATAACAATGTTCTTAATTTCGAAGTTTCCAGGTGCACAGAAAAAACAAACAAACAAACAAACAAACAAACATGGGCTTTGGAGTCAGTCAGTTTCAAATCCTCTTTCTGCCACTAAATTGCTCTGAGGACTTGGAAGTGATTTAACCTTCCTGAACTTCAACAAGCTTGTCTGTAACATGTTGGCTCTGTCGTGAAGATGGAAAAGATGCATGTTAAGAACTTTGTAGAGAACCTGGCATTTAGTGGATGCTCAGTAACATAGGTGCTCTGTTCTCATTCTCTATGCAGGAACCCCAAGGAAATTAGGTAGGTAGGTAGGTAGGTAGGTAGGTAGGTAGATAGATAGATAGATAGATAGATAGATAGATAGATAGATAGATAGATAGATAAACACACTTTCACAAAATTGGCATGTGTGATTGTGGATGGGGGTGTATGATAAGCATGCTTGAAATTCATGGAGCAGGCTATGAGTAAGAGAAGATAAAGAACAGGCTGGAAATGAGGACATGGGACAAAGTTGCTACTTCCCTTGCATCCTGTAGCACTGTTTAGTCAAGTTGACCTAAACCAAATACTGTCATGCATAGAAAAAGTAACTTTTTTTTTTTTTTTTTTTACAAATAGTTTATTGTCAAGTTGGTTTCCATATCACACCCGGTGCTCATCCCCAAAAAGTAACTTTTGAATAGAAGGAACTACTTCTCCTCCTTACCTCTGTCATGGTAGTGATCAGCCCAGAGTGAATGAAATAGTGGCTCAATGCAAGTTCTATACCTGCTTCCAAATATCTCATCCTATAGGCATTGCCTTTGTTTGCTCTCTCTACATATCTAAGCTTCCCTTATTTTTAAAGTTTATTTATTTATTTTGAGAGAGAGAGACAGACAGACAGAGAGCAAGTGTAAGAGCAGGTAGGGGCAGAGAGTGAGGGAGACAGAGAATCCTGAACAGACCCCACACGGTGAGCTTGGAGCCTGATGCAGTGCTCGAACCCATGAGTGGTGAGATCATGACCTGAGCCAAAGTCAAGATTGAGTCACTTAACTGACTTAGCCAGGTGCTCCTGAGTTTTTCTTTAAAACACATTTTTAATGTTTATTTATTTTTGAGAGAGAAAGAGTTGGGGGAGGGACAGAGACATAGAATCCAAAGTAGCCTTCAGGCTCTGAGCTGTTAGCACAGAGCCCGACACAGGGCTCGAATTCACAAACTACAAGATCATGATCTGAGCCCAAGTTGGACACTTAACTTAGTGAGCCACCCAGGTGCCTCTGAGCTTTTCTTTATAATCAGGATAATGCATGTACACGATTAAAAAATAAAATTACGTAATAATTATCATGCAAAACAGTGAAGAAGGAATGAGAGGAAAGGGGAGGAAGGTAAAGGACAGGTTAGAGTGCACGTAGGTATAAAGGTACAAAATACGACTTCTCACTTCTTCATCAAAGGCTACTTAATGGAGCCATTTAGAGACTTCTTATTTTCCACTTTAAAGAGATCAATGGGTCTCAACCAAACCAAATATTTGGTTGCCTTTTTTCTGGTAGCTCAATGCAAAATTGTGGCTGGTTATGAATTTCCAGGAAAAAAAATTGGATTTTGATATTAAGTCTAGAAATAGGAAAGTTTTGAAAGGAATAAAAGACACTGTTATTGCAGAGAGCAAAAGTCTAAAGCTTAAAGGAGCAAAGAGAAACCAAAGGGGACAGTGAGAGAAGTCCGAGGTAGAAGATCTGAGACCCAGCTCAGAGTGGTGATCTCCTCCATCATCTGGTTGTACAAACGGAAGTCGAGCAACCGTGAAGAGAATGAGTAGGAGGAGATCTCTTACTGCAGGTCAGAGACTGTAACAGATTTCTAGGAGATGGAAAGCATGTGGCATATGCGGAGGGATGAAAGCTGCAGAGATATCCAAGATGGAGAGCTTGTAAAGAAAATTCCACAGCTGAGCACGGAACCTGTCCTTTCAGCCAAACCTAGAGCACTGCTTACCTCAGGGTTGAGAGTCACCTTAGGTAAGGATTAGAGCTTGGTCTAAACAGAAATTAAAAGCTGACTACACAAGCAAAGGATGAAGGTGCTGCAATTCACAATTTGCAAGTACCCTGAATTCATGAGCTACAGGCCTTTTGACATTTGCCACTCAGGGGGTTTACCTGAAGAATTTAAATGAGCCACTTTGGGAGAATTTGGACTTCCTATCAGAGCTTTAATACTCCAGAGTAAACCCCAGTGCTTCCCTTTCTGGTCTTGGGACCCCCCCCAGGGGTAATAAATGGCTGATTCTCTACTCTCCAACCTGGACAAAGGGAAGTTTTTGACTGTCCCTGTGCATCAGACAACCAGCCAATCTTCTACCTGGGGATCAAGTTGATAGAATAGGAAACTCACAGCCAGTTTTCTAAACCATCAGCCAGGTGCTTGACTCACAAACATGGCATTCCCATCATTCTGGGATATAAAGCGTCTCTGGGTTAGGACAGCTTTGCTCACATCTGTTTATCTCCAGTATCCAGCACAGGGCTAACCGAAGACAAAAATATGAACTTTCACCTATTCCTAGGACGGCCATATGCTTCCCACAGGAAGTCCATTCCACCATCTAGTCTTTCTTTTGTCTTTTAAAAAATATCTTTGTTGTCAATCCATTCATTCATTTTATAAAGTATTCATTACCAACTACTTCCAAGTTCCTTTCTGCAGTGACCAGAACTTCCATTTTAATGTCAATCTATTGTTAAAGAATTTGTTGGATGACTCACGACTTGAAATAAAATGTCTTTATTTCAGGGGAGCCTGGGTGGCTTAGTCGGTTAAGCGTCCGACTTTCGCTTAGGTCATGATCTCGCGGTTCGTGGGTTCGAGCCCCGCGTCGGGCTCTGTGCTGACTGCCAGCTCAGAGCCTGAAGCCTGGTTCAGTCTGTGACTCCCTCTCTCTCTGACCCTCCCCTGCTCACGCTGTCTCTCTCTCTCCTAGAAATAAAAAAAAAAAATCTTTATTTTCACCTAAAATTAAACTTGTTTACATATAACAAGGAAGAACATGGTGATGATGATGGTAGCTATTATTCTTTTAGGCAGGCCAAGCATTTATTTCCTCCTTCTGTTTTTCAAGTTCTTGCATTTCATTTGAGGATTGTTCTTTCTGTTTAAGAGAGAAAGTATGGAAAAATAAAGTACAGTTTTGAATGAAGACATATTATCACAAAGGAATGATCGGAAAATAATGAGGGTTTTGACATCAAAGATGCCATGATCTTTGCAAAGACCATTAAAAAATAAACACAACAATGCCCGGATAAACCCTGGGTCCCTGCTCTTCTCACTTCCTACTTAATGATTTTAGAAAGTTTGCCATGTTTTCTTCCTACCTTACTACTTTAGGCCTCAAAGTCCATTGTTCTTCAAACGGTGAGAACAGATGGTTGGATATTTCTGATATTTCATCTTGCAACTTACCAATAAAATATAGAGGACAAAACAAACCAGAGGAACAACAAAACATGCTTGGTTGAATAGAAATTTCTCACAGTCACTGAGATCCATTTCCAATAGTGATCTTAGCAATAAAGACACCGGCATCCTTGACTTTGCAAAGCCAGTGTCTCAGAATTAAGGTTAAGGAACAGGGAAGGAGCAGGGAACAGACAGGTAATCCTGGGACCCCAAAGTGGTGGCACTTGCTGCTGGCATTCTGCATCCGGATAACAACATGGGAACTGTCTCCTGTGAGTGTTTGCAAACACAAATTCGCAAGCATGTGCATTTAGAACTGACCTCAGTTTATCTCTGATTTATTCAAGCCAAATGGGAGATTGGTTTTAAAGCAAAGTGAACCTGGGGTGCCTGGGGGAGGGGACTCCATTGATTAAGCACCAGAGTCTTGATTTCGGCTCAGGTCATGATCTCATTGGTTTGTGAGTTTGAGCCCTGCGTTGGGCTCTGTGGTGACAGTGCGGAGCCTGCTTGGGATTCTCTCTCTCTCGCTCTTTCTCTCAGTCTCTCCCCTGCTCACTTTCTCTCTTACTCAAAATATATTTAAAAATTAAAATATAAATAAAGTAAGGTGAACCCATAGTGGTATTGCTCCAAGTGCCTGAAAAGAAAAAAATATACATCTTCTCTGGACTCATAAACATTGTTTTGCCTATAAAAAAGTTAAGGTCTAATTAGGATATAATAAATCACATATATTTATTACATTCAAATTTGGTAAGTTTTGCCGTATGCTCGTACTTGTGAAGCCACCACTGCATGTCCTTGTAATTCTCTGTCCTGTCCCTCCCCACCCCTCTATGCCCTGGCCCCAGCCAACCAATAATCTGTTTTCTGTCACTATACGTAAGTCTGCATTTTCTTTTCTTCTTGCATTTCATATAAATGGAGTAATACAGTACATATTGGGTTTTATTGTGTCTATCTTCTTTCACTCTGTATAATTATTTTCAGATTCATCCACGTTGTTGTAACAGCAGTTCATTTCTTTCCAGATTAAGAAGTGAGGAACAGGGGCACCTGGGTGGCTCAGTCGGTTAAGCCTCTGACTTCAGCTCTGGTCATGATCTCATGGTTCATGGGTTCGAGCCCTGTGTCAAGCTCTGTGCTGGCAGCTAGCTCAGAGTCTGGAGGCTGTCTTCAGATTCTGTGTCTCCCTCTCTCTCTGACCCTCCCCTGCTCTCTCTCTCGCTCTCTCTCTCAGAAATAAATAAAGCATTAAAAAAAAAAAACAAGTGAAGAACGAAACTATACTTCTGAAAGACATGATCATTTATGTGTAAAATCCAATGAGTCCACTAGAATAGCAAAAAAGTTTAGGAAGATTGTAGAATGGACAGAAATCAAGTTAATTTTATATCCTAGGAAGAAAAATTGGAAGTCAAAATGAAGAAAAGACCACTTGCAATAGCACAAAAATAATAAAAATATAGGTATAAATCTGGCAAAAGATATGAAAAACCTAAATGAAAACTAAAAAAATGGCTGAGATGAATTAATGAAGACATAAATAAATGGAAAGATATATTGTATGTTGAAAATTCAGTAGACTTAAGATATTGATATTCTACAAATTGATCTATAGATTCAGGACCATCCCATCCCACATTTCAGAAGATTTTTGTAGAATTTGTCAAGATGATTCCAAAATTTGTATAAAAATTCAAAAGACTTAGAAGAGCCAAGAACAAAAGTGGAAAACTAATACTACCTGATTCCAAAATTTATCAAGTCACAGTAAACAACATTGTAGTATTGCTATAAAGATATGCATATAAGTCAATGGAATAGAATAGGATACAGAAATAGTCCCCCAAATATATAGGCAACTATCATTTCCAAGGTGCAAAGGCAATTCAGTGTAGAAAGAATAGCTTTTAATAAACCATCCTAGAATGTTTGAATACTCATAAGCAAAAAATAAAATATACTTCACACATTACACTATATAAAAAATTAACTCAATGGGATGCCTGGGTGGCTCAGTCGGTTAAGTGTCCGACTTCGGCTCAGGTCATGATCTCATGGTTCGTGGGTTTGAGCCCCACATCGGGCTGTACTGACAGCCAGCTCAGAGCCTGGAGACTGTTTCAGATTCTGTATCTCCCTCTCTCTCTGACCCTCCCCTGCGCTCTCTCTCTCTCAGAAATAAAAAAAAAAAATTAATTTTAATTTTAAAAAATTAACTCAAGATGGATCATATACTTAAATGGTAATCCCAATACTATGAAATTCCCAGAATGTAGAACAAATCTTTATGATCTTGAATTAGGTGAAGATTTCTTAGCTATGAAATCAAAAGCATGATATTAAAAAATATATTGATAAATTGAACTTCACCAAAATTCAAAGCTTCTGCTTTTCAAAAGTCTACCCATCCTTTGTCTTGGAGATGATATAGTGCAACTGGAATTCTCGTATGCTGCCAATGGAAATGTAAAATATTATAAATATTTTGAAAGTCACATTGAAACGTTTTTAAAACGTAAAGAATCGTATGTTTTACCATGTGATTCAACCAATCGTTTCTTGGTATAACCATAGCAATGAAAGCATCCATCAAGTCAAACATTTAAATATATGCTCATACCATATTCGTATCCAAAACTCCATTAGGAATGCATGTATTAAAAATGGTGGTATACCCGTACAATGGAATACTACCCAGCAGTAGAAATGAATGGGCTATGGGTACGTGCAATGGTAGGGATGACTCTCACAATAATTTTTCTGAAAGAAGCTGGACAAAGAGCGCCTACTGTACCATTTAATTTATATAAAACTCTAGAAAAGACAAACCAATACATAGTGACAGAATGCAGACCAGAGGTTGCCTGGATGAGCAAGGGGCAGAAGGGAACTCATGGCTAGTGAGTATGTTCTTTGTCTTGGCCACAGTGATCATGTCACATTTCACAGGTGATCATTTTATCATTTCACAGGTATAAATATGTAACCAAACTTATAAAATGGCACACTTCCAATACATGCAGTTTGTCGTCTGTTAATTATGCCTCTCAATAAAGCTATGAAAACATCAAAAATAGTAATGATAACAATAGTGAAATAAACAAGAAACAAACATGGCACTAAGGTAGCCAGGCACACAAAAGTAGACTGCCTGTGATTTCCTTTACATGAAGTTTTCCAGTAGGTGAAACAAATCTAAGGTGATAGTGGTTAGAATAGTGCCTCCTTCTGGGGGTGGGAAGGATGATTGGGAAGGGGCAGGTGGGAAACTTCTCAGGGTAGAACATTCTAAAACTTGATCTGAATTATGTATATAGGCGTGTGTGTGTGTGTGTGTGTGTGTGTGTGTGTGTGTGTGTGTATCTTGGAGATGATAATTTTCAGTAGCATTAAGATACAAAACAATGGAATGGAACACAAAGAATTGGACTTCACAAACGATTATCTGTGAAACACTGATGCTTCCTGACACACTCTCTCTTACCCTGGAGATTTTGAGGCAATTAGCATTTCAGAGGCTCTGAGGATTTTTGCAATATAGGAACTTGCTTAACTTTGTTTTAAATCAGCTTTTCTAAGACTTACTGGACCACCGAGACAATTTTTTCTTATTTAACACTTTTAAACATCTGATGGAACAAGTGTTCCGAAGGGATGTATTTTAAGAAACGCTAAACAAGCCAATTAAAAATATACTGTTTAGAATCTCTGGAGGTTTAGAGAGGTTAATTGTTTTTGTCAGAGCTCACACCGCCGGCAAAGGACAGAGAGGCAAGATTAGAAACATGGGGCTGTCTGACTCAAAGGCCAAATCTTAATCATCCAATCTCACCAACCTGCCCTGCGCCTCGGTTTTCTCATCTATAGAATGAGAAGGCTGAGCCCACATGAAGTGTGAGATAACAATCAGCACCCACTTTTTCCATTTGTGTTTCGGGGGCAGCTTCGTTAAACTTTCTGTACAACGGGTTCTGTAAAATGAGACTTATATACCATAACTGAAATGAATATCAAACAAAATAACTTCTATAAAACACCTAATGTTTCTCTTCTCATTTTTCAACCTAAGAAATAACCAGATAAAATAACATGTTTTAAGAATGGGTACAGCTCACATTTCTGTTGGTGTTCTGACCATTTCATGGGTGAAAGATTGGATTTCTGTCAATGAATACCAGACTTGGGTACGGGTACATTCATGAACTGTCCTACTTCACCTGTGCAGCTTTAAAAAATAGGAACAATTGGGGCGCCTGGGTGGCTTAGTCAGTTAAGCGTCCGACTTTCGCTTAGGTCATGATCTCGTGGTTCGTGGGTTCGAGCCCCGCGTCGGGCTCTATGCTGACTCCCAGCTCAGAGCCTGGAGCCTGTTTCAGTCTGTGACTCCCTCTCTCTCTGACCCTCCCCTGCTTACGCTGTCTCTCTCTCTCTCTCTCCTAGAAATAAATAAAACATTAAAAAATTAAAAAAAAAATAGGAACAATTTTAGTTTCAATATTTGATGTACTTATTAATAAGGGGAAGAGACATCATTTATGATATATATGTGTCATATTATGCCTGTGATTCATTGGTGGAAAATGTTATTTCATTTAATCTTTACAAAATTCCAAGAGGAAATTATCATCCCCATTTGTGCACTGGAAAAATAAAATTCCAGAGTATTTAATCAATGACTGGAAGAAGGTATTTGGAGGTATTAAGAAGAGAAACCAGAGGCGCCTGGGTGGCTCCATTGGTTAAGCATCTGACTATTGATTCAGCTCAGGTCATGATCTCATGGTTGGTGAGTTCGAGTCCTTTGTCTAGCTCTGAGCTGATAGTGTGGAGTCTGCTTGGGATTCCATCTCCCTCTCTCTCTGCCCCTTCCCAACTTGCTCTCCATCACTCTGCTCTTTCAGAAATAAATAAACACTAAAAAAACACTTAAATTTAAAGGAGGAAAACCACAGTTTACAGCAGATCCTCTGCCTCTTTGGTCTCTCTGTTTGCCTCAAGTCACTACTGGTTCGAGGGCTTCATTGTCCTTTGAAAGATGCTCATGGTGGTGCACCTGGGTGGCTCAGTTGGTTAAATGTCTGATTTCGGCTCAGACATAACCTCATGGTATGGGAGTTTGAGCCCTTCATGGGGCTTTCTGCTGTCTGCATGGAGCCCACTTGGGGACCCTATCCCCCGTTCTCTCTACCCCTACTCTGCTTATGCGCTGTTTCTCTCCCTCAAAATTAAATAAGCATTTTTTTAAAAAGATGCTTATGGACAAGGATCTGTCAAGGCTTACTGTCTTACCTTCTATCTCATAGAGAAGAATAAAACTCATCTAGGGTGGCTCTGAAGGTTTGGAAAATAGTGTTTTTTAAATTACAATTGCCATTTATCAAGTTATTAGGCACTTTCCAAGTTCCTCTTAGAGAAAAATAAGAATGAAAGCAGTCATTTCAATATGGAAATAAAGAAAATAGAATAAAACAACAAAAACAACAACAACTCATGCCCAATAAAATCCAAAAAGCCAGATGACCTTTTCCTCTAACATTATGGGAAATGACATTATTGTAACATGTCCCTCCCAATTAGCAAGAAATAAAGGTACGCTTATAACATTCTGATTCACAGTGTAAAACACGTTATGAGAAAG
This sequence comes from Proteles cristata cristata, assembly GCA_017311185.1. Lineage (NCBI taxonomy): Eukaryota > Metazoa > Chordata > Mammalia > Carnivora > Hyaenidae > Proteles > Proteles cristata. The sequence goes on along the minus strand of JAESUZ010004648.1, from coordinate 195,700 downwards.
CAACATATGACATGCACATAATCTTAACTGTATGAGAAACCAGATGTTATCAATTGGAATACTTTGAAAGCATTGCTCTGCGAACACTGACATTTTTATACAAATTAGCCAATAACGTTTACTTGCCATGTAGTCATAAACAAACTCATGCATTCGAGCATCTTCTATATATCTTGTCCTGCAGTAGATTGACAGAGGCAGTGATGCTCGACTCACCCTCGTGTAACCTATTGATACTTTAAAGGGCAATAAAAAATGGAAAATGCTGCAGGTAAATAATAAAGTAAATAATATTTAAAAAAGAACAAAGTAAACTAAAATAATGAAATGTCAATAAGTTCAAGGGGCCATGATGAAAATACTCTGTACCATTCAGTCCTTCTAGACCTGTCTCTTCTCCCCCAGAGTAATGTCCCCTGACTGTCTATTCGTGCTAAATTTGTGTGAATATTGTGTCATTTTTACCCACCTCTGATTTTCTTTAATATATTGTTTATATGATTTTAAGTTTTCCTACTTTTTTGTTTCCATAGTTTTTTCTTCACATATATATATAAATATATACTGTATAAATGATATAAATATATATAAATTATACAATTATATATTATAAATATATATTATATATAAATTATACAATTATAGTCATATAATTATATAATAAATACAATATAAAATATATAATATATATAGAACAAATAAATTATATAATATATAATAAATATATATATTCAAGTTTATTTATTTAGAAAGAGAGAGCATGAGCAGGGGAGGGGCAAAGAGAGATAGTATCCCAAGTAGGCTCCTCAGACTCCTGATGCAAGGCTTGAACTCACAAAAGGTAAGCTCATGACATGAGCTGAAATCAAGAGTTGGACACTTAACCAACTGAGTCACCTAGGTTCCCCGCCCTAGTTGTGTATATTGTTAAAAACAGTGGGCAGAAAATTCAGGCCTTGACCTAAGAATTCATTGACCTAAGCACTTCTTCCTTAAATATTTACTAAGAATCTACTAGATGCAGGCACAGAATTAGATGCTAGATTAAGGAGAGGCCCCTTTAGTTGGGTAAATCTGAGTATTCTTGCCAAAGATCAGCCAAGCCCACCAATTCCCTTAAAGAGTACACCAGGTGAGGGGCACCTGGGTAGCTTAGTCAGTTCAGCATTTGACTTTGGCTCATGGTTCATGAGTTCGGGCCCCATGTCAGGCCCTGTGCTGGCAGCTCAGAGCCTGGAGCCTGCTATGGATTCTGTGTCTCTCTCTCCCTCTCTGTCCCCTTCTCTCAAAATATAAAATAACCATTTAAAAATTTTTAAAAAAAGAATACATCAGGTGAATTGATGAAATGCCCCTATTTTTAAATATCACAACCATATGGTATCTTGGGTCACACAACCATTTTATTTGGAATAGAGTGCATAACATTAGTAGCTTGCATAATCTTGGAGTGATTAGTACGCTTGAATATATACTTATCTCATTTCATCCTATTCGAGTTCTAGCTTTCCAGAGCATACTGCCTCAAAAGTGTTTCTTCCTTTCTTTTTCCTTCTCTTTCTTCTTTCCCTGCCTCCTTTTTATTTCTTTTATCCTTGTCTGGAACATACATGCTAAGTAAGCAGTTTACCATCTAGAATGGCAAACAAGAAATTATAACACTGATGTGGTTGAATGCTCTTATTTCAGAAATACAGAAACTTAAAATATGAAATAAAGATAAGGAGGAGGAAAACGTCACTCGAATCAAAGCTGTATTCTTGAGATTTGGTAAGCTTATTTTTATACAAGTAGTGTAGACAATCCTTGATTGGCTACCGTATTTTTACATTCAATGGTCCATGGGTTCTGATAAGAAATAAAGTCTCCAGGAGAACAATGTTTTTCAATAACAGAAAGGAGGGGAGGATTATCTGACTTAAGATATCTAGCTTTCCAGGTAGAACAGACTGGTTGGCGGGCTGGGGTACCCGAAGCAACCTATTGATCCAAAGTTCTGATTTCTCAAGCCTCTTACAAAGAACAAGACCAGGACACGATAAAGTGTTAAAGCTGAAGGAAGACTTGCTGATGAGAAACAAATGATTCTGCCATTAACATTGATTGTTAATTGATTAAAAAGAGAGTAAGTGCAAACCTACACAATCAGTTCAGACAAGAGACACATTGACTGATGGTAGCAAAATGTCGGCTTTAATCTGGTTCTACAAGAAGACTCTCAGGAAGGGGTTCTCAGACCAGGGGACATGGATGCTTTAGTGTAAAGAAAGACTTGTGTAAGGAATCTAAACATGAGAAATACCAAACAGCATTTTTATACAGACATAGAGCTGAGTGTTCTTCATTATGGAACTGTATTAATTATTAGATCCACATCAAGCTATTTAGGTAATTAGCAGTTTCTGAAAACTTCATGGCCATGAACAAAACCCTGAAACTGGAGAATCTGTTTTGACAATGCCCATAGAGAGCTGAAGACTGAAATCTTTGGCTTCTTCAGCTGAAGTGGGCTTGGCAATGGGTCAAGAGTAGGAAGGCAGAACCTGGCATTTGCTATATCATCTTGCTCTGAGTAAGGGGGAAGAAACAATGCAAACATTTGTGTCATGAGAAAAGTGTGCGAGTTAGTGTTCTCCTTAGCTTTCAGGTGAGGAAAAGGACAGATCTTCTTCCTCCTGCCCTAGAACCCATGGCACTTAGTTGTGAAAGACCAAGTAAAAAAGGGATGCTACCAGTCTCTAGTAGACCTTGTTTTTTTTTTTTTTTTTTTTAAGAGGGGGACATTTGGTGCGTGTAGGTGGCTCAGTTGGTTAAGCATCTGACTTTGGCTCAGGTCATGATCTCACAGTTTGCGGGTTCGAGCCCCACATCGGGCTCTGTGCTGACAGCTATCTCAGAGCCTGGAGCCTGTTTCAGATTCTGTGTCTCCCTCTCTCTCTGACTCTCCCCTGCTCATGTTGTCTCTCTCTCTCTCAGAAGTAAATAAAACATTAAAAACTTTTAAAAATAAGAAAAGAAGGGGACATTTTTTAAATGGCCATCAATAAAGAAGTGGTTACATTATGCTAAAGAGACAAAGTGAGGTGCATAGAAAGAATGAGATATTTCTGTTCTTACCAATACAGAAACATGTTCAGTACAATTGCAAACAGAGAAGTACAACATAATTCCCCTTTATAAAAAGATACACAAGGGGACGTGGGTGGTTCAGTTGGTTAAGTGTCTCACTCTTGGTTTCAGCTCAGGTCATGATCTCACAGTTCTTAGGATGGAGCCCTGAGTCAGGCTCTGTGCTGACAGTGCAAAGCTTGCTTGGGATTCTCTCTCTCCCTTTCTCTACCCCTCCCACTTTCTCTCTCTCTCAATAAATAATTTTTTAAAAAGTACACATACACATATTCATCTATAAGTGTATAGAGATGTCTGTAAATACATAGGAAAAAGTCATGAGCACCAAATCTACCAGGTATAAGCAGAGGGTAGGGGTGGTTCTGGTGGATGGGGAATTGCACATTATGGTTTCTGTGCGTACGCATGAGTGTGTGTGTGTGTGTGTGTGTGTGTGTGTGTGTTTCCAGAAAGCAAACAGAGTCAGTCATCTTTCAGTTAATTGTATAACAGAATATTTTTAAATTTCAGTATTGTGATATAAAATCATAAGTTGAAAATTAAGTGCCATGAACTCTAAACTCATTTATGATTTAAGGGAAGCTATTTCTTGGTAAAGAGTAACATGAGACCTAACAATACTGTGAATGAACTCTAATGATTGTGCAGAATTTCTTTTGGCTACTGCTGTCTTGGTAAATTACATCTATGGTCTCTGTCAAGACATTCTCAAACATTTGCAATTTTATTTTATTTATTTTTTTAATGTTTTTTATTTATTTCTAGGAGAGAGAGAGAGAGACACAGCGTGAGCAGGGGAGGGTCAGAGAGAGAGGGAGTCACAGACTGAAACAGGCTCCAGGCTCTGAGCTGGCAGTCAGCACAAAGCCCGACGCGGGGCTCGAACCCACGAACCGCAAGATCATGACCCGAGCGAAAGTCGGACGCTTAACCAACTACGCCACCCGGGCGCCCCAAACATTTGCAATTTTAAATCAAGTTGCACACATCAGTGTGAGATCAGCTTAGAAATGGAGTCTAAATTCATTTCTTTTTTTTTTTTTAAAGTTTATTTAATTATTTACACAGAGAAGACACGAGCAGGGGAGGTGCAGAGAGAGGCGGAGAGAGAGAATCCCAAGCAGGCTTCATGCTGTCAGCACAGAGCCTGACATGGGACTCAGTCTCAGGAACCAGGAGATCATGACCTGAAGCCGAAATCAAGCTTAACGACTAACCCACCCAGGTGGCCCCCGTTTCTTTTTAGATTGAAGGCAAAAAGTGTCCCAGAGAATGTGTGTGAAGCAGCTATCATTAAGATCATGATATTTTATCCTTGTTCTTTGTGCATCTCTGGATGGCATGCCCACAATATAGGAGTCCTAATAGTATTTGAATAAAATCAATATGTGATATTGATTTGCTCCCTAATCCCCCCAAGCGGCCATCCATTTTCCAACCATCATCACTCCAGTCTCTCCTGGAGTTTAACCGCTCAACTCCACCCCTAACTCTCAGTCTCCCTGTCCTTTTCCTCCAGTCTCCAGCTAGCGCATCTGCCATCAAGCCTGATAGGATCAGTGTGAACTATTCCACGGCAGATTCTCGAAGCAGAGTGCAACTGGATATACAGCTGCGGTGGCTTTTTAAGGGTGAGCCGAGCAGAACTGGAAATAAGATGCCCAGAATGCCTTCTTACTATCATTTGAGTTTGGATTGGCCACAGAGAAATTTCTCATGACAGGGAAGGTTAAGCAAAACCATAGTACTCATGCTGGAAAGTTGGAACGGGAACCTGGGCACGATCATTGTTTGTGTGTGTGCTCTCACTGCCCTGATGGCTCACTTGTCCACTCCAACTCACACTGTACTTCTTCCTTCAGGTTCTTCAAGTCTTAGGTCAAGTCCATGTTCCAATATGTGGCCAAAGCTGCCAGTTCCTTCTGTCGATCCCTCATGCTATCTAGGCTGCAGCCTGTGAGACTGGAACAGAATTAGTTTGTTTCTTGTGGGGACCCATTTGTTCTCATAGGTTCCAGTTTTTCCTCATTGATTTCAACTTGTTCTTGTGCTCCCCTACTTTATGTCCAGCATTGCTTCCCCATCACCAGCTCTGCTGACCTACGGTGAACTCCATGCTCACCACCAGGGCAGAATTCTGTAAGGTTCAATCCTCGCAATCATTTTCTTACTGTACATTGCTCCTCATGGTTTGGATTCCTTTACTGAGCCTCCAGGATACAATGGCAACAACATCTCTCCTGTATTTGGTAAGTCAGGAAGATCCAAGCACAAACACAGGAGCCCTTGGAATTGGTGCTGCCCCATTACTGATAGAAGGGAGTCTCACTGTGTTTATGAGCATTTGACCCAACCCATGGAACATCTCAGAGAATTCCTTGTTGTAAATAATTCATAACACTTACAACTGAGCTTTGGACATGGAGCAAAATCTCCTGCCCCTCTTCTTCTTTTTAAAGTTAATTTAATTATTTTGAGAGAGAGAGAGAGAGAAAGCACAAGGGAGGAGGGACAGAAAGAGAGAGAGAGAGGGAGAGGCTCAAGAAGAGCTCTCTGCTGTCAGCCTAGGGCTTGATCCCACAAACCACAACAAAAGCACGACTTGAGGTGAAATCAAGAGTTGGGCACTTCCCTGACTGAGCCACCCAGACTTCCCGCCCCCCCACCCCATGGGGGCAAAATCATTTGAAGCACCTTCTCATGAGAAAAAACAATGTTGCCTCCCGCCTCCCTCCTTGGATGGAAAAATATTTGAAACACGGAAGTGCATATAATATTCTGCTTCTGTGGCTGAAGTTCTAATGGTGTTTACCTGAAACGTTTCTATCATTCCCAAACTTTCAGGTTTCTGCCGATGATTGGCGACGAACAGATTGCACTTTCCTGAACTGAAATCTAATGAATGCCACGAAGTGAAAATAAACTAGAGACACTTGAAAAAAAAAAAAAGAAAACTCACTTCAAGAAATCTAAGCTCTTTTTTGCCCACCTCCCTTCACTTGCAGCCAACTGAGCTCCCCCACATTCTGATCATCTCCGAGTGCTGGGTCTGTGATGGCAACAACTGATTCATGTGCTCATTTGCATATCCCCCAGTGCCAGCAGCGGGATACAGAAAGGGGCCTCCTGCTCTGGCAGCCGACACAGCACTGGCAAATCAGGGGCTGTCAGAAACAGCTGTCCATTAGCGGACTTTGTGGAAACAACCAGGAGCTGTTTGAAAATGCTAGGTGGTAGAATTTAATTGGAGTAGCAACTGTTCAAAATTAAGATTAAAAGGACCAGTCAGTCAGTGTGGATTTAGTGACCCCTTCAACATAACGGTTCAGGTTTGATTAATGCCGCCCCAAGTTTGTGTCTTTCTCTTCTTTGCCGATCTGGTCGATTTGCTTGGTGGGGGTAAGGGGCTGGGGGAGGGGGTGATGCAGGGAATACAGCGAGCTGTGAGAGCTCAAGGGTTCCCAAGGTCAGGTATCCTAGTCCCTATGCTGAGACCTCGTTATCTTAGGAATCATGGGCACAGTGAAGAAGACAGAGGGCAGCAGTCCTGGAGGAAGTGAGCTTGTAGATTTGGAGACAGGCATGGCTTCTCTTTGTCCATATTGTGAGTGGCACTCAGCCACGAGCTGCCACACCCCAGACCCTAAGATCCCTTCAGCAGATACAGGAATTTACAAAGCACCATTCGCTTCCAGGCCCCGAGATGGGGAGAACAAAGAGTCTGTCTCCGCTGTACAATGGCTCCTCTCCTGATTATGCCAAAAAGGAGGTCACATGTTGGTGATGTTGCAGTGGTGTTGATGGGGTGGGGTTTGGGAGGATGGGAATTACGAAGACTAGCAATGGTTTCCGAAAAGCATGTTTTTGTCTACTTATAATTTAGAACAGAATCCATATCTCCAAAGCCCGAGTTTTGAACTACTTTAAATTTATCATTGATCTCTTGGGAACTCATCGATATTCTCAATTCCACATTGACAATGTCACTGGCTCAACTGCAAATTCAAGCCAGTTGTTCAGTTTCCTTCTGGACTCCAGCTTTGAAATTGATTGGATATTGCATCCCTCCCTTACACATGTCCATTTTAGTGCTTATTTATTTTTGAGAGGGACAGAGAGACCGAGCTCGAGCTGGGAAGGGACAGAGAGAGAGGGAGACACAGCATCTGAAGCAGGCTCCAGGCTCTGAGCTGTCAGCACAGAGCCCAATGTAGGGCCCGAACTCAAGAACCATGAGATCATGACTTGAGCCAAAGTCAGTCACTTGACCTACTGAGCCACCCAGGTGCCCCCACATGTCCATTTTAAAGTCAGTGTAAAAGCGAGCAACAAGAGGGGTACCTGGGTGGCTTAGTCGGTTAAGCGTCCGACTTTCGCTTAGGTCATGATCTCGCGGTTCGTGGGTTCGAGCCCCGCGTCGGGCTCTGTGCTGACTGCCAGCTCAGAGCCTGGAGCCTATTTCAGAGTCTGTATCTCCCTCTCTTTCTGACCGTCCCCTGCTCACGCTGTCTCTCTCTCTCTCTCTCTCTCTTAGAAATAAATAAAAATATTTAAAAAAAAAGCAGCGAGCCACAAGATGTGGTTTATCTATACGATGGAATACTACATGGCAATGAGAAAGAATGAAATCTGGCCATGTGTAGCAACATGGATGGACCTTGAGGGTGTTATGCTGAGTGAAGTAAGTCAGGCAGAAAATAACAAATATCATATGTTTGCACGTATAGGAGGATTAGGAGGAACTTAACAGAAGACCGTGAGGGAGAAGAAGGGGGGAAATAGTGGGGGAGAGGGAGGGAGGCAAACCATGAGAGATTCTTGAATGCTAAGAACAAACTGAGGACTGATGGGTGTGGGGTGGAGGGGGGGGAGATAGGCATCGAAGAGGGCACTTGTTGGGATGAGCACTGGGTATTATATGGAATCCAACTTGACAATAAACTATTTGTAAAAAAAAAAAAAAGTGAGCATATCAAATGCGATTGTTAATGAAAACAAAGTTACAGTATGGTTAAATAGGAATTGTTTTTTGGTAGACCCCAAAAAAATTTTTTAGAAAATTAAAAAGACACCAGAGCAGATCTAGCACAGAGGAAGGACAATAAGCATGAGGCAGCAACTCCGGATAGGTAGTGCGTGGTAGCCAGAAGAGGAAGTGACAGCTGGTGGCTTCGTAAACAGATTTCAGTTTAGTATTTTCTGAACATTTTAATATGCTTCTCCACTGTATCTTTTGTTCCCAATTCAATAACAAAGCCATTTTCTATTTGTTGCCTCGAAATACCAGATCCGTTTGAAAACAGATAGAGGAGAGATAAAGGTGGCATCGAAACAAAACATAGTTACATATCTGGTGCCATGTTAAAATGATGGGGGTCAGGTGGAGGGAGGGGGCTGAGGGAAGGGAAGTTTTCCAAAAAGAGAGAGCATGAGAGTGTTTGGAAATGGCAAGGCGTTTACAGCGCCTTGTGCCTCCAAAGCTTTTTTTCCATAAATGATATTCTCTCTCCTCAAACAAAGCATGTCCCCCATCTTCTGCTGACCTGATCAAGAGACCCGGATGATGGTGGTAGCTTCAAGGAAAACAAAAGTAGCGAAGAGTGAACCTGACAGTGGCATTGAAAGCGTTACTCCTATTAGCAGTCACACTGGCTTCAAGGCTGTGAGATGGTGGAGACACTTCTACTGAGACCCATGGTCCATGTGGCATGCAGTGACTGTCTCGAAGAAAAGCGACAATCTGTGTTGGTGGTAAAGATCTATCCGTAAATAGCTGTCTTGTGGCAGCTAGGTTTTAATTGTTGCCAGCCTCGGGTAGGGGAGAGATATGATGGAGACCTCTGTGCTGCTCCCATTGTATGTTGGGAGACATAACAAGGCAAGTGGAGCTGTTCTTTGAGTGGAAATGGTTCCCCTCTGGCTTGAGAGAGAGAGAGAGAAGCACTCAGAACCCAGCTTTTTTCCCTTTTCATTTTTAGTGAAATTAAGTTGCTCTCAACAGACAGTATGGCCGCACAGATCCAAGCTCAGACCAGAGTTGACTGGTGATATTTCTATCTCGTACAGAGCTGTTGAGTGAAGTGGTTGTGGGGAAATGTTAGTTTGTGGTAAAAGGAAAATTGAAATTGAGGACCGAGGAATTAAGCATCACTCAGGAACTTAGCATGTCACTTCCCTGCCTTCTGTTGAGAGAATTGTGGCAAGAATTAATGTTTCAATGGCACCCAGGTCTCAGTTGGTTCAATTCTAGTTTGAATAGGAAGGAACAGTGTAGAGTGCACCAGGAGATTGATAAAATGTATGAAGTAAACCTATGTGTAAACGACAGGTCCAGTGTAGAATAAGTCTATTAATATGATGCCAGTCAAATCTCTGTCCTTTAACACCAAACTGCCTGGCACAAATTCTGTTGCTTGGCTGCAGGGAAACGAGACTGACTCCAGCCTTCCGACTCGTGCCTGTAGCCAGTCTCTAAAAATCTACCTCCTGGTCTTCCTACATGCCCAGCTCCACCAACTTCCCAGCCTCCCTTGCAGGGAAGGGTGGTCACATGACCCATCCTCACCAATGACACCTGAGGAGAAGCAACAGCTTCAAGACTGGGCTTTTGAGAAGCCTATGCCCCACCATGTTCATTCTCTTTCTCTTTAGGGGATGGGAGAACCACAGGCCCAAGGGGGTGGTAAAGCTACAGAGGGGGAGCATCCTCGGTCCCCAAACTATAGCTTGAGGCAAACCACTATCGACTAGAAGCATCTAACATGGACGGTCACGTGAGTGAAAATAGGCTTCTCTTGTGTTTGAGGCATTGGCAGTTTTCTCTTAGTTATTGCTTCCTGTCCAAAGTGAATTAGCAGACATGATCCCAAGCCTCATAACAAGCTTTTCCTTCCGGGACTGTCACGAATTCCTCCAGCCCACCTATTATTCCCCATGCCCACCAGTCTACTTGGCCAGCTCATGGTTTTGATACAAGCTTCACAGGTGATAGCTTTCTTTCTTCCTTTCTTTTTTAAAGTTTATTTATGTTGAAAGAGAGTGTCTATGAATGGGGGAGGGGCAAAGAGAGAGGTGGGGGAGAGAGAAAGAACTCCGAGCTGTGAGTGCAGAACCTGGTGTGAGGCTTCATCTCACCAACTGTGAGATCATGACCTGAGTGGAAACCAAGAGTCAGACGCTTAACTGATGGAGCCACCCAGGTGACTCATAAGTGATAGGTTTCTTTCTTTTTTCTTATTTAACATGTATTTATTTTGAGAAAGAGAGAGAGAGAGAGAGAGAGACAGAGAGACAGAGACAGAGTATGAGCAAGGGAGGGGCAGAGAGAGAGGGAGACACAGAGTCTGAAGCAGGCTTCAGGCTCTGAGCTGTCCATACAGAGCCTGATATGGGGTTCGAACCCACAAACTGTGAGATCATGACCTGAGCCGAAGTTGGATGCTCAACCGACTAAACCACCAAGGCAGCCCTCCCCCTCCCTTTTTTTTTTTTTTAAACGAAGGTGATAGGTTTCTAATCAGCAGAGACATTAGCTTGGTCCAAGCAGTTGCCAATGTTTGGGCTGTCCCAGTCACTGGCCTTACCGGGAGGAGGTTAACCTAAGGGCCACAAGGTAAGAGAATGAATCCCAGGGCGAGGTACAGCAGGAAGGGTAGGAAACATCACTTCCGTTCTTGTGAACCTCCAGCAGCAATCGGGCTTTCTGAAGTCAGTTTTTCATAGCTCTAAAGTGGAAGAAAAGGAGTCAAGGAGGCAGTGCTTTTCTACCTTTGCAGGTGGAATTCGGAGTTCAAGTTACACGTAGCCACATCGTGAATGGAGCATTATCGCTGTCATTCTTGATTCTTGCCTTTCCTCAAAATGGCTCTTCTTCTTTCTCTAAAGAAGATAGTCTTTTGTTTATTCATTCATTCACCCAAGGAATGTGTTCTTTGTTCTGTCTTGCAGGAGTTCTCAGTCAGGAAGGGGGCATCAAGAGACAAGCATGGTATTGGGTGCGGGAGGTACAGAGATGGGCAGCACACATTGTGGGTCCCAATCAGGATTCCTTGCCTAAGATAGGCACCCACAGGGCAAGTGCACTCCACACTGTGTAGAATGCCCTGAAATCCTATGGGAGAGGGAGTGCCCATTGGGTCAGAGCCTACCATTACAACAGGCTATTCCCGTCCATTTGACCTTGCAACTGAGACACAGAGAGATTCAGGATAATGAGTGTATCCTTAAAGCAATGAGGAGCACCTGGGTGGTTCAGTCAGTTATGAGACCAGATTTGACTAAGGTCATGATCTCACAGTTCATGGGTTCAAGCCCCACATCACACTCTGTGCTGACAGAAGAGAGTCCACTTCAGATCCTCTGTCTCCCTCTCTCCCTCTCTCTCTCTGTCTGTCCTTGGCTCTCTCGCTTTCACTGTCTCCCCGCCAAAAATAAGTAACCATTAAAAAATGTAAACAAAACAAAACAAAACAAAACAAAAAACAGAAAAAACATTGACGCAGAGGAAACCCAACATATTTATAATGAATACAGCTATATCAAGTTTTGTTCTTGTCTTTATGAGAAATGGCAGAGAGGCATAGTGAGTTCGACTCACTAAGAGACTATCTTTCAAACAGATAACTGTTCTTCTTCTCTAAATGGCCTCTAAGAAGAACGCTTGAATTCTTGATAAAATTTCCAAATTGGCTTTATTTACTCTTAAAATGAGTCTAGTTATAAGACATCTTCAGTTGAATGACCTCTGTGAAAATGCAAGCAATAGGCTAGGCACTTTCTCTAATAAGCATAGGTTGGAGCTCACAGATCAGGGAAACCTAGCCCTTACCCCTTGTGTATTTGAGTCAACCCAGCAGGGTGCTGGCCAGGGCACCTTTGGGCCTGTGACTCCCATGGCCCCCTGTGCCACTTCCTTATTTCACAGATCAGCAACCGCTTTGGACTGTGATATAATCCATTAATTCCTAGACGCCAGCACACTGCAGGTAAAAGCAACTGTTTTAAGATTTGACTACATAATTTAATGAGCTGACATAACTGACTTTATCTAGAGGATGATAGTAAAAACAGATAGATGTCAATATTCACACAATGACACGGAACGATTTTTACCCGGCTTGTCTGCTGTGCGTAGTACACTTCCTGGAGGGAGGTAGAAACGTGGGGATAGCTTGGGTAGCCCTAATCAACCGGATTTTGGAGTCCATGATTGAATGTTGCCATGCTTATTAAGACTGTTCTGACCACAACTAGAACACAAAATGAGCTGAGAAATTTATCTACGTAGCAGTATAGACAAATGAGACCAAGAGCAGTCTCCATTTGGGCTGATCACGACTGTGTCGCCTGACAAACCCAGCAGAATATTCTGAAAGGGATGATTTTGGGCCACAACCAAAAAAGGAATTTCTTTTTTTTTTTTAATGTCTATTTACTTTTGAGAGAAAGAAAGAGACAGAGTGCAAGGAGGGGAGGGGCAGAGAGAGAGGGAGACATAGCATCTGAAGCAGGCTTCAGGCTCTGAGCTGTCAGCACAGAGCCCAAAGCGGGGCTCTAGTATATGAACCGTGAGATTATGACCTGAGCTGAAGTCAGACGTTTAACCAACTGAGCCACCCAGGTGTCCCAAAATGAATTTCTAAGCATATAGTTTTCACTGGAATGTAAACACCCAAGGATATTCTGTGTGAAAGGATGATGTGATTCTTTCAAAACTTCTTTGACTAAGTGACATGTTTGTTTGTGATGGGCATTTGGTTTTCTCAGCTCTGTATTAGTCAAACCTGTTGTATGTTCATCCATGCCACTTCCCATTTATTTTGTACTTTAGCACTTGAACCATTTCTGCAATATTTTCGTATTGAGGCATATAATAGCATTTTAAAAAATGTGAAGGCCATGGGAAAATTGATACAGTATAGTGTAAATAGATGATAGAGTCGAGCTGTAACACAGGAGATGACTTATTTTCTAAATTCATGCTATGCAAGTCTTCTTTTTAAATTGTGTTTTGTTTAGGGGCGCCTGGGTGGCTTAGTCGGTTAAGCGTCTGACTTTCGCTTAGGTCATGATCTCGCGGTTCGTGGGTTCGAGCCCCGCGTCGGGCTCTGTGCTGACTGCCAGCTCAGAGCCTGGAGCCTACTTCAGAGTCTGTATCTCCCTCTCTCTCTGACCCTCCCCTGCTCATGCTGTCTCTCTCTCTCCTAGAAATAAATAAAAAAAATATTAAAAAAATAAATTGTGTTTTGTTTAATCCTTATAGCAATAATGTCAACAATAGAACAATGGGAAAATAAAGAAGAGAGGAAAATTAGAAGGAACAAAATAGTGAGGTGTTTGAGAGTTCTGGCTCAGGAATCAGGAGTCAGTCATTGCTAATGCCATAATCATGATTTTATTTTTAATTTTTTAAATGTTTTATTTATTTCTGAGAGGGAGAGACAGCGTGAGCATGGGAGGGTCAGAGAGAGAGGGAGACACAGAATCTGAAAGGCTCCAAGCTCTGAGCTGGTTGTTAGCACAGAGCCCAACACAGGGCTTAAACCCACAAACCGTGAGAACATGACATGAACCAAAGTCGGATACTCAACCGACTGAACCACCCAGGCACCCCGATAATCATGACTTTAGAAAATATCATAAGCCTCCTCTCTGAGCACCAGTTAAAAGTATGTTTGTTGGAAGAAATAAGTAAGTTGCTGCATGCTACGTGCTACAGATCGACCTGGCACATACGAGTAGTCAACTTGCTTAGCTGCTGTCTTGTGTGTAAGCATTACTATCATGATTTTCGTCACAATCTCCTACAACCCAGTCCTCAAGACATGGAGGTTTACTTCTTTTCTATCCTTTATTCTATGCTTATTTGTCTTACATATTTTGATCAGATTTTAGGTTGCTACGCCTTCTGGGAAAGCATTTACAAAATCTATTCGTACTGCATTTTAAACGAAAAGTTTCCAGCAGTACCTGGGGGCCTCAATCAGTTAAGCCTTCCAACTCTTGATTTTGGCTCAGGTCGTGATCTCAGTTTGTGAGATGGAGCCCCGTGTCGGGCTCTGTGCTGAAAGCTTGGAATTCTCTCTCTCCATCTCTCTCTCCCATTTATTTATAAACAAACAAACAATCAAACAAATAAATACATACATACATAAATAAAATTTAAAAATAACAGATTTCCACTTCTTACTATAAATGGTGGTGATTTGGTTGCAAGATGCATTAAAGAAAATGTAACACTGTACAACTTTGTTGTGACACATCTCCTCATGTGACAAGGCTTTGTCCTGTAGCAGTGACAAATTATGTCCTGATACATAATCATTATGTCATAGTAAATACCATGTAATATGACCGCCCCGGATGAGAGGTGCCGTCCTTATCCCCCAAAGTCAGGGTTCTAAAAAGATATGCTGGATTCCCTCAGTCAATATTTATGTTCTTCTAGCAAATTGTTCCCAAATTTGTACACTCCTGTCTCAACATTTTGACGACCGGTTCGTCATCACCCATGTGCATTCATAGACACACAGGCGCCTTACACTAGCATCGTACATTAATGTACAAATATGCAACTTTAAAAAATGAGCCCTTTAAATCTACACCTACCATACTTTAGAGTAATTTCTAGCACAAAGCACAGCCTCCAGATTAGTAAGGAAATAAATGAAGACTCCATTGACACGAGAGTTGCATTACCTATCCTAGCAACAGGGATCCTTAGCTAAGAGCTAAGATGACAATAAATAGAAATGCAAGTTTAGAAAGGAAAGGAGTAAAAAGGAAAAAAAAACTAGAGCATTATAAGAAGAGGCAGGCTGGGGATAGAGGGGCTGTCACTTAGCTGGGAAGCTGCAGCCCGGGTCACATCGCCCACTCGTCTGTGTGTACTTCGTGATTCTCATTCAGTTGGGCAAGATTCTCAAACAAAGTCCGGTGTCCTAAAAATATTTGGAACTATTACAAAGCATAAATTATAAATGTGTCAGGAAAATGGAAAAAGGTGCCTTGGGCCTACTTAACGCACAAAATGATCTCAACCATTATTCAACAATGATATGAACATCTTTTATTTCATTTCTCCTTAACAGTTCCTTCTGTTTGCTATCATTTCCTGCTCAGCACCATGTCAATAATTACTAAATTAGTGAGACGCCTGTACAATTTCAGCTCAAGTGTTATTACTGACAAGTCAAACAATGGGTCCGGATAGAAAAGATGGGACTCCCATCTCCTTATTTAAATGGACCGTGTTCAGAAGGAAAGATTGAAACCCCCTTTTTCTTCAAAAGAGGGAGGGAGGGAATGGTTTACATTTTGTGCAGCTCAAGGACGCAGAGTCAGAGGAAATGCCTTTTTAATGTAAACCTCTTTTCATTTCCAGGGGACAAAAATGAAGGTTATTGAAAAGAATCATGCTTGGTGGAAGAAGTAATTACATTTTTTTTTCAAATCTCGGAGGAATAATGCCTTTATATTTCCTGAGATGACCCAATTTGCACTGTGATCTGCTCCCTTAAATGTAAGTGTGCGGACGTCCCGACCCTGCATTGTTTTTCACCTGGAAAGATGCCCCCGTTGCACCTCTGATTAATTTGAGTCCTGATCTCCCAAAGTGCAACAGCGGCTGCACTAGTTCTCCCTCCTTACAATGATGAGTTCAAAAGGAAGCAGTCCTTAGCTGGTTGTCTCCTACCTCTGCCACACACACACACACACACACACACACACACACACACACACACACACACACACACGTCAGCTAGTCAAGTGACCGCAGCTGAAAACCATCTCTTCAAACCGTACAAGAGTAACCGTGAACCTTAGAGCAGGGAAGGCAGTAGCCTGACCCATTATTTTCTGGAAGAGGAACCTGAGATCCTGGGGCAAGCACCAGTGGCTTCCTGTGTGTGCTGGAAATCTTCCAGCTTCCTGCTCATTCTTTCCCAACCTTATGTAGTTAGGTGTATATCTCAAGGACTGTGCTATCTATAGAAAGCGAGGATCCAGCATTTCTGGAATATCTTTTCTCTACAATCGGAAGTCGTGTCTCTTAAACCTTGTGGAATATATGATGAAATGTGTGCACCTAACAATATCGTTGCTGATAAAGATTCCAACACAGCAGTTACACACCTTTGAAACATTTTGATGACTTCAATTAAAATTCTTCACGGGCTGACTGGAAGTTGATTCGCTTTTTGATACAGATGGGACTTCTGTGGGCATAAAACTAAGCTTATTTTTGAAATGTCAGGCAAACCTTCTAAGACCCCTGGCTCGTGGTGAGGTAAACATTTATTTACAAAACACGTGTAGTGTCTGTTCTAATGTATTCACCAACAAACTCTTCATTTCTGGGAACACGATCATTTATGAGGACATAGAACCTGTTGAAAGGCCCTAACCTGGACTCTTTTCATCTCCAAAAGGAATAGATGGTCATCTCAACAACATTAATGGGGTTACTACCATTCTTAAAGTCACTTTTAGATCTTCATTTCTCTTTATTCATTTTATCACACCAGCTCGAGAGATTAAGATGTGCATAATTTGGGGTGATTTGTTTTGAGAACTGACAGGAAAGTGTGGTTTCTATCACCTGCAATAACTTAGAGAGGTCAACACAAGAACCGTTAGAGTCATCAGAAACTCCACAATCTCACACCATGTGAGATTCAGGAAAAGAGAAATGGCTTCTTTTTCAGTTCATCTCTCGAACATAAACTGCCAACGCTTTACATAAACTCTCATGAAGTCAGTGTTTAGTTGTCAATGATCATATTAACCTTGCTTGAGGAGTCCTGAACCCTTTGATTAGTTATGCTCACTAAAAAAAAAAAAAGATTGATTTGAGGGGCACCTGGGTGGCTCAGTCGGTTAAGCGTCCAACTTCGGCTCAGGTCATGACCTAGTGTTTCGTGGGTTCGAGCCCCACGGCGGGCGGCGGGCTCTGTGTTGACAGCTAGCTCAGAGCCTGGAGCCTGCTTCAGAGTCTGTTTCTCCCTCTCTCTCTCTGACCCTCCCCTGCTCACGCTGTCTCTCTCTCTCTCAGAAATAAATTTTAAAAACTTTAAAAATGTAAAAAAAATTATTTGAGTGATTTTAATTTTGAATCTTTATGTATGACTAAACCCTCAATATTGCTGTTTTTCCAATGTCAGAAATATATTGGTGATCTCAGAGTGCTGGCTACTACTGATTGGGGGGGTTAAGAAAAGGGAAGAAAATAACCAAAAAATTAAAATAAAATAAAATAAAATAAAATAAAATAAAATAAAATAAAAACTAATAATCTGTTTGTATTCTAACATTTGAATTTAGTGATTTTACCTGGATTTGTGTATGGGTCATTCATATGGTCAACTATTTTTCTTCCCACTAAATTGATTCAATTATCTGATTGTTCTCTTTCTTTCAAAAATATTTTTGCATCTTTGTTTTACTTTGAGAGAGAGAGAAAGAGAGAGAAGAGACCACATTAGAAAGGACAGAGAAAGAGGGAGAAAGAGAATCCCAAGCAGGCTCCAGGGCTTGATCTCATGAACCATTAAATCATGACCTGAGCTAAAATTAAGACTTGGACACTTAATCGACTGAATCACCCAGGCACCCCTCTGATTGTTTTCATCAATGCTGGCCCTCTTGAATTGTTCAGTTGTTTCATTGAACAGGATATGTGGAAACATTTTTTGAGCTATCAACTATTTGAATTAGATTTTTTTCCTCTCAGAATTTGTTTCTTTATTTGTTTAATAATATTTTTTGAAAGAAGTTTCTGAATTGTCAAGTGCCACCTACTAATTTGTGTAGACTTATAGATGGTGCTTTAGTAGAAATATCACAGATATATGAATATAATAAGTATTCCATTATTGCACCAATGGGGATTAGTGGTATTGTAAAAGGTGAGTTAGCATACTCTACAAAACAATTTTCAGCAGGAGTGGGGAGCAGTGTTTAAATTCTGGATATCTTTGCATATAGGTCCAAAAGACTTTTCTGAGGGATTTGACATGATGTCTGGGAGAAAGTCCTCAGGGAAGACTTCTGCCTGAATAATTGGATGAATGGAAGTGCTATTGACCAATATCAGTTCTGCACATAAGACGTTGTAGTGGAGTGGAACATAGAGTAGGGATATATAAGCCTGGGATCCGGGAAGATCTGAGCAAATGGTAGAACTAGGCAAGTCATTGTCATACACAAAATATTTGAAACCTTGACATTGAATGAGAAAATCAAGGGAGCGAGCATGCTTAGAGAAGAATGTAAGAGTAAAATGAAGTCTGAGACTTGAGTACGGGGCCCAGCAATGTGGGAGTCATCAGTGACGTAGCAGAGAGCAGTTCTGCTGGAAAAGTGGTGATGGGGGTGGGGGTGAAAGACTGATTGGAGAAGGACTAAAAGAGAATAATTGGGGGCATCTGGGTGGCTCAGTCACTTAAGCATCTGACTCTTATTTTCAGCCCGGGCCATTATTATCCCACAGTTTGTGGGATCAAGCCCTGTGTTGGACGCTGTACTAATGGCATGGACCCTGCTTGGGATTCCCTCTCTCCATCTCCCTCTCCTCCTCCTGCCTCCCTAACTAAATAAATAAACATTAAAAAAGAGAATAATTGAAGACACTACC
This sequence comes from Proteles cristata cristata, assembly GCA_017311185.1. NCBI lineage: Eukaryota > Metazoa > Chordata > Mammalia > Carnivora > Hyaenidae > Proteles > Proteles cristata. The sequence goes on along the minus strand of JAESUZ010004648.1, from coordinate 176,937 downwards.
TACAGACAATGCTTTCAAGAAATTTTTATTGTCAAAAGGAGCAAAGAAATGAAGCCAGTAGTTGTAGGAGGAAGTGAGGACAAGTGTGCGTGCATACATGTGTGTGAATCTATCAAATGAGAGAAATAACAGATTGTATATGATGGGAAAATCCAACAGAAAGAAAAGTGTTGGTGTATTCCAGAGGGGAGAAGAGTTGGAGTGCTGTTTCTGAGTCAGTGAGCAAGGGTGGTATATAATACACAATTGTAAGCATTGGCTTGGCCAAGAGGGAGGTGGTAAAAAAAAAAAAAGCAAAATATGTCTGGACCGAGGGCGGCAGGTGGTAGATGTGATAGTGGAAGACTGTGAAATTCTCTTGATTGCTTCAGTCTTCCCCGTGAAACACAAAGCAAGGTAATCAATTCAGAGTCAGGAGGGAGAGGGAAAAGGTATGGGGGAGAAAAAGGGAGAGAAGGTGCGCAGCACAACGGCATTTAGAACAGTGGCACTGTCACTGCGTGTGCAGAGTGGACAGTTGGTCATCAGAGTCCGTGATGAAATAAGGACATGCATGAGAAGAACTAGTCATAAAGTTTTATAGTCAATTCGTATTGTCTTAACATCCAAGCCCATAATCCATATCAGCAAATGTGGTTTGTCCTTACTTTGGGTGGGAACATATTCATCTGTGATGCCAGAAAAAAAAACATTATTGAGGTGTTAGCTAGATCGAGGGGCTCACATTGGGAGCTAAACCAGTGCACTCCTTCCTTCACTGAGAATATTTTGCTGTGAAAAAAAAAAAGCAAAATAAAACAAAACAAAACAAACCACGAGCTGAGCTAAACTGACTTGGTGATAGTAGTAAAAATTGTGAGTTACACAATCACTAAATTTAAATACACTCTCATTATTATGTGATACTATGGTAGCTTGTTGTGAGCAACTGTATTTTGTGCTCAGATATGATGGCTATGGAGAGAAAAATGTTGTGCCGTAAAAGCTTGAACTATAGAATCAATGCTTAGTTTCTGCAAGAAGAATAACCAGTTTGGTCCCAACTTTGTATGAGACCACCAACCAGATTTGTTTATTTCCCTATGTTTTTGGTATTTTATGTTTATTTTATCTTTAAGTTTATTTATTTATTTTGAGAGAGAGAGGTTTGAGCAGTGTACGGGCAGAGAGAGAGAGACAGTCCTATGTAGGATCAATGCTGACAGCAAGGAGCCCAACGTGGGGCTCAATCTCGTGAACCGTGAAACCATGACGAGAGCTGAGATCAAGAGTCCGACTCTTTCCAATGTTCATAGCAGCACTCTCAACAATAGCCAAACCATGGAAACAGCCTAGATGTCCATCAACTGACGAATGGATCAAGAAGATGTGGTTTATCTATACAATGGAATACTACATGGCAGTGAGAAAGAATGAAATCTGGCTACGTAGCAACGTGGATGGAACTCGAGGGTGTTATGCTAAGTGAAATAAGTCAGGCAGAGGACAGCTACCATATGTTTTCACTCATATGTGAAACAGGAGGAACTTAACAGAGGACCATGGGGAAAGGGAAGGGGGAAAAAAGTTAAGGAGAGGGAAGGAGGCAAACCATAAGAGACTTTTTACTGAGAACAAACTGAGGGCTGATGGGGGTGGGGGAGAGGCGAAAATGGGTGATGGGCATGGAGGAGGGCACTTATTGGGGTGAACACTGGGTGTTATATGGAAACCAACTTGACAATAAACTATAAAAAAAATAGTCAGACTCTTAACTGACTGAGTCACCCACACATCCTTCATATCTTCGGTATCTTACATAAATCATAATACTTTCATTCAAGTGGGAGGTAAAATAGAAAGAACAAAAGTTAGGAGATTGTAAGAACAGAGTTCTACAGATTGTTTTGTTATGTTTCATAATTAATAACAATGTTAACAAAAATGAGTTGGTCTTGCTGCCAGACATCTATGCAAGGTTAATGCAGAACAACTTCCAAGTTGATAAAAGGTTTCAATTTTTCATTTTCCATTAAAAGTGACAGATACATAAGAAATTGACAAATCCAGAACTCACTTGCTTCATCAATATATAATTCAAACTTATCTATGACATTCCAGGATAAATTATTAGAACTCGTTACTGGCATAGAATTGAAAATGACTTTTGAAAATATAACATCATTTGCTTCCATTTGAATAAATGAAAAAATATTCTGAGCTTGCTGAAATCACTTTAAAATCTCTTCTTCTGTTCCCATCAACACACCAATTGAACCCTAAGTGTTGTTCAAACTCCTATGAATATTGTTAAAACAAGACTTAAATGCCATTTATATATTATCCCCCATAGGTAGAGTTGCTATTAATGTGACCTAGATAAGATGAATTAGCAAGCAAGTTCCTTTTTCACATAACAACTTCAGGTATTGACAAGCATGGATATTGGTTCAAAGCATACTTACACGTATTATACATAGGGACTTGCATTTTCCTTTATTATTTTATTTCTGATGGCAGAACAACAGAAAGTTATTAGAGTAATAAAGGTTTTCTCTATATATTTTCCATACTTACATTTTCAATGACCAAATTGTAGACTTTTTGAGATCTCTCTTTTCTATTAATTCATTATGACATTAATTAAAGTGTAGTTTTATATCTGTTCACTCTAATAACAAACATTAGTTTTATATTTTGTAGGTTTTTGTTTTTTTATTTCTTTTAAATTATGTTTTACAACAATATTAGTCCAGAACAAATTAGATAAAAATGAATGGTTTACTACCAATAGTTTGAGAAGTGCTATCTGGCCATGGAGAACACCATAAGATTCTCAAGTCAAATGGTCACATAGTTAGAAATAGACTCTGATGGGGCACCTAGGTAGCTCAGTCTGTCAAGGTCAAACTCTTGATTTTGGTTCAGATCATGATCTCACAGTTCATGAGTTCTAGCCCTGCAGAAGCCCTGCATTGGGCACCACACTGACAGTTCAGAGCCTGCTTGGGATTTTCCCTCATTCCCTCTCTATCTGTCCCACCCCCGCTAGTGCACACACAGTCTCTCACGCACACGATATAAATAAATAAACTTTAAAAAATAAATATACTTTGGTAGGAAAGGAGAGAACAGATTGATGGAAGGGTTAAATGTCTGAAAAGTCATAAAATAGAAACTGAATGAGCTAGAGCTAATGTAGATAGAGTTGCAAAATGCAAATATAGCCAAAGGATTTTTGAGTGATATTATGACATTATAAGAGAAGACTGTAAGATTTTGGTCACCAAGAAGGTTATAAGGCAATGGGAGAAGGAATCTGTTTACCATAAGGTTTTGGAATTTGCCAACTAGACAGTATATAGTGGCAGTGAATGACCAGAGGATTCGATTGTGAAGAGAAAAAAAAAAAAAGACTCAGTTGTTCAATATTCATTAAACAAATATTTTAGTACCCAGGGAGTACCAACACCTTATTTTAGGCATTAGCAGAATAGCAGTGAATCAAAAAGTCAAAGTCCTTTGCCTCACCAAGCCTAGATATTCTAGTTGGGGGAAATATAGACAAGAAGAAGTAAATAAACAAATTGCTAAGTATACACCAAGTAGTGATAAGTGCAAAGTATAAAGTGAGAAAGATGGCCATGTTAAGGTAAGAATGGAGTGGTTTGTAGCGTTTTTATAGGATGCTCAGGAAAGCCCCCACCAATATTTCTCTTGGGCAGACACATGACAGAAGTGAGGGAATGAGGAAGGAAGTTACTTGAGGGTAGAGTGCAGAATATCTAAGGCAGAAGGAGGCTTGAAATATTTGCGAAATGGCAAGGAATTTAGCTTCAGGACAGTGAGCAAGGGCGGAGCATGGGCTGGCATTGCTAAGAGATGGAGCCAGAGAAGAGGTAGCACCCAGACCACCTAGCATCCTAAAGGACAATAAATACAAGGATTTTGGTCTTTGGCCTATGTGAGAGGGAGACTATTTGGCAGGTATCAAGAAAACCAATGGCATGAGTTTGGTGATATTTTGAAAGGATCACTATGATGCTGAGCTGCTTTCAGCTGGGAGCAGGACAAGGTTGAAATAAGGCAAATAAATTGAGAATTATTGCAAATATCCAAGCAAGAAATTTGTCTGCATGGATAGTAGCAATGGAGATAATATGAAGTGATCGGATTCTATGTGTTTTTGGAAGCTAGAGATGTTAGGTAATCAACATTAAGGGAAAAGTGCAGGTTGGAGATAAAAACTTCAGAGTGAAAAAAAAAGTAATGTTTAAGGAGAGCAAAGATTTAGAAAAGATGTAGAAATGCTGATTCTGGAGCATGCAAACATTTAGACATTGGAGAGAAGAGAAAGATTTCACAAAGGACATAGAGAGAGAGGCCAGTGACAAGGGGACAATGAAGGGAGACTGATGTGCTAGATGTGGAGGCAGTGGACAATAGTGAAAAATGGTGCTGTTGGAGTAAGTGAAACAAGAAATTAAAACTGGTCAATAGAGTCAGCAGCAGGGAGATTATTGCTGACCTTGATAACGGGTGCTTCCCTAGATTTCTGGAGAAGAAAGCCTGAGTGGCATTGAAATAAAATGGAAGCCCATGAGCCTGTGACATGAATGCAGTGATTAGAAGCAGGTCTTTCAAGGAGTTTTGCTCTGAAGCAGCATTTGACAGGCCCATGACCTGTTTTTATAAATAAAGTTTTATTAGAAGATAGCTGTACTCATTCCTTTATAGACTGTCCATGGCTTCTTTTGCGCTGCAATGGTAGACTTGAGCGGGTGCAACAGAGACCATCTAGCCAGCAAAGACTAACGTATCTGCGAATTCCCCTTTATAGAAAAGCTTGCCAATCTTTGCTCTAAAATGTGAGTAGAAATGGGGTGGTATCTTGAGGGAGATGTAGCAGCAAGAAAGATTTATTCTTAAAATGGAAGAAATTACAGAATATTTGTATGTGAATTGGAATTATCTAGAAGGAGTGAATAATGAAACTTCTGGGGAGTGAAGGGACAATTACTAGAGTCATGCTTTTGGAGCTGTCCTTGAAAAGGAATAAAATCCAGAAGAAAATAGAGGGATGGTTCATCCAATAAAGGAAGACAGGAAGGCAAAATATACAAATACACACATATGTATTGATGTGAGTAGGTGTTAAATGTGGGTAGTGAAGTTGTGGAAATTCTGATGTTTTAATTTCCTTATTGTTGTAGGAAACAAAAGCATTGGTTGACAGTGAAGGGAAAAGGTGGAGGAATTTTTTTGGAGAATTGATGAAATAGCCATGAGGCAAGTAGGAAGATCACTGAATCAGGAAAATGTAGTTGCTGGGTCGCACCAAGAGCTCAGGAAAGGTGTTGAATCCCAAATGGAACTACTCGTCATGGTTTGTGATTCCTCCAGCCAGGTGAGACAGCTCAAGCGTGGGCTCTAGAGTTATCTCAGTGTTGGATTTAATGTGGATTGAGGCTTTCCTGGTGAATATGAAAAAAGAAATAGAAGCATGGAATTAAGCAGATATAAGGAAGTGATTATGTTAGAACAGTAAATCCCAAACTTAAAGGCACATAAGAATTACTTAGGGAGCTTATTAAAACAGTTTCCAGGCACCCTCCATGGAGATTCTGAATCAAGAGATGATGATTGGGTGCATGGGTTTTGTTTTACTAAGCTCACAGATGATATTAATGCTTCCAGTCTGAGGACCACACTGTGAGAACCATTGTTTTGGGCTGTCCAGTCAAGGCTGGATAATGAAGAAAGTGAGGAATGAGGTGGGATGAGTAGTGGAAGCTGGCAAGTTTGATGCATTGCATGAGCCTTTGGGTTTAAGTAAGCAGGGAGTATCAGAGCCATTGGATAGAGATTACGGAGATGGTATAAAATGTTGCCAATGACAAGTTCTAGGGTATAACCTCTTAAGTGGGAGACTGAGATTTGGGTGTAAAACAAAATCCTTGGAGGTAAGCTGCTCAAGGAACTGAGAGGCTAAGATATATTGCCATTGACATGATGTAGTAGAGTATAAGAAAATGACAGTGACCAAGTAAGTACAAGAGTCTACCTATGCCTCTCAGGGTCAAATGGTAAGAGGGATACAAGAGTGAAAATGGTCAAAATTTGGAAGGGTCAGTGGGATGGGAAAAAGTGTTCTCAAGGCTCAACCAGGTTTCAGTCAGAGTAAGAAAATGAAGGAAACATTCATGTATATGTAAATCAAAAGAATTAATCTAGTGATGGATAATATATCCCAAAAGTCTGAGAGAAAGGCTCTGAATGTTAAGGGGAGGTGGGTGCTTGAATCAGATGGGATAGTGTCCATTCTCTTTATGATTAGGGTTTGACATTGATGGGTCACCTGGGAATTTTGGTGTCTTAATGAATAACAGAGCAGAGGTAGAAGGCATGATGGGTGTTCGTGGTACATTATCCCATGTTGGGAAGACAGACATGGAGGTCTACTGATTCTATCAGAGTTCTTGAGTGACTTCAATCCTTCCTTCTCACTTGAAAAACCCCTTAGATTCTGATAATACATCAATCTTACCACTTTTCCCGTCTAAAATACCTCATTCTTGGTGCCAGGCATTCTTCTAGAGTCAGAGAGTACAGACAAAAACCAAATGGATGTGTTCTCTTTACACAGAACTTGCGTATAGTGAAGGGGAATGAAAAATAAATAAGTATATAAGTTCATCAATAAAATAATTTCAAAGAATGATAAATCCTATGATGAAAACTATATTCAGGCATGCCTCAAACATATGGTGGGTTTGGTTGCCACACCAAGTCAGTACATCTCAGTCATCAAATATCTCAATAAAGTAGGTCGAAAGATTTTTTTGTGTGTCCCAGTGCATATAAAAATTATGTTAATACTACACTAGCATCTATTGAGTTTGCAATAGCATTATGTCTAGCAAAATAACATACATCCTTAATTTAAAAATGTTTTATTTCTAAGAAATGCTCACCATCATCTGAGCTTTCAGTTGTAATATTTTTGCTGGGAGAAGGTCTTGCCTTGATGTTTATAGCTGCTGACTGATCAGAGTGGTGGTTGCTGAAGGTTGAGGTGACCATGGAAACTTCTTTTATTTTTTTAAATTTTTTAACATTTATTCATATTTGAGAGACAGAGAGAGACAGAGCGCGAGCGGGGGAGGAGTAGAGAGAGGAGACACAGAATCTGAAGTAGCAACTTCTTTTTCTTTTTTAATGTTTTATTTATTTCTGAGAGAGAGAGAGAGAGAGAGAGAGAGAGAGAGAGTGAGATATAGAATCTGAAGCAGGCTCCAAGCTCTGAGCTGGCTGTCAGCACAGAGCCTGAAGCAGGGCTCGAACCCATGAACAGTGAGATCACGACCTGAGCCAAAGTTGGACGATTAACCAACTGAGCCACCCAGGCACCCCTGAAGTGGCAACTTCTTAAAATAAGACAACGATGGCTCAAGTCATGGTGTTATGGTTTGTGAGCTCTGCACGCAGAGCGCGGAGCCTGCCTGGGTTTCAATTTCTACCCCTCTCTCTTTGCCCCATCTCTCTCTCTGAATAAATAAACATGAAAAAATAATACAAGGAAGTTTGCAGCATTGATTGTTTCTTTCACAAACAATTTCTCTATAGCACATGATGCTCTTTGATAGCATTATATCCACATTTGAACTTCTTTCAAAATTGGAGTCAATCCTTTCAAATCTTGCTGCTGCTTTACCAACTAAATTTATGCAACATTCTAAATCCTTTGTTGTCATTTCAACAATCTTCACAGTACTTTGATTCCATCTCAAGAAACCACTTTCTTTGTTCAAATATACGAAAAGCACTTAAGTTGGATCATGAAATTGCAGCCACTCAGTCACATCTTCAGGCTCCACTTCTAATTCTAGTTCTCTTGCTGTTTCCACCACAGAGGCAGTTACTTCCTCCACTAAGATCTTGAATCCCTCAAAGTCATCCGTGAGGGTTGGAATCAACCTCTTTCAAACTTCTGTGCATGTTGGTATCTTGACCTTTTCCCATGAATTACACATTCCTAATGACCTGTAGGATGGTGAATTCTCTCCAGAAGGGCTTCGTGTGGTTGGCCCGGATCCATGAGAGAAATCCCTACCTACAGCAACTAAAGCCTTATGAAATTTCTTTCTTAAATAGTAAGATCCAAAGTCCAAATTACTCCTTGATTCATGGCTGCAGAATGGATGTTGTCTTAGCAGGTATGAAAACAACATCAGAGATCACCAACCACCGGTGACCATAGTAAATACAATAGTAACATAGAAGCTTGAAAGATTGCAAGAATTACCAAAATATGACAGAGACGTGAAATGAGTAAGTGCTATTGAAAAAGTGGTGCTGATAGATTTCATGGGCACAGGGTTGCCACAAACCTTTGATTTGTAAAAAAGTGTCTTGAATTCCAATAAGGCAAAGTGCAATAAAACAAGGTATGTTGATAGAATACATTGAAATTGTAGTTGGAGAATATTTTTGATAAAATAGCTAAGAGTTCTCTCTGGAGAGTTGATATTTAATCTGATGCTGAGATACAAAGAGAGAAAGGGATGGGAGAAAGGGGCAGATTATTCCTGACAGAGGAAATAATGAGTAAGTAAGGCCACGGGATGGGAAAAAGCTTGGTTTTTTGGCAGATCAGAGAGGGCCAGTGAGTTAGAATGTATTGCACAGGGAGAGGGAGGTGGTAAGAGAGATGAGGCCAGAGACGGCAGGGCCAGCTCAGGTCAAGTTTGGAATGTGTTCCAAGTACGATGAGAAACATTGGAGGATTGTAAGCAGAAAAATGACATGCGTTTATTTGTGTTTTTAAAAGAACTTTCCGGGTACTCTGAAGGATTATCTGTGGAGACAGAAGGCAACACAAAGGTGGGTTTTGTTCGCGGGTGCACTGAAGTTCAAGTGGATTGAGACTTCCAGTGATGTGCAGCAGGTGTTTCAAACGTGGAGGTCAGTCATGCTAAAACCAGTTTGGAGAATGATGTTCCAACGGCTATGAGTCACTTTGTCATTTCACATCTAGATCAAAAGACTGTGACTCACTAATGTCACAATTGCTCCCTCTCTGGTATATATTCTTTCCATTATTGGATTTTATATCTGTCTGTTCTGTTTCTGATGAAAGCATCTTTCATTGTTGCGTTAGAGATAGTGTGTTTGTGTTGGCAGAAACGGAGTCATTTCTGTTGTTGTTGATTTTTACATCCATTATATGGAATTTCAACAACTCATGATATCCCTAATAGAAAAAAATCATGGCCAATTTTTCATAAGTAAATAACGTACTCTGTTGCCTCTAGGTCAGATAACTTAATTTAACAGAAGGAATATGCCGCTTATGTTGGAGATGCAGACTTCCACATTAGTTTCCAGCACTCTATTGAGAATAATGTATGTAAACAGAACACAGGGAATGAATGAACAAGGACCAATCTTCAGTTCAAGTTCACATCCGCAGTTTTCATGTTTTAGTTTGGTTATGGCTTAAGTGTCAAGGAAAACAAGGAATTTGGTCGTGAGCAATGACTTCACTGGTTTTTAGAATGATAAAATAGAAGATACTCTCAGGATCAGAAAATTTAGTTGGTCGTTTATCTCTCTCACTTTACTAATTGAATTTCTTGGACAATTTAATGATCATCTTTGTGTCCTGGTGTTACCTTACATAAAATAAAGAAAATAAAATTGTCCTTAAAATGTTACTGAAAAGTGAGGGAGACTTAGGGGGCTCAGTAAGTTAAGCATACAAGTCTTGATTTCAGCTCAGGTCATGATTTCAGGGTTTGCAAGTTCGACCTCTACATTGGGCTCTGAGCTAATTATCATGGAGCCCGCTTGGGATTCTCTCTCCCTCTTTCTCTGCCCCTCCCATGCTCATGGTCTTTTTCTCTCTCTCTCAAAATAAATGAACTTAAAAAATAAAATGTTACTGAAAACTTAAATATATTTGAGAGGAAATGTGAAAGTGCTTTATTAACAGAGCACCCCAGGGATATAATAGAATTGTTATTCAAGTACCAGTGCTTATGATTCTAAAAAGAACTCTAAAACTTATATTTTGGGTTTGCCTGTAAGAAAACATAGGCCCTTTATTCACGAAAGGATAGCTATCACTAGTACTGAGACCATGGAATATGTTCATTTGTGTATTCTTCTAAAAAGAGTTGTATAGTATATAAACAGTATCTTTCATAAGATCATCATAGCAAGCAAATCACAACCTTTATAAGGCTGATCTTTATCAAGTTCTGTAATGTTAAAGATATCATAAGAAGAAAAACCTTGAATAGAAATCAAGTCAATGTCATGGCACAGCCTATGAGTAAAGCCCATCATGGCATTGGGGCATCTTGGGGAAAATGTATTACTAGACTTAAGATACTTTGAGGAACATATCATGCATTTGAAAAGTATTTGTTAGAAACCTTAAAAGAATATGCAATAAAGAATGGTTTTCATGCCTTATAATATCTCAAGTCCTAGGAACTCCTTCTGATTAAAAAAAAAATCAATTCCATAACTTTGGTCCCAAGTGTCTTTTTTTGACCCATCCCATCACCTAGTCCATATTATCCATGATCAATGTGAACCAGTTATTCATACTGTAACAGCTCTTTGAATTGATAGAGCCTAGTTTTTTTTTTTTAAAAGCTCTTGTTACACATACTCATGTAAAATAAATAAAAATATGTATATTTCTAAAAGGAAGGTTCTCTATCCAGAATTAAGGTACATAAGACAATGAGTATTAGTGAGCCAACACTCTTTTTTTAGTTCCAGAACCAGGTAACCTGCTACTGATCGGGAAGAACCATCATTTTTTTCACTAAGTCTTACAGATTTTCCCCCATCACATCAAAATTCTCAGGAATAAAATGCAGATTTTCCAAACATCAGTGGGATCAGTTCAATCAGTGGGATCTCTGATAGGTTTATTCTGTAATGAGAAAACTGGAAATTCATTCATATTCACCAAGGCTTCAAATGTCTTGTTTCATAGATCATTATGAGGTGACATTAGAAATTAACAAAGAAAACTGGGTAAGTCATGAATTGTCTTAGGGTGAACACAAATGTGAACTTGTGGTGAACACAAATGTGAACATACTCAGTTTGCATTCTAAGAGCTCAAGTAAATGTCTCAAGGGTCATCTGCAGACTGAGTTATAGCAGTGAGAAAAAATAACAAGCATTTATTAAGTGGTAACTATGGGTACATATTTACTGTGTTATTTCTAATACCCAGAATATCAGTAATGGGCAGGTGATATTACACAATGTTACAGTTTCAAAAACTTTGAGATTCAGTAATTTGCTCAAGGTTATATGAATAGCAAGTTTGTGAGTCAGCTCTTACACCCAAATCTATCTTCAAAGGCTATTTGTTTTCTTTGCTAGTTCTATAAATATCATACCATCTATCACTATGAAATATCTTTTAGGAGTCAGGTAGTTTGGGTGGATCTCACATGCTGCAGAGGTTAATACAAGACAATTAATGAAGAAAAATATCTTCCTTCGTATGTTCAACTTACTTTGCATTTCATTTCCCAAATAAAGCCCATCTGATTTTACTTTCCACATTAGAAACTGAACTATTGCACTGTTCCAAATGTACCAAAGAAGAAGGTAAGGACCAATGAGATGAGATGCCTTGCTTAAGACCATACAACTAGGGGACCCTGAGGGGCTCACTGGGAGAAGTATATGACTTATGATCTCGGGATCATGACTTCAAGATGCACATTGGATGTAGAGATTACTTAAAAAAAAAGAAAACAAGACAAACACATAAAATAAGACCATACAACTAGACATTTACACACCTAGGAATGATATTGGCTCTTTTCACTGTATTGAACATTCAGTGTTGGGTTTTGCTACCCTCTATTTACTTAGGGTGGAAACACATATCCTGGGATTATTTTCCCTGTATGGTCCTGAGCTAGAGTAGGCCAAATGAGGAGCTTACTGAGCTGGAGAAGATAGAAGTGAGGCAGAGTTATGTGTGGTGATAAAGAAACAAAGGATAGCTATTAGGAATGGGCACCAGCTCCCCTTGCTCCCTGATTCTTGACATCCAGCTCATCTTGACTACTGGCTTTGCAGCTCAATGGCAGCCCAATGGCCACCATGAGATGCTTGACTATAGATCCACAGGGACAGCAGTTACACAGAGGTAACAGCTTCCTATAACCTTTTGGGGAGCTCCTCCTGCATTATTCCATGGTTCCATTTCATATCCCTTGAAACTCCAATTTTTCCCCCATACCAGCACTTCAGACAAACTGGGTTCAGACATTTTTTCCCACCTCTCCCTCCATTGTGTAAAGTCTAGAACCTATATTGAACCCCTTATCCTGCTACCACTCACAGTGGCTTTACTTCCCTGAGTGAACTCTGACTAGTGGAGTTACTCTTCCTGGAAGAGAGTCTAGAGTAAAATAATCCAAAGATGAACTTAGTTCTCTGATCTGACTGGATGTGAAAGTGTTTAAGACTTTGTTGTCACCAGTAAAAGAGACACCAGTGATTCCTGGCATGTTGTAGCCAGACGTCACTTAGATTATTATCTACCATCATCTGGAGTCAAGTGTCCATAAAAGGCAAGACTTCAGGCAAGTAGCTGAAACAAAGAATGTTATGATAAAAAGAATGAGCATAATGACATTTGTTTGGGCTTATTGGTTACAAAGGATAACTTGAGTAAAGAAAATGACAAGTTCAAGTTTTTAAATTCTCAGCCGTTGATCTGAATAAGGAGCCTTATCGCTGATAGCCATGAGGGTAAGATTTCTGAAAAACAAACAGCAAAACTAGTCCTGAAAGGGACTTAATAAAAATGAAAATTGAATTCACAAATTTTCAGAGTCTCTTAGGATGAGGGCTTTTATTGAAGAGAAGGGGGACCCTCAAAATTAGGATGGGGATACATATGGGCAAATACCAGTGAAACCGAATGGTTGCAACTTTAAATTCCGCTGTGCCTCTTTGCCAGTTGAGGCAGCTATTCTTTCTCTGCCCAAAGAGAAAGCTCTTCCTATAATAGTCATTGTTTTTCAGATACTGCTGATCCTCTTCTGGATTTGTCCCCAGTGTCTCTCATTGACTATAAATCTGTAACCATCACCCAAAGCATGCAGACCTCAGGGGTATACAGTACAGACACAAACAGATTTGTAAGATGCTGCCACTTTATACAGACAGAAACCTGGGAATAAGTTATGGTATAGGTCCATAAAGTGCTGGGTTAGGTTGGAAGAAATAAGATGTCGAATTAGGGAATATTTATTAGTAAAAATATGCTAAGTAGAGACTCTGGATTCTGGTAACACAGGAGGTTGGGAGTGAGGCTATGAGTTTCAACAATTGTTTGTTGAAACCTGAACTACATAATGACCTATACTAAATGCAGCAAAGGATTCAGAACATCCTCTGCATATGGCGGAGCAAGGTTCCTGAAGGCTTAGGATGATAGGAGTGTTTTAGTGTAGGCTTATATATACGATTTCCTCACTATCACTAACTGTATTGCTATATTGCCCCAGGAGGGTCCAGAGGCCATCACCTTTACCAATCTCTCAGTGCTTTGAGAGATACATTCGTAAGGGGAGCACTGTCACCCCTGAAGAGTTCTGTGATGGCTTTTCTTCTTAGGCCACAATTATGAGTGGGAAACACTATTATAAAACTAAGACCTTGTGGATAGGTTCTTTGAGAGACAAAGGGCTGAGTGGAGGCTATCAACTACTAACGACTAGATGGGAGTGGTAACTCTAAAAGGCAATAGAGTCAGAATAGTGATCAGAACGGTTGGACCCTCAGAGATCCTTGGTTTTGGCTAATGGACCGAAGTGTCTTTAGAAGTGAAATAAAAGGAGTCTTCAAAAGTCTCACTTGTTTGTGCAAACAGCAAAGCTTTCGGTTTGTTAACAGAAGTATGACTCAAATCACCACATTTAGAGAGTCACAGTTCCTTACTTAGTGTCTTTTAAATGCATAAGAAGTCCAGTCCTGAATAAGGAAGGAACATGTAACTTGGCCAACAATATATACTGTGATACCTTTCCTTGTCCCTCAAGAGACTGGTGGTCATTGAACAGATTAACTTTACATTAGAAAAGATAAATCATTCAGACTTTTCAGAGATTACTGGATACTACCTTCTGACTGACATTGCTTCTGGAGTCCTCAGTCACTACGGTTGTCAACCAATCATAGCTGGGGTTTACAGCATACAGGAAATTAATTAATGGAGTTTTAATTCAGGTCGATTTCACAATGAGCCAAAGCGACCCTTCCATCTGGCCTGTGGTTATTTTCCCAGTTCCAGAATGAATCATAGGAAAAGACATATTAGATTTAATAACTGTCAGAATCTTTATATTATTTCTGTGATCTTTAGAATGGGGATTATTATTTTAAGTCCCTGATATGGCTCCGACCAACCAAAATAGGAATCTAAGGACTCTACTGCATTTATAGAAGAATTTCAGAAGTTAATGTCACTGTCAGGAAAGTGAAGAACATAGAGGTGATTTCTATCATATTCCTTTTCAAACTTGCCCATTTGGTCTGGGCAGGAGAAAACTATAGATCTCAGAGAATGATAAATTATCATATGCTTAATCTAGTGGTGATTCAAATTTCAGCTATTATTTCACCATCACCTAGAATCAAGTATGCATTCACTGATCTCTGAGATGTCTGTCCCCTATACCTGTTCATAAAGCAGGTTGCTTTCATCTGGCTGGACCAACAATACACCTTTATTGTCTGCTTCAATTCCCCAACCCTCTATAAAGTTGTCTAAGAGTTAGCAAGGAAAAGGCCAAATAGTCAATATTTTACATTTCCAAGGGGCATGCAATCTCTGTTCTGCATTGTCATTTGGGATTCTTAAAAACCTTTTAAGGGGCACCTGGGTGGCTCAGTCAGTTAAGTGTCTAACTCTTGGTTTCGGCTCAGGTCATGATCTCACAGTTTGTGGGCTTGAGATCCATGTCGAGCTCCTTGCTGATAGTGTGGAACCTGCCTGGGATTCTTTCTCTCCCTCTCTCACTGTCCCTTCCCTGCTTTCTCTCTCTCTCTCTCAAAGATAAATAAACTTAAAAAAAAAAAGCCTTTTCAAAATGTAAAAAACACTTTCAGCTCATGAGCCATGTAAAAACAGAGCACAGGCCAGATCTGACCCATGGTCCATAGTTTGCTGACCCCTGATGTAATAATCCAAAAGGACTCTGATTATATCTTCATTGCATAGGACTGGCCCACCTTATTGATAATATTATACTGATTGGACTTGGTAGGTAGGAAGTTGCATTTATCCTATAAACTCTAGTAAGGCATAAGTATAATAGAGGGTGGGAAATAAATCCCTCAAAATTTAATCCTGCTTCTATGGTGAAATTTATAGGATCTATCAGTCATAGCATATTAATATAACCTTTCCAAGGTAAAGGAAAACTACTATATTGGGGTCCTATTAGCAGTATGAGTTTCTTTTCATTTTGGAGGCAACAAGTATTTCACTTGGGCATGCTAACCCAACCCATTTATCAGATAACACATAAGATTGCCAGTTTCAAGTGGGGCCCAGAGCCACAGGTAATTCTTGATCTTAAGATGCTCTGGATTTTGGATCATATTCCAGAGCACATCTTGTGGTGCTTTGAAGAGTCCCTGGCAAAAGGCATGTTGTATAGAGCCTTTGATGGACTTGCGTAGGTGAATCACAATGTGGCTCATTAAGATCTTGAAGCAAAGGTTTGCTTTCTCTCTCTCTCTCTCTCTCTCTAAGAAGAACAGATCCTGGTTTGGATTTGCTAGTAGAAACAAAACACTTGACTATGGACCACAGTGTGTTAATAACTGGGCATTTTCTGAACCACACACCCATAAAGTTAGTCATGCACAGAAATACTCCATCATCAAACAGTAGTGATATATTTATGACTCAACTTGACTCTGTCCTGAGGCTTGAACACCTGGGAGAAGACCATGCCACCATGGGAGAGCATGCCAACTGCCAGGGCCCTCACAGCCACTAGCGAGCTTATGTTTGGCCCCAACTCTTGCTATCTATCCTGGTCTCCAGCACTGTCTGTATGTTTGCATCTGACTCCTGCCGTGACACAGGTGCCTGTAGCTGGCTTCTATAGCTGAGGACGTATCAGCAAGCATATAGTCAGATTTAGAATGCTCTCATACTTTAGTGTGATTGTGTGTTAACTATTTAACTTTAGTATAAAAGTTTAAGGACACAAGTATTAAAATAGCTATGGCTACAATAATTTGTTAAAGGATACAAGAGATAAAAAAGATGTAAATTATGATATCACAACCATGAAAGGGGGAAAAGTGTAGATGTTTCGTATTCAATTGAGAATAAATTGTTATCAGCGTAGAAGAGACCATTATAACTATAAGATGTTTTGTGTAAGCCTGACAATAACTACAAAGTAAAAACCTACAATATCAGACTTGCAAAAGATAAAGAGAAGGGAATTAAAGCCTGTCAGTACAGAAAAATCATCAGTTCTCAAAGGAAGGCAGGAAGAAAGGAAGAAAGAAAGAAGGAAACAAAAAATAATAAAATCATAAAAACAATAAAATGTCATTATTAATAATAATTATTAAAACTTATCAATAGGGGCGCCTGGGTGGCTTAGTCAGTTAAGCATCCGACTTTCGCTTAGGTCATGATCTCACAGGTCGTGGGTTCGAGCCCTGCATCGGGCTATGTTCTGGCTGCCAGCTCAGAGCCCGGAGCCTATTTCAGAGTCTGTGTCTTCCTCTCTCTCTGACCTTCCCCTGCTCACGCTGTCTCTCTCTCTCTCCTAGAAATACATAAAAAAAAATAACAAAAAAAAACTTATCAATAATCACTTTACATTTAAGTGATTCAAATTGAATTCTTCAATCCAGGGACATACAGTGAGTGTAGGAGTAAGAAAAAAAAAAAAAAAAAAGCAAGACCCAACTATATGCTGCTTATAAGAGACTGACTAACTTCAGCTTTAAGTACACACATGCTCAAGTGAAGATATGGAAAAAGATATTCCATACAGGTGGAAATCAAAACAGAGCACAGGTGACCATACTGATACCAGACAAAACAGACTTTAAGATAAAAATGGTAACAATAGACAAAGAAGGCATTACATAATAACAAAGCAATCATTCATCGAGAAGGTATAATAATCATAACCATATATGTACTCAAATCAGAGCACCTAAATATAAGAGGCAAATATAACATATCTAAATGGAGAAATAGACAACTATACAATAACAGTAGGGGATTTTAATACCTCATTTCCAACAAGGGATAGATCATCCAGACAGAAAATCAACAAAAAACATTATCCTTGAATCTAACTTTTTAGATCAAATAGACCAAACAGATAGATACTAGAATGTTCTATCCAATAGCAGTAGAATGTGCATTCTTCTCAAGTACATATGGAACACTCTACAGGATAGATTACATAGGTCACTAAAGAAGTCTTAGAAAACTTAAGAAGATTTAAATCATACCAGTCCATTTTTTGACTATAATGATATGACCTAGAAATACATAACAGAACGAAGGCTGGAAAATTCACAAGTATATGCAAATTAAACATTATACTCCTGAACAACCAATAAGTCTAAGATGACCAAAAAGGAAATTATTAAAAAGTCTTGGAATAACAAAAATGGGAATAGCCATATCACAACAAATATTCCACAAATGCAGTTTTTAGAGGGAAGTTTCTAGAGATGAATGCCTACTTTAGTAAAAAGGAAAGATCATGGAGTGCGTATCAAACAAACAACCTAACTTTATACCTCAGATAACTGGAAAATGAAGAATAAACTAAACCCAAAGGTAGCAGAAAAAAGGAATTAAGGAAAGAAATTAAGAATTAATAATAATTAATTATAATTATTACTATTGATAATGAACATATTATGTTATTAAATAACAATAATAACAAATAATTAATAAAGAAGGAAAGGGGAAATGAAATGGAGAAAAGGAAAGAAATGAAATAGAGACCAGAAAAAACAATAGAATTGAATAACAAAGTTAAGAGCTGGTTTTTGAAAATACAAATAAAGTTGACAAATTTTAACTAGACTAAGAAAAACAGAAAAGATGCAAATAAAAGTGACACAAAAGAGGAGAAATTACCACTAACACTACAGAAATGTGAAGACTTGTGAGATTACTATGAACAATTACAAACCAGTAAATTGAATAATCTAGGTGAAATTTATAAATTTCTAGAAATATGTAACCTAGTAAACTGATTTATGAGGAAACAGAAAATTTGAACAGACCAATAATGAGTATGGAGATTATATCTGTAAGCAATAATCTCCCAACACGGAAAAATCTAAGACCAGATGATTTCACTGGTGAATTCTACCAAACATTTAAATAAATGACACCAGTCCTTTTCAAACTCTTCCAAAAAAACTGAATACGAGGGATTTTTCTCAAATTCATTTTACAAGGCCAGCATTACCCGGATACCCAAGTCAGTTAAGGATTCTACAAGAGAAGAAAACTGCAGACCACTCATCTTGGTACATATAGATGCAAAATTCTCAACAAAATATTAACAAAGTGAATTCAATGATATGTTAAAAAGATCATACATCACAATCAAGTGGGACTTACCTCTGGGATGCAAGAATGGGTCAACATCCACAAATCAATAAATATGATACACCACATTAATAGACTGAAAGATAAAAATCATATAGTCATCTCAGAAAATGCAGAAAAAACATTTGACAAAATACAGTATCTTTTCATGATAAAAATTACAAGCAATGTAGGTATATGAATAACATAACTAAACATAATAAAAGCCTTATATAACAAGTCCATGGCTAACACCATACTCAGTGGTAAAAATTTGACAGCTTTTCCTCTAAGATTAGGAACAAGACCAGGATACCTATTCATACCACTCCTCTTCAACATAGTACAGGAAGCCTAGTGAGAATAATTAGGCAAGAAAAAGAAATAAATGTCATCTAAATTAGACAGGGAAATATGACATTGTCATTATTTGCAGATGATATGGTCTCATGTATAAAAAAATTCCTAAAGGTTCCACCCAAAAGTGCAAGAATTGATAAACTAATTAAGTGAATTTGTAGGATGCAAAATCAGCATAGAGATATCCTTCATACACAAACAAAGAAACATCTGAAAAGGAAATAAGATAACTATCTCATTCACAATAGCATCGCAACAAAACAAAATACTTAGGAGTAAACTTAACTCTTAAAGACTTGAAAAATCTGTACTCTAAAAATTATGACTGTCATGCATGAAATTGAAGAAGACACAAGAAAATGCAAATATACCCTGTTTTCAGGGATTGCAAGAATTAGTATTGCTAAAGTATTCATATGACCGCAAATCATCATTCAATGCAATCCTCATCAAACTGATGGCATTTCTCACACAGAGAGAAAAACAATCCTAACATTTGTGTGGAACTGGAAAAGTTCTCAGCCTCTGAGAACAAAGACCAAAGCTGGAGGCATCACACTGTCTGATTTCAAACAAACTGCGAAGCTAAAGTAATCAGAGCAGTATAGTACTGGCATTAAAAACAGACATGTAGACCAAATAGAATTGAATTGAATCAAGATCCCAGAAATAAACCCAACATACCTCTGTACATAGTCCACTACTCTTCGGCAAGGCAGCCAAGAATTCTCAACAGGGAAAGAACAGTCTGTTCAATAAATGGTGTTGTAAAGCTGGATAATCACATAGAGAAGAATGAAACTGTTACCCTATCTTATATCACTCATAAAATTAATTAAAGATGGATTAAAGACTTATACATAAGAAGCACAGAAATTGGAAAATTCCTAGAAGAAAACTTAAGGAAAAATCCCTTTGATATAGGTTTTTGGAATGATTTTTTGGTTATGATACCAAAAGCACAATTGAAAGAAGCAAAAATAAATAAATGGGAATACATAAAATGAAAAAGTTTCTGCACAGCAAAAGAAATAATAGACAAAATGAAAAGGCTATCTATGGAATGGGAGAAAATACCTGTCTGTCATATATCCAATAAGAAGTTAATATCCAAAATATATTAAAAAAAACTCATATAACTCAATGGAAAATAACCAAACCTTCTGATTTAAAGATTGGAAGAGGAAATGAAGGGCATTTTCCCAAAGAAGACACACTAATGGCCGACAACTACATGAAAGGATGCTTAACTTCACTGAAAGTGCAAAACAACATTACAATGAGTTATCACCTCACACCTCTTACAATGGATATCATCAAAAAGACAGGATAAACAAGTGTTGG
Source organism: Proteles cristata cristata (assembly GCA_017311185.1). Lineage (NCBI taxonomy): Eukaryota > Metazoa > Chordata > Mammalia > Carnivora > Hyaenidae > Proteles > Proteles cristata. The sequence goes on along the minus strand of JAESUZ010004648.1, from coordinate 156,602 downwards.
TGAGGATATGGAGAAATAAAAAAACTCTTGTGTACTGTTGGTGGGAATACACATTGGCAGAGACATTATGGAAAACAGTATGAAGTTTCCTCAAAAAACTCAAAATGGAACTACCATACAACTCAGCAATCCCATATCTGGGTATATACCCAAAGGAAATGAAAACAGGGGCATCTGGGTGGCTCAGTTGGTTGAGGAAATGAAAAGGGGATCTCAAAGAAATATCTGCACTTCCAAACTCCTTTCAGCAGTATTCACAATAGCCAAGAAAACAGTCTAAGTGTCTGTCATCCATCCATGGATGAATGGATAAAGAAGATGTGGTGTGTATGTGTGTGTGAGTGTGTGTATGTATATATATATATATATATATATATATGGCATCATTACCTTTGTCAATAGTATTTAGTCATGAAAAAGAAGGAAATCCTGCCATTTGCAATAGCATGGATGAAACTCAAGGGCATTATGTTCAGTGAAATAAGTTAGACACAAGAAAGACAAATATTGTATAATACCACTTATATGTGGAGTCTTAAAGTCTGAAGCCAGTATAGGGTAATGTTCACTAGGATCTGGGATTGGGGGGAATAGGGAGATATTGCTCAAAGGGTACATACTTCAAGTTATAAGATTAACAAGTTCTGGGGATCTAAAATACAGCACGGTGATTGCAATTAATACTGTAATATATATGTGAAAGTCGCTAAGAAACTAGCATGGTGGTTTTACATGACTTCATCTACATGGGATTCCTCTTCCTCAAAATCGCAGTTACTCTTGAGTGTTCAACTTGCCCACAGAGAGAGCAAAAATAGGCATTTATTATTCCTCTACTTCCTAAGATATCTTCTTTGCGGATCATACCCTTCAAATGGTAATGACTAGATACAATTAATTTGCATCTCTTAACCCTTCAAAGGTTTGGAAAATTGATTTACCTTAAATGATCACAAGTTTTTCAAACTCATTAAAATTCTAGCAACTTTTTAGTAGGAAGACTTTATCCTTATCCAAGACTTCGTATAACCACAGCAAATACTTTTCCTACATAGCAATACATATAGTGCTCCATCAAATATTTAGCAGTGCTCTGTCTAAATCCCATGGTTTTGGCCAATATTCTATAGAGAACAGAAAATGAGCAAGACTAGCTGATTTAAAGCTCTCTAGAGTCTAGAGACTGTCTTGCAAGCCCTCAGGTATAATATTTATTCCCTTGCCCATCATGATTTACTCAATAATTTATAATCACACTTGAACTGTCAGTTCTAAATCAAAGAACATTTTTGAGATGGTAACACAATCCTGTAGAGGACTACTAAATCTCTCCCTCAAGCATACTTGAACTTTCCAATACTCCTTGGGGAAGACTCAAGAGGTAGCACCATGGTATGCAAGCTACTTATGTGAAAACATTATGATTTTTGCTAATTGGACCATTAAAATATAAGTTTCGATAAAACTTGAACTCTTCTTTGAATAGGCTCAAGTGTGAGAACCAGAACTGAAAACAGTCTCACATTATACTCTGTAGACCTGAACACATCAGTTGATTCAGCCAGGCAATAAACTTGTTTTGGTTCATCAGATATGACTGATTTGTTAGGTCAAGCCAAACGGATATGAACCATCTAAACACTAATTGGACTGAGGATCGAATTAAAAAAAAAAATATTGACATTTCTGGACAAAGTCAGTGGCATTAAAGAGTTAAAAGGAAACTGTAATTCTGTTTCCAAGAAGAAGCCAATAGGATTCGATGTTAGATAGGTGTGGAATACCGGGGAGAGGAAGGAATTGGGGGTGACATCACTACCTTTGTCATTCTCCTCAAACCGATAGCACCTTTGCAAGGCTTCTGTGGTACACTTCCCTTCTGGTCAGATCAGCTTCTCTGGTCAGAATATAAGCTACTATAATTTGAGGAAGAAGAAGGAGAGGAGTCAAACATTATAAACCCGTGCTTATTCTTTTCAACATCAAGTTCCCTTTGAAACTTAGGAAAGCCATGCTCAGGGTTGAAAAGCATAGGTGCTGACAACTATTTCTAAATTGAAAATAATTGGATGCTTGTGTGTCAAAGCACTGAGGCACATAAAGCCCAGTATCTGAACATCAATGGAAAGGCAAGTGGGTCAGAAGATAACCTATATCTCCTGTGTCCCTCTATATATCCACCTTCTAAAGGCTCCTTTTGGAATTCATGGTGTTCTCTCATAACCCAATGAAGTCAAAGCCTCTTATTATAGTATGTTAATAGTGCTGGACAATTCAGCTAAGACCCTAACATGGAAAGGAGTCATCTATAAAGGCTTGAGAGAATGTGAAAATCTAAAAAACCTTGGCAAATCCGTGCACTAAAAAGAAAATATTTGAAAATATTTCTAAACCAAGCATCAGAGTGTAAGGAACTTTTCTGAGCTTATAAGAAGGTGAAAACAATAACTGGAAAATCACCAATCAGTCACTTTGATATAGTCACTATATTACAAATTTGTGCATGTAATTCTCACAGCATAATAATAATAAATAATAATAATAATAATAAAACCTGCTAAATCTTACCCACGTTTTATTCCCCCAAAATATACTGAAACAAGAGACACACCATTTCTTGACATGGAGTTTGCTTATTTATTTTGGCTGCAGTTTAGTATTCTGACTTAAGAAATACCTCAAGAGATGAATATATTTTATATTAAAAGTTTTTAATTTCATTGCAGCCTTTTAATGACACAAAAGTCTGGTGTGAAACATTACAGATCCTGGGCACTGCAAGATGACCCCAGACTTCATATTGGTAATAACCAACTTCTTTTTTTTTTTTTTTCAAAATTTTATTTAAGTTCTAGTTAGTTAACATATGGTGCAGTATTGGTTTTGGGAATAGAATTCAGTGATTCATCACTTGCATACAACACCTGGTGCTCGTCATAAATTTAGCCCAATCCCCACCCACCTCCTTCCATCAACCCTCAGTTTGTTCTCTATCTTTAGGAGTCTCTCATGGTTCTTTCCTTCTCTCTTTATTCTCCCTCCCATATGTTCATCTGTTTCATTTCTTAAATACCACATATGAGTGAAATCATATGGTATTTGTTTTCTCTGACTTATTTTGCTTAGCATAATACACTCTAGCTCCATCCACATCATTACCAATGGCCAGATCTCATTATTTATGATGGCTGAGTAATATTCCATTACATATACCACATCTTTATCCATTCATCTGTCGATGGACATTTTGGCTATTGTTGATAATGCTGCTATAAACATATAAACATTGGGGTGCATGTACCTCTTTGAATCTGTATTTTATATACTTGGGATAAATACCTACAGTGAATTGTTGGATTGTAGGGTAATTGTATTTTTAACTTTTTGAGAAATGTCCATAATGTTCTTCAGAGTGGCTGTACCAGTTTACATTCCCACCGAAGTGCAAGAGGGTTCCCCTTTCTCTGTATCCTTGTCAACACCTGTTGTTTCTTGTGTTGTTAATTTTAGCCATTCTGATAGGGGTAAGGTGATATCTTACTGTGGTTTTGATTTGTATTTTCCTGATGATGAGTGATGCTGAGCATCTTTTAGTGTGTCTGTTAGCCATCCTGATGTCTTTGGAAAAGTGTCTATTCATGTCTTCTGCCCATTTCTTAACTGGGTTACCTGGTTTTTGGGTATTGAGTGCTAAGTTCTTAATAGATTTTAGATGCTAACCCTTTATCTGATATGTCATTTGCAAATATCTTTTCCCATTTTATATAACCAACTTCTTTTTTTTTAAGTTTTTTTTTTTACTTATTTTGAGACAGAGACAGTGCAAATTGGGGAGGGACACGGAGGGGGGGAGACAAAGAAGAGGGAAGAGAGAGAGAGAACCCTAAGCAAGCTCTGTACTGCCAGGACAGAGTCTGATGTGTGGCTTGAGCCCACAAACCATGAGATCATGACCTGATCCAAAGTTGGATGCGTAATGGGCTGAGCCACCCAGGTGCTCTGGATAAACCAACTTCTAATAGAGTTCTGAGAGACAGTGCTATAGCATCTGCTATAGCAGAGAATAGCTTAAATTCAGTGAACTTGGTCAAAATCTAGCTTTTCCAATTCTGGTTTTATGAATTCAGGAAAGATATTTAACTTGAGTGTCAGTCCCCTTCTTCCTAAAACGGGGATTACAATAGCTGTTTTATGATTTGCCGTGGTCATCAATTCCAATAACCCATTTAAAGCAATATTAAATGCTCAGTATACACTCATGTAGTTTTCTCTCCTACCATTCTTCTCTTATCTCCAACATAAAAGTGGAAGTGACTAAAAAACCCAAAATAACAGTAGCTTAAACCAGACAGAAGTTTATTTTCCTCTTCTGAAAATGTAGATAACCAGGAGCTACCATGATGGTTCTGTGATCATCAGCTCATGGTTCAATAGAGCTCTCCAATTTCTCTGTCACAGAAATATCACAGGGGCAGGGGTGGGAGGTGACAGCATGTCTTTGCTTGCTGGGACACTTCTTAGAATTCAGGCTCAGTACATCTATTGCTGGGTGAACCAGGAAGACCTGGGCCCCGAGTTCTCAACCCAGCTCCTCCCAAAGATGCTGCTAGAGTCTCTTGGTCTCCTCATGAGAAAGAATCCAAGGATTGACACCACAGTGGGTGAACAACACAGGCGGGAAAGTATATTAAAGCAAAACCACACTCTACAGATGTGAGAACAGGTGAGTTGAAGAAGCAGAAATAGCGCCTTGTCCGAGGGGTTCAAGTTCCCATCTTTTATGTGCAATTGTTAAAAAGGGGGTGGAATATTCATTATTTGGGACGGGGATTGCTTTGGAAGCAAGGTTTCAGGTCTTTTCTTCTTCACTTGGCCAGGGGTTTCCTCCTACTTGGTCGACAATCTAGGGCCTGTCTGGTCTGATCTGGCTTCTTGTGGTTCTATTGCCGAGTGCAGCCAGGACTGGCCTTTGACTTTGCTGATAGCTGCCCGTGTCTTCTTCTTTGCTGGCTTCCAGGCCCCCTGTGAGAACTTCACTAACTTCCTTTACCACACTCACTTTAATCTCACTGGGCAGGACTTTTTGGTGACAAGGCTACAGCGATGCCTAATTTTAGGTGTCAACTTGATGGGGTCACGACGTGTCCAGATATTTGATCACACATTATTTCTGGATGTGTTTTGAGGGTGTTTCAGAATAACGTTAGCGTTTGAATGGGTAGACCGAGTAAAACAAATTGCCTTCCAGTGTGGATGGGCCTCCTTCAAACCACTGAGGGCTTGAGTAGCACAGAATATTGGAGGTAGGAAGAATTTCTCTCTCTCTCTGACTACGAAGCTGGCATATAGGCCTTTTGCTGCCCTGGGACTGACGTACTCCATTAGCTCCCGAGCTGTCAGGCTGTAAATCCACCACCAGCTGGGTCTTTAGTTTGTGGGAAGCAGATTGTGAGACTTCTCAGCCTCCATAATTGTGTGAGCCAAGTCCTTATAATGAATCTGTTTATATACATATATATCTCCTTTTTATATATAAATGTATCTAGAATTGGGAAGTGTAGTCTTTATGCATGTGGTCATATGCTCAGCTGGAAACAGGTTTTTTTCTTTTTTTTTTTTTAAACAGTGTCATTTTAATCATTATGGAAGCATGGAGAGTAGAAAAGATGAAAAACTCTAAGACTCTAATATGCTTCCCTTCTACCTTCTGCTATCATCACCTGAAAGAAGCCAAATATTTCCGTGGAAGTGTAACAAATTGTCATTGCAAAGAGACGTATGGCTGTATCTTTATAACACCAAAAATCCTCTTTGATCGATGGACTACTTTAACTGAAAGTTTGAATGTCTCAGTTGATTTGACATTGTATGGGATGAGACCAAATGGAATTATATAACTTTATTAATAATCTACATAGAAGATGGTCTTATTTATGTTTATATTAGGCACAACAGCAGAGAAATTTAGAAAGTAGTGAAAAGGCGCTACTGGGTGCCTCAGTCAGTTGATCGTCTGACTTCGGCTCAAGTCATGATCTCACAGTTCTGGGGTTTGAGCCCCGTGTCAGGCTCTGTGCTGACAGCTCAGAGCCTGGAGCCTGCTTCAGATTCTGTGTCTCCCTCTCTCTCTGCCCCTTCCCTGCTTACTCTTTCTCTCCCTGTCTCTCTTTCACTCTCTGAAAAATGAATAAGCATTAAAAATTAAAAATAAAAGACAATAGTGAAGAAAAATCAGTATAATTTCATAGCTAGAGACAGCAAGTTTGTAGTACTACTAGAAAGCTTAACTTTTAGGAGAATGAATTGAAATCTTCAATTGAAAAATTATTTTTTCATGTATTTCCTCCAAAAAAAAAAAAGCTGTGTCTTTGCACTAAGAATCCAATTAACAGATGAAAACCACCAGCTAAATCAGTTTTCTGCTTTCATATGGGGAGACTTGGCTGGATAATCAGTTTAATTGTACATAAATGGGCCTGTAGGGAAGTAAAAATAAATTTGGCAGAAGTATGTTTTACTCTGGGGTTTGGGAATGTGAGTTAGAGGAGCTATGTTGGTTTGAAATGAAATTGCACATAGTTATGTCTGTAAATGTAACAGATTTCCGCGTAGCTGGAGAGTTTGAGATTTCATATTCTTCGACCATGCTGTGCCTGGGCTTCGACTCTCTGGCTTGGACCTGATCAGACCTGGAGACAGGAGGGGGTTCTAGGTCAGATCTTCCCCCGAGGAACCTGGCCTTCAGGACTTCACTGTGAAATAAGAGAGTAAACAATTTCAATAAGGCTCTTTCTAGCTCTAGGATTCTCTGCCCTTGCGACTTCATGTGTTGAATTTTCTGACAATTTACGCAATGTTTGGCGTAGGCTAGAAGCATTTTGTCCAAGGTGACACGAAATGCTGTGACATCTCTGCTTGGTGCAATCCTTCTAACCTTAGAAAATCTTTGCCTGTTGCTGGTGCAGTGTTACTTTGAATTTGTAAGATTTCCCACTGCTGCTGTTTAAATAACAGGGGGTTCAAGTGATTTGCAAACTGTCAGAAAAAAATGACCTCAGACACCCCCATCATTTTCAGTGACTGTAGATTCGCCCGTAGGCTAAAGCCCCAGCAGAATTTTAAATAAAGCAGGATGAATCCACAGTTAAGGCAGCATCAGCTCATTCAAGTCCCCAGAGGCAAGCATCACATTCCCTGCAAAGGGACACTCAAGTGCTGGCCATGTTCTAAGGAGAAAAATATATTACAACATACACTTTAAATTTCCATTATTAATATCCTATCCTAAAACTCTGAAGGGTACTTCCCTTCTCTTACCCCCAAATATATTGAGGATATTTTTCATGCACTTACAACAATTTATTATTTTAATAGTTTTTTTCTTTTTAAAATCTGACATTTCTACCAGAATTTTCTCTCTCTCTCTCTTTTGTTTTTAATGGTTTATTTATTTCTGAGAGAGAGACACACAGCATGAGCAGGGGAAGGTCAGAGAGAGAGAGGGAGACACAATCAGAAGCAGCTTCAGGCTCTGAGCTAGCTGTGAGCAGAGCCCAATGTGGGGCTCGAACCCACAAACCGTGAGATCATGACCTGAGCCGAAGTTGGATGCTTAACCGACTGAGCCGCCCAGGCACCCCCAGAACTTTATCTCTTTAAAGGCAGTTGGGGGAGGGGTGCCTGAGTGGCTCAGTCAGTTAAGTGTTGAGGTCTTGATTTCAGCTCATAATTCATGGGATCCATCCCTGTGTTGATCTCTGAGTTTAGTGCAGAACCTGCTTAGGGTTCTCTTCCTCCCTCTCTCTTTCTGCCCTTCTCCTATGCTTGTGCACACTTTCTCTCTCTCTCTCTCTCTCTCTCTTTTTCTCAAAGGAAATAAATAATATTTTATTTTTTTAAAAGGGCAGTGGGGGGTGCCTGGGTGGCTCAATCGGTTAAGCGTCCAAACTCAGCTCAGGTCATGATCTTAGGGTTCATGGATTCGAACCCCGCGTGGGGCTCTGTGCTGACAGCTCAGAGCCTGGAGCCTGTTTCAAATTCTGTGTCTCCCTCTCTCTCTGATCCTCTCTTGCTCACGCTGTCTCTCTCTCTCAGAAATAAATAAAACATTATTTTTTTTTTTTTTTAAATAAAAGGGCAGTGGGGAACAAGACTACTTATTTGACATTGTTTTCCCTGGTGCCTTATAGAGGTGTCCGGCCCGTAACTAATACTCAATAAATATAAGCAGAATTGGCGCGCCTGGGTGGCTCTTCCAGTTAAGCATCCAACTCTTGATATCAGCTCAGGTCATGACCTCTAGTCTGTGAGCTGGAGCTCAGGAGCCTGCTTCTGATTCTCTCTCTTCTCTCTCTGCCTGTCCCCCTCTTGAGAACATGCTCATGCTCTCTCTCTTTCTCTCCCACAATAAATAAATAAGCATTTAAAAATTAAAATAAGTGAATAAAAAATAAATAAATAAATTTTAAAAGGTTGAATGAATGAATCAATCAATAAATCAAAATGTAGAGGAAAGGTCTTATGTAGGAAGTGAAGAAAGTAGCATGGTTGTGGGTTAATAATTAACCTATGGTATAGGTACCACTGTATTATACTAACATAACCATGACTTTCTCCCAAGTTGGGCAAATTTCCGTCCACCATTAAATAAATTCTCTTCTTTAATTTGATTTCAGGGCACATCATTTTTCACTCTGTAATATACTGTTTACTGTGCTATATAGATTTTTCTAGATGCATGTAAATGTACTCAAGATGGCTCATTTTATTATCAATTTCCCCAACTGCTGGCTCTCTAATCATTAACTAATTGTCTCTGTGCTCTATTGACAACGTAGCCACCTTCTTGCTAATTTTTGCTGACACAATGGAGGCCCCCAAGAACTGAGCTAACCTCTGGCTGGTCTCTCAAGAGCCACAAGTGGGAAGACGATCGACTGAGCTGGCCTTTGTGTTCAGGAAAACCTCATCAGCGTTCTGAGTGATTTGTCTAATGAGCCATCATTAATTGACAATAGGCAGGTGGATGAAGAAGTTTCTATACTACGACTGTGATTTTTCTAAAATGGATCAGGGCTTAGAAAAACGGAAGCATGTGAGAGTGGAATGAAATGGAATGAACGATGGGCTGCAGAATAATTTTGGGGCTAAGGTAGGGAACTGAGGCAGTGTCCTCAAATTTCTGATCATGTGTGTGGTTGATATGAGATGGAAATGTACATGGTAAGGAACACCCTAGAAAACAACCACCCTAGAAAACTCTAGTACATGAGTACTTCACCATTATGACTTGTGAGGTGGCAGTAACAGAATTAGGGATATGGATATTTGCTTATGTTCTTAAAAAATAACTAGCAGGGACAAGAAAGAGAGATGGCTGTGAGTTGATCGGAAGGAGCTGGCATTCAATTTGAATATGATATGGCTATATTATACTTACACTTGTATGTCACCCAGCAGTAACATTCATTCATCCAACCAGCAGATATTGAGTGCCTGTTATATACCAGAGGCTGTTCTGGTATAAGTGCATATTGGGCTGTTGTATCAGTTAAGAATAGAGATACAAATATGTCTGACCACCAGGAGCTTACCTTCTAATGGTGGGAGAGAAACAATAAACACGAAAGATAATACATGAGTCCAACATATAATGTTACAAGGTTATAAGGAAGTGAGGAGTTCAAGGTGGAGGGGCGTGGCACATTGAAATGCGGTGGTTAAGGTAGTTAGGACCAGCCCCATGGAAACTCGAAGTGGAAGAAGTTGTCCAGCTGGAAAACAAGCATGGCGGGCAAGGAGGGAACAGGCATAGGAAGTTCATACGGGGATGGACTTTGTGGATTGGAAGAAGCTGGTAGCAGCGGTGAGGCTGGAGTGGAGGAGGCAAAAGAATCTGGAAAAGGGGAAAAGTTCAGCAAGGTGGGAGTGGCCGGGGATGAAGGACTAGAGCAGATTAGAGTCTTTTGGATCCTAACAACTTCGGCTTTTGGTAGTAGAGGAGCTACAAATCATGATACTGAATTTTAACCTAATTGACTTAAGACGTGAAGGAATAACGCTTGCTGCTATGTGAGGAGTAGAGGACATCCAAACGTATGCATATATTTTTTAATTATTAACAAGTCAGTGAATTAGATGTGCATGGCATATTTACTACCTGGGAATTTTCACTGTGTTAGAATTCTTGCTATTCCTTGTATTGTTCTCAGGGAAATTTGGCAGAAGTCTTTCGGTTGGTTTTAAGGAAAGCTCATTGCCTTCCTCAAGTGAACATGTCAAGGAAACAGTAAGGGAGGGAAACTCACCTTGAAAGGTTACACTAAAAAAACAGCTGAATTGTGCAGATCTAGTGTGATAATACCATGGATTTGTGGGAGAACCATGGGAAAATGATCACCCCATTTTGGCTGAGCTCATACTGCGACCAGTTGCCAAAAGGAAATACCATCTAATATCCAAATATCTAATATTTGGATATCTAATATCCAAACAAGAAATAAACTTGGTGTACAAATGAATCTAACAAAATTTCTCCGTCTTTCTCTGTCTGGTTTACCAAGGGACTGAAGTGGGAGCAGAAATGTAATCATGCTCTTTGGGACTCCACAAGGCTGATTCTCATTTTGTATCCTCAGAAAATATAGAGAATAATCAGGAAGTATTTAAAAACTCATTAGTTTGGCTACCAAGCAAAAATTCTTTACTAATGTATTTCATGTTTTCTTCCAGATGTTTTTTAATAGTTGGTCTTACTGTTACTGAAAATTTCTTTTATTTCTGAGAGAGAGAGAGACAGCGTGAGCAGGGGAGGAGCAGAGACAGAGAATCTGAAGCAGGCTCCAGGCTCTGAGCTAGCTGTCAGCACAGAGCCCGATGTGGGGCTTGAACCCATGAACTGTGAGATCATGACCTGGGCTGAAGTTGGACACTTAACTGACTGAGCCACCCAGATGCCCTGTACCCCACCATCTTTAAACATTTGCTAATGTTAGGCAAAACAAACACCAAATAAATCATCCGATTCTTACTTTATTTTTATTTCTTTCATTAATGATAATGAGTAATTTTGGGGTTTTGTGCCATTTTGTGGATTGTATTTTTATATTCTTGGCTTTTTATCTTATGAAGGGGTGAGGTGGGAAGAGCACTGATTGTTTTTCTTCCTATTCATTTGTGTGAGCTTTTTATATGTAAGTGAAATTTGGGATTATTCTTATTCTTACTATTTTATTTTGAGAGAGAGAAAAAATGGAGGAGGAGCAGAGAGAGAGAGAGGGAGAGAGAGAATCCCAAGCAGGCTCTCTGCTGTCAGCACAGAGTCTAACACAGGGCTCTACCCCATGACCGTGAGATCATGACCTGAGCCCACATCAAAAGTCTGATGTTTAACCAACTAAGCCACTCAGGTGCTCCTCATTTCAAAATATGAAGTTTATATTTAAAACACTTCTACTGTATTCAATGAAGGTGAATTACTTTTTCTTCTCTCTTTAGAGACTTTGCTTGTAAGGGGTTTTAAAGGTTAGCCCTCAACATTGTCTGTTAAATTGCATTTATTATACCTTACATTGGTGTGATGAATATAGATGTAAAATTATACACCAGGTCTAGTGTCACTTACCATAGTCAGTGCTACTAAAACAGCAGATCAGAGACTGTAACATATCAACGTTGTGATGGAAAAAAAATAATAGAGAAAAAGAATTAAAATTACACACAGCTTGGCCATGTGAGGCCTGGGCCAGAGAGGAGTTCTTACTAATACTGCTATGTTCTTGGAAACTGTTATTTTGTTTTATTACGTATTCTGCACTTTTGATCTGGTTTAAAGAACTTTAATTTTTTTTTCACTTATTTAATTTTGAAGGAGAAAGAGAGAGACAGAGGATGAGTGGGAAAGGGGCAGAAAGAGAGAGAGGGAGACAGAATCTGAAGCAGGCTCCAGGCTCCAAGGGGTCAGCACAGAGCCCGACGCGGGGCTCAAACCCACAAACCGCGAGATCATGACCTGAGCTGAAGTCGGTTGCTTAACTTACTGAGCCACCCAGGCGCCCCAAGAAAAATTTTAAAGCAGTAAAACAGCAACCAAATTTACATGAAATCAATTTTATTATACTATGAGATTTAGTAGGTTTTGACCGTATTTGAGGAAACAATGAAAAGGCTAGACTCACTGTGCAGATTTAGTTTTTTCCCTTCCTAATCTGTTCATTTCCTAACTGAACCTGCGCTTGTACTATCACATTAGGATTCCCAAATGTTTAACTCTCCCTTGTAGGGGTGAATAAGCGATTTGTGACTTTCCATCCCCCACCCCCTTCAGGCAAAATCCCCCATGTCATCAGGATTTCTATCCCATGGCTTTAAAGAGAGAAGTGAGTCTGATCAGCAATCCTTGGGGTTTCGGAAGAGGGTTTGGGCTCCTAGACCTCCTTGACTCCTCAGTGGTGCCCGGATGTGGGAGAAGTGGGCCAATCCTGGAAGCTGCTGCTTCTGAACAGCCAGGATCCAGATAACCCACAAGAGATCATTTGGTTCTGTTGTTTGCATTTGAGTCATTGCTTTCACCTTGACCAAATTATTCAGTATCCTTACTTAGCAAAGAAAGAGTAAGAATAACTACCCTTCAATGGCTTCGTGAAGAGTGAATAAGGTAACATGTGCAAAGCACTGTGAAGAGGGACCAGGGTAAGAATTCAGTCACTGCCATTGTCCTATTAAGATAATTGTTACTGTTACTGTTATCTTAAGTGTGATTTTGTGTTAAATGTGACTTCATCTTTTCTCACTGACTCAGTGTGCCCAATTACTCAAAGATTTGGATTCAGTTCATCTGAGCTATCAATCAATAGGACACCATTAGGTAATTTACAATATAGTTCTAATCTATGCTGTCTTTCTGGAGTCCCAATACCCACTTATTAATATATACAATCCTTTTGGAATTTAGCATTATTTACATTTATTACTACTGAATTAAGTCTCTGAATGGGAAAGACAGTTTCTATAGGAGAAAGAGTGTGTTATTTCCATAACAATTCTAGTAACCTCTCCATGACTGAATAGCTACTATAAATGTTGTGAAGTTTTAAATAACCCTTTTTGGGGATAAACATGATAAATAACTGGAATTCAGATTCATAATCTATTTCCAGTCAAGAGTCGGTATATTTAATTGAAAGAGAGTAAATGAGCAAGAATGGATCTACCAATTAATGAAATCTTCTGAAATTCAAGGTTAACAAAATTACCAAAGAGAACAACAGATCAATTGTTGACATGATGTTATTGCCCGTTGCTGTAAATGGAAATTGAATCTATGTCTGAACAACGTTTTTCAGCACAAACTTTGACATTTTAACAAAGGGCTATTAGTAATTGTTCCTATTTTTCCTATTAATTATATAGTTTTTATTTACTGTTCAAGAGCCCGAATCAGTTTCTGGTCCTTATACACAAACCCCACATAAGTGCTATCTTCCTTTCCATCCTGTTGTTTGTAGTTTTGCCAAAAATATGATTTATCTCTCCTCTGACAACTCATTTTTTAATAGTCTGATAACCCTCAGTCACAGTCACGAAGATTTAGTTTTAAATGTTTACAGTGCAGTATCTTGACCAAAACATTGATGAGGAACTCCCTCTGATGTCCCCTTTGTCGCTATGCTGAGATGACATCTGTTCAGCTCTTTCTCTGGGTTACCATGGAAATAATTTATTATTGTTGTCAAAGATGGACGGTCCACATACATTTTAAATAAGGGTAATGTGGAAACTTTTCATATAAAAACACTGATTCTGTCACAGTTTCTGAAGCAGACCAAGATGATGCAGTTCAACTGTGGGCACTATTAGCATAATATTTTCATAAATGTTTTCAAGAATATTTTAAAATATGATCCATCTTTTTGAAACTTCCTGGTTTTCTATTACTTCTGTAAACAATCTAATATTGCAAAAAAAGAAAACTGGATTGCACATATTTATATCTTCTTTTCATTATACATTATAAATTAAACCATAACTAAACACACACACACATAATCAAACACATTTAAATTAGGTAAACAGTCCATTTCTTTTTTAAAAATATCTGCTTACTTAATAGTAAAGTAGTATTACACAGAATACAACTATTTGTCTTCCAAATGGACCAACAAATACGCATATTAAATGTTGTGTACATTTTCCCCACCCAGAATTTCATGTGTGATCACACGTTTTCTAGGTGCGTTTGACAACTTAAAAAGTTTTATATGTCCTTTTGGGGTCAAACTGACTCCATACCTAAAGAGTCATACTGGGGCGCCTGGGTGGCTTAGTCGGTTAAGCGTCCGACTTTCGCTTAGGTCATGATCTCGCGGTTCGTGGGTTCGAGCCCCGCGTCGGGCTCTGTGCTGACTGCCAGCTCGGAGCCTGGAGCCTGTTTCGGTCTGTGACTCCCTCTCTCTCTGACCCTCCCCTGCTCACGCTGTCTCTCTCTCTCTCTCTCCTAGAAATAAATAAAAACATTATAAAAATTAAAAAAAAAAAAAAGAAAGAGTCATACTTAAAGCTGTCATTATAATTGTTTTTCAGGTAGACAGAATCTGAATAAGTTGCCAAGTGTGGAAAAACTTAAAACACATGGCGGGGATGAATTTCTCGGCCTTGGGGTTGTCCTGTTTAAACTGTGGACACCAAATGCTGCAGAGGAAAATGTTATGCTTACTTAGAAAGTTGTTCTCATCTGTAGTAAAAAGTGGACAAAGTCTTCCTTAATGATAGTCCAGTGCCTTCCCCACAATGTAGCTACTGTAATTAACAGAAACTGCACTTAAGGGGCACCTGGGTGACTCAGTGGGTTAAAGCATCTGACTCTCGGTTTTGGCTCAGGTCATGATCTCATGGATTGATGAGGTTGAGCCCTGCATTGGGCTAGTGAGGAACTGCTCTCTCTCTCTCTTTCAACCTTTTCTCTCTCTCTCAAAATAAATAAATAAACTAAAAAAAATCACATTTAAAAACATTACCTTCTTGGGGCACCTGAGTGGCTCAGTTGGATAAACGTCTGACTTCGGCTCGGGTCATGATCACACGGTGTGTGGGTTCATGCTCCACGTCAGGCTCTGTGCTGAAAGCTAGCTTAGAGCCTGGAGCCTGCAACAGATTCTGTGTTTCCCTCTCTCACTGATCCTCCTCTGCTCACACTGTCTCTCTCTCTCTCTCTCCCAGAAATAAATAAAACATTTTAAAAAATTAAAAGAAAAACATTACCTTCTTGGAAAACTGATAACATTATCAGGATGGCCAATTCAACATGGTTTGCCAGGACTATCCTACTTTTTATTTTTATTTTTTTACATTTATTCATTTTTGAGAGACAGAGTGTGAGTTGGGGAGGTTCAGAGAGAGAGAGAGGGAGACACAGAATCTGAAGCAGGCTCCAGGCTCTGAGCTGTCAGCACAGAGCCTGACGCGGGGCTCAAAGCCATAGACCATGAGATCATGACCTGAGCCCGACGTTTAATCGACTGAGCCACCCAGGCGCCCCAGGACTGTTCTATTTTTAAAGCAGGATTCTTATTCTAGAGACCCCTCAATCCTGGTAAATTAAGAGGACTGGTCACTCACCATGGCAGAGTTGCAAGCTTTATTTTCTATCAATCTGCCTCTCTGTCTATCATCTATCTATCTCATCTTTACTGTGTATAGGTATGATTGCCTTACGACTCTCTTTTAAAAAAATGGCACATGTGACAACATTATTATTTGTGCTGTGCTTCAATCAAGACTGCTTGTTTGGATAGAGACACCATTAAAAAGCAACTGTGAATTTAGTTTGCTTCGTTTTAGAGTTCCGGGCAGGCAATCGCGGTGGCCAGCCTGAGGAGGAAATGCACAGTGGAGTGTGCATGTGGCTTGAAGCCAGCCTGCTCTCTCTCTGCCCTGGGAACCCTGTAGGTGGAGCCCTGTGCTAATTCCTAGGGTCTCTCCACACAGATTGACTTTCTTTGGGTTGATGATGATTGATTATGGTGGTTTCTTCATTACTTTAAACCTAATCAGTGCTTGGAGTAATTTGAGTAATGATTGCTCATTATTGGCAATTGTGAAGTTTGAGTCTTTCTTTGTTTTGCTTCACAAGGCAGCCAGTCGGGAAATATGGGGAGGCATCCTGGTTCACACGCATTCTCAAAAAGAGTGGGAATACATGATTCACCGAGCGCAGTGATAGACAGGAAGTCCTGGAGGTTTTGCAGAAGTTATATTACAGATTTTGTTGGCAGGGAACAGTGAGTTCCCACTAGATCAAATGCGATCATCAAAGAGACAGTTCTTACTGGATTTGAAAGCCGTTCAGCCTTTTACTGAAATTCTCGGGTTCAATAAATCATGCTATTTCATATAATATTGTTATACCACTCTGTCTTATAAATGAAGATCTATGATTCTCCCACCAATTTGCTATTGTTAAAAAAAAGATAATTAATGATTCCAGCATATAAACTAATGCTGTTTTACATTACAACTTATTAGAAGGTGCATTTTTAAGGTGCTTTTCCCACTCCCCTCAGTTAAATCAAGTTTAAAAGTAAGTTTGCTTGTACTGGTTGATTGATTTACAGCCTTAAAATTGGCTACACAAGGGGGAGACATTTTAGGCTATTCAGCAAATAAATAATTAGCAAAGTCATTAGATACCTGAGAATATTTCACATGGTGGGTATATTAAATTACATCCCAATACTGCTTAAAGACCCAGGAATTCGCAAAAGAACACTTTTTTTTTTTTTGAGAGAGACAGAGACAGAGACAGAGGGAAAGAGAGAGAATCTCAAGTAGTCTCCACACTGTCAGTGTGGAGTTCGTCAATGTGGGGCTCAAACTCGCAAACTATGAGATCACGACTGGAGCCGAAACCAAGAGTCAGACGCTCAGCTGACTGAGCCACCCAGGTGCCCCACAAGAACACAATTTTAGGAGACTGCATTTATAATCTAAAAGCGCAGATAACATTTCCTGTTTAGTGTGTATGTGTATAACGAGGCTAATCTTGTGACAGTTACAAAGGCATTTATAGTTTGCATCACCATACATCAAGCTATTATCCGTTAGATACATGTCTAATACGATTCTTGTACTTAAGGCATTTTGTTTTCATGTCCAAGATCTACATTAAGGAAAGTTTCAAAATTTCTCTAAAGATATAAAGCATATATATAATTTGACTTTATTTGTCAAGAACACTTAACATGAGACCCTCTAAACAAATTTTCAAGTGTCCAAGTACTTTATTGATGAGACCAGAGATACAATGTTGTCCATCAGGGCTCCAGGTCTGGGCCATCTTGCTTAACTGAAATTTTAGATAAAATATTTAACTGCCCATTACATAGGACAGTCATAAAGATGGCAGTTAAGTGTAACCTGATCTCTATTAAAAATGTCAAAATTGGAGCGCCTGGGTGGCTCAGGTGGTTGAGCAGCTGACTTAGACTCAGGTCATGATCTTACGGCTCATGGGTTCGAGCCCCACACTGGGCTTTGTGCTGACAGCTGAGAGCCTGCTTTCAGATCCTCTGTCTCCCTTCTTCTCTCTGTCCCTTCCGCACTCGCACTCTGTGTCTCTGTCTCTCAAAAATAAAATAAAAAAACTTAAAAAAAGAAATTTAAAAATTGTCAAGTTTTTTCAAATGATAGATTTGTTGTAAATTTTATGTTAAAGATACACAAGCAAAACAAAAAAAAAATGAAAGAGGGATGCCTTCTTAGGCTTCAAAACACATTATAAGCCCCTTGTAAATAAAGCAGTATGAAAATACTATACTAATATAGAAAATTAAGACAGAAATAGTTGCATATGGGAATTATTGCATAATAAAGCTTGGGGAAAAAGAAGACTTTAAAATTTTTTTAAAATTTTTAAGAATCTTTTATTTATTACTGAGACAGAGAGAAACAGAGCATGAGTGGGGGAGGGGCAGAAAGAGAGGAAGACACAGAATCCAAAACAGGTTCCAGGCTCTGAGCCGTCAGCACAGAGCACGATGCGGGGCTCGAACCCATAAACTGCGAGATCGTGACCTGAGCCGAAATCAGATGCTTAACCGACTGAGCCACCCAGGTGCACCCAAAAGCAGACTTTTAGTAAGATTTCTTGGAATATTTGGAGTACCTTTTGAACTATATTTATTCCTCAGAATTATGCCAGGATAAATTCTCTATGAATAATGTACTAGAGGAAATCCTGGTAAATTACCTTAGAAGCTGGAAGAGGGAGAAATTTTTATAACTGACTTTAAATCCTGAATAATGAGGAAAATATATTGATAAATTTTATTTTTAATATGTATATATGCTTCTACATACACACAAATGTGTATATAATGTCTATTAAATACTATACAGTATGTATTATATAATATAACATATATTATATGCATAAACATATCAGTAATATATATTATATACATATAAACTGTAAAACATGCCATAAGTAATGTAAAAAGACAAATAACAGGGGAAATTAACAATTTACATCTCACGTAGAGTTCATCTCCCTATAAATGACTCCTAAAACTGAAGAGAAAGTGACGAATTATTCATAAAAATAGACTAGAAATATAAAGAGAAAGTTTATAGAAGAAGAAATTCAAGTCATCCTTACCAAATGAGAAGAAACCAAAATTAAATGTAAACTAAATCTATCTCAAGATCTTATTTTTCACCTCTGAGACAGGCCAAAATTCAGAAGTTTGACGTATGTACTGCTTAAGAGACTCTGGGTAAATGGTTGCTGTCCTCCTTTGAGGGCGGTACTGTAAGATACATTGCCCAAAGGGAAAATGCTAAGCCGAAGCGTTAAATTCAATGTTTAAAAACTGCGAGGTCATGATCTCACAGTGAGTGGGAATCTCCGGAAATACTTGCTTAAGCAGGCCTCTACCTCAATTCCTATCAGTGCCTTATAATCTTAAATGTCAGTACAGTCTAGTTCATGTGCTATGGGGTTTTCTGAATTTTCTTGAGCAGTATCGTTGGACTTTTTGAAACCAGAAAACTAAATGAAAAAGTTAAATGTGCTTACTTTTAATAATGAAGTTGAATATTTATCACGTTTGTTATTTGTATTTCCTCCAATAAAAATAATTTTCAACTGAGGCAGAATTATTCCACTTAAAATTTGTCTACAAGAGACACCTGTGTGGCTCAGTCGATTAAGCAGTTAAGTGTCTGACTTCGGCTCAGGTCATGATCTCCCAGTTCATGGGTTCCAGCCCCATGTTGGGCTCTGTGCCCACAGCTCAGAGTCTGGAGGCTGTTTTGGATTCTGTGTCTCCCTCTATCTTTGCCCCTCTCTGCACATGCTGTTTGTCGCTCTCTCTCTCAAAAATAAACAGTAAAAAAATTGAAATAAATAATAAAATGTCCGTGATTAGGATTTAAATATGCAAGACAAGGCTGATGAACTAGAGTGAGGAATGTCTGAGGAAAGCCAACTTTTTTTAAAAATTATTTTTCAATGTTTATTTTTGAGAGAAAGAGAGACAGAGCGTGAGAGGGAAACACAGAATCCAAAGCAGGGTTCAGGGTCTCTGAGCTGTCACCACAGAGCCCAACACGGGGCTTGAACTCAAGAACAATGAGTTCGTGACCTGAGCCAAAGTAGGATGCTTAACGAACTGAGCCACCCAGGTGCCCTGTGGAAAGCCAGCTTTATAGGCAAAGGCGATGAGCTCCCTGGGGAGAAAAATCAGGGGTCCCAAAAGACACGTTGCAGAACATAACCCATCACAGCTTGTCCTCCACTCTCAAGTGCACACAAGTGAATGCAAACACACACACACACACACACACACACACACACACTCTCTCTCTCTCTCTCTCTCTCTCTCTCTCTCTCACATAAGTTACGCTAAAAAACCAAAAACTATTACATTCACAGAGAAGATGAAGAACTCTTCCAGGAAGAAAGTGGATAAAGCAGGAGAGAGAGAGAGAGAGCGCCAGAGAGAGAGAGAGGCGTTTTTAGGGGGCACCAGAGATCAAGATCAGGTCAACATCACTGTGGGCAGATTAAATAGAACAGCTTTGTTGTTGGGATTGAAGCATCAAGGGGCTTAAGGGAAGGATGCATGGAAAAGAAGACCAGAGAACAGCAGTGCTGAAAACAGATGCCTGGGAACATCACAGGTTAAGGGAAAGTCAGCACTTCTGATGTGTGCATGAGTAATTCATGAGAGTGGAGGCAGATGGCATCAGCCAGAGCAAAGAAAAGTGGAAGCTGAAATGGTGATACACTTATCCTTCTTCTATTACTTGAAGACTTCTAGAGATACCAGTGGTCCTGATGACAGCTATTGTTCCACTGGAGGCAGAGGCCCATGGGGCTTCGTGTACCTCTACATCGTCCTATTTAAAATATACACAAATTAATTCATCCACTTATTAGGTTTCATTTGTTTCATCAATCAATATACGTTGTACAATGATTACTTACCAGGCAATGTTCTAAATCCCGGTAATGACATACTGATTGATACACGGGACACAACAGAGATTAGAAACAAGGTCACATATATGAACAATTGTTTTTTGAGACAGATGTCAAGGTCATTTAATTGGGAAAAGAATAGTCTTTATTTAATTTTTAAATGTTTTTTTTTTTAATTTTTGAGAAAGAGAGAGAGAGAGAGAGCAGGGGAGGGGCAGGGAGAGAGGGAGACACAGAATCCAAAGCAGTCTCTAGGCTCTGAGCTGTCAGCACAGAGCCCGATGCAGGGCTTGAACCCACGAACCGCGAGATCATGACCTGAGCCGAAGTCGGATGCTCAACACCTGAGCTACCCAAGTGCTCCAAGAATAGTCTTGTTAATTTTTAGTAATGGTGCCAGAACAACTGGATAACCATCAGGAAGGACAATTAACCTTGACCCTTTCTTCATGCCATATTAAAAACTGAACTCCAAATGGATCATGGACCTAAATTCAAAAGTTCAAACTCTAAAACTTCTAGAAGAAAACTTGAGGCACATGATGCATAGGGCACAAAAGACATAAATCATAAAAATGTGATAATTATAGTTCTTTCAAATTAAAACTACCTGTGTTTTGAAATATACTATTAAAGAAAGGACGATGTGAGCCACAGACTGACTGGAAGAAAATAATCACAATTCATATAAGTGAGAGTAATATTTCTGTAACTAAATCCAAGGAAACGAACGATCCAAAAAATGAGGAAGATATTGAACAGACACTTCATAAGGTGCCAACAGAGACACAGAAAGGTGCTCAGCATTGTTAGTCATCAGGTAGCACACAGTAGAACCACAGTGAGACACAACTACATGTGAGCTCAATCACTAACATTAAAGACAGACAGTGTCAAGTGCTGCCGAGAAAATGGAGTGACGAATACACCTACAGCTGTCGCACGGGTACGTAAAATGTGAAAACCACTTTAAGAAAAACAGGCTGGCAGCTTGTGAAGAAAGTGACATGTAAACATATCACATTGCCCACGAATTCCACTCCTACCTATTTATTCGAGAGAAGTAAAATACGTGTGCACGCAAAGACTTGCATATCAACATTCAGTGGAGCCTTGGTTCATAATACTTGAAAAAATGAAAACAATCCCCATGTCCATCAACACACGGAAAGGTATATATCCAAAAAAATGGAATAATATTCACTAATAAAAAGAAACAAATAACTAATGTGTGGCACATCATGAGAGAATCTCAAATACACATGCTAAGAGAAAAGAAACTTGGCACAAAGGAATACATACTGTATGATTCCAATTGCATGATTGATACTTTGTTAAAAAGAAAATCTAATCCATAGAAGCAGATACCAGACTGACGTTATCTAAGGCTCATGGGTTTTTTTTGTTGTTGTTGTTTGTTTGTTTGTTTTGTTTTGTTTGAGAGAGAGAGAGTGAGAGACAGTGTGAGCAGGGGAGGGCCAGAGAGAGAGGGAGATAGAGAATCTGAAGACAGGCTCCAGGCTCTGAGCTGGCAGTCAGCACAGAGCCTGATGCGGGGTTCAAACCCATGAACTGTGAGATCATGACCTGAGCCTAAGTCTGATGCTTAACCAACTGAGCCACCCAGGTGACCCTAAGGGCTCATGGTTTTGTAGTAAAGGACTACAAAAGGGCCCGAGGCAACTTTTCAGAGTAGTGGAAATATTATATAACTTGATTAGGTGGTCACTATGTAAGGGTATACCTTCATCAATACTCATCGAATTGAGTATTTTAAATGGATGCCTTTTCCCATATGCAAATTATCCTTCAAAAATATTTATTAAAAAGAACACATTCTTACACTTCAGAAAATGCTGGTAATAATATTCATAAGTTAAGTTCTGCCCCCGAATGACCCAAACTAAATAGTTACATTTTATGTGCACAACCAAAACTATTTTGGTTAAAATATAGTTAGCAGGTTTTAGCATTTTGGCAATTTTTAAGCCATTGACCTCTCTTGCTAAATTCAAATGTATATAGCCCATGGATTACAGATCAAAGGACTATATTTGGCCATTGGTTGGAGATGATATTATCTTAGTTTTAAAAAATATTAAGTTAAAACTTTGCGTTTTATAAACCATTCATAAATCAATTGTTCAAAGTAGGAAAACAATGTTATCTAAGTGATGGGTTTTAAAGGAATTTTTGTAAGTCATTTATAGTTTTCTGAAAATAATTTAAACAATTAGAGATCAAGTAAGTCACACATTTTTTTAAAAAAATTAATGTTTTTTATGTATGAGAGAGAGAGAGAAAGAATGAGCTCAGGAGGGGCAGAGAGGGAGACACAGAATTTGAAGCAGGTTCCATGCTCCAAGCTGCCAGCACAGAGCCCAATGCAGGGCTCAGTCCCACGAACAGCAACATCATGACCTGAGCTGAAGTCGGACGCTTAACTGACTGAGCCACCCAGGCGCCCCAAGTCACACATTTTTACACACAGTATGCTGTGATAATAAACTCACAATGAAAGTTTCTGTGTATTTTATATTGAAAGTATATTTGTTATCTAATTTCCAATAAGAAATGAATGGTTGCATAAATCCCTTAATAATCTTAGTTTTGGGACCCCTGGGTGACTAAATCAGTTGTGTCAGACTCTTGATTTCTGCTCAGGTCATGATCTTGCAGTTTGTGAGCCTGAGCCCCAAGTTGGGCTCTGCTCTGGCAGCGTGGAGCCTGGTTGGGATTCTCTCTCTCCCTCTCTGTCTCTGCCCCTCTCTGGCTTGTGCTCTCCTTCCCTTTTTCTCAAAATAAATAAATAGAAAACTTAAAAAAATAAACTTGTTTTCACCTTTTACACATAATAATGATAACAACCGTGTCACCACTACAAATATTTATAGTGTGACATTGAGTGAAGAGAAAGCAAAATACAAAATAATGCAATCAGTCTAATAATAGTTGTGTGAATTGATGTCTATAATAATAAAGACTAAGAGAGTGCACAAAATAATACCAGCATTTCTACTGGTTGGTGAAATGTAACTGCTTTTTGGGTATACTTTTTCCAAACTTAATTTAGTGTTTGCCGTAGACTGAATATTTGTGTTTCCCTAAATTCATATGTTGAAACTTAATCACTGATGGGATGACATGAGGAGGGGAGGCCTTGAAAAATGATTAAGTCACAAGGGTGGAGCCTCCATGGATGGAATCATTGCTCTTATAAAAAAGACTCCCAGAGAGATCCTTTCCTCATTTCTCCATGTGAGGACACAGGGAGAAGACAGCCATCTATGAACCAGGAGGCTCTCCCAGGAGAAGGCATGTGCCTGTGCCTTGTTCTTCGACTTCTCAGCCTCCCAGACTGGGAAATAAATGTCTGTTCTTTATAAACCACCCAGTCTCTGGTAATTTCGTTATAGCAGCCTGAAGGGACTAAGACAGTGTTATGTAACTTTTATCCAACGGATGACATTGAATGTAAAATTCCTGCACTCAAGGAATGTTTGTTTCTTTCAACTCCCAAAACCTTGGAAATATGAACTCAAGTTTGATAGGAATGAATACAGGGTTCGATTCCTCTGGAGCACTTTAATGGCTCTCTAGTCTCAGGTGTGTGATCTCAACCATCTCGTGCTCAGTTTCCTAAGCCATGGATTGAGGCTAAAAATAGCATTGACTACAGAATGTGATTGTGAGGATTAGATGAAACAAGGCACTTAGTAAGGTGCATAGCACACAGTGCTCAATAAATGCTATTTAAGAACAATAATAATAACAATAACAATGGTAATAATAATTGGAGAAGATTTTTTTAAATGCTATAGCATTATGGGCTTGGAATTAAATAAGGATTAGGGATATCATAATCATAATTTCCCTCAAAAGTTAACATTTAATTGATTAGGAAGGATCATCTGGTGGTTTTAGTTCAACACTTTATTAGAAATAGCATAATAAGAGGCCTAAATGTCGAATTAAATTCAATAACATGTCCCCTTATCATTTGATTGGGGAAGTTATTACATGCTATCTCTGCCAGAGTACTTCATGTAATATGTCATTTAATGGCATGGTTATTATTTGCCTTATACACAATTCTGGGCAGTTACATGGGTATAATTTGCATTTGAGGGCAGAATATTTTGATAATTTTAGACCGTAAGGGTGTAAATTTCCAAATGTTAGGTAGCTGTGATTTTTAAAATTTATTTTTATGCTCCCAACTTAGATTCTCTTTGTTGAAATGAGGTTTCTTCTCACAGTATGTTCCCATCTGCCTCTTTGTTCTTCAAAAGTTTTGTGTGATCTTGGGGCGCCCGGTTGGCTCAGTCAGTTAAGCATCCAACACCTGATTTTGGCTCAGGTGATGATCTCATGGTTCTTGAGTTTGAGCCCCACCTTGGGCTCAAGTACTATCAGTACTCCATGCTGATAGCTCAAAACTTGTTTGGGATTCTATCTCATACTCTCTCTCTGCCATTCCCTCACTCAGACTCTCCCTCTCTTTCAAAATAAATAAACTTTAAAAAAAAGACCCAAAAAACTTTAAAACTGTTGTGCGATCTTGACCAAATTTGGTAATAGTGTAGGATAATGGAACCCTAGGTTCATCTGGATGGCTCAGTCAGTTGAGCATCTGACTCTTGATTTATCTCAGTCCATGATCCCAGGGATGTGGGGTCCAGCCCCATGTTGGGCTCCATGCTGAGATTCTCTCTCTCCCTCAGCCCCTCTCCTGCTTGCCCCACTCTCTCTAAAAAATATAACAAAGAACACTAAAAGAAGTAATTAGCTAAGAGATCCTATATTGTCACCATCCCAGTTTACAGATGAGGAAAATGAGCCTCAGAAATGTTTCATAAATGTTTCTGACCATACCAGCAGTTCTGGCTCATGACTTGTGGCCTGGCAATCTTCAAATGCCACTAGACATGGCTGCAACTATGTATGGAGAGAAAGACAATGTAAGCTCACTGTGATTGAGCTCTTGACCATGAACCCAGAAAGATAGAAAGATAAGCAACAGCCTAAGTTTCCCAGTGAAATTATGTTTTGTGATTTGCAATGGACTTTGATGAAATGTTGCAGGAGTTAAGGACCAAAATGTGTCATATGGAAAAGTAGCTACCGATTATGTTCAGACAAAACAAAAATCTTTATATGTAAGATTAGTGGATGTGCTCTGGGTGTTACTCAAAGTGATTTTATACATTTTTATGGCAATTGAAAAAAATGCACTTGCATATTTACTACATAAGCATATTTCAACCTCCAGCACACCCTTGGACAGGAGGCTTCATCATCCCCATTTGTGCTTCAAGAAACTAATGCTCATGAGGTCTAATTTCAGAGTTCCAGAGCTCTCAATTCTTGGAAGCTCAGAGTCCTATCTTTACAGACTAAGGAAAACTCATTAAAACCATAGGAGTGATTTCATTGTCACCGTTGTTAGTTTATTATGATCATTCCTGGAGGGGAAGAGGTAATGCTACCCTAAGTACAAGATTTCTCCTGCCGATGAACATCCTTATGGGACAACTAAAATTTAAAAAGCAATTTATTGCAAGGCTCTTGGTCTCACTGAGCATTACCACCTAAAGAAGTTTCTGGAGAGAGAAGATATTTCTTATTATGCATAAGGCAGAATTCATATCTATTTTCCCTCATAATCTTATAAAAAGGAAACCCTGTTCTAAACATTACCCAATATAAACATATTTTTTTAAGTTTATTTATTTGTTTTTGAGAGAGAGAGAGAAGGGGGAGGGACAAAGAGAGAGAAAGAGAGAAAGGGAAACCCAAGCAGGCTCCATGCTGTCAGTGCAGAGCCCAACATGGGGCTCAAACTCACACAAACCATGAGCTCATGACTTGAGCTGACCTCCAGTTGAATGCTTAACCAACTGAGCCATCTAGGCATCCCAAACATTTCACCACTATAAAGTCATCCTTAAAGCAGAAAGTCATTTGAACTTGGCAGTCATGTTGGTTTTCCCAGGCTATGTGTGTGTGAGTGTGGGGGTGGTGGTGGTGGAAGGGTGCTGTGTGAGAATTTGGGCATTCCTGAGGAAGCAGAGGAGAGATTGGAGAGCAAGTTGGATCCTAGTCAGGTGATCTGAGCCCTGAATCAAAGTTTATGTTCCTTTGTTCCCCATTTTCTTTCTTCTTAGGCAGGGGCAGGGAGCATATAAGTCAATATCAATTAGTGATGGTTTTTCTTATATTTGAAAGAAACAACTTTTAATAGAAATGTACGCAGATGACACACTACAAGGTAATATACCAGCCTGATCCCCAAAATTACTTACAGATAGTATATTGCTATTTTGGCTTAGCTATTCAATCTCTTACTTCAGGAGTGTTTTATGTCATTGTAATCGTTTCTTTTAGTATTAGTAATAACCAATATAATCACTATGGTATAATTACTCAACTTTATCATTGACTTCCTTTTGCATCACAACCTCAAGAACTTTGTTTCTGAAGCCCCTGTCCAAGGCCCAGAGATTTGCCCAATGGGCCCTTCCCCAGTCTTCAGATCTGGTCTGCCCAAGCAGGGATTGTATATATAATGCCATTAGGAAAAACACAAACCTTGGATCTAAATTAATGTTGGTTTACACTGATCTTCTTTTCCCTTTAAGCTAGCACTTCCTCTCACCCCCATAACTACACCCCTTTTTTCTTTGCTTCCATGAAATATGGAAAATATTAAGCCATGATTAGCAAATGGTTTCTCATAGATATTGACTCGGAAAATTAATGAATGCTAAATAAATATATGGGCTGAAGACAACATGACATGGTCACAAGATTCCCATTGCAGCATCCATATCTAGGCAATTTGCACATTCTCTTCCCCCCTCCCTTCTCATCCCAGCCGCACAGGTAAACAATCAAGTAAATAAATAACTTGCGCAGAACTTGCCAAGTTTTGATTCCTGCTTTAAACAAATTAAACCCTCAAACTATTAGACATTTGTCTATTTCCCATCTTGATAAGGCTAAGCTGTGGGAGACAAGCTTTTTTTTTTCTTTTTTTACTGTAGCATTTGACTACAGTGATTCAAACCATTTGTAGAACTATCTTTATCAGCTTTCACTGAAATTAACTATTAGTGCTTGCTGAGAAGTCAAGGCAATCAGCCTCTGCAAATGACACAATATTACACAGTATGTCATACAATCCTTCACAAGAACTAGCGTGCAGCGATATCAAATGGCAACAAAACTCTGCCATATTCAAAAATTGTTCAGATTTGTAAAACTGTTATTCAGTCTTCTTTCTGATTCCTAGTTGATTGACGTGGAGATCAGATTTAAGCCTCGAAGCGCTCCGAAACCACAAGCCAAGCAGGCTGCCTCCCCGAGAGAATTGAGGCATTTTTGCAAACTATTTCCAAATGGTGCACCTCAGTTAACCCTGTTTAAAATGCAACCTATTTTAGCAGGTGGAAGCGGTTTAGTACCGCATACCTTCTCTGTCAAGTGTTCGCGAAATGATTTTGAATCACAAGTGCCACAAACCACAGTCAATGTCACCAATTGGGGATTAAAATATCACATTTAGCAGATGTTTGAGTGTTTGCCCAACATGGGCCTAGAATTTTACCTGAGATTAAACTTCAATTTAATCTCATCACTCTGGTGAAATGAAATAAGCACCCACTTCCCTCTCCCCACCTGATTAGTGCTGTGGATTTCTACCTGTTTCAGAGGCATTGCTTATCCCAAATTTGTCAGATCATGAAATTTACTTGGAACATCTGTTAATAAAAAGAACCTCTCTGGATTACCCATGTAAGGATCTCCAAGAGATGTGCCTGGGAATCAGTATTTTTTCCAAGAAAGCCAGCAGACATATTTAGGACAACTGGCCCCAGAAAATCAAACCTTGTGTTGTCTAAGGTTTGATCACTTGAAGACAGAGAATAACTAAAGCTTTATCCAGCCCTAGTAAAAAGAAAGAGCTTTAAATTGCAGCATGCAAAATGAAGATTCAAGTGAGAAAGAACATCATGAACATTGTTTGCTAAGTGGAAAGCATGGCTTCTTTTTATTTTTTTATTTTTATTTTATTTTTATTTTTTTAATAGTTTATTGTCAAATTAGTTTCCACATAACACTCAGTGCTCATCCCCATAAGTGTCCTCCTCTATGCCCATCCCCCCTCCCCCCACATCCATCAGGGAAATACAAATCAAAACCACACTGAGATACCACCTTACGCCAGTCAGAGTGGCTAAAATGAGCCAATCAGAGAACTCTAGATGCTGGCGAGGATGTGGAGAAACGGGCACCCTCCTACACTGTTGGTGGGAATGTAAACTGGTACAGACCCTCTGGAAAACAGTGTGGAGGTTCCTCAGGAAACTCACAATAGAACTCCCCTATGACCCAGCAATAGCACTGCTAGGAATTTACCCAAGGGATACAGAAATGCTGAGGCATAGGAGCACATGTACCGCAATGTTCATAGCAGCACTCTCCACAATAGCTAAAGCATGGCTTCTTTTTAAATGGGTGAGATGATCATTCAGAGGCGACCATTTTACATATTAGGTTTCAGATTTTGAAACTCTAAGCTCATCAAACACAATGATAGAGTTATCACAAAATAATTACTGATTTCAAATGGAATAGTTCAGCAAGTCCCATACTTCATGCACTGTCTTCCAAAACTGGCAGAAACCAGAATAAGGACTAAACCAAAACACTAACTTTGGTTAAAAACAACTTATATCACATGTGTAGAAAAGAAGAAGACAATTCAACAAGTGGAAGAACTTAAACTTAAGAGAATAGAGTTTCAGACCAGCAGGTGTAATAGACTTTACAGTTGAAATGCATCAGGAGATGTGATATATGTACCTCTCAAATCACAACAATAGATCTCAGAAATGAAAATGCAAACATTGAAATGAACACAACAACTAATCTCAGGATTAATTTGTAGTTATAATATAGAGCTGAACTCATTTGCCTTATTTTTTTCTCCAAGTTTTTATTTAAATTTCAGTTTGTTAACGTACAGTGTAATATTAGTTTCAGGTATAGAATTTAGTGATTCATCACTTATATACAACACCCAGAGCTTATTACAGCAAGTGCCCTCAGCACCCATCACCCATTTACCCCATCTCCTGCCCATCTTCCCTCTGGTAGCCATCAGTTTGTTCTCAAGAGTGAAAAGTCTGTTTCTTGGTTTGCCTCTCTCTTTCCCACCCCCCTCTGCTCATTTGTTTTGTGTCTTAAATTATACGTATGAGTGAAATCATATGGTATTTGTCTTTCTCTGACTGACTTATTTTGCTTGGCATAATACTTTCTAGTTCCATCCATGTCTTTGCAAATGTCAGGATTCCCCTTGAATCTTGTGGATTGGCTGAATAATATTCTGTTCTGTAGATATACCACCTCTCCTTTTATTCATTCATACATTCAATGGACATTTGGGCTCTTTCTATAATCTGGCTATTGTTGATAATGCGGTTATAGATATTGGGGTGCATGCATCTCTTTGAATCTCTTTAAAAGCAGCCAATGAAAGTTTAAAAGATGGGAAACACAAAAGACAACATAAAAGTTATGGAGGATAGTTCTAGTATATCTAACATCTCTCCAATAGGAATTGCAGTAAGAGAACTAGGGAGAATAAAAATAAGGAGATGGTAAAATAATGATAGAAAAATTTGTCCAGAATAGAAGTAATACATGAATCTTCAGTTTGAAAAGGGGCATAGAGTGTCGAGTCAAATGAATATGTAATTTTCTTCCAAACAAAAACAGTGATGCACCTAAACAAATTTGGGTGAAATTTCAGAGTGCTGATCAATCAAACAAACAAAAAAACAAGGCTAAAGGTTTCACTCAGTCAAACACATGAATATAAAATAAAGTATCTTTAGGTGAAACAGAAAGTTGTTAGAGATCAGACTTTAATTGGCACTACTAAATACTGTAATTGAATTGACGAATGTCTTCAAAGTCTTTAAGGATTATAATTTGAAGCTTATTATTCTATGCTCTGCTGGGTAATTTCTCAGATTCGACTGCAATGTAAAATGAGACAATACCAGGAATATGGGTGTCCAGGGTAATATATCCATAGTTTTTCTTTCTTCCAGGAATACTGGAAGACATGATCGATAAGAACTTAAATGGCACCCAAAAGAATAGAGAATATACAGAAAGCAATGGATATCAAAAAAAAAAATCTAAGTACAAGTAAATATTGATTTTTTGAAAAGGAAGTAATAATAATAATAATCTGAGAGAACCTCAGGGGGGTAGGTGAGCAGAACTACTAATTCAGCATATGAAAGTAGGCCAAGAATCTTTCTTGATTCAGTGAGAAGATTTTGCTAGAATCATTCTAAAATTTGTGTAGAAATATATTTATTTCTTAGATTTCTAGACAGTAATTAAAAATAGAAATAAAATCATTCAAAATTAGTTCTTATAAATGGAGAGAATGGGATGAATTTGCCTATTTGGAAGCAGGGTTTAAGGTTTGGTAATGGAAATAATCCAGCTCCACACCAAACAGCTGTTAAATGTCCACATAAACAAAGCAACGGGGGAGAGAAAGGGATAACTCCCAATCAAATAAACAGCACAGGAGTAGCAATATTTAATTCATAAAAAAATTAGAATTCAAGGTTTTTAATTTTTTAATTTTTATAAATTATTTTAAATTTCTGAGAGAGAGAGAGACAGCATAAGCAGGAGAGGGTCAGAGAGAGAGGGAGACACAGAATCTGAAGCAGGCTCCAGGCTCTGAGCTGTCATTACAGAGCTGGACTCAGGGCTTGAACTCACAAACCATGAGATCATAACCTGAGCCAAAGTTGGATAGTCAACTGACTGAGCCACCCAGGTACCCCATAATTCAAGGTTTTGGAAGGGAAAAAGAGTAATATTTTGAACTGATGGAAGAAACAATGTGCTGAGAAAAACTAGGTATTGATCAACAAAAAAGAGAAAGAAGGGACTATAAAGCCCATTTATTTTTTATTTTATTTATTTTTTTAATGTTTATTTATTTTTGAGAGGGGGGTGCAGAGAGAGAGGGAGACACAGAATCTGAAGCAGGCTCCAGGCTCTGAGCTGTCAGCTCACAGCCCAACATGGAGCCAAACTCATAGACCACAAGATCATGACCTGAGCCGAAGTTGGACGCTCAACCAACTGAGCCACCCAAAGCCCATTTATGAAAAGATGCTAAATTTTTAAAAACTTCCTCTTAATGTTTTTATTTATTTTTGAGAGGGAGAGAGGGAGAAATAGATAGACAAAAAATCCAAAGCAGGTTCCTGGCTCTGAGCTGTCAGCACAGAGCCCGATGCAGGGCTTGAACCATAAACTGCGAGATTGTGACTGTGGACCTCAAGGAATCAGACCCAGGGTGGCAAAGGAACTTTGGAGAGATATGAATCAACAATGATTAACTACAAAAGCTTAGTGAAATATGGCAACAATGTACATCTGGTACAGCTGCCCCATGTTAATGGTGTTTCAGCAGAAAAACAAGATACCTAGGAATCTTTATGGGGGGTTGAAACCCAAAGAGGGGAGTGAACTCACTGTGCTATTGGCTGCTGGCATCCCTTAAGCAAAACATCCTTATCTGTGTACTAAAGAACAGGCCACATTCCCAAGGATCATTTCACTCAAGTCCTCTCGGGTTATTTTTAACCCTGTGATCTCCAGTTTTCTCAGAGATCTTGGATCCTGAACAATTATGCGCCTGTGGTCATGGTGGTGCTCTGTTTCCCACAATGAGCTGAGTTGAAGTCAATTACATTACCGACTTAGCCACCCAGGTGCCCCAAGGATATTCGGTTCTAAGTGATAATTGGGTTAATACAGATATATGAAACATAATTTAGAATTGCTTTGGAAAAAATGTGACACTCCATGACACAAACCTTTGGAATGGGGACAAAGTGGAACTCAGAGGAAAAGTTATAGTCTTAAAATTACATGAAAACTATACAGTGATGAAAATGTATGATTGGAAACTGCAAACGTAGATGAATCTCACAAACAAAACGTTGAGCAGAAAAAGCCGGACACATTACATTCGCTCTGATTCCACTCTTGTAAAGAATGAACCCAACAAAAGAATCACAATAATCTAAGCTGTTAGAAGTCAAAATGCAGGTCTTGCTTTGCGCTGTGTGTGTGGGAAGAAGGAACCGGGGGCAGGTGGCTCTGATCATATTCTATTTCCCCATATGTGGGTTCCGTCCACAGGCAAGTGCAATTTGTGGAGCAGAATCAAGCTGTGCTCTTCAGACATGCATCCTCCTCTTTATATACAGATATCCCCTAAAAAGCAATTAAGAAGTAAGTTTAACTAGCTTTCACCTCATGAGGCTGGGAAAAATACAAGAAAAGTATCCCTTGATGTCAATTTAGGAAAACAGAAGGCAAATTAAAAAAAAATAATGTTTATTTTATTTTTTAAAAAAGAGATAGAGTGTGAGCAGGGGAAGGGCAGAAAGAAAGGGAGACACAGAATCCGAAGCAGGGTCCAGGCTCTGAGCTAGCTGTCAGCACAGAGCCCGACGTGAGGCTCAAACCCACAAACTGTGAGATCATGACCTGAGCCGAAGTCAGACTAACCAACTGAGCCACTGGGTGCCCCTAGAAGGCAAAAATTATTAAAATTAAAGTAAAAGGTGTCCATTAGCCTTTTCCTAGCCATCCCATTTCTTGATATCTAGTCTAAAATGCACTTGCACATCTGCATACAAAATAAGGTTGCCAGATAAAATACAGGAGTGCTCGTTAAATATGAATTTCAGATAAGCAATGGTTTTTTAGCATAAGTATGTTCCACACTGTATTTTGAGTTGATAAATCTGGTAACCATAAGGATGGGATCTATGGGCATTCATGGCAGCCTTCTTGGTAATAACGGAAAGAATTGATACCAGTGTAAATGTTTGCCAGTCTCAGGATAATTACATGGTGTAGATGATATATTTATACCAAGAAATATTATGAAGCAATTGAGGTCATAGGAATGAAGAAATTGAAGTTGTGCTATAGATATGACCACAGACAAAATCACCAAGATATTTTAAGTTCTATTTGTTTGGGTGATCACTATACCCAACCTGGGGCTTGAACTCACCACCCTGATCAAGAGTCGCATTCTCTTCTGACTGAGCCAGCCAGGCATCCCCCAACATATTTTTAAAAGAGAAAACAAATTAAAGATAAAGTTCATCCATAAAACAGTATGTATTCTGCGTGACTCCAGATTGATTGTGTGCATACACACGGAAAAAGACCAAGGCATAGCCGTACTCAGTTAGTGTGAGTGTTTGTTTCTCTTGAGGAAACAGTGGTGATTGGTGGCTATGGGAAAGTGGTTGTGGGGATTATCTAAAGGGCACTTGGGTGTTATTTGTAATTTTTGTTTACAAAGAGACCATATTCACATATTTGTGGGAGAAATAAATTACATATTATTATTAACAGAAATACAAATAAACTCAAGCAATGGGATAAAATTTTAAAAATGCATTTTTTTTTTAACAGGAAGCCAGGTAGTATTATGTGCACATGTAAAAACAAAATGGCGCTTCAAATAACGGACATGTTTAAATAAAACAGCTCTGGCTCCTGGAGAATAAAACCATGACGGTCTATAAAGTATTCCTGTATGTATGCCCTGTGTGTTCTTATTTGCACTTCACATTTTGGGGATGAAAAAGCAAAGATACGGCTAATCAAAGAAATGAGCTACTTTGAATGTGACCCGGGAAGCTCATCAGAGAGAGTTCCGTCTACTAAATTACCTTGTGTCTTTTTCCATGTATGTGGGAAGCTATACCCGTTAGAAGATCAGAAGCCTGATGAGAATGAATTATCACCACTCCAAAGAAAAGCATCAAATGGAAAGAAGATTTACACAGCGGTTCAACTATAGAATACAAGATAAATGCAAATTATTTATTGATAAACTATCTTGATTCAGTGCCAATGTTGTAAATAAGCCGGGAAAAGAAGTCTCAAGATTTGAAGGCACAAGCTCAATGGTTCAAAGAACCATCATTTCCATGTCAAGCTCTGAGACTTTGCAGGATTCAATCTCTATTTTTTTCTTTCAGGAACATTTTATTGATGGGTCACAACTAAGTACTGGGAACTATCTGTGTTGTGGATTTAGCGATGAACATGCCAGGAAGGAATAAACATGTTCCTCATCTTCTTGAAATGACTAGTGATGATGCCTTTCAAGTAAGTATTAATCATATTAATAATGATTTTTTTTAAAGTCTCACCACCTGTCAGGCTGATCTGCTCCTACAAAGGGAATAACCACACCCCATGTTGAAAATACTATTCATGCATGAGTTGCCAGAGTGAGAGAAGAGAGCCAGGACATCCGAGGGGTTAAGCAGAAAGATCTTTTTGATCCAAACCACTGTTCATTGGGCATGGCTCACTGCTATGTCATGCTAAGCAAGCAGTGGTCTTAAAACCACAAGATTAGATGCCCTTCTGAAATATGCACCTGTCAATATACTTCTCTTGTCTTCTTACCCAGGAAAGTACTATATGATTGGAAGGGTTTTTGTGAAACCTGATGTTAGATAATGCATATCAAATTACCTTGAAACATACAAAGGAGTATACAAGGGATTACACTGTTTTGAATCTATGAGCTTTCTTCCTAAGTCCTTTTCCTATTGAAATCTGCTACTTTAACTCAGCTAGAGCTTGTGGATGTAAATGCACCCATTAGAAGAAAGACTTTTTAAAAGGAAACAGTTCCTTGTTTGTTTGTTTTTTTTTAAATATACTGGCTATAGCAAGCAAGAACCCTCTTAAGATGTGGTATCTTTTTAACTCCAGCTGGGCGTCTACATTGAAAAGGAATCTACCCTGAGGATAGTGGTTACATACCCACATACCATGTTAATGTTTATTTATGGGGTCTTGGCAAATTCTCATAGAACCACTTTAATGCCAAAGCAAAATTGTTGAACCAAACATTCTTTCACTTAGACAAATTGCATAATTCACTAGCATGAACAAGAAAATATCCTTTCCAAATTAAATTTCCTTAGGACAAAGCATATATTTTAAAGTACTCAACCAATTTTCTAAAGAACTCAAATACTTTCTCTCACAAAACACTACCAAGCATATCACCCACCAATTTGGGCTCCTAAAATTCCATTAATAAGAGTAAATACCTAGACTGGAGTAATAACGAGGTGATGGAGGTACTCTAAATAGGCTACCTTTTGCCACTGTTAGTAACTATTTCTCCTTCTTCCTCTTCCCGGTGAATGCCTGTGAATTGGGAATTAAAGCAGGTATGTGTTCCTTCTGGGGTCTAGCGCAGGTGTTCCCCTGCAAAGCCACGATACCATGCGACACTCAAGTTTTGTAATAGCTTGCCCAGAATTGTAGCATTTCTTGTGCAATACACCGGCACCCTTGAAAATTACTTTTCCACAAAAAGCTCGTGCTTTACAAAGGCCAAACTGGAATGAAAACCTGAGGGTATGTTTGAAAACTTGGGAGTCACACAATAAAATGAAGTAATTAAATATAAAAGGGTTTTTTCCAGCACCTGTGTTATTATCTACTATGTAAACAAATGCATTTAGTGACTTGCTGGTTTATGTATGTGCTTGGGGTACCTACTAAGCATTACCAGGTAGGTCTTGAGGGACCTAAATGTAAATAGAAACGGTAAAGTCTAGACCAGTGTTCCTAACCAAGAGTATCATTAATAAAAATGTGGCACTGGAGTGGAATACCCCTGAAATCAAGTTAACTATGACATGGAATGACCTTGAAGAGGTTGTTTGCCTCTAATGTCATATATTCCTACCCGAGGACATCTGAAAAGTATGATATTTATGTTTCAGAAAGGCACGGCAGACCTCTCACAAATCAACTTCCAAAAACACACTTGGTGTCTTTCTAACACTGCACAGGCAAATCCTAATTTGTTTGAAACTTCAATTGGTATTTGTCTTGATGAGTATTTGACATACTATTACTTAAACTAATTCTCCTGCCAGGTCTTTGGGAGAATTCTCCTCAGTGCCAAGCAGTCTGTTAAAATCTTGCTTTAGAAGCCTGTGCATTCCAAACTGCTTCCCATGACTGAGGAGAAAGAGCTTCATTCTGTGTCCCGGCTGAAATTTCATGTTGTCCATCTGGACCCCAAAGCCTTCTCATCAGACCTGCCTACTTATAATTTTCACAAGCCCTACCATACCTAGAATGTTAACCTCATTCTCATCATGGCCAGGTAAATTATGTCCTCGACCTCCAACAGCCCAGCAAAGGTAAGTACAACAAACATTTTATCTCCATTTAAAAGCTGACAACATAGAGGTCCATGGACACTGACAATCCTGCCCACTAAAGCTGAGATAAACCCCAAGCTATGATATTGGGATCAGAACCCGGAACCATTCCATTATACTACACTGCCTCTGACTTTAAATTCCAGTTAGTTTGCATATAATACCTTGACCTGGGGTGGATTTGAATCACTGATATATCACAAAAGTGATACCCAGATCTCATTTTATATTAAAGCAAACTTTACATTTTATACACACATACATAAATATATGTGTATATATAATGTATATATAAAATATATATAAAATTATATGATAATTATGGTATTAGTGGTGATGATAATTACTATGTTTCTGTTTTGTCTGCTTCTTCTTCTCCTCTTGTATTTGTTGATGATTTTGAGAAAATGAAACCAAAAAAAGCACTCTACTAAGCCCAGGAATGGAGAGAAATTGCCTTGAAATTGTCACTCCTAAAATGGCCAACCTGCCTATGGGTTAGGCTGATCAAAATCAATTGAAATTTTGAAATCCATTTTGATCTGGTTGCTAATTTGTTGTTCATGAATCACATCTTATCAGACTTTTACTATCTTTTAGTGAAAATCACATGTATATAAATTTCAGCAATTTAAATTAAACCGTTAGAATCCCCTTGTCCCAGGTCTGTATGGTGGCTTGTCCCTTGAGTTTCTTATCTGCAGAAGGAAAAAAAAATGATGACCTCTAAGATCTCTATAATCTTTCCATGTCTGTAACTTTTGTTTGACAGCATTGTTTTCCCATAGAGTATCTATGGCTAACTATTTCATAGACCAGCACACTTACTATATATCAACTCACCCAATGCCAAGTGGTAGTCATTCAGGGAATCTCATTTAAGAGATGACATCTAACACTTATGTGATTTGAGAGAACATAGTCAGCTCTATTTATGTTACCACAAATAACTTTCCAATAAATTCTAACCTGCATATATGACATACAGACATATAGATATTTATATAGCCATTATCATCTACTGCAATTTAGCTTCTGACAAGCAAAATAGCTGGTTGTTAACTAAGTAACCTCTGACTATTAAAATGGTATCGGTTCAGGGTTAAAAATTGCCTTTCTGTTAAAACATTTATGGTACATACATTCAATGTATATGAATCTATTCTATTATTTATATACTTTATGCTGCCCATAGATTTTTCTAAATATATATATTTTTAAATTTTGCTCATGATCTCAGAAGACCTGTTCAGTTGACTTCCAGGCTTTCAAATCTTCCAAAGAATAAGCCATATTTCCTATGCTTATTTGTCTATATTATGCTTCAGTTGAGTCATTTCCAATGGGAGGAGGGCACCCTCTTTATGTCATTACACAAAGAATAAATCTTAACCTGGAAAATAATCCTATAACCAATATTACAGAGCATATGGTGTCATAATCTCAGCTCATCATCAACAAAAACATCCCAGCATAATATACCGATTTGAGGCACAGCAGAATACATGGATAGTGAGGTAGATAGGTAGATATATAAATAGATAGCTAGTATAGAGTCATATGGGTTTTGTTTTCCCTTTTTTTCTTTTTCTTTCTTTCTTTCTTTTTTTTTATTTGATAAAAGGATGTAACCTGTAATACAAGGTAAGAACATATTACCTGTAAAAATGATTTTCAGAGCAGTAGCTAGAAAGAGTTGTTGATATAGAAAAATGCAAAGAGACATTTCAAAACATTTTAATTGTTCATTTTTGAGAGAGAGAGAGATAATGAGCAGGGGAGGGGCAGAGAGAGAGAGACACAGAATCTGAAGCAGGTTCCAAGCTCTGAGCTGTCAGCACGGAGCCCGACAATGTGGGGCACGAACCCATGACCCTGAGATAATGACCTGAGCTGAAGTTGGATGTTTAACCAACTGAGCCACTCAGGTGTCTCAGGAGACATTTTATTGTATGATTATTATAAGTATTAAATGAAGAAGTTACATATGAAATTAACTATTCTAAGTTGATTTCAGATAAAAAGATACATCAAGAAAATCACTGCTTTATTTTGAAAAATAACTGTGCAAATATACCAAAAATACATGCCAATATCAGAATTTCTATTTAAGGCTTATATCTCCATGTAAGCATGACTTGAAATAATTGGCCAACGCTACCAACCAGGATTTGAAATATGGAAGATGGCTTCACCGTGAATTAGCCAAGAATGATTTCAGTAATTCACGTATCTCTTTGGAAGGTAGAGTTGGAAGTATCTGATGTGTATTTATACCACCAGGCTTCTCACTAATATTGTTAGCAATTCAGCACAGCATTCCTTCCCCCCCCGCCCCCAACAATCCACCACATTTATAAACCATGCTGCATTTTCGTGCCAGGTGTGAGGGAATTCCAACTCTTAAGATCCAAGTTAGATTTTCTTTTTTTTTTTTTCTGGCCAGGCCAAGAAACTAAATAAACCTAATCATCCAGGAAGCCGATCTTTTGGATCCGTTTCCTTTAAGAGTGCAGTATATATGATAATGACTTCATTGTCATCAAATAGAATACAATTAATTTTATTTTTTAGTATGTTATCAGCAAGCAAACCACCGGTATTAGCTTGATACCATCTGGGAGTGACAGTTTCCTTATTACAAAATATGTAAAAATATGGATTCCCTTAAGGAATCTGTTGCATTGCATCTGCTCAGATTTTTGTTATATGCTAATGGTTTTAACCCAGCATATGAAGCATGCACACAAAAAAATAACTGAAATTTTTCAGCTGAATTACTTGTTTCACATTTCAAGTATCTTCAAGATGGAGAAAGCCACATATGCAATGCTAGCTACAGGGGACTGAGCAGAGACAAAGAAGGAAGGAGCAAGCATCTCTTCTTAACCTGATGTTTAGTCATCTCCAGCTTTGTCTCAGAGCCTGTGTGACT
Source organism: Proteles cristata cristata (assembly GCA_017311185.1). Taxonomy (NCBI): domain Eukaryota; kingdom Metazoa; phylum Chordata; class Mammalia; order Carnivora; family Hyaenidae; genus Proteles; species Proteles cristata. Next base: position 116,842 of record JAESUZ010004648.1, on the reverse strand, counting down.
GCCCACATAATTAAGGCCACTTGATATGTGAGGAAAGTGGACGGAGAAGAGGGAGCCGTGTGTGTGACGCTAAATCCCAAATGAACACTGGTTATAACAAAGAGATTGTGACTGATAAGACAATTATTATCCTTATAGCTCTGTGTTCATGATATATTAAACAATCACAGTGATTAAAATGAGCTATTATAATTATGAGACCATTCTCTGGGATGGAGTTTCTTTTATTTCCATCCTTGGCCTTTCTGTATTTTCTCACCTTTACTTTACTTGGATGCAGAAAATTCATTTGAATGAATTCTGCCTATTGACTAAGAGAGGACTTGGGTTGGAGCCAAAAACATGTAGCAGATTTCAAATGCTGGCCTCGGAGCACCAACCGTTTAGGGGAACGACCCATTTGTGAAGGAGAGCGTTGTAACACACGGAATTGAGCTTACAGAGTGATGCGGGGTGCAAGTTTCGTGTTGGGGTGTTGTTTCTGCTCTGTGATTGTGAAGAGCTATTGCTCGAGGCTAGCCAAATACCGCACTTGGATAACAATTTGATATGAATTGCTTTTCCATGTATATATGTCCTCAGGCTCCAGAATGTGGAACATACTAGGCATTACTTTTTTGCTATTTTTTTATCCCAGGATGTATCCATGTATTAAGTTCTAAAATTATTATCAATGTTTTGTAATTTATATTTATTCTTCACAAGTAGGATTTTTCTTTTTTGATAATAAGAATGGCCTCTTTGTAGCAAACGTAACGGAACCTCTATAGCCTATGGTAACTCTCCAATTTCTTGAAAATGTTAGCCGTGTTGGCTTCTTATATACAAAATATCCCCCAAAAGGTAAAGTATTTGAAAAACAGGTGGATACCACTCAACAAGTTGATTATTCATTGAAGAAAGTATCATGGTTTGCATGAAATGCATCTTTCGAGATCCTTCTACCCCCTAAGGAATGCCTTTTGGGGATGGTGCTGGTGAAAAAGTCTGGAAGCATATTGAGAAAGGAAATATCTCCAACCTGAAAACACTCCCATAAGGTCTATTGATTCAGTTTTATACATTAAACAACAACAACACTAATGTGGAACAAAACAAGTGCATTTTTTTTTCCTTAGCTGCTGATCACAGTGTGTTTGTTTGTTTGTTTTGATTCCTCATTGACCACAGCTTCTGGTTCTTTTGCCTGCTGTTTTTAGTCTTGTTTATGTGAGTTACATACATTGACCCATTTTAATCAATAACTGTTTATGCACCCAGGTGCCATAATAAGAAATAATGCCTTATGATATAATTTATAGTGCAGTCACTGCCAATATGCTCCTCCCAGTAAGAGGGTGGCTCTGGTTTGTACACAGAGCAAAAACAGGGATGGTGCTTAGCTGTGACTGAAATGAAAAGAATTCACAGACCTTCAGATAAAATAGCACTTAATTGCCCAGCAATAGCTCAGGGGCGGAAATGGCTAACAAAATAAGACAAAGACACCAAAAAGAGATACACTGCCTGTGTCGGAGTCAGCATACACCAAGGGGTGAGATCGCCCTTCTCCTAAACAGGCAGACATTATGCAACACATTTCCTAAGGAAGAATGATCACCTGCAAACATCTCATGTGTAACTATCTAGCAACATATATTTATTCTTAAATCTCTTTTTTCTTTCATATCACTTTGATTTCTTCAGAATTTGAGCAATCTCGGGCTGGGTGATGAATACTTTCATTACAGCTTCTCATTCAATTCTTGCAGTGAGCGTTTGGGAAGGTATCATTTTAATCCCATTCTGCTGAGCAAAACTGAGATCTGAAGAGTTGAAAAAAAAGCTCCCCAGTTGAGCTGGAATTTAAAACCAAACATCTATCTGACTAGATCTCAAGCTCCTAATCACAGCAAGGCTCAGGAGACTAATTGGGAGGTTTTGCTCACTATGTCTGCTGCAAAGGATTGAGGATGTTAGAACGTTTATTACAAAGTGGAGACTGACTCGAGATCTATGGGGGAACGTGAAAAATTTCATGGGGAGGAGTTTTCCTACAAATCTTCATGTTTTACTAAACTTGAAGGAGTTACCACTTAGACATTTAAATCTTTCCTTAAACTGACCTCATACCAAATAATCCGTTAAAGTTTATATGCTCTTTCAGGAACATTCTGGTTTAGAAGTCCCCTTGGATTTCCTTGAATCATGTCTTCCACGCTCATGTGAAGGATCTAGGGAGACTCAGCTTTATACTGTGGCCTTACAGAACTTAATATTCTGTTAATTTTAGATTTGAATGCTAATTGATGAGGGTCAGAAAGAAGAATCCCCGTTCATTATCTTAAAAGCTAGGGATATTTCATGTTACAGTGCGGTGTCTGGGTGCAAATAAGGCCAACAGGAGTTTGTAATGGATCACGATGAAGTCAGAGTTGGAGTATTTTTCCAGTATATTCCTGATGAGGTATTCAGTAACAGATTTAAGTGGTACTTAATGTTTCCCCACTGCATGCTGTCAGTAGACTTTAAATAAAATCGACCTAGAGTGTAGCTTTGAACTCAGTGAGCCAGGAGAGCTCTGTAGAACTTTACTGATGAGCTTGCAAAAGATAGTTTAAGTTTGTGAAGATATAATTAATACCATAGCAGCATGATGCTTGATAAAGTCCACCTTTTAAATAATTCAAGAGATGAAACGTTACTTTTGGTCTACCGTTTGATGGTATGTTCCTATAGATACTAAAGCCATTTGTATTCAAAATTTCTTACTGTCCTTAGAAATAAAATGTATTTGTATGCTAATATAATTTTAAAAAATGGGACTAGGAAGAATGAGCAGAATGAGTTACTAAGACAGTTAAAAAGTCCAAAAAATAATTTGTTTTGTGTCTGTGTGCAGTGGACATTGGAACATTTGGAAAAGTGATGTCTTCGATGGTCAGTTTCTGGTAAAAGCACTTCACATCTTGTTATAAGGACTATCACAGCTCCTCAGTCTGATGATTCTGGGGGAACAGGGATGCTGGTCTTACTCCTCATCTGCTCTGGCTTTTGGGTTTGACTCTGGCCTGGCCACATGGCAATTAGTGATGGGGGCACTGTCCATTGTTGGTCCGATGAAAATTAATCCTCAGACTCCTGAGTAAACCATTGGTAAGGACCAAAGGGCAGACGATCTGTGAGGTTACAGACTGCACAGATTATCAGTGTGATGCTGTTGGTTTTGTTTCACGGAAGGATTCCTTGGTCTAGAATGAAACCAGCTAGGGAGAGAGATAGAAGGAATGTTTACTGCCTTGAGCACTTGAAAACAGCCATACTTGAAATATCTCTTAAGGTGTTTTAATTACATGATTCAAAAAAACCTATTTTTGGCTTAGGCCGGGTTGGTTTCTGTCAATCGCAACCAAATTAGTCTTCAGTACCAAAGGGAGCCATTCCCCTTCTATGCTTCTAGCCCCGACTGCAGGATAAACCCCCACCCACTACCCCTATTTGCGTGGCTCTCCCAAGCTCTTGCTCTGTCCTCTCCAGACCGTTCTCATTCAGTGTGGGCTCTTGGAGGTGACACAGCCCACTTAGCCATTGCTGGCGGATATCTCCCTATCTGCTGTTCCCTCCATGGCATGTTCATCATTTGGGGACTCCATGGAAAATTCTACCTCTTGAGTGTCTTCTCTGTGACTCTAGTCAAGGTTTATCCCTTCCTTCACTTCTCTCAAGTGCTTCATACTGATCATTTCACGTAACTAGCAATTACGTCATTTTTTAATTCAATGCTTGTTGTTACTATTATTGCTACTATTATCATTTTATTGATAATGTTCACAAATAGGAGATGTATTGTATTCTATTTATATTATATGTGGGGTTCAGCCCACCTACTCACCAGAATGACTCTGCTTATGTCAAGTTCCTATATGGAGATCATATGTAAAAAGCACTTGAGTGCAGGTTTGGGAAGTTCTAAGAGGAAGGGAAAAGTAGCTCTGATTGAGTGGTTTTTGCACTCACAGGTCTGTATTCTAGTACCTTTATAACTTGAAGCCCTTAGCACAGCATGAGACACACAGCAGCGACTTGACACCATTTTTTCTTCATTCTTCTCATTCCCCGTTATTAACATTATTTCAGAATATAAGTCAAAGTCTTCATTATGGCCCACCAGTCCCTGATATTCCCCACCTATTATCTTTCTGCTCTCACATCCTGTTGGGGAAAGTCATTAGAAGGACATGTTGGCCAGTTAACCTGGGAGCTGGGGCTGGGCAATCAGGGGCTCTACACCCCTTCCCTGTCCTTGGAGTACGGGTTCTGCTTGATGTCTCCACTCCCAGAGGCTGCCCCAAGGACCTAGCCATGACATAGGGTTATAAGGTACACATGACCGAACCCAGTTAAGGCCTCCCTATAAACTTATAATTTGGCACACTAGTGCAGGGATCCAATTTGTCTTGCTGCTGCCTAAGACAAGTATCTTATGTTACTTTCTTTTTTCCCTCTGTGTTTATGTTTCATTCTTAAGCATAACAAAGGACAACCCATCTTTTAATTATTACAGTCTCTCCATAATTACATTCTGGTCATTTAGGCATTCACTAATTTATTCCTCAGATGATTGGTGAATACCTATTACAAAGTAACCACTGTGCTTAAACCAAGGAAATACAGATCCTTGTCCTTGATGAGTTTATAGACTGGTAAGAAGGAGAGACAGAAAAGCAGACAATTGTAAAATATTAAGGGAGAAACAGGGAAAATAAACAGAGAAAGGGAAGAAGGACTATGTGTATATTCATTACTTGTATATTTATATATATAATTTATGTAATATATATAATATAAAATGAATATATTTAATACTCACAAGTGAGATGACCGTTGCAGCTCCAAACATCACATTCACACTTTTTTTTAAGAGATGCTTTTTTTAAAGTTTATTTATTTATTTTAAGAAAGAGAGGCAGAGAGAGGAGAGAAAGGATCCCAAGCAGACTCCGCATTGTCAGTGCAGAGCCTGATGTGGAGCTTGAACTCACAAATCATGAGATCGTGACCTGAGCTAAAATTGAGTTAGAAGTTTAACCAACTGAGCCACCCAGGTGCCCTGACGTTTATACATGTTGAAAATAGCTAGGAGGGACAGGTGTCTCCAGCACCTGCTTTTATCAGGAAGCAAAATCCTTCTTCATCTTCTTCCCACCTTCTCTTTCAGCTTTTTATATTTATTCATTTCTTTTGAGGGGAAATGGGACAGAAAGAGAGGGAGAAGGAGAATCACAAGCAGGCTCCACACTGTCAGCACAGAGCCCCACGCAGTGCTCGTCTCATAAACTGTGAGATCATGACCTTAACCAAGTCAAGAGTAGGATGCTTACCTGAGTGAGCCGCCCAGGCACCCCTCTTTCCACTTTCTGAAATCCTATTGGCCAGTATGATGTCACATGATCATTTCTAAACCACTCACAGGCAAAGAGAAATAGGATTCTCTCTGCTTAAACTGGAGGTTAGAGTATGATAAAAAGACAAATAACTACTAGTTAGGCAACAAAAGTGCCCGCCACAAATATATTCTAGGTTCTCTGAGGGATAACAATTAGTCTTCTACACAGGCTTGGGAGCAACTTGGTCTGCAAGAAGAGTGAGCTCAAAAGATATCCTTTTAACTTTTCCCTAGTGGCCAATTTATCATTCTTCAGAGAATACCAATTTATCATCATCATGTCCTTACTAATAAGGCGATGGGAATAGAAGGCTAGTGATTATGGGGTGTTGCCAGCCCAGATTTAAAGCATGGCCCACAAAATAAATAATTCTAGGCTAGCTACTCATTCTCCTTGAAAATTATTTTTTGCACCTCTCAAAGTGAGATGAGGATAACTTTCAGATTAATGTCCTTTTTCAGAAGTTTATTTATTTTGAAAGACAGTGTGAGCCGGAAAGGGGCAAAGAGAAGAAAAGATCCCAAGCAGGCTGTGACTTGCTATCGCAGAACCTAACGTGAGGCTCAAACTCATGAACCATGAGATTGTGACCTGAGCTGAAACCAAGAGTCAGTGCCTAACTCAACTGAGCCACCCAGGCACCCCTCAGATCAATTTCAAGGATCAATGGCAATGAGCAAAACACTTTGCAGATTATCTGGGGTAGGCAATCAATTTAGAATGCATTATTGTTATTAATATTATTATTTTATTATTATTATTTACCAGAGGACTTGGGACTAACCCAAGTTCTAAGACTCAATAAAAATAATCTGTTAAATAGACAGAATTCACTACATCAAAGACCTAGAAAGGGCAGGGTCGGTTTGTGCATTTCTGTGCATGAAATTTGAAACCAGAACTCCCTATCTCATCAGAGGGAAGCTGGGAAACTACAGTCTCACTGCAAGGCTCCCCATGCTTTCTTCTGTGGAGCCAACTATTGTTCATTTCCTTCAGGTCTGTTTGTTTTTGTTATTAGTTACTAATCTACTTTACTTTTTAATGTTTGATTATCTCGTATCTACTTTGGCCAAAACCATGTGGATCTGTAGCCCACATTAACATTCATACATCTTCACTGTAATGTCAAACCTCTTCAGTGTTGAGCATACTTTCATTTCCACTTCCAGAAGTAGTTAAAAATAGCGAGTGAAGTCTAAATTTGTTGTTTACATGAACTTCAAAACCAAAGCAGTTTTTTGTGCTCTTTTCACAGGGGATTATATCGGAACTCTGCCACTATCTTCCTCGGCCACTGGGAATGTCCACGTTGAGCAGTAGGGTATGGAAGGAGACTCGAAGTAGGGGAGAAAGGAGAAGGCAAACTGGAAAAAGAAGGTGACTTCTCTTAGATGTCAGTGTGACAAATTGCCCTAAAGTAAACGAAGGGCATTTTGGCTTCAGGGAAGTTAACTTTGATAAGGGGACAAAGCAGGTGAAGAAATCTGAGATGTTACTTAGTAGATCAGAGATACTGATTAGGGAGTGTGAGGGAGTTTTGTGAATCCAGACTGATTCCTGCAAGCTTTAACTTGCTTAAAGTTCTAAGCCAGAAACAGCCCTTTCCCTCACCTCCCTAATAGATTTCTGGCTTTCATTTGCAGAAATCATCCTTGGTTTTCTTTTATGTGAGGCTATTTATTTATTTTGAAATAAAGAGAGAGAGAGAGAGTGTAAGAGAGGCAGAGAGAGGGGCGCCTGGGTGGCTTAGTCGGTTAAACGTCCGACTTTCGCTTGGGTCATGATCTCGCGGTTCGTGGGTTCGAGCCCCACGTCGGGCTCTGTGCTGGCTGCTGGCTCGGAGCCTGGAGCCTGTTTCGGAGTCTGTGTCTCCCTTTCTCTCTGACCCTCCCCTGCTCATGCTGTCTCTCTCTCTCTCCTAGAAATAAATAAAAATATATATATAAAAAAAAAAGAGAGGCAGAGAGAGAAGGCGAGAGAGATTCTCAAGCAAGCTCTGAGCTGTAACCACAGAGCGCAACGCAGGGGTCCATCCCAGGAACCATGAGATCATGACCTGAGCCAAAAGCAAGAGTCGGATGCTTAACCAGCTGAGCCATTCAGGTGCCCTCCCCGCCTCAGGTCTCACTATTATTAATCTATTTTACAGGTTTGGAATTTTGATGACAAAAAGTTCTTCTATTGACTCAAAGCTTTTGTATGTACTCCTCATGATGGGAAAAAATCATGCACTGTTTGTTTTAGAAATGTGGACAGCTGCTAGTTACTTTTTAAAAGAAAAAGGGGAACAGTGCACATTTCAGGCAGTTGTGAAAAACTTGTAGGAACATTAACGTGCTGCAAAATTTAGGTTGCTAATATAACCGATGTGGCTTATAAAATAAAGCATCTACCAAGTACCGTAGACTCTTTTATCTTGGTTTCACCTTCCATGATTTCAGTTAGCTGTGGTCAACTGTGGTCCAGAAGCAGATGCTTCTCCATTGGATGTGCTATCTGGTCAATAGTAGTCTAATGCTACATAACAGTGCCTATATCATTCATCTCGCTTCATCTCATCATGTGGGCATTTTGTCACCTCACATCATCCCAAGAAGGGTGAGTAGAGCACAATAAGATCTTTTGAGAGAGAAAGAGAGACTATGTCCACATAACTTTTATTGTAGTATACTGCTATAAATGTTCTATTTTATTATGCATTATTGTTAGAATCTTACGGTGCCTGATTTATAAAGTACACTTTGTCATAGATACATGTATATTGGAAAAACCACAGAACACATCAGGCTTCAGTACTAGAGTGGTTTCAGGCATGCAGTGGGGATCTTGGAATGAATCCCCTACAGATAAGGGGCAACACTCTAGCAGAATATTAACATTTAAACTGTTAGTACAGCAAGCATTTGACTTTGTGTATATATATATATATATATACATACATACATATACATATACATACATACATATACATATACATACATACATATACATATACATACATACATATACATATACATACATACATATAGGGTCATTATTAATTATTTTGTTTTAGAAAAGTTAAAACTTAATCTAAAATATATTATCTCCCTATTTTCCAGATTAACCAAAAGTAACAAATTTAAAACTAGTTTTGACCACAGAACTATTTATATATATTTACTGAAAGCCTTCTCTCTCTCTTTTTTTTTTTTTTTTTTTTTGTATTCCTGATACCAAGCACATTATACAAAGTCAATAATTCAGTCAGTTAAAAAAATCAGTTAATATGGACCTTAATGGAGTGGTCATATAAGAGAAGCTGAGGCACACAGTTTCTAGAAATGTAGAGCGGTGCAGAGCACAGTAGAAATAAATTTAAGAGACCAGATTCCATCTTTGCTGTCTCCATGATCACGAGTATATTCATTAACATCTCTGTGGCTCAGGTAAACTCACCTGTTCACTTTTTCCTTTTTTTTTTTCAATGTTTTATTTATTTTTGAGAGAGAGAGAGGCAGCATGAGCAGGGGAGGGTCAGAGAGAGAGGGAGACACAGAATCTGAAACAGGCTCCAGGCTCTGAGCTAGCTGTCAGCACAGAGCCCGACACAGGGCTCAAACCCACTAACCATGAGATCATGACCTGAGCCAAAGTCATCGGATGCTTAAAGACTGAGCCATCCAGGTGCCCCACCTGTTCACCAATTCTATTCTGGCCTTGGTCAGATCGGTTTTACTTTCAATTCATGATCAAAGATCACTTAACACTCCACTGAAATTCTATGATTTCCTGGTAAGCTCATTTTCACTTTGACATGATTTTTTCAAAACCTATCCTGTCTTCTCAAAGCTCCATAGCCCTCCCTACTGCACCACTCACTGCCTCAAAAGATATCACTACTCAGTCCTACAATCTCTTTCTTGAATATTGTCCACCATCTTTACAGGATGTGTTCCATTTTTTTCCCTCCTTACTTCCTCCTCTGATCTTCTGTGTACAGTTGGAAAGCTGACAGTGGACCCCTCTAACTTCAGTGTGATCAGCATGGCAAGAGGTGATGGGGGATAAGCTCAGATCAACCTGCTACCCCCCAAGCCCCCCGGGCTAGTTAAGGTTTTATGGCTTTATCCAGAGTTAAGGGAAGCCCTTGAAGAGATTTTAGCAGGAGGGCAGGGACCTGATCAGATTGCATTTTGGAAAGGATTTGCATACAGCACCTTATGTTATCCTTGTCACAAAGGGTTCCTGGGGGGATGGTTGTGCTAACATCTTCTTTTTAGAACTAGAAAATGCTGAAGCATAGTGAGGTAAAGGAATGTGCAGAGACTCACAGTTGGCAAGTTGTGGACTGAGGATTGGAGTCCAGGCAATTTGCTCTAGAATCTGTTGTTTTGAATGTGTCAAAAACATCTAAGTGTAGACATTATGGCTCAGAGATAATTGGGACTAGGGTTAGCAAGAAAGGCCTAAACCAAGGCTTAGATTTAATAGTCATCAATATATAGATGTTGATTGGGGCACCTGGGGGCTCAGTTGGTTAAGCATCTGACTCTTGATCTTAGCACCTCAGGTCTTGATTTCAGAGTCGAGTTCAAGCCCCATATCTGGCTCCACACTGGGCATGGAGGGTACTTAAAAAATCTAGATGATAGAGAGATAGAGAGATAGAGAGAAAGATAGATATTGAAAATTATGTTTTCACGTGACAATATTTAGATTGAGGGTACAAAGGGGTAGGACAGAGTTCTAGGACAAAGCCATGAGGAATGTCCCCAATAGGTGATTTGGAGGGTTAAAAATGAGAGAGGATGGGGCCACAGAGTCTAAGATGATTAAGGGTACATCTTAATAATCTTGAGTGCTTCTGAGAGGCAATATAGAAGAGAGCCAAAAATGTCCATTGGATTTTATGATATGGACTTCAGTTGTGATCTTAGTAAGAGTCTTGAAAGAATGGAGGAGGGGATTCAAGCTAGATTAAAATAAGTTTCCTCGTCATTGTAAAAATTCTGCAAGCTTGAATGTTAAGGATGGGCTCCCACCTGAGGAAGATAATAGCCTGTGAACGAGGTCTGATATCCAGGTGCCCGTTTGAAGCCATGTTGCCAGAAATGACCTGTTTGGCTACATTTTGATGTAGAGAATGTTTCCAAATTAGCCAAAATAAAATCATGTTCATTCTCCTCTCAGCATTGCCTTTCGTATGCTGCCTGCCCTCACCCAAGAGGTGCAGATGACAAGTGCGTGCAAGAAGCCAGCATTGACAGAGAAAGAATTGGGATCGGATGGCTCAGGTGCCTGAAGAAGGAATCTTTCTGCACACTCTATTTTCTTGTTTATGTAATCAACTCTTCAGAAGACAGTGACTGACCTGATGGTCAGTGAATACACACTTATCCAGCAAGTCACCATGATGTCATAGAACGGACCTTCTTTCCAAACAGGTGTAATTTTGAAAATTTACATTTAACCTAAACACTTTAATTTTTTTCACGAAGCAGCTTCAAGTTATTTTTAGTCAAGTGTGAAGTATTCTTCAAATACTCCTTGTCAAACTACCAAAAAATATGAAAAGTTGTATTTTTTCAGCGTTTATTTATTTTTGAGAGACAGAGATAGAATGTGAGGTGGGGAGGAGGAGAGAGAGAGGGAGACACAGAATCTGAAGCAGGCTCCAGGCTCCAAGTGGTCAGCACAGACCTGGATGTGGGGCTCGAACCCACAAACTGTGAGATCATGACCTGAGCCAAAGTAGGTCACTTAATTGACTGAGCTACCCGGGTGTCTCTGAAAAGTTGTATTTTAATTGATTATGATTTTTCTGCCATTTGGGAAGAAGTCTCCCAATTTAATAGCAATTTTAAAAGTTATTTTGTACTTAATTGAGTTTTTCTTTCTTGACCAGATATCATATCAAATCAAATCATCAGGTCTATACAGGCTCTCCTTTAATGGCATTATTGAATATGGCAGAGATAAGAATAAGGATCATATTTACAAAAATGGCTTTCATGGAAGAACTTTTTTACAAATGACATGCATAAGCATTTTCAAAATACATTGTATTTTTTAAAATATTTATTTATTTTTGAGAGAGAGAGAGAGAGACGGAGTGCAAGCAGGGGAGGGGCAGAGAGAGAGGGAGACACAGAATCAGAAGCAGGCTCCAGGCTCTGAGCTGTCAGCACAGGGCCCAATGCTGGGCTCAAACTCACAAACTGCGAGATCATGACTTGAGCCAAAGTCAGATGCTTAACCAATTGAGCCACCCAAGGGCCCCAATATAGTGTATCTTTCACGTTTGTTGTAAGACTGGGTTCGATGCAGTGATGGCTGTCTTCCTGGGATGCGTGATATTTGTTGGTCTTAATTTTACTTTTGTTTGTTATTTATTATTGTTTTTTGTGTTTGTTTTGTGCATTACACTTACTCCTTTCTAAACTAATCTAGCAAGTGAAATTTGAGGTGGTAAGATGATTTCAGGAAAAACAAAAGCACACATCACTGTTCCGAGGCATACTGCTTCAAAGATTTCACAAACCCTAAGGTTACTGGACTGGTCTCCTAGTATCAGAAAGTAACTGTTTAGATTGTTTGACAACACATCTTCAGTTCCTTTGAAACTTTTTTTTTTAACTTGGAATATAATCTCCCCTAAGCACCTGCTCCATTATTCTTGGGGAAGAAAATACACTTACTCCACATCAGCCTCCAAGTTCAGCCTGTCTCCCACGGGAATCATCTGTGATGAACCTTCTCGGCATCGGTGATTACAGTGATACTCTTACTGTGGGGACGTTTAAATAGCAGGACAATCAGCACACGTTCCTTTTCATCTTTGCCTTCCATAATTTTCTTTGGCAGAGGTCTCGTCAAAAATGCTTGATTTTTTCTTCCCCAATTAGAATTCTTCAAAGCAGAGAAAATGTGACTTGGAGACCAGGTTTCGTAGCAAATGGTTTAGGACCACAGCTGCTCTAGCTTTTGAAGTCCCCTCTGCCCACCTCTTGATGCTGAAACCCTCTTTATGGCAGCATTAGGTATTTCAGCTCCATTTTCTGACAGGAGAGGTGGAGAGTGAGGGAAAACCTTTCATGTTGGACTTTGCTACTCTGCTACCATGCTTGAAAGAGAAAAAATCATTTGTATATATCTGGTCCTAGTACTTACCTATAGTTTAATCTCTTTGCTTAGTAAGCAGTGATGGCTACCACTAGGTTTTCCTTTATTCTGCCTTAATTAATGGCAATTCAAGTTCCATACAATTAATTTAAAAGACAGTCCCTCAAAGTTGCATCGATTGAATCAATGCAGGTGTAAGACACAGATTAAGTTCGAAATATTCCCAAGAATAGACTCTTCCCGCTTCTGGTCACAAAGGGCCAAGGAAATAGGTGAAATCATATTGAGATAATTTCTTCCCAGAGCTAGACAGGAAAAACAAGATGACTTCTGTATTTATCTTAAAAATGTAAAAGAACAGTGTACATCAAAAATCAGCCCTTTCCTTCAGAGAAAGGTGATTTTCACACTTGTAAATTCACTTGTGTGAAGGCAGCCAGACCATACATTGGTGACATGATACCACTGGATAAATACTTTCTTCTGCAGAATGGAGTCGGAGGCAAGGTCTTCTTGTGGATGAAGTCAAGCAGAGTGAACTAGCTGATGATATTTTTGATTGCCTCCCCTGGAATGTGGGTTTTGGGCAAAAACCATGAGCAAGCAGATGCTTTGGCATACACTTATTTATTCCATGTAGCTCTTACCTCTCTTACCTCTTCATAAGTATTTTATGACTTGCACACTTGACTACACCTTTGATTTTTAATTTTATTTTCCTGAGGAAACCTGAACACTTGAACTTGGGTTGAAGGTGAAGTGTGCGTCTTTTTGCAGACCTGAGCTTATGCAGGTTTCTGGTGAAAATATGATTCATAAGTATGTGTTTCAATCGCATTTTGCACCTGCTTTTTGAGAGTTGAGTAATGTTATTTTGAGAGTTGGGTTATTGTTTGAACAGTTGTGGCTGGTGCTTCAAAACAAGGTGCTACAGCAGTAGAATCTGAGGATAAGAAGTGAGTTGGGACTGATGCAGGGCAACCCGGGCTTCTATTGATTACCTACTTGTGGTGTTATTTGACAATATGTACCCTCACTGGGGGCTGTCCTTGTTACGATTCCACCTTGGTCTAGGTAGTACTTTCTCTGAAAGTTGTGAGAAAACTCAGTGTTGATTTATTGGGACTCGATGCATAGATATTAGGCTTAATGAAAGACAGTTCCTCCTATTTAAGAAAATTGGACGTTTGTTGCTGTACTCTGAGGCACTGAGACTTTCAAAGCTCTCCTGGTAGCTGTCGGTAAGGGGGGCACTTGCGTCATATGGCAGTTCAAATTGTTCTGGTATTGCTAGTAGAATATTTGGAGTCTTTCTCTACTTTTTGAAGGTCTTGTCCTACCATAGGGATAACTTTGGGGAACAGATCTCCTACACCATCATGGCTGCCTACCCCTCACCTTCAGACCAGATTTGGTGAGGATAATAGAAAGGTACAGAGAATTCAAGGGGCGCCTGGGTGGCTTAGTCGGTTAAGCGTCCGACTTTCGCTTGGGTCATGATCTCGCGGTTCACGGGTTCGAGCCCCGCGTCGGGCTCTGTGCTGACTGCCAGTTCAGAGCCTGGAGCCTGTTTCAGTCTGTGACTCCCTCTCTCTCTGACCCTCCCCTGCTCACGCTGTCTCTCTCTCTCTCCTAGAAATAAATAAAACATTACAAAAAAATTTAAAAGGAAAGTACAGAGAATTCTGGGGAGTCTCACTGTTAGCTTCAGGATGACACGGTAAAGAGCCAAAGGAGAGGAGTCCCAGGGAGGCTATCATTGACCATCTTCTAGGAAGTTCTCAGAAATGGCTGGGAAATATTGGAGAAGGAGAATGACCAAGTGTGATCACTCTCAATATTGAGTATGATACATACTCAATAAATATCAATACTTCCAAATAAAATTGCAGAACAAATCAGTTTCCCAAATCTCTCTGTCTGGATGCCACAAACATAATAGAACAAATAAGCAAAATATTTGCCAGTAAGAACTAATTAAGAAAAAGTTTATCACTTCTGTCATAAACTTCTAAAAGATATAGCCAAGGGGAATTTAAAAACAAATCTTAGGAAAACCTTTGATTATATCTCCCTATTCAAGAAAGAGAATGGAAAAAAAAAATGAGTCAACAAAATTCTGGAAGCTGTTATTAATATCCAACCATTAGGAAACAATCAAATAAAGAAAGGACACTTAACCCTAGGTAAAGGCAGGGAATGATTCTAGTTATGGTGGACAACCCATCTACTCCCACATGTTGGTGGGGGCTGAAGGGATTCATTTTGTTTCCCGATCTGTGGGAAATCAAAGCATTGGTCTAAATTTTGCAGGCACATCTCTAGGTAACAGCCATAGAGTAGAGTGAACTCTGTTAGAAGACATTAAGCCATCTCTTAGATACAAGGGTCAGCCAAACCCAGGCCCATGGGCCTTCCTCCTGCATTACAAATAAAGTTTTATTAGAACACAGCTCTGCCCATTTGCTTATGTATTGTCTATGGTTGCTTTCATGCTGTGAGAGCAGAGTAAATTAGTTCCAACAGAGACCAAAGGTATTTCCTATCTGACTCTTTGTAGAGAAATTTTGCCCACCCTGTCTTAGACAAAAGGGGGGAGCTGAGGTTGCCCAACAAAGAAACTCATTCTGAGAGAAGATGGATGGTGGCAAGGAAATTTACTAACTCAATTATAGAATATGCTAAAGTCTAAAGAGAGACAATTATATTAAATGTGAATAAGGCAAGGGAAAAATTTCACTGTTGTTTATGTAAATACAAAGAAGAAAAGAACCATAAAACTCACTTTGGAAGAAAACATAACTGAAGAAAATATAGGAAAAGTGCCATACTCCACAAATATTACTAAGGAGAGTATGAATTAAAATAAACGTTTCACAGATAAGATGATCAACTAACCTAAAATGATAAGTGTGAAAATCACAATGCTAAGGGAATGATTGGAGATTATGAAACAAAACCGACAGAGCAAGCTTATGTTTATAGTACTACTAAATAAGTTACGAAGAACCAAAGACAAAATACCTATGGTGGAAAATCAAATTGTTGGCATAGACAAAAGGCTTGAGATCATTGTGATAATTACAGAGAAAAAAAGAGTGATTTTAAGCAATAAGGAAAAGCAAATAGGTATTGGAAAATACAGAGATGTTTTGATGACACGAGTGTTTACTATTACTGTAGTAGAGAACAAAATGCATAGTGTAGAAATCTTCTTGTTGTAAAAGGAAGAATAGCATTGTCAACTTCAAGAGTAGGCCATATCACAGGAAAACTTGAAACTGAGCAAGAGGTGTCTTATTTCAGATCTTAAACTTCCATAATAAAGAAAGAAAATGAAGCCATTTATAATGTAGCAAAAATAAAACAAAACAAAACAAAAACTGAACTCGTCTCAACATTTTCTACACCCAATGCCAGACCATGCAATAAAAACTAACCTCAATCATGATAATCCTTAACCACAGTGTCTTTCTTCTATGGGGGCGACAGAGAGCCTAATCCATCAAAGAATTAACAGAATGCAAGACTTCTGGGAACTCCTGGGACTTCTGTGCCCCTAACACCCATTCATGTTAAATTTAAGGAAATGTAACGATTTGAAGGAAGAATGAACGAGCCCTCATAAAAAGATGAGAGCAACATTTAATGGCGGAGGACAGAAGGCACCGAGGCAAGGGAAATGTGGGTGATGTACCTTTTATACATGAGTATCCTGTTAACAGGGAGACACCACCCTTTCTCAGACATGCGAGAATTTGGAAACTATCTTGTCTGGGAAACTAAATAAATAAATAAATACTTCAGTAAGGAAAATAATAATAACAGCATCTAGGCAGTCAAGAAACCACACAGAAATAAAAAATTAACCAGCTCATGGGGCACCTGGGTGACTCAGTTGGTTAAGTGTCCAACTTCAGCTCAGGTCATGATCTCACGGTTCGTGGGTTCGAGCCCCACATCGAGCTCTGTGCTGACAACCAGCTCAGAGCCTGGAGCCTGTTTCAGATTCTGTGTCTCCCTCTCTCTCTGACCCTCCCCTGCTCACGCTCTCGCTCTCTGTCTCTCTCTCTCAGAAATAAATAAAACATTTAAAAAATTAACCAGCTCAGAAATAGATGAGCCACAATCAAATAAAAAACTAGTGAGAGCTCTTATGACATTTATTAAAACAAATAGAATAGAGTTGAAGATATAATATAAAAACATCAGCAACCTTAAAGAGGTAAAAATAGATGTCGAAGCAAGGGGATTAGATGTGGAGGAAAGTACACCAACTTTCTAATTTTTCATCATTTTAGGTCAGTGGATATTGACTGAAATTGAAATATTTTGTTTCAGAGAAACAGAATGCTCCGATGTATTTAATTTTAATGGTTATTTATTTCTATAATCCTTAATATCTTTTGGGAACTAACAGTTCTTGAGGTGATAAGACTTTTTCTAAGTTTGACTGATTCTATCCGTTACATCACAATTTCTATTCCTCTATGAACTTCAAAAATGTTTAAATGCCCTCACTCAAAAATTGCAAAAATGCAATTTATGACATTTTTTATATTCATCCATCCACACACATCCATTCATTTTTCTACCCATTTAGTGTCTCTCTTCTTCCCTCTCTCTTGTATTTTATGTTCATGTTTATATTTATATTTAGAATTCATATTTATATTTGGATGTATTCATATGAATTAAAACGTGTGGAGTGATATCCTAATGTTAATGGTGGCTGTTTCTACATAGGCAGATTTTTTTTAAAAATTTTGTTTTCTTTTCCTGTGTTTGGTTATATGTTTTTTTATTGCCTTTGTTAAGCTAATGAACAAGTAAAGTCATTCAAAAAAATGAATTAACTCATTATTCATAAACCCTCAGAAGATTTGGATTATATATGTGAAAATACAAAAATGCTGAAAGATCAATCGTAACACTTAAAGGCAAAATCTTGAATGAAAGGAAGCAAAGTAATTTTAGAACAAAACATAGTCGACTTATCTGGCTTAGGGAAAATTCTAAAGCTGACAAAGCCCACCATTCCTCTTCTTTCTCTTATATTAGATCTCTGAACTTGGGAATGGTATAGATGTTTCTGAAAATCTGTTAGTGTAAGAATCCCCTCTGGGGCACCATGCTCTGTGGTTTTCTGCACTTTCCCCAAGATACAAGTGTTTCCCTCTCTATCTGTCCTATGTTTATTTGCTATGATATTTCTGCCAAGTCATTACTATCTAACCTATTGTCTTATTATGTTACACTTTCTGGAAACATTTTTGTTACGACCCCATCCAAAGAAGTGAAGAATTCTACACAGCAAATGAGGAAAATATTTATGGACATAAATACAATCTGTTGCTCCTCAAATCCTATATTCTTTTTCCAACAAAAAGGAAAGGAATTGGGCCATGAGTTGAAGACTCGGTATTCTAAAATTACCATTTTTCTAGGAGACCTAGAGAATCCTTGAATCACATTATTTATTTAAAAAGTCAAATGAGTAAAGATCAGGCTGCAAGCGGCTTACAAAATATCCTATGACTTAAGATGTCTAAAGAAACGGAGGATTATTAATAAAACACATTGCTTTGGTCTTTGAAAAATATGATTGACTCTTCTGATTAACCACAGCCCTAGAAATCAGATTCATATCTATTCTCTCTTGAATATTGCCACATTTCCTACCGAGAGTCCAAACAGATAGTCATACCTACCAGCAATGATATGGGATCCTGGAGAAGCAGAAGGCGAGGACAGTGGGTAGAACATCGTTGTGGCTCCAGCTGTGTTTAGCTTTCAAGAAACCATGTGTTTCTTGTTAGACCATCTTCTTACCCCTTTGCCTTCCTCCTGATGCTTCAGCGGAAAACAGGATTTCAGCTCCTAGGGCCCAGAGTGAGTTCTTTGATTCCCTATGCCTTATCCTTAGTTTTGCTTGCATGCTATCAGCAAATCTGGATAACTGACAATAAACTGAATGCTTTTTTTTGGTTTGTTTTTAACTGAACCATAAGCTGAGGCCTAAAACCACCCCAGAGCAGTTATGTTTAGGTGGAGGTAAAATATTAAAATGTAGTCTGAGAAAAGAGACTCAAGTCTCTTCAGAGATTTGGAAGAAATTACCAAGTAGGTTGTAAAGCCGTTCAGAGTAAGAATGACATGTCTGGTGGTAAAGTGCTGGCTACATCCCAAGTCCCCACTGTGGTCAGGAATCTCCAGGCTCCTGTGGCTGTGGGCCATCCAGAGCCATGAGACATGAGACCCAGAAATGCCAGCTTCGGCTGCTGCAGAGAATGTTAATCTTTCCCTCCTCCTCCATGTTCCCTGCCCCTCAGTGCAATCTCCAACCCTCCAAAAGCCACAAGTGTGTAAATGCATTCATTTTCCAGGAGCTGTTTATTCTGTTTAATAGACACTTATTGCCCTCTCATCCTTTCTTTTTAGTCTGTCTGGACAGGCACAGAACAAATTACTGCAAAATACTTTCAGTCAAGTGTCAGGTGGAATCATAATGATGAACGCTCCACTCTTGGGCTCTGGAACACTCTGGGTGCATGTACTGACAGCCCTGTCTCCCTCAATTAGAGCCTCCTGGATGTGTCTCTCTCTGAAGTCTGTGTGGAGCGCCAAAGCCAATCCTCTACCTTTGGAAGGTTCTGTTCTCATAAAGACATTTTGAACTCGCTGTGAGAGAAGAAACCAAAAGGAAATGACATCGGAAGTTCTGGAAAGTTTCAAACATATTTCTTAATGGAGCATTTCCAGTATTTGTTGGCTCTTTTTTTTTTTAAGTTTATTTATTTATTTTGAGAGAGAGAGAGAGATTGAAAGTGAGCAAGGGAATGGGAGAGAGAGAGAGAGAGAGTGAGAGAAGAGGATTCCAAGCAGGCCCTGAGTTATCAGCCTAGAACCTACCTCAGGGCTCGAATACAAAAACTATATGATCATGACCAGAGCGGAAAAGGAGAGTAAGATGCTGACTGAGCCACCCATGTGTTGGTTCTAATAAAGATCGAGAAACTCTAATATCATGCTAGGATGCAGTCCTTAGCATGAAATTCATTCATGGTGTTGTTTTAAAACAAGTCACTGACATCAATGTCCTTAATTCCCTTACACCAAGTTTATATATTGAAGATCTTCTTGATATTTAAGAAAGATCCATACCATGCAACAAAAAGCAACATATAGTATTATGCATTGATTGTTTTTGCAATTCCAGCCCAACCAAGAAATACATTTAGTTGGAATTAACATAATAGTATTCCAGGCCAGCTTTTGAATTTTCAGCATTTGAAAACCATCTCTCAATATTTTTTGGAAAATCTCTCCCTCTCTCTCACTCTTTCTTTTTTTCTCTTTTTTCTATAAAAGGCAAATTATTTTTTCTCCATATCATCTGGGACCTAAGTTATCAGTTTTTACCACTACAGTTATTGATCAACCACCAATGTATTAAAACCATGAGAAATAACCCCCTTCAGAACTCAAAATGTGGGAAATGCAGCAGAAAGTTCTTGTTTCCAAAAACAATTTAGGATATTTGAAAAAAGAAACAAGCTATTACCTCTATTCCAAATACCAATGAAAAGATTATCTAGCAGGTCAGCTTTACAAATGTTTCTGATATTCCAAACTTCATTGACAAAGTGGGCTTTAAAAAATGTTTATTTACTTATTTTGAGAAGGAGAGTTCAGAGAGAGGAGAGAGAGAATCCCAAGAGAATCTCAGGCAGGCTCTGCACTGTCAACACAGAACCGGAAGTGGAGTTCGATCTCATGGAACTAATGACCTGAAATTAAGAGTCAGACACTTAACTGCCTGAGCCATCCAGGCACCACAAAAGCAGGCTTTTAGATGCCATTTGCCATTGTAAGACCTTGACTTCTAACATATTGGTCCAGGGTTAGAACCTAGACACATAACTTAAGCCAACCAAATCCTCCATAGTTAGGGAACTGAGAAGGTCAGCCAGATGTCCCTGGGACACAGTCGGAGCATTCATGAAGTATTACTGAGGTTCTTGGATTTGCTCTGGCTCTTTGGTTTATCTAAAGGATTGTTCAAATTTCCCTCTGATTCTGTGCAATACTTTTCTTACAAATCTGTCGATGACAAACCTTCAGAATGACTTGCAATAAAAATAGTTTTAACTTCTATGAAAAGATTCAGATAGCTTAATCTGAGCACACTTCAAATGAGAGATTGGGTGTAAATGTCCAACTATCTTCTACTCTCAGCAGACTCCCTAGGGTTTGGTAATCTGCTGGGTACCCGAGGTGATCCCTTTTTTTATTTAAAAATGACCAATGATGGGACACCTGGTTGGTTCAGTCGATTAAGCATCCGACTCTTGGTTTTGGCTCAGGTCATGATGCCTGCGTTCACAGATTCGAGTCCCATGTTGGGTTCTGTGCTGACAGCACTGAGCTTCCTTGGGATTCTCTGTCTCCCTGTCTCTCTTCCCCCCCTCCCCCCCTCCCCCGCGTGCTCTCTCTCTCTCTCCAAATAAATAAACAAACATTTTTTTTTAAAAATGACTAATGAAAGTAGAAGGGCAATTCCTTTATTTTTGGCATTGATTTCTGCCGATTTCTTTTTATTCTTCCAATGACAATTAAAAAGAGATGAAATAAAATGGAATGCTTTGGGAATATAGACAATTGATTCCTAATTCTAATTGATTTGAATGATAAGAAAACACATTCAAATAAGAAAAAAATCAATCAGACATCTGCTGACAACCCAAAATGGAATACTGGAAAAGATAAAATGTGCTTCGGTATATTGTTTTTCAGTTTTTCAGAGTTTAATTGGTTGTTCCATTTTGTAAAAAGTCCATATTTAGAATGAGGTTACCCTGTAGCTTTTCAAAAGTTTTAGAATCTTCAACTATGTGATTAGTTTAATTTCTATTCAACAATCTTGCTGCCCATCCCAATTCACAGACTGTAACGTTTTCTAGGTCGTATGAATTCCTGAATTTTAGGTGATTCACTGTTTTTTATCTGCTTCCCACCCAAATAATACTTATATAGTCCCGTGCATCAAATCTTATATACAAAATATGTGGTGTTACTTATTCATTTTTTAAAGTCCCGTGCATCAAATCTTATATACAAAATATGTGGTGTTATTTTATTCATTTTTTAAAGTTTATTTATTTTTTGAGAGAGAGAGAGCAGGGGAGTGGCAGAGAAAGGGAGAGATAGAATACCAAGCAGATTCCACACTGTTAACACAGAGCCTAACACAAGGTTTGAATTCATGAGCTGCTTGATTATGACTTGGGCTGAAATCAAGAGTCTGACACTTAACCACTGAACCACCTAGGAAGCCCAAAGAAGTGGTGTTATAAGCCAGGGTTATGTTCCTGAAAACCCATTTTCTATTATAAAAATAAGTAAAATAAAACACTAACATATACTTTAAACATTTAATAAGTATGCAAGAATCAGTTAATATAATAACCAACCCTAAAAATCCTTTTGGGATGACATTTTCTGCAGGAGCTCACTTTGCTGAAGAAGTGCAAGGAAGAAATCTGGGAAAGCTAATTTGAAGGTGCAAGTTTTCTTTTCCAGAAAGACTAAACTACAGCAAGAGGGTTGTCTTGCTTTGGAATGTTCTAGTGGCATTCAAAATTAGGGTCATCTGGGGGCGCCTGGGTGGCTTAGTTGATTAAGCGTCTGACTTTCGCTTGGGTCATGATCTCGCGGTTCGTGGGTTCGAGCCCCGCATCGGTCTCTGTGGTGACTGCCAGCTCAGAGCCTGGAGCCTGTTTCAGAGTCTGTGTCTCCCTCTCTCTCTGACCCTCCCCTGTTCATGCTGTCTCTCTCTATCCTAGAAATAAAAAAATAATAATAAAAATACAAAATTAGGGTCATCTGTTGCCTATTTACACAGAACACAAAATTCTCTGTAGAATATGCCTCTTTTTTATTAATGATCTCTAGCTCTACTGACCCAATAAAGTCTCTATTGCTGAGCTCTGACAAGCAAGAGTTTATCAGTTCTATCACTTATCCAGAATATAATCTGAAACAAATCAGTGTACCTCAAGGAATCTAATAACAAATAGGCTATAGAAGAACAAACATTAAAACTAACAGAATGCATTTTCCCTGACTATGAACAAGTGCAGTGCCACATTTATTTTTCTACCATGCAGGGAAACAGATTTTTTAAAATGTTTATTTATTCTTGAGAGAGGGTAAGAGACAGAGCAAAAGCAGGGGAGGGGCAGAGAGAGAGGGAGACGCAGAATCCGAAGCAGGCTTCAGGCTCTGAGCTGCCAGCACAGAGCCCAACACAGGGCTCAAACTCACAACTGTCAGATCATGACCTGAGCCGAAGTCAGACGCTCAACCGACTGAACCACCAAGATGCCCGAAACAGATTTTATTAAAAGGGAAGACCAGTTGTCTTTTACTTTTCAATTAATAGAACAAAATATTTTTAAAGACAAAATTATATAAGTAAAGGGAATACATTCATTGTAAAAGTAAAGATTGTAGAGCAAAGGCAGCTAACAGGGTTGAGGACATGTAACATGCTAAACCAAGGGCCTGTGGGTGGCTCAGTCGGTTAATCAATGGACTTTGGCTCAGGTCATGGTCTCACAGTTCATGGGTTCAATCCGAATTGGGCTCTGTGCTGACAACTCAGAGCCTGGAGCCTGCTTTGGATTCTGTCTCCCTCTCTCTTTGCCCCTCCCCTGCTCATTCTCTCTCTCTCTCTCTCAACAAAAAAATAAACATTTAAAAAATATAAAACTCATGCTAAATCATGTTCATACATAATTTATTTTACTTTATTTTTTCCAATTTTACCTAATCTTTACAATATCCCATGTGTTATGATTTATAATACCCCCAAAATTTATGATATCCACTTTTCAAAAGCTCAGAAATATTTTTTATAAAATGCCTAAATGCAAATATTTTTGATAAGTAGAAAATCCGGAATTCAAACTCTGTTACTTTTGATCCCAAAGCCCTTGGCTACTTTCATTATCCCACCTTATTATTAAAGTCACATTGGAAGAGAGGAAAGCGAGATAGTTAAAATGTGTATTTTTTTGTACATAGCAAATCCAGCCATCTAATTTATTGGCTGTGTACTGAGCATTGGTACTTAGTTTTCTCATTTGTAAAGACCCTTTTGCCCCGTGGCATAAAATGCATTATGCATAATGAAAAATTATTAATATACAAAATAGCCTAACTTCATTATTCTCATTACCTAACAATTATGTTTTTGTTAAAGCACTAACCTTAGTCTGAAATGAGAAAACTGAGAGTAACAAGTGATTAAGGAGAGGAAAAAAATATTCCCTTGCAGTTCATCACAAAGGATACAGTGTATTTTAACTCTATCACAAACTATAACAAAATTCAAGGAACGTTTACAAAGTGGCCACACTGGCGTTTATCACACCTTAAATACAATTTGTCAAAAAACCTTACAGTTTCATAGAATATAATATAGGTGATGTAAGCACAGGAGTAGCCTCCAAAAATGAGCAGATCCTAATTCACACAACTATGAATAATGTAGGCTTGTGTGGCAAAAGGAATTTGCAGATGTGATTAACTTAAGGATATTGAGATGGGGTGATTATCTTGGAATGCCTGGGTGGACCCAATAGCTTTACAAAGGTACATCAGAGTCAGAGATGACAATGGAAGCCATCAGAGTCTTCAAAAAGCACCTGGATTTGGAAGTGGAAGGAGTGGCTATGAGCCAAAGAACATAAGGAGCAAACACTTTGGGGGCACCTGGGTGGTTCAGTCAGTTGAGCGTCCGACTTCAGCTCAGGTCATGATCTCATGCTTCGTGAGTTCAAGCCCCACGTCAAGCTCTGTGCTGGCAGCTCAGAGCCTGGAGCCTGCTTTGGATTCCCGGTCTTCCTCTCTCTCTGCCCCTCCTCCACTTGCTCTGTCTCTCTTTCTCCCTGTCTCAAAAATAAATATCAAAAATAAAAGAAGCAAGCATTTTTGTTAATGTTTTTTGTTTGATAGTCCAAGTATCTGCTGAATTCATTCAAAACACCTTTTGCTTAAGATAATATCTATCTCTTCTTTTAAAATCCTTTTATGTTTTCTGCTTTACTTGGAGAGTCTCTTATTCCTGTTTTCTGCCTCCTAATTTCACACGTTAAACTAGTTCTTAATGATGACATGAGCATCTTTGTCATCATTTCTAATGTCAGTGTATCCAGCACAATGCTTGCAACATGGTAAGGATGCAGCAAATGCTTTTTGAAAGCTTGCAAATTAAAACAGGAAGTGTCATTTTTCTTCCATTGAATGAAACATGATAATGGTTTGAAAGGTAAGAGGCAATGAAAGTCAGAACAATGCCATAAATCTGACACTTCCATTCACTTTGCTTAAACTTTCAGTTAAGAGTAACAGAAACTCTGAAAAGCAGTTTGACAATAGGTAGCAAGATCTTTAAAAATGTTATACCCGGGGCGCCTGGGTGGCTTAGTCGGTTAAGCGTCCGATTTTCACTTAGGTCATGATCTCGCGGTTCGTGGGTTCAGGCCCGGCGTCGGGCTCTGTGCTGACTGCCAGCACGGAGCATGGAGCCTGTTTCAGTCTGTGACACCCTCTCTCTCTGACCCTCCCCTGCTCACACTGTCTCTGTCTCTAGAAATAAAAAAAATAAAAAATAAAAAAACATTAAAAAAAATAAAAAAGAAATAATAAAAATGTTATACCCTTTGTCCTGGCAATTCCATTAAAGGGAATCTAATCTAAGAATATTTATTAGATATGTACCAAAATAATAATAGTGATGATGATTTATTTAATTATTTATTTATTTTTATTTTTAGAGAGAGAGAGAGAGACAGAGATAGATAATGCATGAGTGAGTACATAGGCATATGTGTGCATGCACAAGCAGGGGAGGGGCAGAGAGAGAGAGAGAGAGAGAGAGAATATTAAGTAGGCTCCATGTCCAGTATGGATCCCATTACAGGACTTGTTCTCAGATCTCATGACCATGAGATCATGACCTGAGCTAAAAACAAGAGTCAGGTGCTTAACCAACTGAGCCACACAGGTGCCCCTGTGATGAGTATTAATAATATAAACAGAGGTGGGGAATATTATGTTGAATAAAATAATTTTGGAAACAGTTCAACATCCATGGAAACTGGAGACAGAATTTTATGCAGAATGATACAGTCTGTTGTGTTTTTCTTTAAACCCTTGTTAAAATTCCAAAGTTTACACAATTCCTGATAGCCTTATGAATAGAAAAGTTGGTATAAAATTACCGACCTTGTGTATGTCTAAAATTTTTTTAAAAAGTAAATTAAAATCCATTCATTTACTGAGAGATGAAACAAAATGTTTTGATGCCAGAATTGTGCCAATGGTTGACTAGCATGAATCATATCTGGTATAAAATTTCTATTTATTTACTCTATTTATGTAATAATAGCCAGTAACATGATGTCACATCAAAGAATCTTTACTACTCTGAGCCTCTA
The DNA here is from genome assembly GCA_017311185.1 of Proteles cristata cristata. Taxonomy (NCBI): domain Eukaryota; kingdom Metazoa; phylum Chordata; class Mammalia; order Carnivora; family Hyaenidae; genus Proteles; species Proteles cristata. Next base: position 90,804 of record JAESUZ010004648.1, on the reverse strand, counting down.
TATGAAAAGAAGATATATATTGTCATGGTATATCTGGGCCACTGACTTGATTATTTTTAACTAAATTGACTCATATTTGGGATGCCTAGGTGGCTCAGTTGGTTAAGCGCCCAACTCGGCTCAGTTCATGATCTCTTGGTTCGTGGGTTCGAGCCCCACGTCGAGCTCTGTGCTGACTGCCAGCTCAGAACCTGGAGCCTGTTTCAGATTCTGTATCTCCCTCTCTCTCTGACATTCCCCTGCTCATGCTGTCTCTTTCTCTCTCTCAGAAATAAATAAAGAAAACATGTCAAAAAGGTAAATCGACTCATATTTAAGTCAAACAAACATATTTGTTTACAAAATACATTGCAAACTATTTGATTCAAGTGGCTGAATAAAAAACTATCACCACAGACCACTGCTTTTCTTCAGTAATCAAATTCCAGAAGGCAATATTGCTTAGAACGGTGCCTAGAGCCCAGTCCTATGGCAACTATATTTGTTGAATAAATAGGTTTCAGGGATTTATTACCGTATATCAAATACTTATCATATTTTTGCTATTTCAACTTTGAGACAAGCACTTTGAGTACCTTAAAATTTCTTAGTCTTTGCTGATATTATATTATACTGTGTAATAAATCCAGACCAATCTGTTATTACAGTAGTTATCCGCTATCCATGGGGGAACACACTCAAGGTGCCCAATGGATGCTTGAACCTACAGAAACATACTTTTGATAAAGCTTAATTTATAAACCGGGCACAATAAGAGTGTAACAAAAACTAAGAATAAAATAAAACAATTATAACAACATACTGTAATAAAAGTGATGTAGATGTGCCTCTCTTTCTCTCTCAAAGTACCTTATTGACTCTATCTACCTTTCTTCTTGTGATGACTGAGGTATTAAAATATGCACCTGATGAGATGTAGTGAGTTAAATGACAGGCACTGTGAAGGTCATCTGCTTCAGGACCGTGGTGGAACTTGGGTAACTGAAACCACAGAAAGTAAAACCAGAAATAAGGGGAGATCACTGGTATATAAATTAATGAAACCCTAGGTTGAAACTTTGCATACATTTGAGACATATTTATTCACAGGTTTCCATTTTCCTTCAAAGATTCAGCCTCCCACAAACTTCAAGGTGAAAATTCAAAATTCAAGGGAAGAATGCTTTCTTCCTGATTCTTTTCAATACTATTCAACAGGGCTTATTAATTTTCAGGAAACTCTGGGCACCTCATGCTATGGATGCTACATGGTGTCTTTCAGAGGAGATGGATATATTCAAGGCAGTTAAGTGCAGTGTGTAACCATTTTGAGTGGCATAGCCCCTGCAACATATGGGAATCCATGAAAGGGGATTTACTTTGCATAAAAAACACCACTGGCTGTGGTAGACATTATGGTTTTGCCTAAACACAAACCATTCCATTTTTTTTTGGAAATAGCACCCAGATTCTCTGGGAGAAATAGGTGATGCATAGGCTTTGGAGTCACAGGGCTTTTTTGAATCTTGACTCTGGCGTTTATTTGCTGTCTGACCCTGGACAAGTTACTTAATACCTCTCTGCTCATCACTAATCATCTGCAAAATGGGTATAATAATAGTTCCAGCATTATGGGTATATTATGAAGATTAATTGAGCAGTTATTCTAATTGCAAAGGCAATAAGAACAGTCTCTGACACATAATAAACACTATGCATTATTTGTTAAATTAATAGACAACACCTGTCTCCTGCATTCTGATTTCATATGGCTCTCACTCATTCCCTTGGCCAAGGACTGGTACTGGATTTAAGCCAAATCCAATCAAGCTTACTGTTAATAAGCATCAATGTCACAATTACCCTGGTACATAAATCTGACTATTACTCTTTAGGGTAGATTCCTTGGAATGAGATTGCTGGGTAACAGATATTAAACATTTCTAAGATCTTAGGACATATTGTCAAACTACTTTTCAGAGATTTTAAAGATTTACTGAAGTGCATTGAAAGGGATTTATTCTGGGGAGGCCTGGAGAAAGTCTCCACTAGTTTGTGCTACTTGGATCCTGAGAATAACTCAGGCGCTATATTTCATACAACAATAATTCATATTTCATTATGATAAAGCAGAGCTATGTGAGCATCTTTCTTTCTATTTATTTTGTATCATTTGACCACTTTCTACTGGATTGTCAATATCTGTACATTGTTAATATATTAGGATAAGCCTTTAAAATGAACATACTCCCATACAGAAGATTTACTTAAGTTTATGACTTGGATTTTGAGTCATAGTTACAAATATTGTTCTGCATCCTAAAGATTTCCTGATATTTACTTAGAGTGTTTCTTATTTAACAGATCAGATCAAACAGATTTAACACAAGTTAACACAATTTCCCAATATTTACTTAGAGTGTTTTTTACTTCTTACATTTAAATTGTTGATCCATTTATAATTCATTCTCGATTATGATGCCTGCCCAGATGGAAGTATTTGTGAAAGAATTCTCTTGTATTTTCTTCTAGTGTTTTTTATGTTTTTACGTTTTCTTTCTAATCTTTGATCTGTTTAGGACACATTTTATTGTACATAATAATGCAGTAGACCCACCCCATTGATTCAATCATCCAGGAGACAGGAACTCCAGATCTCCAGATATTTAGATCCAGAGCTCTAAATATCTTTATTGATATTTTAATATCTTTACTGAGATATTATGTACCATAAATTTAACTCATTGTAAATGTACAATTCGGCAATTTTAGAGTTGCTCAACCATCACTGTATATCTTTAATTTTTCTTCTTGTTCAATGGCACTGTTTTCTTTTTAATTATCATAGAGTAAAATTTGTTAATTTTTGGCATACAGTTTCATCTATTTAGACATTGGTATAGTGTTGTGTCACTATCATTGCTTCAGGAATCAGAATACTTCTATCCCTCCAAAACATAAAAGGGGGTGGTTAACAGGCTTTGGTTATGGTAGATTTTCTGTATTCCCCTTGAGGGGTAAAATACTGATTCTGGGTGGTTAACCATTCATATTGTTATAAAGACAGCAACCAAATAATAATCATGATAGCTAACTTACCATTGAATGCTAAAAATTGCTCTAATAATCCTCCTTAAAAAGGTGGTTCTATGGTCTGAATGTTTGTGTCCCCCTCAAATTCATATGTTGAAAACCTAATGGCTAAGGTAATGACATTAGGAAATGGGCCCATGATGGGGAGTTAAGTTATGAGCCTTCATGAATGGGATTAGTACCCTTACAGAAGGGACTTCAGAGAGCTCTCTCATCACTTTTCCCAGGTGAGGGCAAAGGAAGAAGTCAGCAATCTCAAATTCAGAGGGGAGCCCTCATCAGAACCAGAGAGTTCTGGCACCCTGATCTTAGACTTTCAAGCCTCCAAAACTCTGAGAAATACATTTCTATTGTTTATAAGCCTCCCAGTCTGTAGCATTTGTTATTGCAGATTGACTAAAGGGAAAGGGAAAGAGAAAACAAAGGCAGAGGAAACCAACAATAAATAAATAAATAAATGAGAAAATGTATATAATTCCACACACATCAATAATTATATTCCAGGATCTAAACATACAACCTAAAACAGAGATTATTAGAGCGGGAAACGTAACATGAGCCAACCAAATGTTGTCAACAGGAAATTCACTTCCACTATTATTAGAAAGGTTGATTAAAAGTAAAAGGATGGATATATATGTACCTTGTCAACACTAATCAAAAGAAAGCTGGGGTAACTTTATCAGTATCAGGAAAAGTAGACTTCACAGTAAACAAACAAACAAAAAAATTGCCAGAGATAAAAAAAAAGGGTATTACCTATTAGTTAAATGGACAGTTAATGAAGAAGATACAGCAATCCTGAATGTTTATGTACTTAACAACTCAGCTTTAAAATCCATAAAGATCTGATAGAACTAAAATGAGAAATAGACAAATACACAATTGTAGTTAGTGACTTCAAGATACCTCTCTCAGTAGCAGAGCTAGTAGGCAGAAAATCAGCAGGAGTATGGAAGAACTAAACAATAAATAACGTCAGCAATGAACTGGACATTAACAGATATTCCACCAAAGAACAATGGAATGCATGTTCTTTTTAGGTACACATGGAACATGTCCTCCATCATGAAACAAACCTTTACAAACTAACATAATTAAATCATACAAAGTAGGTTCTCTGGCAATCCATGTTTAGGACATTTCGCTCACCCTCTAAAGCTACAGAATCTCATTTGCAGTCACACCTTACAGAACTCAGGCTCAGGAAATCAATTATTTGCTTTTTGTCTTCATACACTTGTCTTTTCTGAACAATTCATATAAATGGAATCATACACTATGTTACCATCTTTGTCTAGCCTCTGTCACTTAGCATAATGCATTCAAAGCTCATCCATAATACAGCAGGTCTCAGGATTTTTTTCTAAACAGTAATTTCATTGTGTTGATATACCATATTTTGTTCATCCATTTGTCAGCTGAAATACTTTAAAAAATGTTTTAATGTTTAGTTTTGAGAGAGAAGGAGACAGAGCGTGAGTGAAAGAGAGAGAGAGTGAGATACAGAATCAAAGCAAGTTCCAGGTTCCGAACTGTCAGCACAGGGCCCGATGTGGGGCTCAAACTTGTAAACCATACGATCATGACCTGAGCCGAAGTCTGACGCTTAATGGACTAAGCCACCCAGGCACCCCTATCAGTTGAACTATTTTAGAAGGATTTCCACCGAATCTTCATTTTTTCCAGTGCTATTTAATGAAGAGACTGTCTTTTCAACAATGAATTGTCATGGAGCTTTTCTTCAAAAGTAGTCAACAATAAACATTAAGTGTTGCTTTCTGATGTTTCTGATGTTCTCCATCTGTCTACATCACCATGTTGATAACACAACACTTTCTTGATTACTATAGCTTCATGATAGGATTTGAAATCCAGTAGGGTAAGCCCTTCTACATTTTCTTCTCTCAAAATTGTTTAGGCTCTCTTGAGTCATTTTCATTTCCACATCAGAGTTAGGATCAGCTTAACAAACTCTGCCAAAAAAAATCTTGTTAGGATTTTTATAGGGATTGTATTGAATTTGTCAAGCAATTTGGAAAGAAATGCCATTCAAGCAGTATTTATTCTTACAATCTATAAGAATGGGTTTTTTTCTTCATTTGTTTTGATCCTCTTTAGAATTGTTGTAAACAATTTTGCATTATTTTGTTTTATTATGTATGTGTATATGTATGTATGTGTATGTATGTATGTATGTATGTATATAATTTGTTCCTAAATATTTTATTTTTGGTGCTACTGTGATTGAATTATATCTTAATTTCAATTTCAAATTGTTAGTACATAGAAGCTAGTATATAGAATTGTATATACAATTGATTTTGTCCATCAATATACTTTTGATTTGCTGATTTTGTTAAAGTTATTACTTCTACTAATTTAATCGTATACTCCTTAAGATCTTCTAAATACAGAATCATGTCATTTATAAATAACAACAGCTTTACTTCCTCCTTACCAATCTAGATTCCTTGCAATAAGTTTTTTTTTTCTTACAACCACTATTACTATGTTAAATAGAAATGTGAGAGTGGGCATTCTTACCTTATTCCCAATTTTAAGGAGGAAAGTATTCAGTCTTTCACTATTAAGTTTAATATAAACTATAGTTTGTTTTTTATAGGTTCTCTTTATCAAGTTGAGGAAGTTCCTTACCACTTTTCGTGTCCTGAGACTTATGGTAAAGAGGTGTTGCATTTTGTCAAATGTTTTTTCTAAGTATACACAAAGAACCATGAGAGACTCTTGAATACTGAGAACAAACTGAGGGCTGAAGGGGGTGGGGGCAAGGGGAAGCGGGGTGGTGGGTATGAGGAGGGCACTTGTGGGGATGAGCACTGGGTGTTATATGGAAACCAACTTGACAATAAACTATGAAAAAAATAGAAATTTTAAAAAAGAACATATTTTTCATCTCTATTTTATTATTATGATATAATTGCTGTGCATCAATGGTACACAATGAATGGTTTAAAGTGCTGCTCAATTCAGTTTGTGAAAAATTAATTAAGATTTTTGAATCTATAGGGACACGTGTGTGGCTTAGTCAGTTAAGCATCTGACTTCAGCTCAGCTCATGATCTTGCAGTCCATGAGTTCGATCCATGTCGGGCTCTGTGCCGACAGCTCAGAGCCTTGAGCTTATTTTGAATTCTGTGTCTCCCTCTCTCTCTGCCTCTCCCCCACTCACATTCTGTCTCTCTCTTTTAAAAAATAAATAAACATCAAAAAAATTGAAAAAAAAACAATTTTGCATCTATATGCATCAGAGATATTGTTACAGTTTTACTTTCTTATGATGTCTTTCTTTGGCTTTGATGGTAGAAAAAAATAGATTTATAGAAAGAGTTGTGAACTGTCCTTTCCTCTATTTTCTGAAAGAGTTTATGAAGACGTGTACTGTTGATACTTAACATATTTTATGGATTTCATCATGGAAGAAAAGTCTGGGCTTTTCTTCAGGGGAGATTATTAATTACTAGTGTTATTTCTTTACTTGTTAGATTTATATTTATGTTTTCAAATGAGTGCCTGGGTGACTCTGTCATTAAGCATTTACTCTTGGTTTCTACTCTGGTCATGATCTCACTGTGAGACTGGGCCTGGTGTTGGGCTCTGGGCTGACACTGTGGAACCTGCTTGGGATTCTCTCTCTTTCTCTCTCTCTCTCTCTCTGTCCCTCCTCAGCTTGTGTTGACATGCATGCTTTCTCTCTCTCAACAAAAGTAAATAAACATTACTTTTTTTAAAATATGTATTTACTTTTGAGAGAGAGACAGAGCACAAGCCAGGGAGCAACAGAAAGAGATGTAGACACAGAATCCAAAGCAGGCTCCACATTCTGAGCTGTCAGCACACAGCTGATGCGGGGCTCGAACTCATGAGCAGCGAGGTCATGGCCTGAGCTGAAGTTCGACACTCAACTGACTGAACCCCCCAGGTATCCCATTATACATTTAAAAAATATATTTGTTATATATTTAGGTTTTCTATTTCTTTTTGTCAGTTTTGGTTATTTATTTGCTTATTTTGGTTAACCTTCATTTAATCTAAATTGTCTAATATGTTGGCATATAGTTTGCATAATATTATGTTACAATACTTTTAATTACCTGGTAGTAATGTTTCCTGTTTTATTTCTGATTTTGGAAATATGTGTCCTATTATTTGTCAGTTTTGTAGAAAGTTTCTTTCATTTAAATTTTTTTAAGAATTTTTTAAAGCAATCTCTATACCCAAAGTGGGACTTGAATCCATAACTCCAAGATCAGGAGTCACATGTTCCACTGACTGAGGTAGTAAGGTGCCCCTCATTTTAATTTTTTATCTCAAAAAACAACTTTTAATTTCTTCAATTTGTGATATATTTTTTTGTGTTTATACATTTTTAATTGTTTTCCTTTTTTAATTTTTAGTATTTTCTTCCTTCTAGTCATGCTGGGTGTAATTTTTACAACTTTTTTCTACTTCTTTAAGATTAAAGTTTAAGTCACTGTTTTTAGAACTTTTTGATTTTCTGGTATAGATATCTAATGCTATGGATTTTTCTCTAAGCACTGTTATAAATGCACCAAATAAATTTTGACATATTGTGATTTCATTCTCATTGATTTCAATATTTTTAAAAATCCCCTTTAGCTTTTCTCTCTACATATAGGTTATTTAGAAAAGTATTTTTTAATTTCCATACATTGAGGGAAATAGCTTTCTACGATTTTTATTTGTTGATAGTTTCAAATTTAATTCTATTGTGATAAGGGAAAACACACATGTATATTTATATTACATATAGATTTAATATATAAGTAAATAAATAAATAAATATATTTTAATTTATTGAAATCCATTGTGGCCCATCGTATGCTCTATCATGAAGAATGCTTCTTGTATGCTTAAAAATACTGTCCATGTCCATCCATTCTGAAGCAGTTGAGTGAAACATTGGTACGTCAGTAAAGTCAAATTGTTTGATGGTCTTGTTCAAGTTTTCTTCCTGAATTTCCACTTATTTGTCTTATCAATAATTGAAGTGAACAACTGATATTTCTGGCAAGTACTGAATGCTTGATATCTCCTTTTAATTTGTTAGTGTCTTGTTTTCTGTGTTTGGTTTTCTGTTGATAGATGCATATATACATTTATAGTTATTATTGAATTATTGATGTACTGTAATTTCCTTCTGTCTTTGGAAATTTTTAAAATTTAAACCATATTTTAAATGCAAAGTATGTATTTTATTGGAATTATAGAATTAGTTCTTTTCTTATTTTTAAAAAGTTCAATATGGTGATCTCTGCTGGTTGAGTAAAGAATCCATTCACGTTTATTATCATTTTTTATGACTGAATTTTTATATGCAAGTTTTCTTTGTTTTCCATTGAATAATATTGTTCTTATCCTTTCATTTATCCTTTAATGCTTTTTTATGGAGTAAATAAATTACTTTTAGTTCCATTGTGTTTTTGTTTTTCAAATTAATAGATTTTATTTCATCTAGCAGTTTTAGGTTTACAGAAAAATTGAATAGAAAGTAAAGTCTCAGGGGTGCCTGGGTGGCTTAGTCGGTTGAGCATCCAACTTCGGCTCAAGTCATGATCTCATGGTTTTTGACTTTGAGTCCCGCGTCCGGCTCTGTGCAGCCGGCTCAGAGCCTGGAACCTGCTTCGGATTCTGTGTCTCCCTCATTCTGCTCCTCTGCTGCTCGTGTCTTGTCTCTCAAAAATAAATAAACATTAAAAAAAATAAAAAAGAGTTCTTATACACTCGCTTCCCTCCCTCACACATACACAATTCTCCCTATCATTAATATATTGCATTGTGTGGCACATCTGTCACAATCGGTCATACAATATTAATGCATGATTATTAATTATTAATTAAAGTCTGTAGTTTACAACAGTGTGTGCTGCATGGTTTTATGGATTTTGACAAATAGCAGGTTATGTATCCACTATTATAATATTATATAGCATAGTTATACCACCCTAAAATTCCCATGTTCTACCTTTTCACTGCTCTCTTCCCTGTGTTGTTTTTCATACATCATTTTGAATCATATTTTATGGTTGTTCTACAATTAATATACATCAAAATCTACTCTAATATAATACTAATTTAAATATAGTAAACTATAGTACCTTTGCTCCACTGTTTTCTTTTCCTTCCTCTTCTTTTTTGTTGCTATTTATAACAACATCCAATAAAACAGTGTTTATAATGATCAATTTATACCAACCTATGCAGTTTTTATTTTTATTTATTTTTACTTTTTGAGGGGGAGAGAGCACAAGTGGAGGAGGGGCAGAGAGAGAGGGAGTCAGAGAATCTGAAGCAGGCTTCAGGCTCCAAGCTGTCAGCTCAGAGCCCGGACTGGGACTTGAACTCACAAACTGAGATGACAACTGGAGCTGAAGTCAGATGCCTAATCGACTGAGCCACCCAGGTTTCCCCCAACTTATGTAGTTTTTAAGAGTCACGAAAAGGGGCGCCTGGGTGGCTCAGTCAGTTTAGCATCCAACTTCAGCTCAGGTCATGATCTCACAGTCCGTGAGTTCGAGCCTTGCATTGGGTTCTATGCTGACAGCTCAGAGCCTGGAGCCTGCTATGGATTCTGTGTTTCCTGTTCTCTCTGACCCTCCCCAACTCACGCTTTGTCTCTCTCTTTCAAAATAAATAAACATTAAAAAAATAATAAGAGTCATGAAAAGAAATGAGAAAAATCTACACTTAAAGAATCTTTTACATTAAACCATGTATTTATCAGTTCTGGAGTCCTCATTTTTTTATGTGGATCTAAGTGGTCCTAGTATTTCCATTTAAAACTTAGGCTTATCTTTTGTGTTTTTTTTAAACAAGTCAGCTAGTCCAGAATTATCTCAGTTTTTGTTTATCTGCCAATCTATTTGTTTTGCTTTCATTCTTAAAGGATAGTTTTGCTAGAAACAATCTATGGTTGACTATTTTTTTTTCTCTCACCATTCAGCCTATGGCATTCCACTGCCCCTGGCCTTCATTGTGTCTGATGAGAAGTCAGTTGTTAACTGTATTGTTGAAAGGGTCATTCAAATTTCAGGCTGTTTCCCACTGTGTGCTGGCTTTTAACTGCTACCAGGTTCTTTCACAGATCCTCTGTTCACATGCTGTTGGCCAGATATGTGTGGCTTGACCAGCTATGCATATATAAGCCCTCAGCTAGCCCATGATATATGGATACCTTATCAATAGCCATTTGTCTGTCTTCCAAAACTACTTGCTACATCCTAGACTAGTCCTATTCTGTTGCTTTAATTCAAGTCATCCTGAAATCTTAGGAAAATGGAGCCTCCGGCCTTCTTTATTCTTGCCAACAAGATTACTGCTTTAACTGATGACACTCCAAGCCCAGTAGGCCCCCTTTACCAGTGGAGGAAAATATACTGTTTTCCCAGCCTGCTCTGCCCTATTTAAACTACATCACTGACAGTGTGGGGAAGTTGGATGGAGTGTGGGATCAGCCCCAGCCAAAAATGTCCCAGCTTCTCACTCTTCCTCTAAGAGGCTCAGTAATTTTCATGAACAAACAGTTCCCTGTTCATTGCATGCCTTTGATCAAATTCCAGATTGCTAAAAAGGTTGTTTTTAACAGTCTCATCCAGATTTATAATTGTCTTTTAGGACAGGATTTGTTGACCTTCTCATTCTGTCACACTGGGACTTGCTCTCAGGAAGAGAAAATTTTTGTCAAAAGAGAAATTTGAAAAAACAGGATGACATAGAAGCCCCAAGACAAAATCTTCCCATTGCCTGCCAAATTAGGTCTATACTCTCAGTCCAAGATTATGCCTCACGTCTTTGACATTTGCCTGCCTTTAAAGCCTTGTCTTTCATTTTGAGGTTGGCATGGGTGTAGACAACTCAACATTTCTCTCTTTTCTCTAGAAACCTTCCTCTTTAATAACCTAGACAGCTTTCTATCACACCACATGGACACCCCTTAAAGATTTCTCTACTATTGGGACACCTGGGTGGCTCAGTCAGTTAAGCATCTGACTTTGGCTCAGGTCATGATCTCATGGTTCGTGGGTTCAAGCCCTGTGCTGGACTCTGTGCTGAGAGCTAGCTCAGAGCCTGGAACCTGCTTCAAATTCTGTGTCTCCCCCTCCCTCTGACCCTCCCCTGCTAGTGCTGTCTCCCTCTCTCTCCCCCTCTCTCTCTGAAATAAATAAAACATTAAAAAAAGGAAAAAAGAAAGATTCCTCTATTATCAATCACTTCTTTTTTTTTTTTTAATGTTTTATTTATTTCCAGGAGAGAGAGACAGCGTGAGCAGGGGAGGGTCAGAGAGAGAGGGAGTCACAGACTGAAACAGGCTCCAGGCTCTGAGCTGGCAGTCAGCACAGAGCCCGACGCGGGGCTCGAACCCACGAACCGCGAGATCATGACCTAAGCGAAAGCCGGACGCTTAACCGACTAAGCCACCCAGGCGCCCCTATTATCAATCACTTCTATGCAGAGGGGCACTTGCGTGGCTTAGTCAGTTAATCATTCCACTTTCAATTTCAGCTCAGGTCATGATCTCACTGTTCATGAGTTTGAGCCCCATGTCAGGCTCTGCACTGACAGTGCGGAGCCTGCTTGAAATTTTCTCTCCCTTTCTTCCTCTGCTCCTCTCTGCTCTCAAAAATAAATAAATCAACACTTAAAAATAATTACGTTTATGCAGAGTATATTTCCCCCACATGATAGTAGGATCCCATTGGGGGCAAGGGCTATGTATTGCACATCTTCTCCCAAAATGAGTCTAATTCAGATCCTTAAACAGGAAAAGGATCACTAAGTGTTTATTTCATGAAACGAGAATTGAAAATTATGTATTTTCCATTGAGAAGTAAGAGAGGGTTTTTGGGTCCATTAGAAAAAAAGGAATGCTGAAAATACAGGCTTTATGAAGTTCAGGATCTTGGTCTTAATTTCTTTACCAAGGAGGTGAATTCATTAGTTGTTAACAAACATGGAAAAGGGTGGGTGGGTGGAGTTTAACTGTGTTTGAACAGTTTAGGCAGAGGGAAAACCAGATTTGGATGAGAGAAAAATGAAAGATGACAGATGGCCTTCAGAGCAGAACAGCATGAACACTCCATTTGGGGTGCCCTGGAAGGGCTCTGGGAAGAGCTTAAAGTAATCTTGAATGGAAGGGAGCATTTCTTTTTTCTTTTTTTTTTATTTTCTTTTTCAATTTCTTTAATGCCTTTTTATTTTTGAGGGAGAGAGAGCAGGAGAGGAAGTGGGGGAGGGGCAGAGAGAGAGGGAGACAGAATCCCAACCAGGTTCCACTCTGTCAACGTGGAGCCTGATAGGGGACTTGAACCCACAAACCATATAATGATGACCTGAGCTAACATTGAGAATTAGGCACTTAACCGACTGAGCCACCCACATACCCCTCATTTTTCTTTAATTACATTCATATTTTTAATAAGCTGCATAAGTGACAGTGATGTTAAAATCTCATGATACACATCTATGGTTTTCAGTTCCATTGAATTTGTTTAGTTTTTCCTTCCTTCTCTGATTGAATAATCATGTGCATTGGAGGGGTGCCTGGGTGGCTCAGTCGGTTAACCATCCGACTTCAGCTCAGGTCATGGTCTTCTGGTTCGTGAATTTGAGCCCTGCGTTGGGCTGTGTGCTGACAGCTAGGAGCCTGGAGCCTGCTTTGGATTCTGTGTCTCCCTCTCTCTCTGCCCCTCCCATGCTCACACTCTGTCTCTCTGTCTCAAAAATAAAAAAACAGCAAAGACTAGCAGCTTGTATTCACTTAAAAACAATGATGTGCATTGGAGAAAACTTCCTGGATTATCAGTGGTCATACACTAACACCCAGTCCATTTTATGTTACCACGAACAAAATTTACAACTCACACTTGTGAAAATGTGTCCATTGACATCCGTCATCCATTTTCAGTGCCCAATATACATCAGAGTAAACTTAGATAATTATTTTGTTCTGCTATAAGGTAAAACTTACATCCTTCTAACAACTGAAACACTTAGTTCAATCTTATTTGTCCCTTGTGAGAAAAAATGTGGATTTTACTAGTCACTCCATCATTCACTTAGTTTATGGCTTGCATAATCTTTCTGCTTTCCTACTATATTTCATAATAGTCAATTTAAAGATCTCTTCACTTGAAGGAACCTATATTTTCAGGTTGAAGTTAAAAACACTCAATAAACCACAAGCAGGCATAGAAACCAGAGATACACACTTGGAAAGATTAAACAACAAAATGTCCTTTGCTAACATAATCTCTCTCCATTATCCCTACTCCCCCTTATTTTTATCTATAAACCTTATTTTGGCATCTGTTAATATTTGAATAATTCCTAATTTTGATTAACACTCTAGCTCCAATCAAATAGTTGCTCAGGGTGCAATTTCCTGGACATTAAATAAAGGGATTATGCTAAGAATCCAATGTATGGCTTAAAAATAGAATTTTGCGAAACAGTTCAGTATCCTTCTGGAAAAATGACACTGCATCTTGTAGTAGGGCCATAAGGGGACGAAAGGAGGATTGGCAGAGAGCCAGAGTTTTGTGTTAACTTCAAGAGCAGAGGTGATTTTTAATGCTTCAACATCATTCATGAAATATTATATATATAATTTGTACTCACAATAACAAGCATGCTCTCCAAGGAAACATTAAACTAAATAGCTTCTTTAACTCTTTTGTACCTTGATCATATCTTATTTTGATGAACCCATAAAAAGGGGAGGTAAGATTGATGTTGGGCAGATCAGTAGGGCAATCGTGTAGTTTATTACATATTTATGACTCTGAAAGATCAAAGGATGTTTTTATGCACATAACTTGGCAAATGTATTTTGCCACGTTCAGATATGTTCCAAGTGACTTCAGTAGGGAAGTGAAAAGATCTGGCGCTTTGCCTGTAATGCTATTTGGCAAGACATTGAATGATGGTGGGATTTGAGAACACAGCAACATACTGCATTACATGTATATGTGTACACACTCTATATATGTGTGCATACATTCACTGGTATATAGGAAATGTGCGATTGCATACACACTCTATGTAAATATGCTAAACTCCATAATCGGAGTAATTGGATAAGACAGTGGTATTTGTGTGTACCAATAAACTATACATTTGGAAAGACTGCACTATTCTTTCTCATCATAACATTTTCAAGAGAATTATCAGTAAAAACTGTTACCGTCAATCCCCTATGGATTTTTAATGTATGTGTATAATAAAGTCCTGTGTTAGCTGGACTGTGTTAGCCAAAATGTTAACTGTCTAACATTTGGAAGGATGTGCAAATTGACCCTCTGCACTGGATGGGCAAGGATGCTAAATTGTTGGCCCATGTGGAGAATTGTTGTCCCTGTTGGTTGTGATTGTGTCTCTTTGGGTCAATTAATTGAAGCTCCATAAGAGACGTGTATGACTCGTGCCCCACAGACTGGGGCTTCCCAGCCTTTTAGAACCTAGTGATCCTGGGGCGCCCGGGTGGCTTAGTCGGTTGAGCGTCTGACTTTCACTCAGGTCATGATCTCACGGTTCATGGGTTCAAGCCCCACGTCGGGCTCTGTGCTGACTGCCAGCTCAGAGCCTGGAGCCTATTTCGGAGTCTGTATCTCCCTCTCTCTCTGACCCTCCCCTGCTCGTGCTGTCTCTCTCTCTCTCCTAGAAATAAAAATAAAAATATTAAAAAAAAAAAAAGAACCTAGTGATCCTTCTTTACCCCCACCTTGTTCCATTTTGTTTCATGTGTGACATATGTGTGTTGTGAGTGATTTAGTCTGCATGTTCCTTTGTCATTACAAATTCGAATATTCCGATTTCCAAAGAGGTCTAGCCTCTACTTAACAAAAACACTGTGAATTTAAAATTAGAATTTGAAGGGATGCCTGGGTAGCTCAGCTGGTTAACCATCTGACCCTTGATTTCCACTCAGGTAAGAACCTCACAGTTTGGGAGTTCCAGTCCCACGTAGGACTCTGAGCTGACAGGGACCCCTGCTCGGGATTCTCTGTCTCCCTCTCTCTCTCTCTCTCCCTCTGTCCCTCCTCCACTTACTTTCTCTCAAAAACAAATAAACATTTAAAAATTAAAATTTGCAAAAACCCATACATATTGATTAATTTTTTCCTACATTCAAATCATAAGTTTTCTCTTCTTAAATATCAACAGATTGTTAAAATCACATCATCTCAGGATTTTTCAAGTAATGATGCAAAGAACACATGCATCATTTGGATGACTGTGGGGGTCACTTTAGAACGATTGCCTTGTTGAAATACATTTGAGAAATTTAGATAACAATTTTAAATGACTTTCTATAGTATAGACAATATGGTATTGGATTTTTCTAGGAAACTACGCCAGCATTTCCCCAACTGATCAGAGTCAGTAATACCTTTACGTGTTGTGTCAAGGGCATTGCACAGAATATACTCTAATAAACATCTGATTATCTGATGGACTCACATTTGAAATCGTAATTTATAATATACTTACTGTTAGCTGTTGAGCACTTACACCTTCTTAGTTATTTTACTAACTATTTGCTTAAATACTCTTATCAAATCCTTTAAACATTCTACAGATGAGAAAATTCAAGCAGGGAATACATGGCTAGTGGCAGAGATAGGATTTGACCTAGCCCTTTGTCCAGTGTCAAGGGAGATATTTTAAATCATATTGAAATAACGTAATTATGTTAGAATATTTTTATTAAAGTACTGGTCTTCACTAAATCAGACATGATGAGAAAGACTATTTATAAATAAATAGCCTGGGTTATTTGTTCTGTTCCAATGTTTTATACTCTTATTTTTATGCCAGCACTCTACTGTTTTGATTAATATATCTTGGTAGGTCATTTTGAAATTGGGTGGTACGATGCCTCAAACTTTGTTCTTTTTACTAAAGATAGCTTTGGCTTTTCACAGTCTTTTGTGGTTTTGTATGAATTTTACATTATCTCTTCTATTTCTGTGAAACATGCCACTGCGGTTTTAATAAGGATTGCATTGACTCTTTAAATTGTTTTGGATAGTATGGATATTTAAAACTATTAATTCTCCTACTTCATGAACACCAGGTATCTTTCTATTTACTTGTGTCTTCTTCCATTTCTTTCATCAATGTTTTGTGGCTTAGAGTGTACAGATCTTTCATCTCTTTTGTTAAATATTTTTAAGAGGTGTTTTTTCCTTTTGATGCTATTGTAAATGGGATTATTTTCTTAATTTATTTTTTGGATAGTTTGTTGTTAGTGTATATAAAATTCAACAGATATTTCTTTATTGATTTTGCATCCTGAAACTTTACTGAGTGAATTTTTAAGATCTAACAGGTTTTTGGGAGACTCTTTAAAGTGTTCTATGTAAAGAACATTGCAGAGACAATTTTACTTCTTCCTTTATGATTTGGATGCTTTTTATTTCTTTTTCTTGTCTAATTACTCTGGCTAGGACCTCCAGTATCACACTGAATTAAAATGGTGAGAGTAGGCATCCCTGTACTGTTCCTAATCTTTTCACCATTGAGAATGGTACTGACTGTGGCTTGTCTTATATGGTCTTTATTATGTTGAGTTACATTACTTTTCTTCCTAATTAGTTAAGAATTTTTATCAAGAATTGATGTTGATTTTTTTCAGGTGCTTTTTCTACATCTATTAAGATGACCGCACATTTTTTTATTATCTGTTCTGTTCATGTGGTATGTCACATTTATTGATTTATTTTGAATTACTCTTGCATTTAGGGATAAATCCATTTGATCATGGTGTATGATCTTTTCGATGTGCTGGCGAATTCCATTTGCTAGTATTTTGTTAACGACTTTTTGCATTTGTGTCCATCAAAAATATCTTTCCTTAACATGTCCTTATCTAGCTCTGGAATAAGGGTGATGTTGGCCCCATAAAATGAGTTTGGAAATGTTTCCTCCTCTAAGATTTTGAAAGAGTTTAAGAAAGACTGATAACAATCTTTTCTTAAATGTTTGGTAGAATGCCCCAGTGAAAGAGCACCTGGAATGGCTCAGTTGGTTAAGCGTTCGACTTGGGCTCAGGTCATGACCTCACAGTCTGTGAGTTCAAGCCCCACGTCAGGCTCTGTGCTGACAGGTCAGAGCTTGGAACTTGCTTTGAATTTTTTTAAAATGCACCAGTGAAGAATCGGACCTGTACTCCTTATTCATTATAGGTTTGTTCAGATTTTCTATTTTTTCATGAATCAGCCTTTGTATATTACATATTCCTAGGAATTTATCCTTCTCTCCTAGGTTATACAATTTGTTAGTTTACAGTTGATCACAGTAGTCTGTTACGATCTCTATTTCTATGCCATCAGTTATAATGTACTCTCTTTCACTTAGAATTTTATTTATTTAAGGTTTGGCTCTTTTTCTTAGTTAATCTAGCTAAAATTTTGTCAATTTTGTTTATGTTTCCAAGAAATTAACTCTCCATTTCATTGAAGATTTGTTTTTCTAATCTTTATGTTAATAAAATAAGATCCTTGTCTCACTCCACACACACAAAATCGACTCAAAATGAATTAAAGATTAAAATACAAGATCTGAAACCATAAAACAATTAGAACAAAACACAGAGGAAAAACTTCTGATATTGCTCTAGAAAATGAACATAACCCCAGAGTACAGTTAACAAAAGCAAAAATAGACAGATGGGATTGCCTGAAACAAAAACAATTCTGTACAGCCAAGGAAACAATCAAGAAAGTGAAAAGATAACCTATGGAATGGAGAAAATATTTGCAAACTCTGTGTATGATACAGGTTAAATCCCAAATATATAAGAAACTCAAACAATTCAACAGCAAGAAAACAAATAACCCAATTAAAAAAGGGCAAAGCATCTGAATAGGTATTTCTTTTTTTATGTTTTTAAGGTTTTACTTATATCTGAGAGAGAGAGAGAGAGAGCGTGAGCAGGGGAGGATCAGTAAAAGAGGGAGATACAGAATCTGAAACAGACTCCTGGCTCTGAGCTAGCCGTCAGCACAGAGCCCAACACGGGCTTGAATCCACGAACCGTGAGATCATGACCTGAGCCGAAGTCGGTCGCTTAACCAACTGAGCCACCCAGGTGCCCCCTGAATAGGTATTTCTTAGGTGAAAACACAAATGGCCCACATCACTCATCATCAAGGAAATACAAATCAAGATCATAATGACATATCATTTT